>BSBM01000017.1:29342500-29980000 GCA_027924585.1 Larix kaempferi
GTTCATTATTGATGTGAGAGTGACTTATGATTTGTGAAATAGGATCCAGGATTAAAGTACTAGTTCAATGTGAGAAAATCCACTGCCTTGGGAACTGTGTCCAATGCAGGGTAGTTTAGGGGTTGAATTGGGGCTAACTAGTACAAGTGACAAGCTTGATCATGAAGTATGATGGCATCAAAGGGTTTAGTTCACCATACAAGGGTCAAGCCACAAGTTAATCCAACAATCTAGGAAAGTCGAATTGACTTGGAGAGAAACCAGTGCCTTGGGAATTGGGATGATGGAGTCAAAGTAAAGTTAACTTGTGGTTAAAGACTCCTATTGCATGAGACAAGTGGGCAATTAAAGTCTTGATGGATGAATAGGTCTAGATCTAGGTTTGACCTAAGTGGACCACAATCCCTTAAAACAAGGAATGCTATCCCCAAGGCAAGATTTGACAAAGTGACCTACTAGACCTAGGTTTTGAATTACTCTCGTTCCAAATCCACAAAAATCTCAAGTACCCATGTCCTAGAAGTGAGTTAACTCACTTCTCCAAGGTGGTGCGACTTTACCCAAGGAGGCTAAAAAGTGGGACAAGTGGGTCAAGATAAGTCCGATGGCATCCAAACTTTAGATCCGGGTAGGTTAATCAAGTAAGAGTGTGGATCTACAATTTCAAGGCAATCCGATGGCTAGATCTTACTAGATCTGAGTTTGAAGATACCAAGTGGTCCAAAATGGGGATTAAATCCCTTAAAATGTGGAATAGGGCCCACAAGGTAGAAATCAGAGAAATGACAATCTGGGGGTAGGTTATTGGATGTGTAGATCATGAATCAAGTGGGATCTCACCTACCCACATACTAGATCTAGGTCAACTCACCAAACTAGGAAGTGCGCCCTTGCTTGGAGAGGCTAAATGCCTTGGGAAGAGGGTCGAATGGAGGCCAATCCTCACCAAACTATAGATCCGGGATGCCGTGGATACTATAGAGGTGGGTTTTCAAAATCTTACCCAAGAAGTCACTAGATCTAAGTAGATCTGAGAAAATGTAACAATGAGGGTTTGGAGAAATAAGGGTTTTATCAATTTATGAGCTATGTCAATGGATTGGATCAAGATAAGAGAAACAAACTTGTGGATCTTACCTGGGTAACCTTGTAGATGCCTTGATGATGATGATCTATGCAAACCCGATCAATTTGAGAAGCTTTGAGGTAGTTTTCTGTGCAATCGATTTAGTCCAAGAAGCCAATGCGCCCTCTCTCCTGCACAACAAACGTCAACAATATCAGATTTGATGTAATCAAGAGATAAGACTAATGCCACAAGAGAAGTAACAGAAAGATAGCATAGATCACAATGATACTAACGATAACCCCCTAATACAAGCAAATGCCAAGAAAGTCGATTTGAAGAAGCCTTGCAAAATCGCCCTTGTTGAAGTCGCCCTCCTGTAGACAAGACAATGATTTCCAAAATAGATAGATCTTACCACAAATTCCAAATGCTAGGTTGCAATAGACTTTCCAATCACCATCTAAGAACACCAGATGCAAAGGAGACCACAAAAATTTCCACAAGAAAGTTTTTCTATACCAATAATCCAAGATCCAAAGACCCCTTACAAATGAGAAGCTTTCTCCTATAAATAGGAAGGAGAGGCATCAAAATCCTAACCACTTTTTGAATGAGTGGCTAAGATTAAAAGATACAAATGTATCAATGGTTGAGATGAGCTCAACAATAAAATATATGGATCACTAATAAAATATAATATGAGTGGACAAAATCGCCCTAGAAGAGGGGAATCCAACCAAATCATGATGACAAAATATAATAGGAAGCTTATGGTGGGTCCAAGGGGTAATTTTAGCCACCCTTGGTCAATCCCCACAGCACAATAATCATAAAATAGTCATCAATATACCAAATCGTGCCTCCATGGTCAAATCGCAGGCCTCAAAAGACCTCAAAAATCATTAGAAAGTGCCATAAGTGATGGATGCGGGCCCCGATGAAGCTGAAACTGCTGGAGGAGGTGTGGAAGACATCAATCCATCATCACTGATCATCCCATGCCAAGACATTGCCTCAGTAGCCCAAATCGATTTCCTCAATAGCCATTTCTACCAATCCTGAAATGCCTCGGGAAGCGTGAAACTGCCCCAAACTGCCTCCTGGAGTGCCTGCGCTGTCAAGGTGAGGGCACCAGTGTGTCCGGGACGGGGGTAATATGGTAAAAACAAGTGGCTGGACCACCCCTTCCAAGCACAGCGCCCTAGGTCAACCGGATAAAAGTCACATCTGCTCTGACAGGGCCTCCGACAGACCAAAACTACACTGGGATAGCCTACTGAGGCTCAATCATCACTGTAAGTGCCCGGAACTGAAAACAAATTGTATCATTGGACTCAGAAGGTCCAAATCCATCCAAGATGTGTACTTATACACCATATGAGTCTCTGCATGATCAATATATATATCCAATATACCGGCACAGGGTAAATAATAATAATCTGTAAATGATCAATACTGCTGTAAACCAAAAATCATCATCATAACCCTGTAGCCGCTGCATAGAATCATCATATACATGTAAATAGACCATATATCATCTGTCCATATCATCACAAGGTCCAACCATCTCATGTCCTATGGTTGACCATGGTCAAACTAGGTCTAACCAAGTCAACATGACCAAATACAACTCAGACCATCATCGGAAGCTGCTGCAAAGTGTCAAAGGTTAATGCATGCTTTACAACTTATTCAAATAACAATTATAACACAAAGTAATCATTACTGGCGATCTAAGTCTAAATATATAATGTCATTAATTATTATTATTACTCAGACTAGACTTTCCAGATCATACTCACTTCATAGCTGTGATCAGTTTGCTAGTGAAGGGTGAAGGCTAAAATAATTGGCTAGGCTAAGGGATGACTTGACTGACTTAACTTTGTGACACTTTGGCTAAGGGAAAGGGAATACACACCATAGTATATACTGAATGAGCAACAACACAGGGAATGGCGGTGTCTCACAAATGGATGAGTTGTTCAAAGAGGGTTTATTCGCCTTTAACAGATGCGCACAATCCATAATACAAATAATGCCAGCAATTGTTTTGATATAGCATTTAAGTTCCATTGCTTTTGGGGCTTGAAGTTTCCATAGCCTTGATCTATGTGTGTTTATAAACACATTGCATAGATTTACATTTATTTAGGCTTTCTGCTGCAGGTGTGTTTTTAAGGCACTTGTTTACCTGAGCACTTCTAGGTGTGTCACAGACAGCTTGTTTACCTAGGTATTTACATTTCCAAAAGATATAACATTTTATTTTCATGGCCATTTTCATTTGGCATGCCTTTCATTCATGTGTGTTTAAAAACACATTGCATGAATGGGCTTTTCATACAAGATATAGCATTTCATTTTCCAGATTTTGTATTCATGGCAGCACCAAAAGTTTCAGATTTAGCCAACACAACTTTAGTGACTAGGGGAAATTCCAAGGAACTCCAACTCACCATAGGTAAGTTTTGTCACCAACTCAGAGCCGAGACACAATAAACAGGGAAGCTCATCCAATACAGAGGCTACAGTGGGGAAAAGTCCTCCATGCCACTAGTCAAGTAGTAAGTCAGGGTGATAAACTAAAAGGTAGGTAATGGATGGATGAAGACAATGAATAATGGTACCAACACTAGCAAGCCAAGGTATGGTGGAATGATCACCTCTATTCTCCCTAAGGAGGGTAAAACCAATGAGTATGAATAGTGAACTTCTAAGTCTGAGTAGGGACAATATAATATATATAATAAGCTTCAACCAAGTCCATATATCTATATGATCGCCAGATCATGACACTAGGTGCTAAGACATGCTATGAGAATAAGTATAAAAGCAATATAACCATAACACAATGATATACCTGCTGAGTCATATACCTGAATGCTCATCAACCCGTACCATCATCTGTCCTCTGAAACTGCTGCTGTAACTCTGGGCACTACTGACTGCTCTGTACCAATGGTATAATGGCTACATCGGTCATCTCTCTGAGTGTCCCGAGACTTAGTCATGGCATGGGGAATATATACTGCTGTCCACAATCTGATAGTGATCCAATATAGATGCTCATCTCAGCATCTCAATGTAAGGGAACTGTCTGAATAGTGTACTAGAATCAGAAAAATAATGTATGGTAGCCCGGCTACTATATATGTGATAACAAGACCCAAACAAAAGTTCCTAATGACAAGTAAATGATGAGTTACGGAAACCAATGCAAGGTTAAGTGGACCTAAAAGTTAAAGTATGGTTGAAGGAGGTTTGAGGAATGATTAATGTTTCAACCCATGTATGATTTAGGCCACGTGATGAGATAAGGTGACAAGATCTAGTACCATATATTACACAAGTGGGGCCCACTTCCTTGGGATATGCAAATGGTTCAAATGGGACCCACAAGGTGGAGTTTAAGGGATGGAATTGGTACTAAGGGGTATGTAGTGAGTAGATCTATGGATCTAAGTTGAAATTAGGAATACCCACATATGGGATCTAAGGTTTGACACAATTCCCAAGGAGTGCGAATTGCCTAAGGAGGACTAGTGCCTTGTTGGATGGGTAAATGGAGTCAAAAGATATGTCAAAGTATAGATCAGGACACCTAGTAGGCAAATCAAGTGGGCTAATTGAGATGTAATGGTTGGATCTTTCTAGATCTAATGTTTCATGATATGACCCTAAGTGGACCACAATCCCTTAAAACAAGGAATGCTACCCCAAGGTAGATCGTCACAAAATGACACACTAGATGTAGGTTTCAAATTATGCTCTTTCCAAATCCACCGAAATCTCAACTACCCAGGTCCTTGAAGTGGGCAAACTCACTCACCCAAGGAAGTGCGACCTTGCTCAAGGAGGGCTAAAAGGTGGAGAAGGGGTATCAAATCAAGTCCAATGGCCACCAATTGTAGATCCAAGTAGTTTAGGCCATGATCTATGTGGATCTTGAAAACCAAGGCAATCCAAGGGTTAGATCTTACTAGATCTGAGTTTTAAGATGCCAAGTAGTCCAAAATGGGGTTTTAATCCCTTAAAATGTGGAATGATGCCCACAAGGTAGAAATCACCAAAGTAAAAGTCTAAGGGTAGGTTATCAAGTGTGTAGATTATGAATCAAGTGGGATCTCACCTACACATATACTAGATCTAACCAAACAAGCCTCTCCAAGGAAGTGCGATTTGGCTCAAGAGGGCTTTATTGCCTTGAAAAGTTTGTCAATTTTAACCCAATCACCACCAAACTATAGATCCAACTGGGGGTGGATGCTATAGAGGTGGGTTTTTAATATCTTTTCGAAGGCAAGGCTAGATCTAAGTAGATCTAAGAAAAACCAAAATGAGGGTTTCAATTAATTAGGGTTTGTGACCAATGAAGAAAGAATGGATGGAAAGAGGCACATACCTTGTAGATCTTACCTCAATTGCTTATGGCCACCTTGCAAATTGATAGCATTCTCCTATGTGTATATTCAAGAGTGCAATTTTGTTGCTCCAAACCAAAACGTCCTCCTCAAAGAAGCCAAATCGTCCTCCTCCTACAAGACAAGATCAAGAGAAACAAGTCAAGCAAGATGATTATGAAAATGATAGAAAGATGTAATAGAAAGCATCAACTATGTCACGAAGATACAATAATGATACTCCCTGTCACAAGATCAACCCAAGAGAGAATATGTGGATCCCTCCAACAATAACCCTCAAGAAATCGCCCTCCTCTCCACCAATTCGACTTCCTTGCAAGAAAACTAGAAGTAGCACCAAAACCCACAATGATACATAGAAGAGATACTGTATACTCAAGATGCAAGAGAATCCACAAGACAAGAGAGATGTGCTCCACAAAGAAGTGTTCTATTCCAATATTCCAGAGCTCCAAAGGTGAGCTATACAATAGGGAGTCTCCTCCTTATATAGGATAATAAAGACCAAAACCCTATACCACTTTACAATACTACATCAAATGAGTGGTTGAGATTAAAAGATCTCAACATACAATCAATGGCTAAAATGAACCAATATAACATAACACATGGATCACTCATAAAGTGATGACGTCATAGTTTAAAAATAATCATGGAGGGTGATGTCATCCACTAGAGGGGGTAAAAGTACCAAAATCCACCTCATAATGACTAGGACATGACATATGGAGCACATGGTGGGGCTAGGAGGCATCAATCCTTACTAGCTCATCCCCAAGGCACAATAAAATAATAAAATATGTCCAAGATAAATATAAATAACCAAATCTGTCCTCAAAATCTGTGACAGACAAGCAGTAAAAGACCTCCTGTGATCGCTGTGGGCCTACCCACATGGTGAAAACTGGATGGAAGATAGTGGGATCACCCTGGAAGACCTCTGTGAAAACCAAGTGCCAAAACCTTGCCTTAATTGCCCAAATTGAATTCCTCAGTGACCACTTTATCCCATTTTTTAACTGCCTCAGTAACTGTGAAAGTGCCAAAACTGCCTCCTAGGGCATCTGCGCTGTCCAACTGAGCCCACTAGGCTCTCCAGAAGGGGGGGTAAATGGTAAACACAAGTGGCTAGACCACCCCCTCCTCATGCAACGCCCTAGGTGAACTGGCCTCTCTTGGCCCCTGCTGCTCAGGCTGGGAAATCAGACCCAAATCTGGTCAACAAGTGTAAAATTGCATCAATTACTGTCAGAAGTGCCCGGAGCTGAAAGATAAGTGTCTCATTGGATATAGAAGACCCAAATCCACTAGGAATGTGTACTCATACACCATGGGTTGCCCTAATGGGCCAGCTGTAGGGTCCACCATACATGGACAGTGCATAATCTGATGATTTGAAGTAATAATAAAACCTGCTGAACTGCATCAATCATCATCTGAACCATATGTCCATCATATGGCATCATCATCAAGTATGTTGGACCATCAATCATCATCAATAGGTATATATATGGCCCACATCATCACGGATCCCAATAATATACAACCAAGGATAAATCACATCAGTAGACTAAGGCATGTTTCTCTAATCATTCTCAGAGCGAAGCTCAAAGTATAACATCCGTTCAGTGGCATTGATTAAGTTAGCATATTCCTTTGTTATTTGAAATTACTTGCACAATAGTTTAAATGACGAACTCACCCATTGGATATGGTCAAAGTGCTAGTGAAGGATGAAGGCTAGGAACAAGGTTGGGCCAAGGGGTTGACTTGTCATGTATGGATGGAGTCAAGTGAATTTGGAGCCTAAGCTAGCAGACAACTGGTGTCAAGAAAGACCATATCTATGCAAGGTGGTAAACCAGTGGGTTTTGTCAAACAACCTAAATGTGCAAGTAAATGTCCATTTTATAATTTATAGTTCATTTTAAACAGTTTGCCACATTAGGAATAATATACCAAGCATATGCTGCGATCATGACTAAATCAACAAGATAATAATCCACAGTCAATGATAAAGCATCCATAGGTCATATAACATCATCACAATAATAATCATCATATATCATCTGAAACACTGCTACAATATATCTCTAAGCACTGAACTGAAACTGTATGGGATAAATGGTCACATCGGTCATCAAATCTGAACTCTCAAGGCTCAGCCTTGACACAAGGTCTAACATAAGTCTGAATAATACACTGCTCTGATCATGAGTGATCTCAAAATATACAATCATCATAGCCAAGCTCTGAATAATAGAAGCTCTGGAATGTGCAGATATCTGCTAAACAAGAATAGTAGCCCTGCTACTATGTTGTGATAACAGTAACAACTCCTGCTACTAGATACTTGGCATCATCACCAAGCTCCACCGGAACTCTTGAAACATGCTCTTTTGGACTTGAAAATTGTTTTTGGGTTGATGTCATTTTCCTAGATGCTCCACTATTTACATACCAAGTGTTCTTCAAAACCATGCTGGAAGAAAGGCAAGATACCATCGAGAAATCCTTCGTAAACTTGGAGACAACATCATTCATCTGAGTTTCAGCTGAGGCTTCTACTTGATGCTGCTGTTGCTTCCCTTTATCCTTCTTCTTTGGACAATGTGATGCATAATGTCTGTGCTTATGACATATGAAGCACTTGATTTTTTTCAAGTCTTTCTTCCTTGGCTATGGGGTTGACTCCTCACTTTTTACCTTACCCTTGCTGGGTCGTTTACCTTTCCCTTTCTTTGTTTGACAAAATAGGGCATGGTCTTTGTCACCTCTACTCCATCCAAGTCTCATCCTGGATACAGTCATCCCATAGTCTTTCCCATGAGGGAAGATTCTCTTGAGCATAAACACCTTGGACAAATGTTTCCCATTGAGATGGGACCCCATTCAGTGCTCGGTTCACTAGCTCTTTGCCTTCAAACTTCTCCACAACTGCTGCAAGTTGATCAGGAATCTATGTGACCTTCATCAAGTAACTGGTGACGGTGTTTTATCTTGTTATCTCTACAGATCCAAGTCCGTTATGCAATATCATCTTCCAGTTTATGATCTCTCTCTGGTAAAGGCTAACCAGGGCATCAAACATCTCCTTCATTGTCTTCTTCTTGGATATATGAGGGATCAAATGATCCTTTATAGCATACTTGATCATTCGCTTGGATTTAACTTCTGTCTTGTTGTGAATTGCCAAAGGCAGTGGATCTATCGGTGCAATTACTACATCCTTAATGATAGCCTACATATCATTCTCTTCTAATAGAAGAGTTACGCTGACTTTCCATCATAGGAAATTCGAGGAACCTTCCAATTTGTCCTCGAACGTGAGGCTAGCTGAGGCCATCTATGATCTACACACAAACTCCCAAAACTAATAAGCACTACATTTGGAACCCTCTAACTATTGGTACTAGTTTCCTATAGTTGGTTCAAATAGTTGTTTCTGGTAGTTGATCTACTATCATAAACTCTTTAGATTCTCTCAAGCAGAGAAGAATTGAGACCATGCGAATTTTTCAAACCCTAGGTGACCGTTGTCCTTATGTTCTCAACTAAACAAAGCTGCTATTTAATTGCAGAAATTAAATTCTTCACATAGTAGTAATCACACATATAGTTGGAAAATAATCAAGGTAAGCAAAAATGCACTACATAGATAATTTACTCCTTCAAATCAACTTTTCATTAATAATTCAAAGCTCACAAGGAAACCTCCACCATTGTCAAACTAACAGCTGTATGGTACACCCAAACAAAACAAATCTGTACAATTACTTAGGAAAATTTTGCCTGCCAAAACTGAGGAAACTACACTTTGGTTATTGCCTACTGTATGACATATTCCTATGACTATATGGACTTGTTTCGTACAACTGTACGGATTTGTCCGTATAGTTGGTAAGGAATCCATACGACTGTACGAATATGTTTGTATGGATTTGTACGACTGTATAGATCTATCTTGTATGGACTTGCCTGCTACTCTCTTCTTGATTTCTGGCTTTGGCTTTTCTCTGGCACTATAACTCTGCTCCATAGACGAAATAAATGACCTCCCGATAAAACGTATCTTTGAGTGAATGAATGTATTTTTTAACTCTCTACCCTGACTTGCCTTTATACTTGAGCTCAATCCCTAACCTACCAAAACCCTAATCTCATAGTGAGATGTACAGTTGAGATTAGTCTAAATCATTAATGTATAAAAATACATTTTATTAGACTCAACAACTAAATATAAGACTTTCACTTTATTACTAAAGTGAATTACAAAATAGATTTGACTCAAATTAAGTTGCCAGGAAACGTGGGTGTAGTGATTGGTGTGGCAACGGTGATGCCACTTTTTTGAAACAGGGTACTTGGGTTCGTCGGGGTACTGTATATATATATATTATAAAATAAAAAGTTAGAAACATGTCACATGCATTTTTTTCAAAATTCAATGATTCATCAGTCATTCAATATTCTAATTCACATTAGAACATACAATTTGATATCAAGTGGAAGTCCAAAGTTATATTATGATTCCATTGTCATACTACATTCAAAATTTGCTTAATGGGCCACCCATGGATCTACAAATGGAAGTTGCTGGTGCTACGGTCTAACTCCGCCCTTCACAAAATGGTGCTAGCCAAAACAATGCCAGGCTCTCCACCGAACGTTTCCCAGGCACTCCTCCGAACTTTGTCAGACTACCGCTTCTCAATGATGAGTGAAACGATGCCGTTGGCTGTAGGTTTGATGTGTCGCCGCTGAGTTTGATGTGTCGCCGAATGAAGGGAAACAATGAGATATCATATATGAAGTCCTGATATGAGTTTAGGGCTGAGGTACGACGAACCTAATTAGCCAAAAGAACCCTGTTTTGACCGTCGACGAATTGGGTTCTTCATTCGTGAATCGGGTTCATCTAGGTATCTCAATGAAGAAACCGTACCTGAACCGGGGATGTAGGTTCATGAACCCTACCCCTGAGTACGCAAACCCATGGAACATAGGACTCAAACTACTTTTGGCATGTTTGACACTAAATCTATGCTGAAGTTCTTGTCCAAGCTACAATCTTCAACATTGATATCATGTAGAGATTTCAAAAATTGGGTTTTAATGCAACTTCAGAAATTTCATGTCTTTCCTAGAGGTTTCCACCGTTAGGGATGATTTGAAATACACTTTTACAACAACAAACAATGGATAATATTTCACTTGTTTTCAACCCCAATCAACAGGGCAATCAAAGAGAAAATATGCCAAATGCATTGCAAAAAGTTCATTCCTGTAGGGCAATCTTATCAAGCATAAACCAGATCTCAAATGTACTTTATGACAACAGTATAAATTATAGTAGTAAATATGGCCTATCTTCTTCAAGATTAATAAACGATTTCAACGTTAACTGATGTAATGAAGAAGATATACAAGAGCTGGAAATTACCAAACCATGAAGATAAAGATAGGTGAAAATCAAATCTGCAATAAGACAATTTTGGACAGCTAAAAACTTCATATGTATATATTAAGATGAAGTATATGTACATACCATAGTCTCATCCCAAGGCTAGTACAATACTCTAGCTTTCCAAAACCCTAGCTAGGGAAACTAAGAAAATCCTAGCTCCACCAAAGATTCTACACAAGCTGGCATCAACACTAGCAAGCCTCCTTGGCTCCAAGCAAGGCGTCTCCTCTCTCCTCCACAACAAGTACAACCTAGGGTTAAATCCTCAAAACCCTAGCTCTGATGTCTCTAAGGGATGAAACCCCAACCCCAATATTCAAGATGCTCTAAGTGCTCTAGGAAACCCTAGTGCTTCCAAGACAAGAAACTATTGGATAGGGACTGTCTATATGTCCTCGAAACCATTTAGGGATGTCATGCTCTACATTGATAATATTTATCATGATATGAAAGTTTAAAACTAGTGAGTGAATATTTTCTTGCAGAACCAGTGCTAAATGTGTGCTTTTTTTGGTAGGGACTATACATCATAGTTTTAAAATTCGACCAAATCGGTTTCGAAATCGACCGATCTACCGATTTGATAAGGAACCGAATCAACTCAGTCTGCAAATCGGTTCAGTCGACCGCAGTCGATCTGGACACTGAATCGGTCGGTTCGGTACCGAACCGGTCTAATCAGTCGAGTTATGTAAAAAACCGGTCGGTTTGTCTGGAATTTTGTGTGGGTGCCCGCGGACTCAAAAAAAAATGCAATATCCCCAAGGTGCAGTAGTACTTGGTGATATTAATGGTAATATGTAAAAGTGACATTCTCCTTATCTTTTATTTTCCATCCTTTTACTTAAATTTTTAACATTACCATTAATTGTTTCAGGATGTTTGAGAGTGGTTCCAACCTCATCGGACTTCATATGCAAAGAGTAGATTTTTAGATCCCATTCAAAATTCGGCAGACTTAATAGTTTTCGGGATTTTAGGATTGCAAGGTTTCCACCATATTCTATCATGTATGAGGGTATGGAATTGACATTTAATCAAGCACATCAACCCCTATTTGTACCTTGATGTTGGTGGTGTTGATTGTTGAATTCCTCTAGCATGACCTTAATAAAAATGTACTCTTCACTCATGCAAAATCACTTATTAAGCCTTTGAAGCCTTTTCTACGTTATTTTAGCAATTGGATTAGGAAGTTTCATCAAAATTGTAGCGTGTTGAGTTGTTGACTAATGTCCTTGGAGGATCAACTTTGAATACCCTATCCCATACCCTCATACATGATAGAATACAAGGGGAATGTTGCACTTTGGCCAATCCTTAAATACTGAAAACTGTTAAGTCTACTGAATTTTGAATGGGATATAAAATTCTACTTTCTCCATATGAAGTCCGATAAGGTTGGAACCACTCTCAAACATCCTGAAACAATTAATTGTAATATTACAAATTTAAGTAAAAGTTGACATTCTCATTTCTTTTCTTTTCGACATTCTCATTTCTTTTCTTTTCTATCCTTTTACTTTAAGAATTTAATATTACCATTACTTACTAAGGAGAGTGTCCTTGTGTAACAATGACAATGACAAATGAAAACCCAAAAATCATCATTTAAGTGGGCAAACCCCAAGCTTGGGCGATTTTTCCTACTTTGGCACGATTTTTTGTTGAAAAATCGCGATTTCCAATTTTTAGGTTAAAATCAAGATTTTTTCGGGCCGAAAAATCGGCACCCGCAAAAAATCGCGATTTTTCGCGATGTGCCGAAAATTTCGGCGATATCTTCAACACTGATGTAAACATTGAGGATGGGTTTCCATGCAGCATTGGTTATAAGGTATCTATGCCATACTATTCACTAATATTTATATTATGGTTGGAGCAACGTTGTATGTAAATCTAGGTAAGAGTATCTTGGATTTAGTGATGTCGACTGGCATAGAAGTACAAATGATCGGCAAATTTGCTTGTAGCACAAATGATAGATTGTGGTAGTTTATCCTCTATAGAAGCTTAACATATGGCACTTAAAAAACAAAAGAAGCTATTTGGAGAAGGAAGTTGATTGTAGCCAATTGACTAAATTTTGCTATCAGTCAATGCTACGTGAAACTTGTTAAGAACCCCATTTATCATTTTGGAAAAAACACATTGAAGATTGACATTATTTTTTGTTGTAAAATTGGGGTTTAATATTGAATTGAGGCTTTGTGGAAAAGTGAGACGATTGCAGATAGTTTGACAGAGGGTTTGGATAAAGCGAAGCACACTTAGTTCAGAATTTAAGTAATCCAGTGTTGACTGAGTGGGAGTGTTGGAATAATGAATTCGATCTCACACTTCAGAATTGTTGTAGATAGTATAGTAATGCAACAATCATTGACGCGTAATAATCACTGAAATGACCCCTACTCTTACTGTTGTAGATAATTATTGGAATAATACCTACTATAACTATAGATTAGGGTTAGGTGTGTGCATTTTTTTTACCACTTTAAAGACATTATAAAGGTCATTAAAATTGCATGTGTGTGGGAAAATAGAAACTAGCTATCTAGAACATGTTAAGAATTGTATGTTTTCTTAATCAATGTGTTTTTATACTTGTATGTTTTGACTTTGCTTTTGAACTTTTCTCAATTGTGCAAATCTATTTTTGACTCGAATATCATTATTTCATCTCTTGTAATTTTGAGACATTTTAAAATTTTTAAGACTTGATGTGTCTAATATATGTCTTGGGCAAACAGTTGCATTGCTTCTATAGGAATGGCAACCAAATGACAAGAATGATTTCATATTGTGCATTCCACAAGTAAGCCATCTTTTTCAGATTAATTTATTTCAAAGAGAACTAATGAATGTTTTCTCTTTTTGCATATAGTTGTAGATTTCTGATAGTTGTGTTATTCAGAGCTCCAAATCCAGATACAGCAATAATTATGAAGACTCCCGAAGGAAAGATTTCTACAAAACATGGAATACATGAATTAGAAACTGGAAGTGTTTTAAGTGCAACTAGCAATGGCACCGATAACTCAGAAAGTGCGTCCAATCATAGTTGGCAACTTGAACCATCATCTGCATCCAGATGCCAAGTTCATGGACTTCTTGATAAAAAGGTACACTAGGAACTCAGTATTTGATGCCTTTGTACAATTTTTGCTTAATGTTCCTACGTTAGCTTGTCCGTTCAAAGATACTGTTAAAATGAAATTATGAATGTTTACAATTAACTACTATTTTCAAAACATGGAAAATAACTTGATTTTCTTATCAGTAGTAGTTTTAACTTTTAATCTTGGTTTTTCCTTTTCCAACATTCCTACCATTACTTATCTGATTCAACATTGTCTCCTTTTTCGTTTGAAAACTTTCACAGGAGACGTGAACTATGTGTGTCCCACCACCAATCCCCCAAATCCTTTTGGTGTGCCCTTTTCCCCTGCCACTATCCTCTCCCTTCTGACATTAATCCCCAATCTGTGTTCTCTCATACAATCGCCCTTTATGATGTTTTAGTAGCCTTCGATTTATGTTACTTTTCCCACCCTCCTATCATATGTTATCTTTCTCTGATATCTGGGCTGTAGTTAGAGTGATGAATACCAATAGAGCAGCTGGCAAGGAGGGATTTCAAGCTGACCTCTTCAAGCACGGTCTACATGCCCTTGATGATGACATGACTATTTTGTAGTAATTTCTGTGATCTCTGACTTTTAATGCAAAACAAAAATTTCACCTGTCAACTAGAGGTTTCCTGGAACTTAACCCTGTGAATTTTCAGCCTTTGGGCTGTTATGAAATATAAACAAAACAGCTGCAACAGCGTTCTAGATTTAAACTCTTAACAATCCCATTCCACTAGGTCATTGAGAGATAAGATATGAAAGTGTGCTAATAAGTTTCAGCCCCCTAGGGCGATCTTATCTTGCATATAACAGATCTGAAAGTCACTTATGACAGCTGTAAAAATAACAGCAAATTTGCCCAATCTTCTACAATATAAATGTTAAATCTCTTAATAACTTATGTCAAATCAGCAAGACATATAGTGTGTGGAAATTACAAGAAATGAAGAATATAGATGGCTGAAAATCAAATTTGCAATATACACAAATATTGGACAACTAAAAACTTCATTAATATCCATAAAGATGAAGTTCATGTACATGCCATAGCGTACAATCCTCTAGCTCTCCAAAATCCTATCTAGGGAAAACAATGAAAAGCCTAGCTCCACCTTGGAGATCCAACACGCATGCATCGGACAAGCATGTCCTCCAAGGCAAGGTGTCTCTTCTTCTTCTTCTCTTTATTGAGTGCAACCTAGGGTTGCATCTCAAAACCCTAATTTTTGAATCTCCAAGGGATGAAACTCTAACCCTAGTCTTCAAGATGCTCCAACAAGCTGAAGGAACCCTACTGAATCCAAGAGAAAGAAAGAGAGATTAAGTACATAAGAAGCTCAGAGAGAGAGAGAGAGAAAGAGAGAGAGATTAAGTACATAAGGAGATCCAAGAGAGAGGATAAGTGGTGCGCTCGTTCGAGTCACATCTCTAACACAAGAGTGATAAGAATGAGTGATGATGATCATCTCCAACATCTAGCTCACAAGAACAAACCCAAGCATCTCACACTAAGTTGTAGGAAACACAGGTCTGGCACTCATTTCACCCCAAGAAACTTGCTGAAATGCTGAAACGCGTATGGTACTTAATGGAAACTCATTTCCATCCTACTTGAAATGTGTTCCCTGTACGGGAAACATGTCCGTATGGACGGAAACACGTTTCCATCACATTTCCTCTCCTGTACAACACATTTCCCATCAGATAAAAGCCTGTCACTTAAAAAATTGGCCCGTAAAGTCTCTTTCCGCCCACAGGTTAAGACATTAAATTTTAAAATAAAATTTAATTCTAGATGCTTCTAATTACGTTGAAGATTGTAAAGAGAACATCACTTCATTCTCTCCTCACACAAGCGACTTGAGCACTCAGGGCCCATAATATAGCAGTGGGCCTTGTGGAGATTGGGATGTTGAGCCAGAATCTGTTGACTTGGACCTCTCTCTTGTTGCACTAAATATTGAGGAACCAAGAAGTGGAATTGGAAATACTTCTTCCCCTCTACATTCTGCTGCTAAGCGTGCTTCTTGTTCTATTTTTGAGGAAGATTATGAAGATGAGGATGACTATTAGTCTGAGCTCATGTTTTACTTTTATTTCTGTTAGTATGTTCATTGTTCACAGTTTGATACGTTGTACTTGTAGCCTCATACATAAAGGCTAATTTTGGATATATACTATATAGCCTCGTTTATAAAGGTTGTTTTTGGATATTACTACTTGCATGAATGAAATGATATAGACTTGGGTTCATGAGTAAAATGTGATGTTACATGTATATGATTTAAATTTTATCGGTATCATTTATCATTTATAACTTGGCAATGTTGCTTGCAGCTAAATGTAATTAATAATTTATGATTTATGTTTTATAATAATTTTGTCCTTGCTTATATATCTATTGCGTTTCCCGGTTTCCAAATTTTACGGGGGTTGTGTTTCCAATGTTTTCTCGTTTCCCCATTTTGTCCCCGTTTCTTTGTTTTGTGCAACTTAGATCTCGCAAGAACAAGCTTCAACAAAGACATCCTTCTTCCCTTGTATAACTTCTCTCAGGGTTTCCTCATGAACTCTAGTGAATCACTTCAAGAAGAAAAATACAAAGAGAAGAGTGTGATAATGATGAATGAAGGGACTCTCTTCTTCCTCTATATATATGAGGGGTAAGGGAGGCCAACCATATGTATGTGGGCCTTAGCCCTTACAAGCAACCTACAATAACACATATACGTTGTAATATCCCAACTAATATTTTTTTGCTTTTTGTAGAGTTTCTGATGTAGTTGTTGTTTGCTTGAGTTCTTGTTACCCAATACTTAAAGAAAATATGAATGCATGTACATAACTATGATTGCATGGCAATGCATGCAAAGCGCAAGGGGTTGCATAAACCCTAAAAACCCGAGTAATCAATTATGCAATAATATCAAACTAGAAATGATGCATGTACGTACCAATGGCTTGTGCTTGAGTTGTAGAACAATATGAGGCAGACATGCAAGTCATGCACTGAGAATAGACCGAGATATGAGATGTCTTCTTCAAGCCAATTCGCCCATGAAGAGAATGCGCCTCCTTCAGTCTTCAGATTGAATAATAAGTGCTCCAGAGATATGATATGGCTCCAAGAGGTAAGTATTAGGCTTATACTAGCCTTCTGATCAATATGCAAGGTGCATGCAAGCCATGCACTGCGCCTAGGTTAGAAAACGTGTTGCTTCCTCCAGTAAAGTTGCCCATGCAAGGAAAGGCGCCCTCCTGGTATGAAATTCAATGATAGCTTTCTTTAGAAGATGATGTAGAAGCTCGTATTCAGTAATAAGGCTAATAATGGCTCTCCCAAAGAAATTGAAGAGACATGCAGACCAAATAGAAGCTATAGGTCTAGATATGAAGATCCCTTCCTTTATCCCATTCACCCATGCAGAGGAGGCGAGCTCTCCTTGATCCAATATGTAGAATTTAACCTTCAAAATGGATGAGAATGGATCCAATAGCTGTAGAATAGATCACAACAAGATACCTGTGAATGATGAGAAGGATAGGGTCTGGAATGCTCAGATAATTGCGCCCTCAGTGCTCCAATGAATGTGCCCCCTCTATCTTATTAACTGCTCGTTGGTATACTCGAATCTTGCTACAGAATGATGAATCTTGATATACTGATGAATAACAATGATGGACTTGTATGATCCAACCCTAGGGCAAATAGATTTCACTGCCGAAATACACTTGTTGGCCAAGGGATGCACCCTCAACCCTAACTTGGCTCATAGAGCTCTCCACTCGATTCTCACTGATCAATAATAAACTTAGCAGGCTGAGCAACTCCCTTTTTCCTTTTTTTATCATGTTGAGATTACATGCCCTGAATTTTGCATGCCCTGAGTCGCTTTTCTTTTCTATTTTGAAGTTGAGATTGAATGCACTGCTTCTTGCATGCATGCAACTTAATTAATGTGCTTTTGTTGCATGCACTATGAGATATGGCCCACATGTAATGCATGTAAGTTGCTCCTTGTTCCTATGGCCCTCTTTTATCTACTAATGACCTAATAACACTGATTAAGATCTTCTTTTGTTCCGAATGGTATCAGTCCTTAGTCAATTCCTTGATTGTTAGTAACGGGACATTACATAGGCTCCCACATGTGGAGTGTCACACTCCAAGAGTACACATGTCAAGCTCCAAGGTGATGTCGTCAAGAAGCAAGGTTCCAAATGCAAGGGTGCTCCATGAAGTGTGTCTAATGCTCCTACAAGCCTCCAATGACTCCAATGAACCTCCTAAGCCATGTATTCCATTGGGTCTTGTTATACCACATACAGTATGAGGATTTTTGCACCCATTTTTGTTTCAACTGTGATGGTGAGTCCCAGAATTTTGTGCCCATAGAAGAAAAATGAATGATAAGAATGCCAAGAGATGATGCTAGTTCATGCCATGCCTAAGGGTTCATTATGGTGATGCTTTGTGTTGATGTTGTACTTCACCATGTCTCATGTTACACAATACACTACAATTAGTTGTTTTGATGAGTATAGCTAGTAGTATTGATCATAGGCTAATAAGGATAAGAGATTTTTGTTTTGTTTACACATCAACAACCAAAACAACTCTTGGTATTTACAAGGATTGCCCCTATTCTTTGGTTCCATATTTGACTTTTCCATCTTATTCATATCATTCCACCTTGTATTGTAATCCCTTTGACTTTTCTATCTTATTCATATCATTCCACCTTGTGTTGTAATCCCTTTGACTTTTTCATCTTATTCATATCATTCCACCTTGTGTTGTGATGGCCCACATGAGCAAATTGACTTGAAGGGGGGTGCACTTGTCCAAGAGAGGGCGATTTGGATGGCAAAGATCTTCAACAATTTAACACTTTCTTCCACTTCAACAAATCAGCACCATAGTGAGGTATCTATTCATCTCGTCTACATGGCATCCAAACCCCACTTTTGACATTTTTCTCAGCTATATCAAGAGAATGAATTCCAGGGGGTGCATTTATCTAAGAGGGGTGAATTTGCTTGCTCCACATCACTCACAATTGGTTATTATAGTCCACTTTGGCCTAGCTAGTCCACTTTGGCTATCTAACATGATGAGGCATTTGTCTTGGTCCCATTTGGCATCTGCTTCAGCATTTTTGAGGCATTTGCTTCAGCATTTTTGAGGCCCACAATAAGGGATGATTTTTGAGGTGCCAACTCAGCTAAGTGGGGCGCACCAGCGAAGTTGAGCCATGGTTTTGTAACACCGCCTTGTATTGGCCATGGTTTTTGTTGGCCCATGGTATTTGGCCCATTGTATTGAGGCTCTCTCCTTGTTATATCAAAAGAAGAGACCTCCACCATTATAAAGGGTTGACGTTCTGGCATGAGAATACTATAGTAATTTTTGAAAGTTTACTGGGTGCAAATGCTCTTGTACTTGATGTTGATCGATTTCTGATCTATGCTTTCCATGGTGAATCTTGGTGAATAGTTGTAACAGCTGAGGTAGAATTTCGTCTTGTTTTATGCATGAAAATAGTCATAGATTGTGAATGCCTCTTTGATTAAATAGGAAGTTTGTCTGGATTTGAATTGTTTCTTTTGCTTTCATTTTCAGATTTGATTTCTTATCCATGCATGTGTCTAACTTGTTTGATTGAATCCTGATCACTTTGATTGTCTTAACCTGCAAGCACCTATCCCTCATAGACACTAGGGATAGGCCTATTCCAAACAGAATACCAAGGTATCTAACAATCACCCTAAGTTGAATAAAGGACCAAGCTTCAGGAATCCAAGGTGGGGGTGAGTCAACTCTAATAAAAAAAAAATCTATTTTGTGAGGACTGACGATGGCATCGGAAGCATGGAAGAAGGTGTTAAGACAAGACAAGGCCTTGTCCACAAAGGCCTGCTCGATACTAATAGAGAGAAGGGAGTCATCGACAAAATGGTTATTGACCATTTCTGAACCATCTAGGAGAGAAATCCCTCTAGTCTGTCCAACAACCATGCAGCCTCCAACAAGCACCCCAAAGCATCAATTGTCAACACATATATGTACGAAGCCAAAAGTCATCCCTGCTTGATAGAGTGATGAAGAATGATTCAGGGGGATAAAGCCTTGTTGATAGCAACAAAGGAAGAGGCATTGGAGAACAGAGTGTTCACCATGCCAACACATTGGGGACCAAACCCCAAACACGTCAACATCTCGCAATGAACGACGAATCCACCCTCTCATAATCTTTGTCAAAATCAATCTTGAGCATCATGCACTACTGCCTTGTCTCATGAGCCCAGTCCATAGCCTCCCAGGGCAAGACTACCATATCCAGAATGAATCTCCCTTGCATAGAACTTGTTTGCTCCTGACGCACCACGTGCTTGGCCACTACTCTTACCCTCAATGCCAAAGCCTTGGCCATAATCTTATATGCTACCGAGAGGAGAGTGATGGGATGCCAACTGTCAATGGAATCACGCTTCCTATTCTCGGGGATTAGCTTAATCAACCCTTGATTAAGTGTCTCTGAGAGGCAACCTAAAGAGAAAACTTCAGTTGCCAGACAATAGAAATCCTCCCCAATACAGTTCCACATGGACTTATAAAACTCACAAGACAGACCATCCTGATCCAACCCTCAAGATATAACTTATTAATGTTGTGTTGGGATTCTACTTGAAAGTATATATAATTGAATGGTTCTTTTGTGATTTGACATGTTCGTGGAAGGTGTACATTAATTTAAATGAATAATTCCACTTGAATGCAAATTACTAATTTTTTGGTTTGCTTCTTCCATAATTTTGTTGTGTTCATAATGATTCGTCCGTAACTTTAATTATATCAAAATTGTATTATTAATATAAAAGTTATGTCAAATATGTGTTATTGGTATATACAATATTGATAATATAATTAATAACATATATACTATACAATATTGATAATATAATTAATAACATATATATAATATTTATTATATATATATTATTAATAGATAAACACTATATTAAAGGTATTGCATATTAGTTTTTATTTGTGTGTGTCTATAATTAAATAATGAATTTTATTCAAATCACATTATATCCATAGATCTTAAATATATAATTAAAATATAATATATATAATGTAACTTCAAGGTTTATATAATAGATATTTTTTAAATATGTGTCATTGATGTTCCCAATCTGTTGTTTCCTGTAAATTTGGATGAAACTTCTAGCCATACCAGATACTTGTATCCTAGTTGCCAACTCTCCCGCATTCTAGAAACTTGTGCAACCTAGGTATTTATGATATGGATAATCTTGTGCCTTAGTGCTTCACTAGGTCTCAGCTTCCTCACATATTTCTAGCACCCCTAGTTAGTTAGGTAGTTTACTGTTTAACCATCTAACTCTTAACTACAACATCTAACATTACATTGCTTACATATTTAAAGTATACAGTGATGTAAATACCAGTCTCTTATCATTACTTAATTGAGTGTTAGTACTCTAATAAGCAAAAGGCCAAAAATTAGGTAAGGTACCTCTTGCTCAAATGAAATCCCTTTTGGATGTGTATATTGTTGTCTTTGAAGCATTGTTGCAAAAATTGCGAATCAGTTGGTGATTTTGCGGTCTTTTACCAAGTTAATGGTGAAACCAGAAATCACGCAATAAATGTTTTGATTTATAAAAAATCACTAGGACACCAAAAGAACATCAATAAAGATCTAAAAGGGCACTCTTTCTGATCTTTTCAACTTGCTGTTTGTGCGTTTGGGAGAGAGAAGAGTGTACCAGTGTAGTTTGAGAGGGAAAACGTGATGTTGGGTATTACTTATTTGATGCTGTTGTTAGTTAGATTCAAATTTAACTAATTTTTTTAAATATCTTGCATTTTCTAATGCTTGACAAGTTTTTGCTTGCTGCCATTTTTTTTCTGAGTTTTTCACTGAGTAATATGTTTGCCCGCACCAAGTTATTCCTGAGTCTGATTTTGTAGCATTGCTTTGAAGAACCTAGAGAGCTTCTTGCCCAGCAGGCCATAAAAAGTATGGGCAAACTACCTATAAGCAGGCCATTTATTTCATGTATTGGCAGTCATGGGCAAAACTGCCTAGCTGATCCCTCTGTCTCTATTACTTTGTATTACTTTAAAATTCTTATGCGATTTACTCATTTCTTATGTTTCTCTAGCCAACATCTTTCCTACTGCAGAAGTTGTTTTTACTGAGATGGCTGGCTAGGGTCACATGATTGATTTTCTATTTGAACTTTGAAGGTTCTCTTTTGAGAAATGTTTGCTTTTTTCTCTAATGCTATTCCTTTGCATTTCAGAGAAATGTGACTGCTATAAGCCACAGAGTTGTGGGATATTGTAGGCATTCAGCAGGTATTATTGAAGCTATAAATGGGTTGAAGGTGAGATCTGCATTCACTATTTCCTTATGTAGATAAAAAAGTTTTTAGTGCCTTTTTGCACTTCTGCTTGCTAAAATCTTCGGAATTAGCTATGTTTCTCACATCTTTTCTTGTTTAGCAGGAAGAAACAGACCCAGGAGAATTTTTGTCATTCAAGGAACGCCTTTCTTATCTGCAGGTATTGTGGAAATGCTAACAGAATGCGTTACTTTAGATGTTATGCTTGTGATCTCTTGCTCATTGTCACATTTATCTGATATGAGCTCAAGTTGAAATCTTATGCCACAGGTAACAGAAAAGATGAGAGTTTGTTTTGGAAAATCAGGAATACATGGCTGGGGTCTCTTTGCTCGCAGACACATTAGAGAAGGAGAGATGGTATGCCTTCTGTTGACTCTTGTATTGTATGTTTTTCTGAATTATCTGGAAGTTTTGGAAGACCACCTCGTTCTTAATCTTTTGAAAACATTTATTCTGTCTTCAAGGGAGTGAGAACTGTTGATACTCTTTTGGACCTTGCTGCAAGGAAGTTTCCCTCCCCAATCCCCTAATGCTCCTGCTCCTGAAGCTCGTTTCGGAGGGGAGCGCACTCCCAAAGCGATTCCCTGCCCTCCCAAAATGATTCCCTGCACTCCAAGCATGATTCCTGTTGCTACTAGACCACGGTAGTAGAAATTAGAAATTGCTCATGGAAAGAGGCTTAAGAAGGCTTAGTAGATAGGATAATTTTTTGTATTTTTAGTTTAGAATCTAGATTCAAGAACTTAGAATTATTTGTCATTATTATGGCCTATTTTGTAAACATTATATGACAGTTGAAGTTTGAATTGTTGATTGCCTATTACAACTCTTTGGTCATGATGTTGTGTTTCATTTCATGGTTGATGTTATCTCTAACAATTTGTTGAAACTTGAAGGTTGATGTTATGGTTGATCATTCAATGGCAATGCTATAATTTTTAGATCTATGATGTTATTTGTGTGCTAAATGGTTGATGCTTTAATAATTATCATTAATCTACTACAAAAATATATGCTTTCATATTTTCTGCTACTAATTCACCATTTTGCATGCTTTTTTTAAAGATGTTAAAATATATATTCTATAAAAAATGCTCCTGGAATGCTTTGATCCTGGAGTTTTTTGAAAATTGGTGCTTTGGGCTTCCGCTTCGCTCTTTCTCCCAATGGCTATGTTTCTGGATGAACCAGCTGTGATTAATCAGTTAGATGAAAAACACAAGAATTTCAAGACCTTGTAGCCTTCTACATGCTTAACTTTCCACACACAAACTGATTTCTTATACGATGCCCATTTTAAATTTTAATAGAAGCATCAAGTTGGAGCCAAAGAGGACATGCTAATTGTCCTTGATGATATATGAAGGGGGATCTTGCTCTTTGGTTCCTTGATGTAACCGTCTCAATGTACATTCATGTTGATTTATGATGAAATATATGATGCATTTTCAGAGAAAAGAAATAGAAATCTAATAGAATCAGCCATGGTTGATTACACCTATTTTTTTATGATTTGATTTGTCAATCATGCAAACTAGGGGCGCAGACTGAATACATAGCATATTTGTTTCTCTTATTCTATGATTTGGAGTGACCAAAAACAATGAACTTTACCTGCTTTGTGTATATTGAATATTCTCAAATACTTCTCTACATAGCTATGCTATTTCTTTGAGATCTTAATATGATTTTTCCAAAGATGGTTGAACTTTTTAAACATTAGAGCTACCTATGGTTGTTATTCAGGAATCTAAAGATTGAAGTTGTTAATTGTCATAGGTAGTGGAATATCGAGGCGAGCAAGTTAGGAGAAGTGTAGCTGATTTGCGGGAAGTTCGTTATCGCTTGCAAGGAAAGGATTGCTACGTGAGTTTTATTACATGATCTCATATTTTGTTGTTTTTCCAAAATGCTTTGAATCTATATGGACTAGCGTTTTTAACTTGTTATCATTGTCATTGGTTTTAGAGAACCATTTCTCTGGGATGGCTCTTGTGTGTAAGTTGATTGGATAACTTCTCTTGTATAGAAATTAATAACCAACACATTTCAGGTGACTATGTTGAGAACTTACAATCTCAACATTGGGTAAAGGAATGAGAGTACATTTCATCATTTTAAAAGGCTCCTCATCATTATAATCCTAAATAAAGGCTCCTCTTCTAAGTTCCCAAGTACTACAAAGCATCCCTAGAATGCTCGTGGAGTAGGCATGAAAAGTGTTGTTCTCTCTCTCTCTCTTTCTTAAACTCTACTGTTTATTTTTTAATTTTTTTTTCTGTGTTGTTTATTTGTTTCATTCTCCTACTTCTCTTTCCCATTCCTTCTTCTCCTTCATTCTATTGCCGGTTTCAATCAAAGATTTGGAAAACATGTCCCTCATATGGGATATGATGTTTTTTATTCCACTGGTATGTATGGGGAATAGGAATCATGAGGAAGAAGATGGGAATAATTCTAATTACCCATTGTGTTAAGGGGAGGAAGAACTAGAAGGGGTGAATGTGCAGAATCTAAATTTGGAAATACAAGTAAAACAAGGTGTGATTGTTCCACAATGTTGTGTAAGTATGTGACAAAATTTGATAGGAGAGGGGTGGAACAACTAAATTTTTATGGGGCCATGGATGTAAAGTGTAAACCCAATGAACCTTACATCAGATCGTACTCCCATGTGAGGTGACATCTCTATGGGCCATGGCCAATTACAAGAAGCCGAAGAATTAAAAATTGCGTTAGTGTGTAAAGGAAGAGATAAAATACGTCAAGGAAGAAAATGATGAACAAAGAAGGTATGTGAAGGGGGGTTCTAGGTGAAAACAACAAATTTGAATCCAATGCCCATGGTAATTCCACATCCAGATCATTCAACCAATCATTCCTTGTTAGTAGTGACGTGTTGGATGGAAAAGTGGCGGTGTTTCTCTATGCATGTGGTATAGCATTCAATTCTCTTAATTGTTGAAAAAATCAACATTGGCAAAAATCGACAGGGGGTCCGGAACATAACTTCTCAACAACATTAGGGAAAAAATTGACTAGGGTCCGGAATACAACTTCTTGACATTAAAAAATACAAAATAAATTCATATTTTTCAAAATTTTAAACATCTAAACCAACAACAACATCAAATAAACACATTGGCACATAAATATAGGAAAAACCCGATATATATGATGTAGTGGATGCCAAATATAAAATGATACATCAAAGTCATTATTGAATCCCGAACCTTGATAGTTGTCGAATCAAGGACTCAAAAGTGGACAACCAATACAAAATGACATCAAATATATAAATGTATCTCATCATCATGAGTCATCTACAATCGAAAATCTAGCAACTAGCTATTGGAGAATCAATGACATCTCCCCATTTTATGGGAAAAGGTCTTGGCAAATTTGCCACTAGAAGTTCGTGCATAATTTATCTAATGCTGACTAGAGGGTGTAGTTGTCTTAGCCTGTGTAGTAGGTGGTGCTAATACTGCCACATCACCCTCCATGATGTCAAAGTCTTCCTCTACAACCCCACTCTTGATGCTCCTCCCTACCCCATGTACTTGCTGCTACTGCTCCTCCTCCATCCATGCAAGTGCCTCCTCAATAATCGGGTCCTTGTATTCCACCCTCCATTCAGATAATATGTTAATATTGTCCAAGGAAATGGCTTCCACATCAAATACCTTCTCTAGCTACCTCATCAACAACCGAAGATTGGAAACTGCTTCGAGATCAAATACCTTCTCTAGCTGCCTCATCCATAATCGAAGATTGTAGTGGACATATACCAAATCATTGAGACATGGGAAATCCAACCTATACAAGGGTCATAAATAAATGTAATGAGTCTTGAGGATCATAAACATGTCATGAGGTAATAAATTATAATGATTGTAATTGCTTAGTTGAAGTTCTAACCTATTGCGCTTTTTTGAGTGTATTGTTTCAAATACACTCCAATTACGCTCACATCTTGAAGCGCTACATGTTTGGATGAGGACCTGAATAGCAAAAATTTGTAAATTTGGTGTTCTTGAACTGTACAAACATCTACAACAAAGAAGAAAAAGAAAAATACTTGAACTACATTTCATTAAAACATAATTCAACTTTCAAATAAAACACAGTTAAAATTTTAAATTCTAGTGGCTTACATGGCATCAGAATACTCATTTCAGTGACAACTTTGGCAAAGCCAAATGGCTTGCTAGCATCTCGATACATCTCCATCTCGTGATTACTTGTTCTGTGAGGATTGGCATCGGGCATCATCCTTTGGAGACATGTTAGGAGCCCTTCCATCACCTCAATATCAAAAGCAAAGATGCATGAGTATGCATAGGTAGGTTTGAGGAAAAGTGTTGCTGCATGAATGGGCCAATGGAGCATCCTGGTCCATCGACTATCAATCAAATCCTAGATCATCATGTATCTATTAAATCTGGGGGTGCCCTTGCCCACATGATAAGATCAGATAGTTTCTTTGGCTCTATCCATGGCCTCATACAAGTAGCCATTCTGGGCTTATCCCCATCAACCATGTGGAAAACCTTTACCAAAGGTTTACTAGCTGTACACACTTCTCACATCTCTTCCCAAAAGGAATCGATGTACAGTAGTTTAGTGATGGCTCTCCAATCTTGTCTTGTGTTAGATGCACAATCATGCCACTCATCACAAGCAAACATCTTGCTTCAACTCAAACTAACATTGCAGCATAGACTGAAGAGAGATGAAACTATTGGTAAAACTTGTGATTGTAGGATGCAACAGCTCCCTATTTCTTATGAATCTCCTCATGAGACTAAGATAGTAAGAACAAATGCATGGTTATATATGAATTTTGTGATGCTCCTAGCTTGATCAATGACCTCCTTAACAAAGCATATGTTTCCCACATCCTCAAGCATTAAATCGATGCAAGGGGCAGCACATGGAGTTAAAAACACTGTGGGGGTGCCTCTCCATCAACCTCTACAAAACCCTGTCTGCTTCTTGCTTCTTTCTTTTAATCATTGATTGGATGGAAGGTTGAACCCCATCTCCGATTCTTGGAGCAAAGAAAGGTGAGGTCCTCATGGAAGGTGAATCCAAGGAGTCCCTCTCATTGCCCTGTGTCTTAGATCTTCCTATGGTTCTTGAGGATCTAGCCACTCCACCAACGACAACTTTACCTTTGTTAGCGATTTTCTCTTCCTTCTTTCTATCCTTCTCATAAATAGAATTGTGGGTCATTTGCATAATATCTGGGGTTGATTCACTACAAATCCCAACATCATGCCCTGGGATTTTGCCACGTGGTACTTCAATCGGCCATAGTTTACAAGATAACCTTTGACAGTTTGTCCCATCTTACGGTCAACCACACTGGGAAATTGGATCCAAAGCCTTTGGCATGTTGGCAAGGCAATATTGAACCTCCAACTTGAACCACAAGGCAAAAAATGGAAAAGAAAGAACATCAAACAATGCTGGAAAAAAAAAAAAAACCTCTAGATTGTTTTTTGAGTCATAAAAAATGATAATAAGAGGCAAGCAAACATGGACTTTGAAAACCCTACAAAAATCTATAAAAAGAAGCTAAGAGGGTGGAGTTTGAAGAAATACCTGAGATTTGAGAATATTAACACCGTAGGCAGCTAACAATTGATTCGTGCTCCAGTTAAATTTAGTTTGATGGTGATGGAAACAAAGTTTTGTCCCTATTGAATGTATTGGTTAATGCTTGTACAATGTAAGCTCTCTCCCTCTCATTCCTCAACATGGTTACATATATCGTGTCGGCGAATATATCGCCAAGGGTCTGAAATGTAACTTGTCCAATATATCGCTGAGGGTCTGAAGTGTAACTTGTCGGCAATATCAAGGAAAATATCGGAAAACATCAGGAAACTTCAAAAAAATGCAAAAATGACCTTTTTTTTCTATTTTTTTAACATCTAAAGCATTAGAATCATCAAATAAACACATTGCTATATAAATATGAAAATAAAACTAATATATAAGATGCATAAGATGTCAATTGGTACATCGTGATGACATATTCACAGTAAACTGAAAATTTTGAAATCTGTACTTGATAGAATGTTAGAAAATCACACCAAATGATCAAAATAAATGTGTCTATTGAAATGAATCATCATGACTCATGAAGCATCTAGATACTACATAGTACAATGATAAATAATAGGAATCATCGATTCCCTCTACCTCTTTTACAGGAAAGCGGAACCACTCTTCTTCTAGAAGCAGTAGGTGATCGTGGAGGTGCTCTAGATGAGCTTGGGGTGAACTTGAAGCTCCAACTCCTCGGGCCGTGGAGGAAGGTGATGGGGTTGAGGTGGAAGCCATGTGAGTTGTCTCCTCCCATACCCAGCTTCATGTCTTTGTGGAGGTGGTGGCATTGGTTGCATCGAAATATCAACCTCCTCCTCATCCTTTGGAAGTGGAACATCCTCCTCTACCCCCTCCTCCTTCAACACATTTGCATTGGCATCCTCCTCTTCCTCCAACTAGTCAGGTGCCTCCTCCATCGCAGGTTCCTCGGTCTCCACCCAACATTTACTGGTATTGTCAATTTTGTCCAGTGAAATAGTATCTGTGTTGGGTGCCTGTTCAATCTGCTTCATTTGTGGCCTTAGATTATAGTAGACATAAACCATCACATTAAGGCACTTGGTATCTAATCTGTATGAGGGCCATAGTTAGAGGGTGATAAATTCAAAATTGTAATAAATTAAAATTAAAAAAATTATAAACAATTTAAATTTAAATTTTGATTCTTGAACATTTACTTCTTGTGCTTCTTGGAGTGTATCTTTTCAAAGACAGTCCACTTGTGCTCACACCTTGAAGAGTTGCAAGTTTGACTTACCATCCTAATGGCAAGTTTTTGCAGCTGTGGGACTCTGCTACCATAGTGTCTGACACAGGGCATATATCTCAAGTGTGTCGAGCATGTGGGGCCCACATACCTGAGATGCTTGGATATGGGATTGGGGGGGGTCTACTATGTATCCTCATCTTAGGTTCTAACATAAGTTATTGTAGTTGTTGAAAAAGCACTGAAATGGAGTTGGCTGGCTTTGTCTGCGATATTTATTATTCTGTTAAAAACTTGGCTGAAGAATGCATTTCTTGTCAGAAGGCAAGTTTTATATGGGTTAAAAACCTCAGGGGGTTGGTGAGGCTGTTTTCTGAATTTATAGAATATAATAATTTTAACAATCATTTATCAGTAACTTGGGTGGAAGGTTTCTATGGTAATAGCTGGTAAACACAATTTGCTTGAGAGTCTGTTAAAATTGTAAATCTTCAGGCTTCTGTTTTCTGAAGTTATTTAACAGGATGTTTTATATTTTCTCTCAATGGTGTTTTGGCTGTAGTTATTTCATAGTTGACAAGACTGAATATGTTTTTTACAACATCTATCTAACAGCTTGCAGATAACATGTATGTGATCTTACTTTGTTAGTGATTGATGGGTAAACATTCTATAAGAGGTCAATTTGCGTAATGCAACCAGGACCTCCTACAAGGGGAGATTATATATTTTCCTCTAATTGCAATGATGCAGAAATTTGCAATCCATCTCTCAAGTCCAAAATATGTTCTGTAATGCCTTGAACTTAATTCTTTTTTCTTGCAGCTTTTTAAAATAAGTGAAGAAGTTGTTGTAGATGCAACAGAAAAGGGGAATTTAGCACGCCTTATTAATCACTCTGTAAGTATTCTATATTCCATTTCCCACCTTCTCCACACTGGTAAACTACAACTGTGAGCAATAGGACTTACTAATAATAACTTATAAGTTTTCTCTGGTCATAGTGCACGCCGAACTGTTACGCAAGGATCATGAGTATTGATGGTGAAGAGAGTCGGATTGTACTAATTGCTAAGAAGGATGTTGCAGCTGGTGATGAGTTAACGTAAGTTCCACACTGGCCTCTGTATTTTAAGTTTGATTTTCTGAACTTTCATTTTATCTTCTTTATGTGTCCTATTTTGTTTTGGTATGACAGGTATGACTATCAATTTGATCCAGAAGAACGTAAAGTTCCATGCCACTGTGGATCAAATATGTGTCGCAAATACATGAATTAGATTTGGTATCCAGTCTGTAGAAAGTTTAAAGTTTTCTCAATCTGTATATCCCCTTTTGGAGAATCGATGCACTCCATTGTTTTCTGTCCCATTTTTCCAATTTATTGTAATAATTTTCAAGCTAAGCTTGCTTGAAATTAGAGCCATGCTGGCAATCATGTACAGGCATCTTAGGTTTTCCTTATAAATTTACAGATCAAATCTTTGATCTGTTTAAATTTCATCAAGCTAAGGTCCTGATTTGTTCACGAGACTGCTCAAATGCGAACATTATACTACATTTGAGATGACTTCATATAGGTAACGATTCTCACTGTAGATGTTTACTATTGTCATTCTTCTTCGATGTTTTCTGGTGCAAGGAAACTTTGCCCAGTTGTCAAAATTGACCATCTTGAAATTTTATAACTTGCATATTTGATCCCATTGTACAAAATATTTTCCATTGAAAAACTGATCTGCCAATGTGAGGTTTAGAAGGGAAAAAAGTTGTTTTATATAGTTTCATATGAGTACCATTTATGCCAGGTACCAAAACTATTTTTGTCCTGGTAAAAGAATGCTCAATCTTTTTACAGTCGCATATCCGGAGAGGTTTCATAGGAAACAAGTTGTTTTATGTAGTTTCTTAGGACTATACCTTTTATGTTAGGTTACCAAAACTTTTTGTTTGTCCTGGAAAAATGGTCAATCTTACTACAGTGGCATATCCCTTGTCAAGTTTTCGTTCCACTTTAATACTCCCCTTCTATCATTTACATTTATGTTAGGTCACTGAAACCTTTTGTTTGTCCTGGAAAAAATGGTCAATCTTACTACAGTGGCATATCCTTGTCAGGATTTAGTTCCACATTAATACTCCCCTTCTGTCATTTACCCATGTAGACAGAAGACCATAAAACTTCCTAAAAATACTAAAACAATACCTAAAACCTGTGTCACCTGGTTCGATTCTTGTTCGAGTTCGACGACCTTGAAGTTCGACAAAAAGTCAGCAATGAAAATTTTGGTGATAAAATTCGGCATTAAATTCAAGAGAGTATAAAATTTGAAAATAAAAAATATATATGAGATTTTTTAATAAAATTTAATATTCTAATTAAAAACATGATAAAAATGAAAATAAAAACATTAATATATCATCTGCTAACTCATTTAACTATAAGGTAAAAAAATTAATAAAGGTGTATAAATTTTGTATATGTAACATGATCTATTTAATAATATTTTATTTATAAAAACACTATATATTTTAAAAAACCATATCAACATTAATCATAAATTAAAATTACTAAACATATATTTCAATTTTGAGTCATGTGTCGAGGAGTAACATGTGCGCGGGGGCGAGTGGTTCGACAGTGGAGAGTGAAGAGCGAGGGCGAGGTGGTTCGACAGTGGTGACTAGAGAGCGAGGGCGAGGTGCACCGCGTGAGCAAGAATGGAGGCATGCAGACTGGAGGATGAGGGCGAGGTGCGCCACGCAAGCGACAATGGAGGTGTGTAGCACGAAAAATAAAGTTCGAGTCTCGTGTCTCGAGTTCGACAATGGAGGCAGCGTCCACGATAGCACTGGTGCAGTTGCTAGTTAGTCAACAGAACCGGAATGCGGGCAGCTAAAATCCTCGGGTGCGGGCGACGAGCTAGGGTTTACAAATTCCATCGAATTTCAACGATTAAATTCGGCACACCATGAAATTCGTCGATTTTTGAATTTTAACCTTCAAATGCGCCGAATCCGGTGACGCCTAAAACAATAAATACGAAAATAAGAAACAAGCAAATGCTAAAAAAGCTGCAGCTTGTCCATGTTTGTCAACATAAACACAATCGAATTTAGGAATATTAGTCAAAATAGTTTTATCAGATCCATAATACCTAAACTAATAAATACGAAAATAAGAAACAAGGAAATGCTAAAAAAGCTGCAGCTTGTCCATGTTTGTCAACATAAACACAATCGAATTTAGAAAAATATAGCTTTATCAGATCCTCTAAAAAAATTGATCATGTTCATTTCAGAAACTGGACTTGTTTCGAATCCTTTACTCAATTCCAATAACTGTAGTTGTTATTAAAAGATGCAGCAATGGCTAAAGAATCAAGTTTAATTGGATAGAAAATTCAAACAACGTTTCTCTGATGCTGCTAAGTGTGGAAGCAAAAAGGTGGTACAAAGTTGGTGATACTAATGTAAAAAATAGTTTGTCTATTGTAAATATAAAATTAGGGAGGCAGAAATTTCATTTCTAAACTCGTTTATATATTAACTCCAGTATAATATTATAATATGAAAAATCCATAATTGCTCATAAATTATGCTATATATGCTAAACTGCAAAATGAGCTACACTTAGTGCTCTAAATCATTTAAATTTTCATTATTTAGCCACTTAGTGCTCTAAATCATTTAAATTTTCATTATTTAGCCCAATATAAGTTGAACTGCTGAACAAGACCCGCCTGCATTGGTAAATGCATGAATGGAATATGTCTTAAAGTAGAAAATGAGAGGTCCATGTCAAGGGCTTTAGGATCCAACTGCTGTTCATTCTAAGCCCCCTTGTATATTCATCACGTGAGACACTAATAGAGTTAGCATTGGTGATTATAACTGTACTCGAGAATCACAAAAAATAACCCAAGACAAGGCACGTGTACAACGGTACCCTTGAGATATTATCAATAAGCTTGATACACCATGATAGAGTTGGGACATAAGTATATTGATTATAATCAAACTCTATAAACACAAAAAATATCCCAAAGACGATATTTGTACAGGTGTACAATGATACCTTTAATATATGATCAATAATTTTAAGAGGACATGATATTAAAGCATATCATATATAAGTGTCGTAAAAGTCCTTAGGTCAATAATACTTACTATTTATACCCTCGATATTAGAGGCCCAACATTAACACAATTAATACAATTGTGAAGCAAATAACCAAATTAACAAGAAAGTGGCTTAGATCAAAATTGAGTAAAAAAGTGAATGAAAGATAAGGCTCTCTAGGGGGGTAATCTCATTTTACAAGATATAAATGTGCAAGATAAGGTGATCATTCAAATAAGTCTCTTTGATGCATATATAGGAGATAAAGGGGTGCTATAAAGCAATAACAATAAGCCGACTTACTATAATTATTGTAATGATAACGTATGTGGGTTATGTTTAGGGTTTTAACATGTCTCTCCCTTTCAAACCAATGTTGCCTTCAATGTTGATCAATTGTGGGTGCTTTTGTATGAAGAACTCATCTTCCTAAGTCATCTCTTGTGATGAGGTACTCAATGATTGCTTGGGTCTTTAGTTGCTTGATATGTGTTTTAATAATTATTTTAAGGTTTGATATGATTTTCCCTCTTTATCAAGCTCCGAAAAATTATTTGATCTAGGTATTGTCATTGATCAACTTCTGTAAACAAGGAACATGAAGCCTAGATGTACACATGAAGGAGGCAACATCAATCTGTAAGCCATATTATTAATCATCCAGAATACCGTATAGGGACGATAGAACTTGGGTGCAAATTTATTGTCCTTTTGTTGCTTGAGGGAGATTCATTTATATGTTTGAGACCTTAGAAATACACAACCAGCTCCTACTTCAAATTGTGTTTCACTATAATGTTGATCTGCTTATTTCATCTAGTTTTTATTTTTATGTTTTATAGCCAAGTTGTCCATTAGTAGTTGGAGAACCTCTTGATGGTGTTGGATATGGTCTTATGGTGCTTGAACCTTGGGTTTTCCTTTTAAGGGTGTTGCGATGGATGGAGGATCATAGGCATAGAGTGCTACAAATGGAGGCATTTTGAATATAGTATGGAAGGAAGTGTAACAATTTGACCCATTGTCACTTTGTTTCTATAACAAACCCATTGGTACTACCAAATTGCTCTATTCTAAATATAAATATGCAACAATTAACTTTTGTAGAGTTGGCTTGGTGTAGATCAACAAATTTCTCCATCCAAAATATCCATGCTATGGTATCATTACATATGAATCTTGGGAATGATTGAGTTCATTGGTTCGAAATTGAAACCATAATGGCATGGATCTTGAGTGATGAATGATTAGGTGTTTTGGGAATCAATACTCTTGTTCTCTAGATGTGGTAAAATGTTCTCCATATGTGGTTGGGACTTGATCCTCTTGTTCTTCTTATCCTCTTCCTGAGTGGAAGAATTTTGGATAAGGAGGCTTGTTAGCATTTTCAAAAGGTCCTCCTCCATGCATTTTATGTCTTTTTGATTTGTTCACTCTTTGAGATTGTTTTTGCTTGCCATATTTGACTTGACATCTTTTAAAAAAAAATGAATTTTATTTTACTTTCCATATTTAGGGTGTCAACCTTCTTTGTCATTCTGGTTGCCACACTTGCTATTTTATCTACCAAGCTGGACACCCTAAATTCCACATCTTCATTCTCTTATTGTGTCAAGGATGAATGTTTAGAGGTCTTTGCATGAGTGACGTTTGGCTTATGTCTAGACAGGATGGGTTATGATTTTGTAGGGTCCTATAAGCAAGTAACTCTCTAATATACCGTTGGGTTTTCGACAATACTACCTGGTCGGTCTTTCACAACATTGACTATCTAATTTCAAGGTATGCAAGAGAGATATCTCCGCATGTTCTGTTTGGTGTAAATAGATAGAGAAAATTGAAAGTCTATCTAGGTATGGTCTATGTATGCCTATGGAGCTTCTATACCTTAGGGTGCATGGAGGATCAAACTTGTAAATTGATTTTGTCTAATACGCAATCACAAGTTGGGTACCAACAAAGGTGTATGAGTGCATTCATTGATTACCCAACATAGTGTTCTCTATGTGCATGCTTCCTAGTGACAATTTTACATATTGAGCGATAGATCTTGGTGTTTATAGATGTCAATACACATATTTAGCCTAAAAATATACTTGTTGCAGAATAAAGAGAAAATTATAAAATTGAAATCTCCCTAGAACCCTTGAATACCAATCCTACTCATCATTTCAAAATAGTAATACATGTTTACTTACATACTCTATCGTATTTTCATCACCTTTTCAATCACCGTCAATAGAGCTTCCGAGAAAAAGTTATTTCAATTTTGGGTTGGCATACCTTTAGGCCATTTATTTCGACATCGTTTTGTAGGTTGATGTTGTACTTTATGTATCTCCAAAATGACTATCTAAGACTTGAGTTTTAAGTGTGTAACAATGTGACATGTTTTCTTCAAATTGTCATCGATCTAACAAAATTTGGAGTTTCCAATCAAAAGATAGGGTCAATATCTCAAAACTTGTTGATTTTGGGGCTTTCAAGGTAGCAAACTTGTACTAACTGCCACACTATCCTTGTTTTGGATTTGTCCCTAAAATTTGTACATGAAACAACTTGTTGCGTCTTTTTTATATCGCTAGTGGACGCAATTTGGAGCCTGCAAGCTTTACATGTCATTGTTTTACTGAAACCATTTGTTTAACTCTAGTTTTATGACTTGACAAAAACCCTAACTTGCACACATTGTAACTCTGGGGAAATGGGGAGTTTAAAATTTAAAATTTTGATTATAGATACCTCATTCTTTCCTCTCCCAATAATGTAATTTCCATGCAATTTGAGTATTCTATAAACAAGTTGTGAAAATGGTTAGATGACTCATTTAAAATAAAAAAGCAAGGATCCTCAACTTTGAAATCTAATGTTGTCAACCAAATAGCTAAATAAACATGAAAATGCCCCAATATAGTAGTACCATGCCAAAGTTGATTTACAAAATAAATAAATAAATAACTTTGAGGGGGAAACCTCATTTTACAAGACACATGTACAAGATAAGGTGATCATTCAAATGACTCTCTTTTGATGTATATATAGGAGACAAATGGGACTAGAAAGCAATAATAATAATATGTTGGCATGCTATATTTAATATAATGATATTGAATGAGGGTTATGGTTAGGGGTTTATCAAACATGCATTAGGCACATTACTACTTTGATTTTATACCATTTGGGTAGGGACAAGGCACTTGTGTCTTGATCCCTTTCTAGGATATGATGTGCACTTTGGTGAAATGTATGTAGGCAACAATTTAGAGATTTTGGAGTACTCATGCACTCTTGCATAAAGTACACGCCTTGTAGTTGGAGCCATATATTACCCCTATACCAACAGGGGTGACTTGATGACCTTATTTGTTTGTGATCTCATCACAAATTGTTTGCCATAGAGGATTTCTATGGATTTTCCATAGATTATTGGTTAGATATTGTTAGTTTTTCATCATTTAATTCAATATGATCTACGATCTTATCTGAGAGAATAACAAGCACAACAAATCAATCACAAGAGACAATAGAAACAAAGCATTTCATCGGGGAAACCATAAAGGAGAAAACCCCGCAACTTCCTCAGAGATAGAATGAGCAATGATACAAAACCCCAAAACAAAGAGATAGTCATCCGCAACTCCTCCTCCTCCACTTGTGCACACTTCTCACTTGTGTGAATGAGTGAGTGATTGAATGAATAAATAGAGAGGTGTTCCTCTCTATTTATACTTAACTTTCACTTACCTTTTACCCTAACTGGGCTGACTTCTCCTAGGAGAGTCTAATAACCCATTAACCCCTAACTCTGGGCCGACCCCACTAGAGGAGTCTAATAACCCATGAAATAACAATAATGACCTTCCCAATCAGAGGAATAAAACCTCTCCGTCGGATGTACAATGTCATATGAGTACAATATAAAATATACAAGTGAAATACATTCCGAAGTTACAAATATATCAACACTCCCTCTTAAGTAGGAAGGTATTCTCTTGACATAGTTCATCGGCACAAGTTTTCATCATTGGAGGATCATCATCAAAGCTGGATCATCATCGTCACTGTTGCTGCTATCTCGATTATCAATCTCCAATCTACTCGTCATAGGAAGTTCTACAGAGCTAGCCTTTTTTTTTTTCGTGCTGGATGTAGGCCTAGCCTCCATGTAGGTCTTCAGCATCTCTGTGAGCAAGCCATCAAGTAGGTACATCTCAGGACTGATTACATTGTCTCTGCAAAACCTGTGTACCCTATTGTCACCACATCATCTTCATATCATCTCATCATCTTCAGATCATCTCATTGTCAATGGAGCACCATCTGCTGGATCATCCTCATCAGCTGGAACATCTTCTGCTGTCAGCAACCTCATCAGTTGGAACACCATCTACTGGAACATCCTCATCAGCAACACCATCAGCTGGAAGATCTTCTGCTATGAGCAACCTTGTCAGCTGGAACATTATCTGCTGGAACATCTTCTGCTGTCAGCAACCTCGTCAGCTGGAACACCATCTGCTGGAACATCCTCATTAGCAACACCATCAGCTGGAACATCTTCTGCTATCAGCAACCTTGTTAGCTGGAACACCATCTGCTGGAACATCCTCATCAACAACACCATCAGCTGGAACACCTGCAACAAACGTCAGTAACTAAATACTGATACTATCAGTCAACCAGTACTTATCTTCCATCTCCCTTGGACAAGCATCCATCCCTATGGACAGGCATCAGCTCGTGAGAGTTGGAACCATCAGTCAGCCAATACTGATCTTCCCTCACCCTTGGAGAGGCATCCATCCCTCCAGACAGGCATCAGTTCATGAGAGATGGAACTATCAGTCAGCCAGTACCGATCTTCCCTCACCCTTGGAGAGGCATCCATCCCTACGGACATGCATCAGCTCGTGAGAGCTAGAACCATCAGTCAGCCACTATTGATCTTCCCTCACCCTTCGAGAGGCATCCATCCCTATGAACAGGCATCAGCTCGTGAGAGCTGGAACCTTCAGTCAGCCAGTATTGATCTTTCCTCACCCTTCGAGAGGCATCCATCCCTATGAACAGGCATCATCTCGTGAGAGCTGGAACCATCAATCAACCAATACTGGTCTTCCCTCACCCTTGGAGAGGCATCCATCCCTACGGATAGGCATCAGCTCGTGGGAGCTGGAACCATCAGTCAGCCAGTACTGATCTTCCCTCACCCTTGGAGAGGCATCCATCCCTCTGGACAAGCATCTACCCTTTCGGATAGGATCTCTATCACTCAACAAGTACTGATCTTCCTTCCCTCCTAGACAGGCATCTATCCTTTTAGATAGGATCTCTATCAGCAAGTACTGATCTTTTGTCCCTCCTGGACAGGCATCTATCCTTTCAGATAGGATCTCTATCAGCCAACAAGTACTGGTCTTCCGTCCCTCTTGGACAGGCATCTATCCTTTTGGATAGGATCTCTATCAGTCAGCAAGTACTGATCTTCCGTCCCTCCTGGACAAGAATCTATCCTTTCGGATAGGCATCATCAATCTCTCTTTCTAGAGAGGTCCCTCTGGACCACACCAAGCTTGTCTCAAAAGTACTCAAACTTCACACGAGCCAAACGCTTAGTCAGCACATCAGCAACTTGTTCCTCTGTAGGAACATACTTGAGCTTCACAACTCCCTTCTGCACCATATCCCGGATATAGTGGAATTTAATCTCAATGTGCTTTGATCTATCATGAAACACAAGATCTTCTGTCATCTTGATGCAACTCTGGTTGTCACAGAGTATCTCCGTAGCATCAATCTCTGCATCGAACAATCCCGTCAACATCTTGCGAAGCCACACTGCTTCACCACAAGCTGAACGAGCTGCTACATATTCAGCTTCCGCTGTACTGAGTGCAACACAGGGTTGCTTTCTACTGAGCCATGAGATCATGCCTAATCCCAAACTAAAGCAACATCCTGAAGTGCTCTTTCTGTCTTCAGCACTTCCAACCCAATCCGAGTTTGTGTACCCATACAACCTGAACTCACTATCTGAGGCATATCTGAGTCCATAATCCAATGTACCCTTCAGGTACTTCAGAATATGCTTTGCATCAATCAAGTGAACATGTCTTAGGTCCTGTCAGGAACTGGCTCAATGTGTTCACATCAAAGCAAATATTTGGTCTCGTATTCGTCAGGTACATCAAGGACCCAATCATCTCACGATACATTGTGGCATCAACCGAATCTGATAAAGCATCACTCAAAAGCTTCAGGTTCGATGCCATAGGTGTGGCCATGGCCTTGCAATCCATTATCCCGAACTGCTTCAGGATCTCTACTGTATACTTCCTTTGTCCAAGGAGGATTCCATCCACACTCTGCCACATCTCCATGCCTATAAAATAGTGCCTTATTCCCAAGTCCTTCATCTCGAACTCGGCAGCAAGCTTCCTCTTCATATCAGCAATCAACCCATCCTCATCTGTCACAAACAGGTCATCTACATACAGTAGGAGTATCACTGGAATGCCTTCCTCAACCTTGTAGTAAAGGTTGGAATTCGCTTTACTCTTGGTAAAGCCCAAACTAGTCAGGAAGTTGTCTATCCTGTCGTACCACGTCCTGGGTGCCTGTTTCAAGTCGTGCAAGGCTTTGCTCACATGAGTCTCCCTATCATGTGTCTCAAACCCGAGTGGCTGCTCCACATACACTTCCTCTTCTACTACACCATTCAAGAATGATGTATTGACATCCATCTGGTGTATCTTCCATTTCGTCACTGCAGCCAGAGCAAGTACTATTCTGATGGAAGTGTATCTGGCTACAGGTGCAAATGTCTCCTCATAGTCTATTCCTTCTTTCTGAGAGAAGCCACGAGCCACAAATATTGCCTTGTATTTCTCTATGCTACCATCTACAGCATGCTTGATCTTGTAGATCCACTTGGAAGTCACCACAGACTTCCCCTCTGGTGCCAGGACCACATCCCAGACATCATTCTTCATGATCGACTGGTACTCCTCGACCATGGCATCCTTCCATTCTTTCTTTTCTGCCACTTCTTCATAGTTGGCAGGTTCCTTGTCAATGATGTCACATAGCGGGGCTACATAACTGTTGTATGGCCTCGGTCTCTTGCTTTCTCTATGCATTCCTTCCATAGCGCCATATCTTTCTGGATCTTGAATTACCTCTCGTAGCCATGTTGGTTTCCTATTATAGGAATTCTTCTCACGGGGTGGATCTACAGGTTCCTGTGGATCTTCAATCTCATGGTCTTCTTCTGGATTTACTTCATTAGTTGTTGTATCTCGGATCCTGGGTGCTTCTGGTTCTTCAATGTCTTCAATAGGTAGCTTTCTGGATGTATGTTGATTCTCCGTCGTTTGTTCTTCGAAACAAGTCTCTCTTGTAGGTGATGGTATACGATCTTTCCTACAAGTCAAGTTCAATTGCATGATTAGAAACATCTCATAGTTTTCAGAACAAATTTTTACACATAAAGACATATGTCATACAGTCAGGCAATTATCTTAGCCAATGCTTCAATACAACATTCATTCATATCCCATAACTTTCTAGATGCCTTCCATCTCTACTAGAACATTGTTAAGAGTGTGCACTACTCCCAACATGTCAGCAAAGAGGTTTCATACTAGATAAGTAGCAATGGAATGTTGTATAGTGCCATAGGCCACTTCACCATTACTTGCATATAATTAGTATCTTGTTCATTAATGCAACTTTTCTAACATGCATAATATACATCCTAAATATAAGAACATAAATATGTACATGACTGAACAACATCATTTAAGTAGTCATATATACAAGAAATGACAATTCTAATACTGATCTTTGTTTGGTTGTTGGGTGGACTCCCTCTCAATATTTGCTTCCTTGCAGGAATTACTGGAGTGACGGAGTCTCCAACAGAGTGTTCTTCTTCTTGTGGGAGCTTCTTTTGTTCCTGGGACAATCTCTGGAATAGTGTCCCCTTTCATCACAAGTATAACATCGAATGTGAAAGAGATCTCTCATAGATCCTCCAAAGTTCTCCCTCCAGTTCTGGTGGTGGTGTTTACCCTTCTTGTGATGAGGATGCTCCCTCTTGTTGTTATTCTTCTTGGTGTTATCGTGAGAGCCTGGTCTTCACTACCCATCTTTTCTTCTCGAGATACAATTCGAGCTTCTTCCTGTGAGCACTCCTCCCACAACCTACTGAATGTGATGAGCTTCTTCCTAGCACAGATTCATTGAATGAAGGAATCCCATGACCTGGGGAGACCATTCAAGGTGGTCATCACAATTTCACCATTCTCTGTATCTTCTCCCACAACTTCAAGTTGTTCTTTTATCTTAGAGACCCTTGTGAAATAAGATTGCATGGTCTCTGCATTTTGTACCTTGACATTCTTCAATTGGTTGCGCAAAGTCATCTTCGATTTTTGTTCTTCTCTTCAAATAGCTTGGTCAAGGAATCAAACATCTCCTTGGGTGTCTTTAGAGAAGACACATGAGGTATGAGATGGTCTTTGATAGAATCTGCAATAATCCTCTTGGCCTTGACCAATTTCTTCTCATGTAAGGCCTTAGCCTCATCTCCCTCTGGGACTGGAACCTCTTCACTTATGTAGGTGTCCAATTCATTCTCTTCTAGGATTAATCCAATCCTATACTTCCATGCTCGAAGGTTATCAGCCCCTTCAAGCTTATCCTCAAGCTTGGTGTGGTGAGACATCTTAATGAGAAACTCAAATGGAAATAAAAGATTTAGATCTTACCACTGTATCTGGAGCTGGCTAGGGTTTGACAGAGAAACCCTAAAAATCCAAACTTGGAATTTCAAACTTCTGACTGGACAGAGAGATGCAATTGATTGAGGCGAGCAAGCTGGTGTGCTCAGATTTTGAAAACTCCAAAAAGTTACCCCTCAAAAGTGACTTGTGAATTTTGGATCTGCAATTTCTGTCAAATTCTGGTTTTCTGGTTTTTCTGGTCCAAAACCCGAATTAGGGTTGGATAGATCTGGGGTTCTGCCCAACCAAAAAGTTTGATCTTGGTCTCTAAATTTCGATTTTGCCGAGGAGATCAATCCTATGCTTAGAGAACTCCAAAATTCCACTTCTGTCAAAAGCCCTAATTTCCCACAGCAGCGACAGGCCAAAAACTGAAAATGCCCGTAGTCAAATTATGTTTCAACAGAAAGATGCGCCTTCCTTAGGAGAGTCAGCCTATCCTCCTGCCTTTGATGATCTGTGGAAATAGAGCCAAAAATTAAGAAGCCCTGGCTTCCGCAGTTGCATAGTGTCTTCTTCTCAGGTTAGCTTTGATACCATGTTAGTTTTTCATCATTTAATTCAATATCATCTAGGATCTTATCTAAGAGAATAACAAGCACAACAAATCAATCACAAGAGACAATAGACACAAAGCATTTCATCGGAGAAACCAGAAAGGAGAAAACCCCGCAACTTCCTTAGAGATAGAATGAGCAATGATACAAAACCCCAAAACAAAGAGATAGTCCTCCGCTACTCCTCCTCCTCCACTTGTGCGCACTTCTCACTTGTGTGAATGAGTGAGTGAGTGGATGAATAAATAAAGAGGTGCTCCTCGCTATTTATACTTAACTTTCACTTGCATTTTACCCTAACTGGGCCGACTTCTCCTAGGAGAGTCTAATAACCCATTAACCCCTAACTTTGGGCCGACCCCACTAGAGGAGTCTAATAACCCATCAAATAACAATAATGACCTTCCCGATCGGAGGAATAAAACCTCTCCGTTGGATGTACAATGTCATATGAGTACAATATAAAATATACAAGTGAAATACATTCCGAAGTTACAAATATATCAACAGATATTTTCCTAGAATGCTCTGATGATTCTTTTGCCTTGGCTATGCCTAGTTGAAATGGTGTCAGATGTGATATTTCTCACCCTCATTGGCACTTGGAATGTTTTATTTTATGTTGCTTTGATCATGGGATGTTACTTTTATGCTTGGATAGTGGCTTATTACACTTAGTATCGTTATTCATTTACGTGTACTGTGTTGTTATCATCATTTTACCTTAGATAAGTGTGTCATTTTGAAGGTTAAGTTGTACCCCTAGTGAACTAAGTAGGTGCGACATCCATTTCACAACATTTGCCTAACCAATTTTTAATTTAATTAGCCCTTTCACCCATTTCCATCGATTTCCCATTTGTAAGTGGTTTATCATTAATATTTTTCAAGGTCTCATCATTATTCCCATGTTTGAATGCCTAAATAGATAAAAGAGTTGCACTTTAAGGTTGATGCTACTAAAAGAACATGAGCAGTGCCCCCTTGATGTAAGCTAGGTTCCCTATGTCCTAGGTTTTCAAAGACAAATCTAAAGTAAAGGGACTAAGCCAAAAAATGGCTTTTTTGTGCACAACCTAACAGTTTAAGGATTGCCAAGTTTATCGGCTGCCTAACTAGCACAACTATGGATTTTCAACCCAATGCGTCACTACCAGAAGCAAATCCTCTTTTTGGTTTTCTAGTTACAACAGTAAACGAACCTAGACTAACCAACAAAGATACTCTAGCCAAGCTTTTTCTAAGGCTAAGTAGGATAACCTAACTAACCCCAAATATCGGCCTAACTCTATTTTATATAATAATGTGTCTATCTAGGATATTCAATCAAGTAAATATGACACTTTAGTTTTCAATAAATATACTATGAGCAAATAAGATATATGACACAATGAAATAAAGCATTTACATTAAAAATAGACAATTTGAGTTGCTTGAGACAAATAACCCAAGAAACCAAGGCTTTAAAGTCACATGGATTATATAGCCACTACAACCCTTTGATCCATCCACAAGATCCAACGATGATGCTCAACTTAATCTTTCACAGCACCAACAAAGGAGGATAGCCTATACCCTTGGCCACACCACCCAACCTCTGAGATGTGTGAAGAGTAATATTCTTGAATGTTGTGTTCGTTGCACTATAGTAACTAGATGGCCAACAAGTTGGTTTCATGATTCATATGGGGTCCCTGACATACGCAAGGTACGTGGGGTCCAATTTTGTGCTCAATGTTGTCTAATGTGGTACTACTCAAATAGGGGTACTAGAATGGAGTCAAAGGGGATGTCCAACGTCTTGCACCTAACGAGGATGCAAGGAGACGTGTGCCAACAATGGTCATTATACTAGTATTGTTCTCCTATTTAAATTGCAGTTTTACCCATTGAACGACAAAACTGAAAATGTTTGAAGACGTCGACACACGTCATTTACCGAAGATTCGCAATTGCCATTTGAACCCTATACACAATAATGCTTCCAATATGAAATTCTCAATGTATCATTTGAAATCCACAATTCATAGTGTTCATGTAAATTCCAACAATGAAATAAAACAAGTAATTCAATGAACTATTACCAATAGTAAATGTTATTAACAATCACTTGCATTAGTAATCTCAAAGCCTCAACAATGCTCTAGATAACCAATCTGCACACGCCAATATCAGTAACAATGTCAATGTGAACAATATTCCAGTGAAACTTCAATGTGTTTATTCTCCTATTACTATAAAGGCATTCATTCCAATGGAACATGAAAGTAATATCAACTCGGAGTAAGACTTCACTTAATCTACTTGGATACTAGATCAGTGACTTAAGATAACACTTTAGCTAGTGAAAAGATCATTCATGTGTTAATCACTAACCACTTATGGCATTATAGACTTGCAAGCTAGCTTAAGGTTCCAATACTTGCTTCAATTTTGATAGCTATATCACTACAAATTAAATCCTTAGGAACCATGTAGTGTTGACTAAGAGCTCGTGTACCAACTTCAAATTAACCCAAAATCAAGTTACTCCACAGCAATTAGATTCTCAACCATTATTTCAATTAAGATAATTAGTTATCAAACCAAAGCCATTTGTTTCAATACTAACCAGGATCATAAGCAATTAACCATTTGTGAGAGCCAATACATAATGACAAACAAGGATCCTCCTAATTAATCATTCCATAAATTTATATTGGACATAGCTCAAAAATTTTACTCTTCCAATACCAACTTTAGACTAGCTTCACACACTTGTGATCTATATGACTAGGTACCGAATTAAGTTTCTTGAGAAATAAACTTTCAATAACAATCAAATCTTACCAAGGACTAATTTATGATATAATTGGTTACAGGGGTTGTTTTTCAAAGTGAAATACTTCAGAAATTAGAATGCTTAGGATACCACAGAAATAGTCAACCAATATGCTTTACAAGCATTGCCAAGAGTGGACTAATGAAGACCTATCTAAATGGTATCAAAGAGGCAATATGATCATTGAAATTAGTATCAAATCTATCACATATTCATGCCCAATGAAAGATAGTGACAGTAGTAGTAAGTCATCATACTCGGACTTAATTAATTAAACAATTTACCCAACAAATGTTGCTTAGGTGTGCCAAGAATGAATTAAATGAAGGCTTGCAACAATAGAAGCCGAATGGTGATGAGGAACGCTGTGATCGATACAAATCAAAATTCAAATCTATCTCAGGAAGTATAAGGTCACAGTGTACTGAGATATCCCATATTGGTTTGTCATCCATTCTTATCATATTCACAAGCAGCTTATTGTGTCAAGAAATTAGTATCGATACAAATCAAAATTCAAATCTATCTCAGGAAGTATAAGGTCACAGTGTACTGAGATATCCCATATTAGTTTGTCATCCATTCTTATCATATTCACAAGCAGCTTATTGTGTCAAGAAATTAGTACCATTCGAATTAACCCTGAAACACAAGGTTCAATATAAATTTGCAAATGTATTTGAGAGCAAATCTAGTGTCAAGTGTTTGCATTACACAACAATAAGGTACCCATTTGAGATATCTGAGATCTGAAAAGGGACTAACAGTCTTTTGTTAACAGAGATTTGGTGGCTATCACATAATGGGATAAATTAGCGATGAGCCAACAATTGGCAACTTCAATATAACTTACAGTGACCACCTAATATATCAGATCTGAAAAGTGTTTAGAGTCATGTTAGAGTGAACCTTTTATGGTTATATGGCTGAGTATTGGGGGTCTCCTAGTAGCACATCAAATGATATATCAGTGATCAAGAAAATTATGAGGGACGAATTAGCAAATGACCCACTAGTAGTGTTAAACAATGAGCAAGCTTAGTTTTGTTTCAGATCTAAAACATTATTTCTCAACAAAAGTTTGAACATAGATATATCATTATGCTATCATATGTGAATTTGAACAAGGCTTAATAGGATTATAGGACTTGAGTGTAGTATGTCTACTAAATGAAGAACACAATAATCGATCTTAGTTTCAGAGGACCGAGTTGAACTAATTCATGGCAATAGGATTACTAACAACCACATAGTGAAACATTGAATCAATGTGATTATGATCATATTAATACTCAAGAACATTGGTGATATCTCAACATAGGGTTGGCATTGTCAACAAGATACTTCGTTATGCTTGTTAAAATATAAGTGTTTATAGCCCAAGTATGGCAAGATTTAATGTGACTTCAATATAGTTTCTCCATAATAGATATGGAGAACAAGCCCTATTGAATTACAATGTACGATTTTATTAATGCCAATAGGGTAACGATTTAGCTATTTAGAGAATCTAAATGATGCAACTCAGAATTTGGTATTGACTTAGTGTTGAATATGATGTCTTATCTAGGATAGTGAGCATGTAAAGGATTCCCCTAAAAAGTGAATCCAATACACAAGCTTGGTATTATCTTAAACAATGATTCAACTGTAGGTTGATAAACAAAACTTAGATCAAAACCAACATGTAAAATAAATAGGTGATGGAAGATATTCAAGAAGATTTACCTATTGAAGAAGCACTTGGATTTGATGAATAAGATGCTCATAAAGAGTTCGTTTATTATGTAGGGTTTACTTAGCTCCTTAGGGTTTTAACAATAGCAAATGGATGTCTAAGCAAAGCAAGTTGATTTTCTTCTTAAAGCCTCTTTCTTGAGATTTAATTCAAGTACCTACAAACAAAAAATATCATAAGTAGATTTTAAATATGGTGAAAGATTGACAAATTAGAAGAAAATAAAAATCAAACCCTAGATTAGTGCCTTGAGGAAAACATCAAGCTTGGGCATATGGAGTCAATCGTGAAGTGAAAATTAGATGATGATCTTCAAGGGAGGGTGGAGGATACTCAATCCCCCTCCTTTTCTAGTTGGGGAAATCCAATAGATCCCCTACTCCAATAATTCTTGGCCACATGTAAGCATCAAGAATGTAGTCTATCTACAAACAAGCACAAAAAACGATAAAATTAAAGCTATAGTGATCAAATCTTAACATGTGAACAAAGGAGGTTGTAGCAATCAATTGAAACATGAAAGGCAATTGAACAAAATAAGCAAGGTAGCAATTACATATCCACTTACCAAGCTAAGCCTAATCACCATAGATTTACCTCAAATTAGTGAAGCCATTCTCCAATATCATTCATAAAATCATCATAAGTTTGCACAAGAAGAGCCCCAAGTACATCAATAGAGAGCAAGAGCAAAGATAATTCTATTGCATGTAAAAAATTCCACCCTTTTGAAAGAAATTTGCCCTACTTTACAAACCTAAGAGGGGTCAAATTCTTCCTTAAACACATTATACAACTTGACCAAAACTTTATACTCAAAGTGAGAACTCTTGCCATAAAAACTAATATATTTGCATAAAATACATTAAAAACAACCCCCGAATAAAAAAATGGTGCTATCGGTAATACCATTTTTTCAGGGCTAAAGTTGCAACTTTTTGGAAATTTGGTTGGTGTCGATGTAATCACAACCCTAAATCAACCCCCGAATCAAAAAACGATGCTATCGGTAGCACATTTTTTTCGGTGCTAAAACTATGATCTTTATAAAATCTTGGCAGTGTCGACACAATCAAAACTCTAAATCAACCCTCGAATGGAAAAGTGGTGCTACCGATGGAGCCCCTTTCTTTCGTCGGATTACATTTGCATTCATTTTGAAACCATGCATGGCACAAGAAAAAAATATAGTTTAAAAAAAATTAAAAAAGAAGAAAGAGCCCACTTTTAATTAAAAAAAATATTTTTCTCTAAAAATATAACAGTTTAAATGAATTTGGAAAAACAAAGTAAAAAAAATTGCATTTAAAAAATTAAAACGTGCAAGTAAATTTGAAATTAAAAAAATACAAAATTTTTAGAAAAATATTAAAAAAAATAAAATTTGTAAATTCTTAAAAAAAATTGTAAATTCTTTTTTGAAAAAAAAAAAAATATATATATATATATATATATATATATATATATAAACAATTTTAAAATATTAAAAAATAAATAAATTAAAAACACAAAACCAAACAAAATTAAAAACGATTACAAAAATTTAAACAATTTAAAAACTTTGAAAAAAATTATTATTTTTTAATAAAAACAATTCAAAAAACATTTAAAACAAATAAAATACATTTAAAAAGGAAAATTAAAAAAATAATAATAAACATATAAAAAAAACGTGCATGCAGAGACTCTATTCTCGAAATCGAGCCTCCGCTAATGAGAAGGCAACGGGAGGAAAGGGGCGAACGGGGATAGGGGGCGATGTAGGGGTGGGTGGGGGAGGGGAGGGGGATGTGGGGGCCATGGGGGAAGAGGGATGCGGTTTGTGGGGAAGGGAGGGGAAGGGTAGGCCGCAAGGGCGGTGGTAGCAGGTAGGGATAATTTTTTTTTAAATGTTTTTTAATTTGTTCTTTTATTTTTTTTAATGTTTTTTATTTTTATTTTTTTAAGCTAGCACCTACGTCAACGGAAAAAAAATAACACACACATATATATACACCAGATTTCCAAAAAATACGTGTACATTGTAAACAGTCGGCCCTACCTTTGGACATGCCCTAAACAGCCTTGCACTGGCTTCCCAGAGAGCTTTTACACCGTCTTTCAACCCCTATCAATAGTGGAACCTCGTTCATGTACTACCCTACCCTATCAGTTTAATCTAATCACCTATTGGTTATGCCTTGCATAGGCTCACTTATCTGATTAGCATTCACGGGATGGGCTTGCTTAGGCACTTACAACATTCATATTGACTTATTCAGAATCAATGACCTATCACAAGGAGTGCCTTAATAGTACACCCATTCACCATCTATTTTACTTCCCGTGGGCATTTTTCTTTTTTCTTTTGATGATAATATTTAATTGTATATTAGAAGTTGATACATTTGAATGGTATTTAAATCTTGGTGGCTAGAAAATTTCTTCAATTGCAAAGTTTTTCAAGGTGTTTTTGAAGCATTAGCATTACGAAGAAGAAGAGAAGAACAAAAATATTATTGAAGATGCTATTGCACTCCTGCCTAGTAAAGCGCACTATAATTCAAAAGAAGAACCCCTTGAAGAAGAATATGAAGAAGTCCATAATGAAGACATTGATGCATATTTTTCTTCATGTTAAACATAATTTAGTGAGCTTAAATTCTTCTAAATAATTTGAAGTTGATGATTTATCTGAAGAGTTATGATAAACCTGTGTAAGAAAAATAATACCAAACAAAATATAAAACACAAGAATTAATATTGGCTCACACACACACATTACATAGAGATTTACGCTTGAAACCCAAAAATGAAAAAACCAACATTCTTGAAAGTTTCTCCACTCTCTATCTCATTGTATTATTTTTTATGTTTACAATACAATATTATAACACCCAAAACCCTAATCCATTAACTTGGATCAGATTATGACCCTAATTCCTCAACAAGAATTAGTTTAAAATGGGCCGCAAAACAACTCAAAATAGACAAAAAAAATGAACCCAACTTTTTGTTCAGGGTCGTTGCCCCCAAACCTTCAACGGGGTGCTCACTAGCCCCTCACACCCCCTAGCCAAGTACAAAGATAATCAACCCCCTTCAAACTCCCCTGGCTTTGGAAACCTACAAAGAGTACAAGACATGTCCAACATTATCTTATAGTAACTTTGAGAAAGATAATGTTGAAGATGAGCCCTTGTTTGATGATGAGGATGGTAGTGCATGTATCCCCTTTTCATGATGATTTAGATGCAAAATTTCAACTTATTAGTCATATTATGGACATTGAATTTATGGAGTATTTTGGGAATCCCATCTATGGCACTTGTACTGAGGCATATAATGAAGAAATTGCATATTTGGAAGCTCTTTTTTTATATTATATATTAAAAAAAGAGTTACATTGTCTACCTTCCATGTCTAGATCATAGATCCAAAAAGACTTTCTTGACCTTACTACCAAAACTGTGCAACATATTATACTCAAAATGCCCCCTTACTGACATTAACTGGTGGCATACTCTCCTACCAAGCCTCATACAGACAAAGATAACAAGAAACATTATATTCCTCTGACACAAGAGCTATTCTAGACAAACTAAAAACGACCTCCCCAACCCCAGCGGAAATAAGCCAACAAGGATGGACGGACTTACGGGTCTTGAGGGAGAAGAGAAGCCGAGCCTGGATCTTGTTGAAGCTGCTACAATGAGGCAGAGCTAGTCGCACGACCATCCTCCTTGTGATTCCCCCTTGTTGAAGGCGCACCACTCCCAACTCACTAATCCGGACGAGGGAGGAAGACAATCCCCATCTTGCTAGTCATTACATCAATTTTGCGGTGCATTAAGCAGTAGTCTACATTATGGTATTTATAGGTGTGAACCAGTTCCAGGTCCCCAACTTCCGTATTTTCTTTTTCCAACAGAATATGGCCCATGAGGCCTTTCAAAACCCAATACGTAGCAATGATTCGGTCATACGCCGCCAACCTCCCATGAGTAGATCTTGGATCTTGCACCCAGTCTGCAAATTTGTTTAGCTCTGCATCCGACTTCATCTCCCTCGGTTGATCCCACAACTCATGTTCAATGCCTTCTATCTCCTCTTGAATCTCTGCAGGAATTCTGTTCTTAAATAAGCGAGCCGCTTGACCAACTCTTTTCTGCTCCCTGCTGACCCTCAGAGCGGCCACCTTTCCTTTCCCCTTATCCTCCCTCCTCGCGTGCTTCCGTCTTGGTGCCATATTCCTGAAACTCATAGACCTAACCTCTAGACCAGATTCACCCCTCTCGGCCATCTGTAGGAGAACAACATTCACTAGAATTAGGAAAATTGTCATAGGGCCAGACTTTGCCACCCCTGCACACTAAAACCCCATCACGCCACCCCATCTCATAACTACAACAATCATTTTTTCGCAAGTCCCTCTACACTCCGTATCTACTTCCAATCACCCTTGAATCTCCATTATGCTCCCGTCATACGCAGTATGTGTGCGACCAGAGTAGTCAAACACCCTCCTCCTCAGGTAATGACACGAACCTCTTACACTCATCTACCTCCAATGCATTATTATAGTAGTTGGGCGATTCCAGAAGGGGAGATTAATTATCCCAACCGGGTCCTCCATCCTCCAGCAAGTGGCTATACCTCTCTGACGCATGGGTTAGAGTCACGTGTGCAATCATCATCCACATCTGAGATATTAGAGTCCTTAGCTGCCAACATAGTGCATTGCTTGACTCACTCTTGATATCCCCATTCCTCCAAATTTCCTTCTCTGTAACTGGCTTTGTCTTTCTCACCTTGGTTCGCCAGGAGGTCAACTACCTTGTTGCCCCTCCTTTTGACATGGCTTAAGGAGCATGCCCGGATTTGGCTTAACAAGGCCTTGAGTCTTTTTAATCTGTAATCCAGATGCCAATGATCTGAGACCTTTGTCACCTGTTGACCATTATGCAATTTCCTTGCCATTGATATTACCATATTGGAGTTCCCGTCCACAATGGCTAGCGTCCAGACATTTCTAATGAGCAGTTTTAATCCATGTGTAGGGGACCTTCTAGCTCTGTTGCATTATTGGTCTCCCTCCCAATATAGCCATAGAAAACCTTCACAATTCTACCCTCGTGATTGCAAATCACTCCGCTAAAGCCCGTCGTCCCAAAGTATCATTTCGAGGCCCCATCAAAATTCAATTTGTAGTAACCCTTTCGAGGGAGGGCACCAAGAATCTGAGCAAGAGCTAGGGACTCCACAATGGCTCCCCAACCGAACCACTGGTTGTTGGGTACCCACTCCCCAGTACTCCAAAAATCTCCTTTTCGATTATAGTGCTTCCCAATCCATCGTCTTCCAGTTGGTTTCTTTGATTGTCTCCATGATATAGAGTTTTATCTTCATCCATACTCCCTCCTTCAAATTACTTTTCTCATGGAAAATCTTGTAATGACTTCGATCCATAGTTGACTTCAATCTAATGTTGACTTCAATCCAAAGGTTGACTTTTAATCGATTGACTTCAATCCAAGGTCGACTTCAATACATGGTTGACTTCAATCCAAAGTTGATGTCAATTCATGGTTGACTTTTACCGCTAGTTGACTATAGTCAAATATGTTTGACAATATCATTTTTATATTAATATTAATGTTTCCATCAATGTTAATATTATTGTTAATATTAATTATTAATATTAATGTTAATATGATTAATAATTAATATAATTGTTTTTTAATATCATCAATGCTAATATTTTAATTCATGTGTGGAATTGTAATATTAACATACATTATAATATATTATGTTAAATAGAAAGTGATAAGCCAAGCCTTGCACAAGCCTTCGACAGAAAGTGATAAGCCTCGGAGCATTATTGCACAAGCCTCCTATAGAAAGCGATGGCTTGAACATTGGTTGTGGGATATTTGGATTACAACGACGCTAATACTGACCTCATGTCCAGGTCCATCTATGTGATACACACATAAGTTATGGAGTAGTAGTGAAGAAGTTATGGAACAGTAGTGAAGAGTTTCAGTACAAAAGAATAACCCTTGAAAACATGACATATCTATTCAAATGCCACGAGATTTAGTAAATGAATATATCAGTGAGTGGAAAAAGGAAAACATATGTGTTCAGTTGATGGGCGTCAAAAACTACAAAAAGATCACTTACAATACAAAGCCTGACACAGGGCCATAGCTGGTCTGCACAACTTCTTCCTGGAGTGGAGTATACCAATAGATGTTCACAATCAAGAAGAAAATTAAAAGATTGTTTAGCTAGTAATGTGCAAAAGAAAAATGCATATAAAGGCGTATGGATGCAGCAAAATGGAGAGCTCAGCAGGTAAGGCATCGAAGCTGAGTATAATTCATTTCCAGTGCATGCCGTTGTGTGTGACCGGTTCTCAGGTACTCGTGTGAAACTTGGTTCTCTACATTACACTCCTCATTCCATGGCTATTTGGTCACTTTCCCCACATCATGCTGAATACCATTTGAGAGTACCATCATGCTGAATACCATTTGAGAGTACCATCATGCTGAATACCAAAAAAATTACAAGATTAATTTTTCAAAAAAAACAATCACAGGAGATAAAAAAGCATGGGTGATAATCAAGAATTACAAGATTAATTATTTAAAAACTATCGCAGGAGATCCAAAAAACATGCACACTGGTGGAAAAGCTTGCAAATTGCTTGAAGATGTTGCGTTTCTCTTTGACAGTGTTGCAGAAATCCATGCACGCCACCAGAGCCAACCCCATGTATTTGTTGCAGAATATGCAAAATTCGTCTTTCATCAACAGACCCACCTCCCCCTCAAACTTGAATAAATAAAAAAGTATCTATGCTCTTTTTAAATATATAAATCAACCCTTTTTTATATCTCCTCCATCTAGGGCTATGCATTCGATCTCGTTAGAGGATCAGGGAGTTACAGGATCATTCCCAAAAATGAAGCAACGATCTTATTAAAGTTGAATGCTTGGTTATCCATTGCGACCTGCATAAACCTCCACAATTCAATTGACCTCCATTGAATAACCTGCACGATTAAATAAGAAATGGTAGCTTTGGACACAAAAACTGAATCGGATCAGGGTTTCCTGTATCAGAGTAGGGTTTTCTCCTCATGATTTGAATGCATCACCAGCAGAGTTGAATTCAAGAACCGAAACAATCTGTGTCCGCAGATTTGTCACGAGAGACACAAATCCAACAACATCAACGACCCTCACCGAGAAAATCCCTAAAACAAGTGGTACTATCAGGCTAAATAACACTATGCAGAATATATATAACGTTGTAAAAAAACCATGATGAACAAGATAAACCCGCTTTAATCAAAATCCGCACAGCTGCTGCTCCTCAGTCGATGGACACCTGCTCACGCTCTCACCAAATTGGGCCCTATTGTAAATCCCAATCCTCGTCTCCCCATTCATTCAGGCCCACAGTGAGAGAGAGCAGAAAGCAGCACGGTTTTAATTAGTTTCTCCTTCAAACATACTTCTTCTCAGCCCAGAACCCAGGTGCTGCAGATCTGGTCCGATTGAAGTTTGGCTAACATGTATATCTGTTGTTTATGCGCACCAGGCCTGCAATCCGGTTGCTATCGAGGCCACACCCATTTACGACCCACCAACCCTATCTTGATTCCCAGATTAGGATTCTGATTAATCAATTAAGAATAGTATTCCTTCATCGATAACAAGCCATTCCGCCTGGAATTTCGTTTTATCTCTGCCATTCAAAGTAAAATCGTTTTGACGTTTGAAACTTTTGTCTTCTATCTTCCCCTAGTTTGAAACTTTTATCTTCTATCTTCCCCTAGTTGCAGTGAGAGAAACGAGGTGCTTTACAGTCCAGTATGGGAGAGATGTTGCGTTTGTGATGTAACCTTTGCTACTAACAAAATAATTAAAAAAATTCATGCCAGGTTATAAAATAAAAAAAAATTATGGAAAGTTTTTAAAAAAAATCCATGTCGGTTCATAAAATAAAATATTATGAAAAGTAATTAAAAAATAGATGTTCGTTTATAAAATAAAAACTTAAAACTTAAACCCGGATCTATCATCAAGAGAGATCAAATTTCTTGAGTTTAAATTTAAAAAAAAAATACACCTCAAGAAATTGGATCCATGTGGGTGCTTGATAGATAGAGGTTTAAAATGGATCTATGTTGTTTTTATTTTGGTATAATGAAGTTTTATTTAAACAAAAAATTCATTAATTATTGATCTTTTTAATGAAGAGTTTAATTTCTAATCAAAAGAGATAGCATGATATTGTTAGAAAAGAACTTAATTTGCAATTAAAGGATAACAATAGACTCATTTACTTATTTTTTTGTTTGTTAATTATGTACTCTAAAAATGATAAAATTGACAACCATGAGGTTCAATTTTTTTATCAATATATTCTTGGCTATAAGTAAATAGGAAGGGACCACATTGTTTCAATCAATTACTAAAACTACAAGAATCATAAATTGTTACTAAGTTTGAACATAAATCAAATGTGAATGACAGACTTAAAAGATTTAAGAATGTTGGAAGGACATATAAGTTGTAACATGGAAGTATTGGAGGGAGCGCTATAAGGGCTAACTAAAACGCCCCTGACTCGGCGGAATCCGACAAAGGAATTCTCGTCAAAATCTCAATTTGGAGTGCTCAGATCGCAATTTTGGTGATCTGGGTAGTTTTAAAATTAGGCAATTAGTCTAGATCAGGAAATCCCAATTGCTGAAATTACAAACATGCGATAATAGCAATTTCCAGCAATAATGTTTACCGGGTATATTTTTAGGTTTGTTTTGTTTCTATTACGGTTGAAAATCTTCAAAAAATATTAGTCACATGGGTATTTGAAGACCTAAAATAAATAATGATATAAATATTTTGTTTATATTTCAATGTAATTTTATTTATTTATTTATTTTTCGCGTGTGCTCCAGTTTTGGGAGCCTAACCCAGAAGGACCCAAAGAGTTGGATTCATGAGAATTGAACCTCTGACCTCAATATCAACATCAACGGTTTTTGGACTCGCACTCCAACCCCCTCGACGCTTATTATAATTTTAATTAAAATGATATTTACTTTTATAATAGTTGAAGGTAATGATAATATAAAATATTATATATTTAGTAATATAATATAATATGTAATAATATAATATTTAATATTATAATATAAAAACTATTGTAATAATATAAAAATACAATATGATATGTAACAATGTAATGATATAATATTTTATAACCCCCCACAGCGGGTGCTTATGGAGGTGACTGGCCCCAGGCCAAGCCACATGCCCACCAGCAGCAGCACTCAGTTTCCAGCCTATTAGCTCTGCCACGCACCTGCCATCAGGGCCGACTTTCCCACCCGCATGAATTGCCATGAGTCCTCCACCAGAGCAGGCCACCTACCTGCCCACTGGCATGCCTACCTGCCCACCTGCTCCACTTCCAAGGCCGACCACGTGCCGACCACCTCTTTCCACGTGCCCCATGCACTTCCATAACTCCCCCTGCTGGCTCTTCATCCGGATCTTCTTCTCCCGACTGTTGCTTGTTCACTTCAACGTGCGCAACGTCCTTTCGACCGCTCCCGCCCTACTATGCGCTCTGGCCATTATGGCTCCCAAGCAATTTTGTGAATGGGGTTGTCATATCACCTTCATGACATTAACATGCAGATTAAGTGATGATCTCTCGGTTCATCTGCACTTCATTCATAATTACGTTAGCAATGATGATGCTCGACAACGAGCTTTAAGGCGCAAAGGCTCCACTTGGCTCCTGCATTTTCAGCTCGCTGGTTCTTTCCCACCTGATGTTCGGCTCTCAGCTCTCACTATTCATTTGGTTCTCGTAACCCTAGCTGAAACTCTGCTCTTAGTTCTCGTGGGTTCACCAACTCTCTCGGCTCTCACTGGTTCTTGGGCTCTCTTGGCCACCGCCGATTCAAGTCCTCGGCCCTCTATTTGGCAGCACCCCCACCCTGCAAGCGCTCGACGCTCTTTGCTCCCTCTTGCTGAGAACGCTATCATGCCTCCCCGTACTCGTAGCTCGGCACAACAAGGTAGTTCTTCCTCCACTCCACCGATGCGCCTCATGCGCGGTGTGGTTGAAAAATCCCGAAGGTTCCAGAAAGACATCCCGATGGGAGCTCAAGCTGAAATCTTCGATGCAGAGGAAGATGCTTGGGTTTCTTGCAGGTGTACCACTGATGAAGAAATCCGTAGCGAGTTCAAGGCCCTGGTTCCTGATCCCGGGAATACCAAGGGTCGAACTACTTCGTACCAGAAGACGCTGGACTTTCTCTGGACGCAGAAGCTGGTGCTTGGCAAAGCCCTCACAGACAGAAACGAGGCTCAAGCAGAAATTCTCATACAGTAGGACGAGATGCTTGACTACATGAAACAAATTCTATTTAATCAGCAGTAATTCGCTCGACGATTTGGGATCACCCTGGCCAAGGAACCGACCACCCAGCCCACTCAGGCTGGGCAGCATGATCACACCAGTAATTAGCTTTGTCTACTCTTCTAGCTTTGTCTAGTCTTTTTGTTATGGCTTGAGCCCTATTACATGTCAGTAGCTCTGTTTCTCTCTTTTCGGCAAAACTCTGGTTTCCTCAGGAGGATGACAACTCTGGTTTCAAACTATATTTTGGGGTCTGTTTTCTTGACTACGAGAGGGCACGTTTTCAATCTGTACATTTTAATGAAGGCAATATAAAGTTCTATATCTAGATTACAAAAAAATAGATATAATATTTTATAACAAAATATTACAGTTAAAGAAATTAGATTTTTTAGATGTTTAATAAATTTGAAATTAAAATGGATTTACATTGATAATAATGATTATAATAATGATCATGTATTTATGGTTTGTATATATAATGTATATAAAATACAATTTAAAGTAGCCCTGCATTATTAGGTTAGTTAAGTAATATATAATATTAGTTATAGTATGTAATATAATATATTAGTTATATAATATATAATATTAGTTATAGTATGTAATATAGTATATTAGTTATAGTATTAAGTTAGTTAAGTAATATATAATATATGATATTGGTTATAGTATGTAATTTAATATATTAGTTATAGTATTATGGTAGTTAGGTAGTATATAATATAGTTTATTAGTATTTTGTTAGGTATTAATTATAATATTATATAGTATAAGTTACTTGTTTTGTTTTATATATATGAATAATTTGTAAATATTTTTTTTTTTTAATTATTTAAACATATATATATATTTTTTTGTATTTTAATGAAAATTTATTATGATTTTAATTAAAATGATATTTATTTTTATATTAGTTAGAGGTAGTGATAATATAAAATATTATATATTTAGTATTTCAATAATATTTATCATATTTTATTGTATCTTAACTAAGGTGATGTTTACATGGAGTTAGCCAATGCCAAATAAAAATATGACACAAAAAGAGTACTGACTTTATATCTCCAACTCAACGATAATCATTGATATGATTATTTAGTTTCTTGAAATTCTATTGATTCTTGAATTCTTACTCATCAATAACTCGTTTTCTTATGAAGCCCATTTTAGATTTCAAATTAACTTTAATAATTAAAAAATTGATTAGATAAAATAAAGTTAGAAAAAGTTTATATTGACCTCCCCTCCCCTTTTTATCAACGTTTTCCGAGTGGTAAAAGATGTGCCTTATTAACCATGATATCAATGCTTAAATTGAATTATCTAAAGATGTAGTATAACTTAATGTTTTCCATACCTTCCACCATTTTTTGAATTCGCCAAAGCAACTCATTCATACGCATTTCGATCCCTTCTTCTTCATGATATTGATTCATTGCTAAATGATCGAAGCTTCTACATGGTTGGTTGTGTGTTGTTAGACCTATTCACATGCATATAAAGTTTAAAGGGGCATGGTTTAGCAATGAAAAGACTACATGCAACATGCATGACTTTTCAATGTTCAATGTTTCTTTAGACATGAATACACGAATGAAACCACATACCTAGGTTCAATTCTTTTGAAAATACAAATAATTGATTAAAATAATATACAAAGTCCACATTCATGGTATCCTCCAAAATGTACGTGTTGATGGTTCTCCCTTCCCATGTGATTTAGTGTTCACATAGTGAAACACTTTATCATTGTTTTTATTTTGTTTTTCAAATAATGATTGGGAATAAGGTTTGTTTTTGTTTTATTGTAAATGTTTAAAGAGGATATGGCACAATTATATTATTGGGGTTGATCAAAATGTTATTTTGAAAAACATCGATAACATTAAAAATATTGTTACTTTTAAGTTTAAAGAGGAAATGTGGGACACAAAAGAATTAGAGGTTAAAAGAAAATTAAGATACTATAAAGAGGTCATTAACCCTAATCTAGAAGATCAAAAACATTTCTATGTTTTAAGAGGTCATTAACCCTAATCTAGAAGATCAAAAACATTTCTATGTTTTAACTAGTCGGGAGAAGAAAATTAATATAACCAAGATAAGAATGAACTCTCATGAGCTTCACAGTGAAACAGGGCATTGGACGATACCTAAAACACCATGGGTGAAAATGATTTGTCATTTATATGATACCATGAGTGTTGAGGATGAAAGTCACTTTCTCTTAAAGTGCCCTGTGTATACCCACATTAAATGGTAGTTCCATAATCTTTGCTACAATACATACATTCCTAACCTTCTAACTTGTCAAAGCTATAGTGACCTATGAACGCTTATTTCTAAGCTTTTTTTAGCAACGGAACTTTTCTCTTGAGGTCCGATAGACCAAAGTTGATCTCAGTGGACGTTAATGATCATCATCATCATAGTGTTTTTCCAATTTTTTATTTGGATATTTTGTTTTGTTATTTATATTTTTACGTTGTAGGCGTTTAATCTATGAGATCATCTCCTAGGTGTGGGATTCCTCGTTGCTTCAGCAAATGAATAAACGCCACGTGTGTTTGTACCTCTGGGCCAAATTCACGTAATTTTCTGTGGAATTTCCTACTCTGTCCTCTTTGCGTAATTTGTTTGTACCTCTAGGCCAAATTCACGTAATTTTCTGCGGAATTTCCTGCTCTGTCCTCTTTGCGTAATTTACATCTGGCGTGTTCAAGAAGTTTCTACCTCCCATTTCGTGGGTGGGTTAGTTGCTATTCTGGTCCTCATACCCTAATCATCCCTCCCCCACCAAATGTAGGTTTTCACCGCAATTTAAGTTAAACAAATCCACCAGGTAACTTTCAAACATTGATTTACCCCCACCTTATTGAAAAAAATTAAAAACAGATATTGAAGAATAGACTCCATTGTTCAGGAAAACGCTTTTGAATGCAAAATTGCCAATGTGGGTAGGATCCCACTGCCACAACAGAGTCGTTCTAGAAAACCCATACCGGTCTAGGATTTTGAGCGGTGACTGTATAAGGCTTAAAAGTGTCGCAGCTCTTTCCTCGCTAGCGGCTCCTCAGGAAGCTGCGCCTAAAATTCAAGAGGACAATGAGTTTAAGCCGGTTGTTCTGCCTATTAACGAGACCTCCAACGCTTCTTTGCATTCGCCACATGGCATGTTCATATATTGTTCTTTAATGCAGCAACTTAACTTGACCTTGCGAAGCTTCAAAATTTCTTATAAAAGTTTTTCTTTTTTTTCAATTTTTCTCTGTTATTGATGAAGATAATATATAATTAGTCCTTGCAAAACGGGGTCCAGAAAATCTACGATGTATATTGACGACCTCCAACAATACCTAGAATTAATTGCCCAATATTACAGGAGGGCACTTAAATTTATCAACCAGAGATCATATCACTTTTTTTTTTCCATAGAAAAATTTAACTTACTATTAATAATGCAAAATAGTAAATAGATCCAATTGTCACAAGTGAACAAACACTAGTTTGTTCCTGTCCAGTAAAACATTCAAAGATACCGCCACATGGCCAGCAGATACATGACCAAACATAGTTGTCTAAAACAAATGGCCAAATAACATTGCCATTACAAACAGTTCCTCAAAGGTCATATAGAAACCCAAATCTCCACAGGGAAAGACCCTGTATATATCCGCATGTGTCCCCACATATAATAAGTATATGAAATAAAATATATGACAAGCAAAGACCTCCCGGTCGAATACAAATGTCCTAGCATATATCCAATATGTGTACAACTAGATGCAGTAAACCATCCAGGCATACCAACCACAATGTGCCGAGATCCATACGGTCCATGAACCGTAATACAGATCGCAAGAACCAAAATATATATAACTATATGCCGCAAAAATAGATATATCATTGAAGACCAACGAGGAGTTGGTGACAGAGACCTCTCATGATCCTGCACAAAGTAATACGGTGGCAAAAAAACATAAGATATAACCGCTGAAATACTAGTAAACAGAACATCTTCAAAAAACATAATGCAAAGTATCAAGACCAAAATAATGGATAGGAACCATGTGAAAAAAGTAGCTCATCCTGCCATTCCTCCCACAGAACAAGCCCAGCCGGAGAGTTCAACGCCAGTTTCGATAGTGAATTTGCCTCAGTATTCACCTCTCTGTATATATGGGAGAAATGAGCATGTTCAAATTCAAGGATTAACTTCCGATCCGCAGCCATCCAATGTGATAGAAGTAGTACATTGAGAGAAGAGGCACCATTTTCCCATGTAATGATAGTCAATGAATCACCCATTACCAAGAGTGAAGTAATCTGCTTGGAGCGAGCAAAATGTAGCAAAAGCCAAAGGGCGCATAATTCACTACGAGTATTGGAGCCAATTCCACAATTTAGTTGGATACGGAAATAACAAGTGGTAGAAAGATGTAATATAACACCTGCCCCACTCATGCCAAGACCCCCGACCGCAACACCATCAAAGAACCCATAGGGGTATATCAAGACCGGAGGTGCCAATCGTCTATTCTTTGTCAAAACTTTTCTGCTATCCTTCTGTCCATGGATAGAAGTATATTCCTTGAATGCAGCTATAGTTTGACAGCATATCCAGTCCCGAAGAGGCTCAGTTTCCTCAAAGATTCAAGAATTTCGAGCCTTCCATACCTCCCATATCATGTAGCATGGGAGTTCAAAGCACGAGTTGGATAGACGAAACCATGATTCGAGACAATCACAAAGAGTGGAAGTTCTCCAGGCAGTTTGTATACCAGATAGAGATGAAATTTGTTTCCAGAGGCCCTGAATGAAAGAACAGGTGGAGAAGAGATGGTCCACTGATTCCTCTTGATTGCAGCATAGAGGACACCATCCAAGACCATTGAACCCCCGATGACATAAATTGTCCCAAGTAAGAATTTTATTGCAGAGAGCCAGCCAAATAAAACATTTAATTTTAAGCGGAAGAGCCAGTTTACAAATAGAATTTTGCCACCAAACCGTCCCAGGATTATTTTTTGCAAATAAAGATGCGTATGCCAGTTTTGCATAAACAGAGCCACGAGCCACATCCCACGACCAAGCTAATATATCCGGAGACTCAGAGAGTTGAATATTCGATTGGCAAAGAGGTCTGATATAATATGCCCATTCGTCCCCCAAAATACCATTAAGTCCCAGCTGAGGAGCCGTGATCCACTTTGAACGACCATCCCTATATAGGCAAGTTGCATGTGCAAGAGTACATAAACCGTTTGCCCTGAGATGTGCCCTCAATTCCGAAGACAAGGTGTAAGCAGAGGGTCCACCAACAATAGGATCAACTCCCAGCCTTATCTCACGGCCATTTCCAGGAATCCAAGATATCCATTGAGCTATAACATTAAAGGATCCCATTAGTCCATTCCATATATTTGATACACCAATAGTAGTCGGATGACCCCTTCTAAACTAGTTTGCAACTGAGGAATTCTTCAAGTATTTGGCTCTGATGATCTTTCCCCAATCAAAAGTGACAAAGAGTGCACGCCGTAAACTTTTTGCGTGTAGAGCCGAGACAAATAGTTCCAGGTCCTTTATATTCCAGCCGCCCAAAAACCAGGGTCGAGCCAACAAAGACCATTTAGTAAGGTGGAATTTTTCTTTTTCCCCACCGCCAGACCATAAGAAATTGAATATCTTCCTTCGAATAAGACAAATAATGGATCTAGGAATTTTACAAAGTGAAAACCAGTAGACCCCAAGGTTCTGAAGAACCGCTTTTACCAGCGTAAGTTTTCCCCCATGGATAAGTGACGCAAGCTCCAATGACCAATACATACTTCAAAACGTTTTACAAGCCAGGACCAATCATTCAAGTGATAATTTGAAGGCTTAATAAAAAACCCCAGGTACTTCGTTCCTTCATCCAATTCTTTGAATTTTAGAGGTAATACCATACTAATCGACCGTTCTATATCCACCTATAGGGAGTGCTTTAAAAAGAGTGACTTATTAAAGCTGATAATCATACCAGTGACTGAGCAAAAAAAATCAAGGATCATTTTATACTGTACCCACTCCGTAAGTATGCCCAAGCCAAACAACAATACATCATCCACAAAAAGTGAATGTGTAACAGAAATATCTTTGTTAATCTTGATTCCAACAATCCTCCCCTCCCTTTTAGCCTTATGTATGGTAAGACTCAGTCCCTCTATGACCAGTAGGAAAAGAAGAGGTGAAAGTGGGCACCCCTGGCGAAGGCCCCTGGATGCTTTGAAGAAGTTCGATGGTTGTCCATTTATGAGTACAACAAAATTAACCGATGAAATACAAGCCATAATCCATTTCATCACCTTCCATGGTAGACCAATCTGAATCAGTATTAACCTAAGTAAATTCCAATCAACCCGATCATATGCTTTCACAAGGTCCAATTGAAGGATGAGAGCATCAAGTCTCTTCTGTTTTATACTGTGAAAAACTTCTTGTGTCACCCCCACAGCATCATGAATCTAGCGGCCTTCCAGAAAACCGTATTGTTCCATAGAGATGTGTCTTGAAAGTACAGGTTTGATCCGTACAGCAATAATCTTGGAAATGATCTTGTAGACTAAATTACAAAGAGCAATAGGCCTGAACTCATTAAAATTTTCTGGATGTGATGATTTCAGAATGAGGGCCAGATATGTAGTATTTAGAGCCCCAGAGACCAGACCCATTTTCCGAGATTCATCCACAGCATCCCGGAGATCCTCCCCCATGATGTCAAAAAAGTGGAGAAATAATTCCACCGTCCACCCATCCGGTCCAAGAGATTTGTCCTTTGCAAACCCCCGCAAGGTGCATTCCACATCCAATAAAGTTACTTCCTCAAAAATACTGTCGCCCTCCATTTCACTGAACATCCGAGGGTATTCCTTGATAATCTTGAATTGTTCAGTCAATGTTGTATTCTTAGGGTCACAATAGTACTCCTGAAAATGTCGAGTTGCCTCATCTATCAATTCCTCATCCCCCCTTATCCGCCGACCAACATTATCATTTAGATCCCAAATAGTATTCTGGATTCTCTGAGAATCTGCAAACCGGTGAAAATACGTTGTGTTCAAATCCCCATCTTTGAGCCAAATGGCTTGGCTCTTTAAACGCCAAGTTTCCTCCTGTATGAGCAAAATCTTCAATTTCCTACTCTCCATTGTAGAGAGTGTTTGATGATCCATATGAGAAAGGCCCGACTGGACAGACCGATGCATCAATGTACCAATTTGCTTTTCAATCTCGGAGAGTTCTGCACCCAACATAGATTTTTTATTTTTTTCCCACACAATAGTATAGTCTTTAATAGACTTTAGTTTCACCGCCAGCTTGTCCATCGCAGAACGCTCCCTCGATACATCAATGTGCAGCCAGTTTGTTTTCACACCCGAAGTGTATTCATCATCCATAAGCCATGTGGAGTTGAATTTGAAAGGAAAGTTTTTATGGGAGCCCATATCATCGAATTGTAATATGATGGGGAGATGATCACTAATTTGTATCTGATGAATCCATGATCTGTAATTCCGAAAACTTTGTAGAAGAGGTTCTGAAATAAAAAAACGATCAATACGTTTTTTGATCAATGACTCATCCTTCCTACCATTTATCCAAGTCGGGGCCATTGGCCGTGGAGTCACATCAATCAATGAGTATTTAGAGAAGAGATTTTTAAAGTATAACCCCAATGGATCCCTCCGGGCAGTAAGACCCCAAAATTCCTCATCCCCCCATGTGAAATTCAAATCACCCGCAAGGACCAAATTCTTCAATTCCAGCAAATGACCCGAAACAACAAGGTCCCAAAAAGCCACCCTATCACAATAAGGGCCATAACAGTTGACAATATTTATGTTTTTTTCCGATCCTCTAAAATTTCCAGATAATAGAATACCCAGAGAGATAATAGATGGATTTAACTTCAGTACCTTTGGGTTCCAAGCAGCTAGGAGTCCACCAGAAAGACCCACTGAATCCACAGTGCATATCATCCAACCAGGTTTAATTTTGTTAAAAAAAAATGCGGGCCTTCTCCCCACAAACCGTAGTTTCCTGGAGTAGGACCAAGTCAGGATTGTAATATGTAGTACACATTTGAGGGCCAATTGTTTAGGCAGACCCCCCACACCCCGTATATTATGAGAGAAAAAAATCATTTTCGAACCTTGGCAAGGGCCTTGATTCCTCTAAGAGCCCTGGTATGAGGAGAGTTAGGAGTATTCAAGTTACTGAGGTCATTCCCCACTTATAAAACACCTGCACTATATATGCAATTGCAGTAATTTTCCAGCCTAGAAATGCTAATGAGTTTGGGGGAATGTTGAATTCATAACCTAAGAGTGCAACTAGTCTATGTAGTGAGAGACTAAGAGAACAAAGGAAATCTTGTAGAAAGGAAGGACGGGCAGCACACTTGCAGTGTACTTTGGCTTGCTATACCAATCATGCAAGAATAAATGAAAATATCAACAACTAATCTGTTGATTAGTTTCTCGAATCGACTCTGTCAAGGGAAGCCTAACAGTTTTGCAGCTTGGGACTTCCTGAGTCTCATAAGAACAACTCAATCTTGCAGCAGTATCTAACCGTTGAATAACCAGCAATAATTTGAAAGAACATAATCTAATTAATTACACAATAGTAAGTAAATTGCAAAAGGAATTTCAAAACCACGAATGATTTCAGAAAGGGAAATATCAGTATTCAGAACTTAAACATAGTGATGTACAGTTACATGTAAAGAAGGGTAGGCATCTAGTTGCATTCTACAAGAGTGGGCCCTTGCTCTGCAGCTTATTAGATGATCTCCTAACCAGATACTAGTACTAACTAGGATTGTCTATAACAAAATACACACTGGAGATGCTTACTGTATTCACTTAGAGAGAGATGCAAAGTGCAACGAAGAACTTTTTTTAACGTCTGGGAGGCGAGGGTTTCGTTTGTGTGTTCAAAGGGACTCTACCAGACAGTTCTATGGTAGTTGTTAAGAAGTTGGAGGGCGTGAACGAAGGAGAGAATCAATTTTCACACGGAGGTGAGCACCATTGGAATCGTACAACATGTCAACATGTCACCAGAAGAGAGATAAAGGCTGAATTCATTATATATCATATTGAAGAAAGCTTCTGTCACGTGAGCCATCCGGTCTCTTGGGACTCGTGAACTTAGATATGAAATTCATTTCTGAATCCAGAACAAAATATGAAGACCTTGAAACTTCTTCTGCATATTGTACTGGCAACTGTTTAAGATTTCAGAGTACTATACTGGCAACTGTTTAAGGATTTAAAGCACTAAGCTGCACGTTCAAGGAATCACGATCCATCGTTATAGCAATGGAAATCATTGGCTGCTGCAATATATTTTCAATAGTCTCTGTTCTTGTGAGGCATTCAATCTCTCACATTTCTTTGATGCTTTTACCTTGCGTTTTGAAAGGGTCTTCAATCGCTCAAATCATGTTCATAATGTGCGTTTGCAGCCTCCCATACTCTGTATTATATAGTAAGGATTGCAATCAAGCATTATAGGTTGTCTCTTTTTGGGGGGTTTATTTGGCTTTGCTACGGCTTCGATAAAAAAAAATTGAAACAAGCACTGCTAATGACGAAAGAAAAATGAAAAGACAATAGAGAGAAGGACTTGCCTACTGGTTTACCCATTTTATCAAACTCGAGGTTCGAATCCTGACCCCTTTGAGCGTTAAATAACAGGATTAGGGTTTGAAGTTAGGGCTTTGATGTCATTTTAGAGGCGTTTCAGAATTTGATTTGTTTTAATGGGCCGAGAAGTGGAAGAATTGTTGTTTATATTTCTTGGTATTAAGGATTTCTAGGGACATTTTTGGCCCCACCGCAATGCTGCTTCTTCTTACCAAGAGATACTAACAAATCATCATCATCCTTGCAAGAATTGCGAATGGATTTTTCGAGAAATTACAACAATGAAAACCCAAGACAAGAGAAGCGATTGGTGGTGGTACTATGATTCACCTTTACAGTTCACCAGGACTTCAAAAGATAGACCGGTAGGAAACCCCTTGTTAACTAAGGAGGTCGTAAGGACCCTAAGCACTAAGCTGCGGCATTTAATGCTCTGCAGCTCAATGCTTAAGCTTTCGCCTTAACTAAGGGGGTCGTAAGGACCTGTACTTCATACATGCCCACATTCTAAAAGGTAACTCCATTCCATTTTATTATGTACATGTTTATTATGCTATTGATTATATTGGCTTCTGGGTTTGCTATTTAATGGCGTCCAATGTTTCAAGGGTCTGAGAGTCTTTTAAGGGTTTAGCCATTTGGTTTATTTTGTTATTGAATCTGTAAGGATTTTTGGGCAATTTTGTGATTGAAATCTGTATGTTTTGGATTTTGATACATGAGGGTTTTTTATTGGGTTTTTGATGTTTTGTTGCAGAGTGCGCGGACATGGAGACAACCAAGTTGCTGGATTTTGATGGGGTGAAATTCATGAGGAAGCAACAAACATTTTGGTTGATAAAGCCGAACACGGGAGGATCACATACATTGTTTCTAAGTGAACAAGATCATTCATCATCGTCTACTTCCCTTCCCTCGGATCTTAATGTTATTAAAACTTTATTTGTTATTAAATACTGGCATAGATCCATCTTAAACCCGTATCTATCGAGCACCGAGAGGTATCCAATTTCTTGAGGTGTATTTCTTTTTTAAAATTTAAACTCAAGAAGTTTGATCTCTCTTGATTGATAGATCCGGGTTTAAGTTTTAAGTTTTTATTTTATAAACGAACATTTATTTTTTAATTACTTTTCATAATTTTTTATTTTACGAACCAACATGGATTTTTTTTAAAAATATTTTCCATAATTTTTTATTTTATGAGCCGACATGAATTTTTTTAATTATTTTGCTGTAAAGCACCTCGTTTCACTCAATGCAATTAAATAATTACTTAATAATGTATTTGTCTATTGCTTACTTTCTTTTATTGGTGTTTTTCCTTAAAAAAAGAGGAAGCATGTTTCCCGGTAAGTCTATTCCCGTAAGTCTATTAGTACTTAAAGTGAGACTTGCGACTTCGTTCAATTAGTTGCCTATTTTGGATTTCAATTATTTGAATAAATAGTCTTGTCACTAACCTCTCTGCCCATCATAATAAACTACATAATTTTTTTAAATATGTATGCTATTTTTAATATATAAATACATTTTTTCTCTTATAATTAAAAATATTACATAATATTTTATAAATTTATGAAATTAATATCTACATAAATATGTAAAAATAGTAATTAATTTAGATGTTGCAAAGACATGCTTTAAAAATGTAATATGTATTATGTGATTGTGAACATGATGGATGTTATTCATGCACTTATACTACAATGTTTCAATGACCAATGTTTAAAAACTTGTAATATTGGACCTAAGGATCCATTTTTGTGATGCGTAAATCACAACTCCCCTAGTAAGAAGAGTAGTCAAACTCATTAATTAACGAGTTTGTCATCATTTATAACATTTTGCACCATTCAAGAAGCAATTGGAAAAAGAGAATGTTTTGATAAAATGGACGACAAACTATGGTAGTTGAAATTTTTAGTGGGAATAACTACCTAAGATGCAAAGTGATGAGTGAGTATTCAAAAACCACCTTTTAGTAGAGAGGGAAATCATGGTCATCCCAATGCATCAAACCATTGTTATCATATGTAGGGCCCAAAATTAATTGTAACCATAAGATTGATCAATATGTTTAGAATTTATGGTTTGATGGAGATTTTACATTTTCCATTCTTCCTTCCATGCCCTTTGTCTAATCCTCCTACTGACAAAGAGGGGCTCCAAGAGGCGATTTGCAAGCACCATTAGCCATCCACCACCTCCTTAGAGAAAGGGCATGCAATTGAAATTCATCATTGTGACTCTTAGTATCCAAGGGAAATTCGTCTTCTTCCAAGGGTATATATCTACCTCTTAGTGTTTTCCATCCACTACTACAAGACCGTTACATGATTCTATCGAAAAATGGAACACAAAACCCTTGAGCTTGCATTAGGTTTGAAACATTTGTTAGCCATGTTTCCTAATTTGATATCTCATTGTGATTATTTTAGGATTATTGCTAATAATCCTAAATAATCTTTTTTGGCCTTAGGTGCATTCTTCAAGTGGGGCCGCTATGCTACATCAACCACTGGATGTTGCAATGATCTTGGAAGTTAGTGATAGGAGTGCCTTAAAATTATTGGTACTAGCTCCCACCATCGCTCATATTTTCTTGACTTATTGGACTTTTAATGAGATCAACTATTTTTCAAAAAATAATATTAGATCTCAATATCATAAAATTAGAATCACAAAATAACCCAAACAACTTTCAAAACTAGGTACTACATAGGGATATTGCTAATGCTCTAGCTACCTTTGATGAATAACATGTTGCAAGCATAATGTTATGGATGTATGCTTTGAACAAATCCCATACATGGGAAGCGTATTTACATGTTACCATTTTGCCATCAGAATGTCACCTCTTAAAGTGGTATATGGAAAGAATAGTCAATACTCCAATACATCACTTCCCTTGCATTAGATTAGACCATGACATTGGAGTATTTACATTTTATAGAAGTTGCCTATAATCTAAGCTACCATTCTGCCATCAAAATATCGCCTCTTCAAGGAGTAGATGGAAATAATAGTGCAATACTCCAATGCCATGGTCTAATCCAATGCAATGGAAGCGATACGAGAATGAAAAACTTGTTGAAATGGAATCCATTACAAATAAAGAAAACATCGATATTAAAGTTGTGCGGGATGGGTATAAAATTTTAATCATTCCCAAATGATCCATACGAAAATTTCAAGTAGGGAATAGGGTATTTCTTAGAATTAAACCTATTGTAACTTTTCCTGAAGTTGGTAAATACACAAAAATGTCTACCATATATTGTAGATATTTTGAAGTGCTTAGGAAAATAACAATTTAGCTTATGAACTTGCTGTGCCACCATACTTAAAGAGAATCCATATTGTATTTCATGATTGACATTTAAAATGCTATATTTTAGACCCAATATCTTTTAGATTGGGAAAACATAGATGTAGAATCTAATTGTAGATTTATTATTGAACCACAAGGACTAGAAAATTAAGAAACAAGAATACACTTTGTGGCGAAACTAATTATACTTGGGAAAATGCAAGATTAATGAAACTGCAAAATCCTCATCTATTGAGTAATTTTAACATTTAGATGTGTTTGAAGCATCTTAGAGCAATAACAAGCAAAGAGGGGTAGATTATCACATGACAAACTCTGCTTAAGTAATTAATGGGCAACAACCCAACCATATAATTGTATCTACTATGTTTTTATGTGATACATAAAAAAATTCAAAAACAATATTTGTTATGAAAAGGTGAATGTTAATTATATGTTAACCCGAAACTTTCAAACTTATTGAAGATGAAAGAGAGATTCCTAGATCTTCGTGTGTGTGAGATCAAGAATAGATATTATTCACATGGAATCAAGAGGGTGTACATCTGGGGACATCCAACAAAAGGCGAAGGTCGCAGCTCTGATGCACTTAGCCTGGCTTTAGCAAGAGTAACTTATTAGTTGTTATCTCTCTATTGATTCCTACACACAAATCCTTGTGGATTTTATTCTTCTCTATCATAAATTAATTAAATAATAATATTTCAGATATGTTTCTTTCAAATTTAATTCTTGACTTTAATTTAACATGCAAATAATTTGAGCGGTAGTTTTTATTTATACTCTATTAAAGTGGAATGTGGAATGAAAATGTCAGTAACCATGCATTGAATTGAAAATGATATTGATAATATATTTTAAATCATAGGAATAAATTACATCATAAATACCATCAACATTGTGACACCAAAAGAAATCATAATAGTTGTCTTCTCTCCCATTGCTTGTTCTAAGAAATTTAGCCTTGTTCCCACTTTGCCTCTCAACCATGGAATTGCACTGCTTGAGTGGTTCAAGAGCATCTGATTTGTACTTGAGAAAGTACCACCATTTTTTTTGTGAAAATTCTTTAATAAATGTTATAAAGTACTTTGCAACTGAAGGTGATGGAGTTTTCATGGGACCACAAAAGCTTCCATACACCACTTAAATTGGATGCCCATCTTTATTAAATTTATCCCTATGTTGCTTGCATAAAATGCAATCTTCACAACATTTATCATGTTAAGATGGACACAAATTGTAAACAATATTAAAATTCTTCAAAAGTTCAATACATTTATAGCTAATATATCCATACCTTTGTTGGCAAAGTTGACTTTGGAGTTGTTCTCAACCATTAAAGCTTGTCATCCCACTTTTATAGCAATAGAATTTTAAAGAACACCTCCTTCAACACCTTCTACGAAAATTCTATAGTGGTTCCTCTTGCCCTTTAAGAGACACTTACCCTCATTGAATTCAATCTTGAAATTTTGTTTTGCAAATTTGACTCATTGGCAATAGGTTGTTCTTCAAACTTGGTATGTATAACGCATCATGCACAAACTTTAACACCTCCATTAGCCATCTTTATTAGAATTATTTGTGGCTTTTGACCAAGTGCACCAATGCCACCTCCTAAAGTAACCATCCTCTAATGAGGCAAACCACTCATTTTGTTTGTCTTGACCTCATGGAACCTAAGTCTATATACTATGCCTCTTATATATGTGTTTCATTACTATTAAAGTAATAAAGAGTCCACAAACTCTCTTTCTTTTTTAACTAGCACTATTTGCTATCATGCTCCTTTTTAACATATTTGTTAGAGTTCCTTTTAGGCTTTGGATGTGAAAATCCATACATAATTTATCCATGTAGCCAAAACATAGCATTTATGCTTCAAAACTTCATAATGTTCAATATATTACATTTATTGATGTAGCAAAAATCATTACATTTATTGATATAGCAAAAATCATTAAATTCATTGGAAGATAACCTAGCGAATCAAGGTGTTGAATTGAATTGGGATCTAATATGATTAGTGCCACCCATTATTAGTTCAAGATCATCAACCACTACAAGGTGGAAGTGAAGTCTGTGCAAAGGTCACATATAGTAAATGGTGAAGTATAGCTAATGTAGACTATAACATCGCATGTAATGATGGTGCTTGTACTTGCTTAAATAAAGGTATCTACATTTGCATGAAATGCAGTGATGTTTGTAGTTACTTGAAAACATGGCATTTATGTCCCTTCAAAACACTGTCATTTATGTCTCTAAAACAATGGTATCTCTTTCTTTGAGAGTGTTTTAAAGTTTATGGTGTGAATAGTGACTACTTGAGCAACAAATCCCCAGTGTTGGAGTTTTCAACTCTATATAGTGCATTGGCTAAGCCAATGTTTGTATTTATCTTCCAAAGTTAGTTTTCTCAAAATTTGCCTTGAATTTTCAAAATACTCCTCCTTTTTGGTATTGTTGTCAAACAAGAGTATAACAAGATTGTTCTCTTGTTTTTTAATTCGCCAAAACTTTGCCTTTATTTGCCCTTGTGCTTTGTTGTGAAGGTATATACAAACTTGTTATCTTCATGGTAAAGTTTATTCGTTTGCTCCTCTTGCAAAATCAATCCTCATAAAGAACTACGGGGAACAATTAAACTCTCCTTAATGAGCTAAGAATTGTTGCAAATACTTGAATAGACCAAGAAATTGTTTAGGGCAATAAAGATCAGAGCTTTGTTTTCTATCTTTACATTTAAAACCATAAGTCAATCTTCAAATTATACAACTTGTTTCTCACATAAAGAACTATGGTTTTATTAGAGAGCATCATCGTTCATGATCTTCTAGAGAGCTCTTTACATCTTGTGCATGTTAGTTGTCATCTAACACTACCATACCAATGATGGCAATGGTTTCCTTACCACTAACATCATAAGCTTCATGTTCATCCACATTCCTTGCCTTGGATCTTATCCATATTCAATGCTCCAAAGCTTCCCCACTACACACTTCAGTGTAATTTTGTTTTTTGTTTCCATGATGTCGATGTAACCTATTGCCCAAAATCTAGCCAAACTATTTTAGCCATGGCTAGTTTTTAGTTTTTAATATTGGTAAAAATAACCCAATATTGATATAAAAGAAATATATATGTCCATTGGTTGTAGCCTGGGTGGTTGGGAGGAATGTTTGTTACCCTCCCCACCCAGGTTCAATTCTTGTAAGTGACATATTGCTCTTATTGAGCTCATATTGTAATGATTGTAATTCATGCCACCTTGATTCTCTAGAATAGCAGGTGGTGACCATTTCCCAAGTGGACTAGCCCTCTAATAAATGGTAGTATCTTGAAATTACATTTACTACTATAAAATCTCATCCCTTGTAGTTTGTATTATCCACATTTTGTGTAGTGTTGGTCAAGAATGGTGTCTCCTACCACAAAGTCAAAGTCCCTCAAATATGATTGGAAAGAAATACCTGGCCATAAATGTCCCACCTGTAAAATATGAACACACAAACATTAATTACTTGCAGTCTTGCAACAAAGCATAAAATGCTATCATACCAACATATCATCCCAATCCACAGTGCTTTAGTCTGCAACAACATGGACGTAATGATCAAAACTGGTGGTGTTGTACATAAACCCTTGTGTGTACTTCAATTACAGCGTCCAACTCCTCGCTTTGGTTCATTCTCCAACTGTACACCGCGCTTCCTCACAGTTACATGTGCATCAACTACTGCAACAACAACAACAACACACGTTCCTCATCCACCAACTCTCAAGCACAAACGCCCACAAAATGTAGAGGGGAATTTTTACGTCAGTAAGTCTCCAGATACACTGAATTAGCACTAGCTTTCCGAATTTAGAGTCAAATAAATCTGTATACAGTTTAAATTCCATCACAATTAGCCCTCAAAAACTACTGATGCTCCAATTTGCAGACCACAAATGCATAGACTGCGATGTATGCCGGTGGATGGCCCCTGTAAGTGTAATTTTTTTTTTCTTTTCTATAAGAAATTTAACTTATAATTTAAATTCTGGTGTTTTTGTATATTTCTAGGGAGTTGATGTTTCGAGAATTGAGCTAATGTTTCTATCAATGTTTTGATTTCTTCTAGGGATTCGAGACTGAATTAATGGTTCCCTGTGCAGGAGACTTACAGAAGAGTCGATGGGCAGGCGGCAGTGTATAAGCAACCAGACTCTGCAGAAGAAAGAACAGCTGCTCTCCAGGTTTGTTCAAGTAGAAGTGTCAGGTTTTCGGTACATGTTCTCATGATATTATAATGTGGATGTTTGAACCTTGGCTTGTGGTAGTTATTTAATTGGAGACGTGTTTTGTCTGGTCTTATTATGGGGGTTACAGAGGCTCAGCAGATAGAGTCACATACCTTTTAATTATCTGGCAGCCTGCGTACCTACATTGGGTTTGAAGAGGTTTTTGAAGGTCATTTACTTTGTAGGACTTTAGGTTTGTTCCTTTCCGAGCACGGAAGGTCTTGCCCTTTTCTAGAAGGTCCAAAAAGCTCTTGCTCAAACCCATGTAAGGTCTTCACTGAAAGGTTAATCCAGAAAAGTCCTTGCCAACTTAGTAAGGTCTTGGTCAACTCAATAACGCCTTGGTCAACCCAATAACGCCTTGGTCAATTTTCCAAAGGGTTGGTCTTGGTGCTTTCTAGGGGCGTAAGGTCTCATCCTTTATTAGATGGTTATGAAAGGTCTTACTTAAGCTTAAGTAAGGTCTTGACTAAGGGTGAACCGTTCAAAGTCCTTGTCAACCCAATAAGATCATGGTTAACCCAATAAGGTACTGGTTAATCCTATTCAGGGTTGGTCATGTTCCTTGCTAGGGGTAATAAGGTCTTGCCCTTATTCAAAAGATCATGAAATGACTAACTTGAGCTCAAGTCAAGTCTTGGTTGAAAGGTCAATCCATGAAATTCCTTGTCAAACCAATTATATCTTGGTCAATCCAATAAGATATTGCTAGTTAACCCTTTGAATAGTTGGCCCTAAACCTTTTTAGGGGCGGTATAGTCTTGCCTTTTTTTGAAGCTTCTAAAAGGTCTTCCCTGAACTCATGTAAGGCCTTCATTGAAATATCAATCGGATAAAGTCCTTAACAACCTAGTAACATATGGGTCATCCCAATAAGGTCTAGGTCAACCCTTTGAAGGCAAAATGTCTGTGTGTCAACAATAGGGGTTCTCCTTAGTGAGAAGACCGAATTAGACTCCTCACCATTTGGAATAGGGAACCCATCCAAATTCTAACACAACAACCATTACTATTTTAGGGTGTCATGGCACCAAGGATTCGACTCGAGACCGAGCTTGTGTTTCCTTCCTTGGGCATGCAACACTGCCCAAACAAAACCCTCGGTGACCAAACAAACCTGGATGTGTGCTCGACAGACTACCCTAACCCACACACACCTTACCCGTTTACTTGTTATACTTAGTTATTCTTGGACATTGGTTACACTTAACATTTAACCAAAACAACATCAACACAAGAACAACAAATGTGCCTGACGATACCTCAATGGGGTGCGCCCAAAATGTCAAAATATACAAGAGAGTACAATATCGGAAGAGCGCCTGCAAGCTTCTTCTCTAAGAGTGCACCCAAAATGTCTGTGACTACACTTACTCAAGGAACCCCAAGAATTTGCACACACCACTTCTTGATGACAAGATTCTTGTCTACGGCTTCCCTTGTAGCTCCCACATGTTCACCTCCTGTGGCACCTGACTAGTCTCTCACTCAGAGCACCATGCACTGAATTGTGCCCAGACTGCCTTTTGCATGACTTGTGCCTGGTTCTTGTGCTTGGTGCACTTGTCTCCCTTGTGTGCTTTGACATCTTCATACTTCACGAATCTACCTCTAAGCCTCAACACATCCATGCCTTTATAGGCTCCCAAGTCGTTTTATGAGGTGCACCCAAGGGTCACACCTTAGGCTGACCTCCTTATGCCTTGGATGATTTACTTTGGGGTTGTCGGTGGGCTCCTCCCTATGTTGGCGTGCCCAAGACTCAACACCCTTGCCAAGGTGCGTGCACTCGTCTCGTGAATCGTCATACCTCCAGGCTTCTCCCGATGAGGCTTCCATCCCACTCTACCAGGTGTGCTTCCCATGTAGTGTCCTCATGCCCTCTTCGTTGTAGTCTTGCCGAATCCTTTTGTCGTGCCATTGGGTTCGCATACCCACCAAGGCGTCCGGTTGTTTTTCCACTCGCTGTGGGTGTCTCACCACACACCCCACTTCTTGGGTCCACTTGTCAATGGGAAAGCCCCTAGGATTCCAAGTTGGGTTCGCTTCGATTTCAAGTATGCTTCATTGGCTTCTTGCACTAACTTCCTACTTCTCGCTTTGTCATGGGTGTTCAACTGAGGGGTGCGGGTGTCGTGCACCCACTCTCCTCCATGGGATGCCCAATCCATCGCATAGCTGATCACTTTTCCAAGTCTACCGAAGCTCGTTCATGGGTTGGGGTGATGGTCAAGGCGCCCTCCTCACCAAGACTATGACATCCTCCCCCACTCTAACTCCAAAAATGCTTGCTCCACTGTGGAAGCTCTGCCTGCTATTGCGCCTAAGTACTGGTGCACTAGTTGTCCTTCGATCAACCTCACCTCACATCGGCTCCTTTGCCAGTTTGCCACCGTTATGCACTTCCACTCTCCATCCTCAACCATCTAGGTGATCAGTCTAGCAACGAGTCCTTGAGTTTGCAAGTATTCGGGCAACTCACACGAGTGCCTTTGCGCTTTGGTCGTCCTTCACAACTGTTGTGGTGAAGTCACCACTTCCACCACCCGTCACCTAGAACTTTTGTCCAATACTCACTTGGCTACTTTTTTCGAAGTGCCTTCTACCTAAAGCACCCGAGGCCTCTAGTACCTGCATCAAAGGTAGTGGATCACCACGCAGTCTACCTCAGTGGGAAAGAACGGGTGGATGGTTCCCATGACGATCGCCCAAGTCTGTTCTTCCCTTAAATGCTCCGCTGTCATTTTCTTGCTTAAGTATAGCAAGAGAGGCAAGTTGGAACCAATCCTACCTTCACCTTCCTCCAACAATTGTTTCACTTCGAGATCGTCTTGCCAGGCCTGCCCGAACGCATCATAAGTTGTCGCACCTTCATGTGGCGCCCCTCCTTCCTCTTGGATCACTGTCGCAATCCCCCTCTATCTGTTAGATGATTCACAAGTTGTTCTACCAACAACTTGTTCATCTGTATCACTGCCTTCTTGCAACACAATGCAAGCGTCGGTACGTTTGTCCGTTGTCCACACTACCAACTCCACAATTCTTTCAAGTCCGTTCAACTGCGTTTCCAAGTTTCGCAGCAAGTCACGACTCGCTGCTTCGATCTTTTCATTGGGTGACCACCCTTCTTTGCCTTTGCCCTTATCTTCTGCATGGTGAGATTGTGTTACATCCTGGTCGCTTGGGGGTGCTGCACTCAAAGCAGTCATCTTCCTAAATCTCTACGGTCTCCTCACAGCATGTACGATAATCGACTCATCTTGCAAAAGGATTGCCAACCAATCTACGTGAGGCATCGGCACAACCTTTTCCCTCTTTAGGAACTCCTGCCCCAAGACAACCTCAAAATCATCCATCGACGCAACTGTGAAGCTCACCTCACCTCCAAGCTTCAAAGGAACCTAGTTGGCAACCCAAAACACCTTCTCGATTTTCGAATTCACTGCTTTGAAAGAAGTCTGCCCTGGCTCCAAGTGCAACTTGAGCCTCCTAGCCACCTCTTCCTTCATGAAGTTGTGTATTGCACCACTATCCACTAATGCAGTCACCTACTGTCCATTCACTTCGGTCATAACATAGCATAACTTCGTGTAGTCTTTCTCTTGGGTAATCGCAGGTTCCTCTAGAACTGCTCCCAACACTTGCAACACTCCCACTAAAGGCTTCTTTGCTTGCTCCACCGTGGATAACTTCTGCGGTTTCAACGGACAACTCTTTGCATAATGGTCCTTTGCACATTTCCAACACAAAACGGGTCTGCTCTTGTCCTTGGGTGCTTCCCCATGCTTGACCTTCTCGTCATCATGATTTCCACCTGAATTTGGATTTCCTTTCATCTTCTTATTGTTCTTGCCAGAAGTTCTCTCAAGTGCTTCCTCATCTTCCTTGGACTCATCCTTGGGCTTCTACTTGATAGTCTAGGAGTTTGTCTACTGCAGAGATCATCACGACGAGAGTTTGCACTCCTTGGCGTCACAAGTACGTTTGTGCCCAAGGCTGCGACCCTTTCATGAAGTGATACAAACGGTCCTCGTCGCTCATATTCTTGATTTCCAGCATGAGGCTTGTGTAGGCCCTGATGTACCCCTGAACCCTATTGGTGTGCTTGAGCTTCATGAGCTCATTCTGCGCTACCCAACCTTGGTTCCCTAGGCTGAATTGAGCTTTCAATGCAGCCTTCATATATGTGCCCAATTCTCAATCCTCTCCGTTTCACATCCCTCTGCCACATCCTTTGCTCGGTTTCTCCACCACAACTTCGCTATGTTGGTCAGGAACATCGCAACAACGTTCACCTTGGCCTCGTTAGAACTACCATTCATCTACTCCAAGTACTTCTCAATGTCCCATCAGAAGTTACCGAGTATCTTGGTGTTCTGGGTCCCATCATACAGATCGAGTTCCTTCATCTTCATCCTCATAGGTGTTGTCGAACTACTCCCTCTGGCAATGGCTTGCTTCAGCAACATGATGGTCTCGTCTTGTTCTCTAACTTGAAGTTGAAGTGCCTACACCACACTTTCCAACTTTTCAACTTTCCCATCTATGTCAGTCTTCATCAGTTCTGTTAGCAAGTCTGCGGTGGACCGACACTCGTTCACAGCCTTGTTGAAAGCTTGCTGCATCTTGCACACCTCTTCTTCCAAGGTTTTGGCTCTCTCCCCGTGCTTGCAAAGAGCCGTTGTCGTCTGCTCAACATTTCTTTCTTGCATCGTGAATCTAGCCTTCACGTTTGGAGTTCTGGGAGCTTACACATTGTCAGTGTCTTCATGGTGTGAATCCGTCTCTGCATCCGACTCGACAATCAATTATGCTTTAGTTTCAAACATTTACTCAACTGAGCGTTTCCCCATCGCTACTTCTGCTAAATCCCGAACTGTGTTCGACTCTGTTGTGTGCCGGCCACACTTCACCCAAGTGCGTTGAGTGTTGGGTGACTTCTTCTCGGCACTCTTCTTTCTAAGTTTTGGGCACACTTGCTCTTGCTTTTTTGGGCACTTCTTGCTCATCACTAGATCAGTTACACTCACCCTGACTCCTTCTTCTACACTTTGCTAAGTCTCACATTGGTTCCGATAGTTAGAGAACTCTGCTGGTATGGGCCGAGTGCACTTCTCCCAAATACAGCTTCTCGGTACCATTGTCTCAGCTGAACTTCTGAACCTTCACTGTATATTGGGTGCACTTCACCCAAACGCTTCGTGTGCCAAGCGTCCTACTTCTTGGGTGGTTCTTTGCCAGCTCACAACGTTTCATGGGCACCCTACTGCAATGTCTCGGGCGCACTGCTGCCTAGTACAATTTCTCCCGACAAGCTGCTCTCCTCGTGCACTCCCGAAACCCTGTTCCTAGCACTTTGTGGACTCAGCTGCAATACACCTTTTCGACACCAACGTGGTGAAGAGCTTGCACCGTCTAAAGCTATGATACCACCTCTTCAGTAGAAGAGTGGTGAAGAGCTTGTTCGCCTCAAAGCTCTGATACCACCTGTCACAGCACCAAGGATCTAAACCAGGACTGAGGTCATGTTCTCTTCCTTGGGCGTGCGGCACTGCCTGGACACAACCCCCGGTGGCCAAACCAACTCGGATGTGTGCCTGACAGACTATGCCTAACACACACACACCTTACCCATTTACTTGTTATACTTAGTTATTCTTGAACATTGGTTACACTTAACACTTAGCCAAAACAACATCAACACAAGAATAATAGATGTTCATGACGCCACTTCAATGGGGTGTGCCCAATATATAGAAGAGAGTACAATATCAGGAGAGTGCTTGCAGCCTGCTTCTCTGGGAGTGCGCCCAAAATGGCTGTGACTCCACTTACACAAGGAACCCCAAGAATCTTCCTACAACACTTCTTGATCACGAGCTTCTTGTCCGTGGTTTACCCTATAGCTCCCACTGGTCGACCTCCTGTGGCACACGAATGCTCTCTCACTCAGACCACCATGCACTGAACTACACCTCGACTGCCTTCTGCCTGACTTGCACTTGGTTCTTGTGCTTGGTGCACCCGTCTCCCATGTGTGCTTTGACTTCTTCACACTTCACGAATTTGACTCTAAGCCTCAACACGTCCATGCCTTTATAGGTTCCCAAGCCGTGTTATGAGGTGTGCCCAAGGGTCACTCCTCGGGCTGACCTCCTTATGCCTTGGACGCTTTACTTTGGGGTAGCTGGTGGTGCTGCTCCCTATGTCGACATGCCCAAGACTCAATGCCCTTTCCAAGATGCGTCCACCCATCTCATGAGCCATCATGCCTTTGGGATTCTCTCGATGAGGCTTCCATCCCACTCTGTCGAGTGTGCTTCCCATGGAGTGTCCTCATGCCCTCTTCGCTGCACTCTTGCCAAAGCCGCTCGTCATGCCATTGGGTCCACATGCCCACCAAGGAACTTGAGTGTTCTGCTACTCGACGTGGGTGTCTCACCACATGACCCATTTCCTGGGTCCACTTACCGACGGGAAAGCCCCTGGGCTTCCAAGTCGTGTTCGCTTCAACTTCAAGTATGCTTCTTTAGCTTCTTGTGCTAAGTCCCTACTGCCCGCTTCATCATGGGTGTTCAACTGAGGGGTGTGGGTGTTGTGTGCCCACTCTCCTCCATGGGATGCCCAATCCATCATGTAGCCGATCACTTTGCTAAGTCTGTTGAAGCTCGTTCTTAGGTCGGGGTGATGGTCAAGGCACCCTCCTCGCCAAGGCCATGACCTAGGGCTTTATTGGTTGTGACCCGGTCCACCATTTAGGGTTTTAAAGATGATTTTAAATCCTACAATGCTAAATGCAGATGCAGATGAGATTCTAATCTACATACAAAGTGCAAATCTATGCTAAGGTTTCCTACCTAGGATAGAGTAACTAGCAATGTAAGCAAAGCACCAAGCATATAATTTGCTTCTATCTTTAGCAAGAAAGTTATTGAGTTAATAAAAGAAGAAATATGAATAACTAGATGAAAAACATTAGAATAGTTTAAATTCAAAAAATAAAATAAATGAATTACAGTGGTATGCTTACTCCTTTAGACAAACATTTGAGAGAGAAAGATAAACAAGAATGCATTCTTTATACATGAGAATAATCTGCACTCTGAAGAATCACATGCACTTGCAGCATTAGAATCAAAGTCTTTCTCTCAAAATAGCTTGGCCAAAATGACTTTTCCTCATTAAATTTCTATAAAGAAGGTTTACAAAAAGTGAAATAGTCAAAAGGCTTCCTATTTTGGTTCTTATTCTATTTATAAGTAGCCAAACAAGATTCAGTTACTGAAGTTCAACAGTTTCTTGAACTACTTGGAGCATTGGGATCTTGTATAATTGCTTCTTTGTCATGAACATGACTATTGAATTGATTCGTAGATTGGGGGTCTTCTTGTACAAAAAACATTTGCCTTCATCGATTATTGCTCTATCATCTTGCCAAGTGTCCATTTATCATTTGCTCCTGACTTTGGTGGATGGGACCATGTACTTTTTTGGAGAGAGTAAGAATCATTAACACTTGTGAAAACCACTTCAGAATTGAAAGGCAGTTTGCAGAGGCAAGAGTCATGGTTTTGAAAACCATCTTTCAATCTCCACAATTCATGTGTTTGCACCACGTGTTATGGTGGTTTTAAAATGCAGAGACCTACCTCCTTGTTAAAGTCCTACATGCTTGCCCACCATAATCAAGAGAGACCATTGATCCTTGGTCTATTCCCATCATCGGATTTGCTAGATGCTAACCCAGTTTTGACTTCGAATTGACATTTTGTTATTGCACCATCGTCATTAAGGCCCTACCTCGATTTGAGTCACATCTTGCTTGTGAATTCGTGAAGTTCATTACTTCTTTCGACTAAGGATTTAGAGAGGGCCAAATTCAAAAGTTGGGCCTAATCGAGGCATTGACGCCTTTCGCAAATTGACCTAATCATTCAAAGGAAAATAGAAACCAAAATGGGTGAGGGCTCGATCAAGGGATTGGGCCCAATTTTTGGAATAGGTTGAAAAAATTGAATTGCAATAGGCATAATAGGCCCAATAACAAGATCAGGCCTGATTTGAAAATCGAGATCAGGCCTGATTTGAAAATCGAGATCAGGCCTGATTTGAAAATCAGGGAGAAATTTGAGAGGGAGAATAAAGGCCTCATCAAAAGGTTGGGGAAAAATCACTTTGAATGATATAAAATGGCCCAATCAAAAGATCGAGGGTGACTTCATAATTGGGAGAAAGAAAATTGAACAAGGGAATAAATAAAGGAAAATGGTGCCAATTAAAAAATCGGGCCTGATTTTGTAATCGAGAATAAAACAAAAATTCCAACGAATTAAAGGGGCCCAATTTGAGGATTGAGGAGGAAACATTTGAATGGAGAAAACCAATAGGGGATTGATAGACAAAGTTGGCCCAATTGAAGATTGGCCTTGTGTTACCAACTGAGTTGCACACAGTTGGAATTCCAAAGAGCCGCCAAAGTTTGCACAAATACCTGTGCATATCAGTGTTCAGAAGTTCAAATCAGACCTTTTCAGAGGCCCCCTTTTCACTTTTTTTTTTTCATATGTTCATGTCCCATGGGGTTTGTAATAAAGTGTACTAGCATGGTGGTTTTGTAAACAATTGGATTCCTAAGACTTGGCAACCAATATGGGTATTCCAAGGAGTTTTTTCCCTTGTTAATTATGCGTTGCGTCTTAGCAGAGTATAGTTTTCGAGTTTTTCTCCTGCTCCAAAGCTGGAATGCTCGTCTTGGGGGGTTTAGGCCTTAGGAAGTTATTAAAGTTCATGTGTCAATGTATATGAACATGCTAGACACCATAATAGAGTCATATGGACATGTTCTAGGTCCCTAGGTGTTTTTTTTATTGTTTTGGAAAAATATTTTTTTCCCGCAAAATCAAGCCATTCTTTAATGGTTTAATTCAGAAAATTAAAAATGTAATAAAAGAGTGGTTTGTGGGCAAAATTTGGAAATGGGATGCTCGTTGTCTAAGCCAGAGCACCCATTTAGCCCATAAACCCAATTTTCCCAAATTTCGAGTAAGTATTTATCTCTAAAATTGATATTTACTCGAAAAAGGCCAAAAAGACATAATAAATGGCTAAAAAAGACAAAATAAATAAAAAGGACAAATTCCTAAATCAATGGGAGTTGTCCGGAGTTGATTAGAAGTTGAACTAAAGTGATTGAACAGTCACGACCAAGTCATCTGAGCTCCGAAATAGATGATTCCAATCAAATTCATTAAGATCCAGCTGACTCCAATAGTGAGAATTCGCCCTCTTCAAGCTTGGGCGACTTTCCCATGTGGCAGTTGTTGGTTGGATGTGATATCTTCGAAGTTGAGGGCCGCTACCTCATTCAAAGGTGGCGCAATCTTCTTCTTTTGTCTTTCAATGAGGATCTAGATCAAAGCTTGGAGTTCCAGTGAAACTCCCTCATCAAGGATGTGCCCTCCCTTGGAGAATGCGTCCCCTCTTGCATGCATTCATCTATTTAAGAGAGCATGTTCACCTCATTCTTCATCTGAAGGTGGAACCTCTACCCATTTGCTTTGTAATATTTTCTGAGTTCTAGTGTTAATAAAGAGAAGGCTTTGGAGGCTACATTGTGAGTTCATATCATGTGTGGATGCTTGATGCTTCAAAACCCATGGAGGTAACTGTTATCACATCCATAGTAGCCGGTCTACCATGATTGCAGATCAGTGTCCAGTATATTTTTGAGCCAGTCCTTTACACATTTTGATGAGATCAGTTGATGATGAGTAGCATTTCGATGATCACTCTTATGCATTTAGTGGATCCAGAGCTTCTACATTTGACAGTCTCATTCCAGGACTGAGCCCCATGACACCAGGTCGGTGACTGAGTTAGCCGTTCTTTTATCATCCCGAGTAGATTGATGATAGTGCCCATGATATGTTCAGATGCAGTGCTTCAGTATGATTCAGGTTGTTCAGATCAGGGACTCCGGTATATGATCTAGTAGGTATATGATTGGTGCATTTGGATTGTTGATGTGCTTTTTCCTTTATCTAGGTAGTTTATGACTGGGTATATGATGATTGTTTACTGGCCATATTTTATATTATGCGTACTGGTTGTTTAGAGTAGAAGTGGTTAGTTATTATGAGTGGAGATTCTTGTGTATACTCATTGGTCATGCCCTTACCTTATAAGTACAGACTCGGTCATTCCTTCTTTCTAAGGCTTTTGCTATCCATGGCATCATCAGTCACTTCCCTCCATCCATCTGTTATCTTCTAGTTTTGATTTTATCCCGACTTACACCTTAACTAGTTATCTTGAGGACTTCCCCCACCTAGACCTTTGTGTTGGATAGATTCCTTGTTTAAATTGTGTCTCGGCTCTGGAGTGTGTGATTTTAGTCACAGTGATTATTCTCCTCTAGTCCTCGAAAGTAAGTATTCCTATCAATAGTGTTGCTAAACACTAAAGCATCGGAACTTAAATGCTATATCTAAAGGAATGCTAAGTCAACAAAAACAGTGTTGCTAAACACTACTGCTTATATCTATATTAGCTAGTCAGTGGCCAAAGGACGAGCACTCATCCTTATTTGATGTAAGGCCGTTTTTCCCCACAGGGAAACATGGTTGCCACTCCATCGCACCTATGGACGGTGGCGGGCAATGGAGGTCATACCGAGTCATATCTGAAGCGCATAAGGATTTCAGGGCACCTACTTTTGGAGGCTGGCTAGTGACAATCTTTAAAGTGAAATAAATGATAAATCTCAATTGAGAGAAGATGAAAAATAAATCAATTTGCTAAAAAGTTTCTTGTCTAGAGTCTATTGGAAGCATTCCCATCACTCAACCCATTTGTGAGACACCACCATCTCCCGTGTTATTATCTATCCAGCATATGTGTAGGTGGTTCCCTTGATTCCTTCATCCGAGAGATTGCAGTGTTGAGGTTGTTAAGTCCTTCCCCTAGCCTAGCCTTTGTTTTTTCACCCTCACCCATGGTTAGCAAATTGTTCCAGTCTATAAACGAGTATACACTTAAGATTCCTGTTTATAGTGGTTAGCTACTTTGATCTAGACTTATCTTGGTTATATTATTTACTTGCTTTTGCTAGTTAAACATCATTTTATGCTTAAGTCTAGCTACTGATATAATTGAAGGAGCATATCATAACCATTTGCACTTGCAGTAGCAGTTATTCATGGTTTGGATCATTATTTTGATAATTTTTGAACTGGTCAACCCAATTTGACCGAGTCAACTGCAAGGTCCAAGATGAGTTTGGGCAGACAGTGTTCGAGATGGATTATTCATGGTCCATATGTGTCCATTAGATGGTTCCATGCTTCAGACGATGGTTTCAGATGATGGTTTGATGGATTTTTATTATTATTATTATTTCCCAGGCCATTATTTTATTATTCCAGGCATGGATGAGCTGACAGAGCTATCACTTGATGGTCACATGGTGTATGAGTACTCATTCATAGTGGATTTGAACATTTTGAGTCCATTGGTGCACTTGGTTATCAGTTCCGGGCAATTTCAAAGGATGATATGGTCAGATTACTACTTTATTACATTTTGGCCATGCAAAAGTTGTCTTGTCAACACTTTTATTGATCATTTTTATTCTCCTAGGGCGCTATAGAGGGGATATGGGGTCCAACCAGTCGTTATTACCATATTATCCCATCCCCAGACATTTTGGTGCAGACAGATTTGCATCCAGGACACATGGTAGAGAGTTACAGGCATTTTTGTACTTTTAGAGGTGGTTTTCCGGCAGTAGAATGGCTAGCAAAGGAAATCGATTTGGTTCAGTGGGGCAAGGAAATGGCATGAGATTGGTTGGGGACATCATGCTGAAATTTTCCACACCTTTTAGCATTGGTTCCGACATTAGTGGGGACCACACGTCATCCCATTTGGCATTTTGGGGGTTTTATTATGTATTTTTGGACACACGTCCTAGTGTTTTTTGACACTTTATCACATGATGTATTATTTTTGATGTAGTTGGGGCATTAGTCTAGTGAAGATGTATTCTCCTAGATCCCCCCACCATGTTATAACATTATGTCGTGTCCCCTAGTTATGTTGTGAGGCTCATGTCCCCCCTAGGGCATCATTGAGGCAGGATGTCCCCTCTATTTTGAGTGATCCATGTATATCTTGTTCCGGCTCATCTTAGCCGTTGATTATTATTATTGTATCTTATGATCTCAACCACTCATTTGAAAAGTGGTTAGGGTTTTGGTCTCTCTCATTCCTATTTAAAGAAGAGACCCCCCTCATTGTAAAGGGACTTTTGGCTCTTGGCTATTGGAATACAAAGAAATATTTTGTGAGAAGTTCTTGTGATCTTCGGTTGAATGCTTGGCTATGGTGATTGAAACTACTTTTCCATTGCACTGAAAGATGTTGGTGGTTATCTTGCATATTTTGGATCCACAGTTGATTTGCAGGTGAAGAAGCCGAATTGGGAGAGGGGTGCACTGGTTGGGGAGGCCCTCCTTGTTTCTCTCTTTTCAGATCCGGTTTATTCAGGGAGTAGTTTTGTCTTTGTACCAATTATTCCCTGCATATGGTTTTCATTTGCATCTTCCCTCATTTTTGTTTACTTATTGAGCTTTGTCTCCTTGGTTTTGTAGGAAGAGAGGGGCACACTTGTGGACTTGGGAAAATCGTTGGAGCAAGAGAAGAGACCAATCTTTCATTTGATCTTTGTGGGAGTAATCCTCATCATATCGACATTCATTCTCATCATCCAGGTACACTCACAAGGTATGTATTTTGTTCCTTTAACTTACCCATCTGTCATTTACTTCAAAACCCTAACTGCTAAATCTTCTAAAAATTCTCTAGGATTAATTACTTGGTTTACTGGCAAACCATTTCTGGGTTTTCATCTTTAGGCCTGTTGCCGCCGGAACATGCACTCGGGGTTATCGTAGTAGAAATCTTCAAGCTACTTAGGTGCATTCCTTGGGTGGCAAGTCTCGAGTCAAGTACTGTCACTTGATCTTGACTCCTCCGTTTAGGCAGAACTCCTAACGAAGCCCAGAGGGTAGTCCCTATGAGTTACTAAGGATGATTAAGCTTTAGGTTTATGATTGGGTAAGTTTTCTAGGAGTTTTGAATAAGATTTAACTGAAAGCAAAAATCACTTGTAGAATATAAATTACAATCAACAACATAAGATAGATATAAGCAATATAAGATCTAATAAAAAGTTTGAAATACTGTAAACAAGATTAGTGCCAAAAAATGGAGTTGATAAATGTGTGTTGTTGTATTGTAAACGTTTTGCGAGTGCTTCTTGGTCAGTTTTATTTTATTATGAGATGGGATTTGATTATGGGAAATGGGAGCTCCAGATATACCGTGAGGTACAAGGAGTAATGTCCGGAAGTTAACTAAAGGTGGCTCCTCACGAAGACGTGTGGGATGGAATGGAGTCTTGAGGGCGGTGTTCAACACTACACCAACAAGGGTGTAGCCTAACTATGCCCTGAGGTCGCCTCCCAGTGGTTCCCGCTTCTCCTGGGAAATTTCCCCACACAATAATTAAGGTCTGAGTGCCGGATTTTCACTATGTTCATTGTTGTTAATTTGATTAGTATGAGTTTTTATTAGATGTGAAAAATTAAGGAGTAGTTGCAACTCTTTCTGATTTCCCACAGGCCCTGGCAAATGCCCGCAAGGGGAAAGAGCATACTTTGAGTTGGAACTAAATCTTTATTCCGTTTGATTGCAAAAGGTAAATAACTGAAGTAAAGTGTTATGCTAATTACTACAGGCAAGGAGTCTCTTTTCTGATCATCCGATCACGTACTCAGGCAAAGCCCTTTATGTGACGGCGAGAGCATACTTCGGGAAAGCAATGCCAAATTTATTACTTTGAAGCAAAAATTGAAACGACTAAAACAATATTTCTGATGTTTTAAATTTAAAAGAATACTGCCTGTTGTGTGTGTGTGTTTGTGTTTAAATCGAAAATAAAACTCGAAAGAAAAAATGACGACATAAAAAAATGCGAATCCCCCCACGGTGGATGGGGTGTAGGTGTTGGGTAGCCCACTTGCTCTTCCTTTATTTATGATTTACAATGAACTTTTTGGAGAAAATGCCTTGGGTCTTTACAGATCTAGATCCAAAAGGCTTACAAAAAATGCAAAGGGTGAATGCCGAATGAAGATGGGATGCCCCAAGAAGCTCCAGAATGGCCCAAATTTGAAATTTTTGAAAGTGTCAAAACCTGCTAAAAAATAAAATAGGACAGCGAGCTAATTAGTGTTAGAAAATGCCCAAAATCACTTTTAGAAGTGATTTGGGCAACTGCAAAAATTATGGAAAAAATTTAGGCTAATCTACTTGTAAAAATTGAATGAAATGACTCAAAAGGACAAGTCCTTTTAAAAGTGATTTTGGCAACTGCAAAAATTATGGAAAAAATTTAGGCTAATCTACTTGTAAAAATTGAATGAAAATGATTCAAAAGGACAAGTTCTTTTGAGGATCTTGGCTTGATTTTGAGAGCAGCTAATGAAGCACTTTTTAAATTGCTAAATAAAATTTAAAACCCAATATAAAGCTACTCTAACATGCCTTAAGACTTTTCAATAAATTACTAGCATGAGGAAGCTTAAAGATGCTAGATCTAATGCGGAATATAAACTTTTGAAAACTAAGATCTAATCAAAATACAAAATCAGATCTATGTATGATATTTATTTTCAACAAAAATAGATCCGAGAAGAACAGTAACCAAGGAGATCTTCCAAAACTTATGAAGAGAGAGAAAGGAATAAATGAAGCTTGGTGTTGGATGGATCAACTGTAAAGACTTCCGGTGACAATTTGTGGACTATGTTGGATGAATCCTTGGAGAATAAGAAAACAAACTTGTTCCAATACTTTTCCACACTTTGTAACCTGCAACTAATTAGAAACTTGCCAAAGAGATTGTGAGATCTGGTAATAAACACATAAGAAATCAAGAAAACATGTCGATAAACTTATTAAACAATGCTACATTAGATCTCTAGATATGCATGATTAAAAGAAACTAGCAATAAACTTATTACTTGATCATTTCCTATCAACTGATACCAATCCTTTTAAGGCCAAATTCACAATACAATTGAACAAGAATCTAAAGATACATGTTACCTCAAGCTAATACAACAATGATCATCCACAAGAGAGCATGGCACCATGTAGCCTCCAAAGCTTCAACTTTATTCCAACAACACACAATAGAAAGTATTACAATAGCAAACTTCTTTCAACACAACTCTAACTAGTTTAAATGAGAGAATGAAGCCTCATTATATAGCAAAACCAAGAGAAATCCTCTTTGACACTTGGAGAAATGAGTTGATACACTTGGAAAAGGCTTGTTGACACATGTGAGAGGTTTGGGGAGATTAATGACACCTTTCTCCAACCATTTGACACTTTTCAACCTCCACTTGACACCTCTCCAACCACAAATTCGTCCCCCCTTTGGTGGATCTCCAATCTTCAATCAAATCATCATTTATTTGCTCAATATTCTCCCTGATTTAATTGCCAATCAAAGGAGATTTGATTCCAACACATTTCCTTGATCCGTGGGATTGAGATTTTGCCTTTATTATGTCTTTTTTGCCAATTAAATTGGTCTTTTTGGGTTTTTTGAGTAAATATTATTTTCTGAGATAAATACCTACTCAAAACTTAGGATAAGTGAGTTTATGGGTTTAGTGGATGTTCAGGCTTAGAAAACGAGCATCCACTTGACAAATTACGCCCACAAACTATACTTTTATTACATTTTTAATTTTTCCAATTAAACTTTTAAAAAATAGTCTAATTTTACGAGAAAAAATATTTTTCTCGGAATGTAAAAAAAACATAAGGGGACCTAGCACATGTCCATACGATTCAATCCTAATGTCTAGCATGGTAATATACATTGACACTTGGGCTCTAATAACCTCCTAGGATCGAGAAATCATGTCGACCACCCCAACTTTGGAGGTATGAGTGAAAAACTCGAAAATTATAAGTCGTTTATTCAACAACATATAATTGACAAGGGAAAAAACACTCCGGGCTAGTCAGACTGATATCTAAGTCCTAGGAAGGCCGAGTCCGTTACAAAACCATCATGCTAAGACATTTTTTACAGTTTCCCCGCAGGACATGCACATGTGATTTTATTTAAAAAAAGGGCCAAGATGGCCTGCTAGGACTTCTGATTTTCTGAATATTTACAAGCAAACTTGTTCCATCTTCATAGGCTCACTCGGAATCCACTAAGTGCAATTTAGTGGATAACAATACCTAACCCCAAGTGGGTCCTCAAGGGCGTCTTGCTCTGTGGACTCCATCATTCCCATTTCCTAGGCACTGATCTCTCCATTCCTGCGCCCTCCTTGGTTTGTTGGTCTTCTGAGTGGTTAAATCCTCTTTTCCGAGCTTGTGACCTTTGATATTGTCATATCTATTGCCAAGCTATGCTAAGAAGCCCTAAACTTGTCAGATCTACTACTTGGGACCATTTTCCCTATTTTTAAGTACACGTTTCCCAAGGCAGTTGATTTTGATCATTTACCCTAGCACCTACATCATAGATTCATTCTTAATTCTGAGTTACTGTAATTGAACTAATCAACTTTCATATCTTATCTTCCCTAAGCCTCTACAGTAGCTCTATTCCTTAAATCTAGGGTTCTTCACCCTCCACCTTGTATAACTTATTTTGATTTACTTGATTTAGTGAGTGGGTTAGATCTCTCTTGTTGGGAGTAGATCAGGGTCTCCCCCTTTGTTATCCAGGGCTTGGATAGCAAGAAGCGAAGAGTACCTCGATTGGAGTGACAACCAATCCACCTTGGGAATCGAGGCCCTCTTGGGTCACCTCTTTAGTTTCCCATCACCTCTACCATCCTGGATAGGATCACCTTTAGGCATTGTCACAAGGTTCGGGTTCAACAACCTTCAAGTTCGATTTGGGTTCGAATTTTCCGATGAGGTTCGGATCGGGTTCGACATAGGTTTGTCCATATACATTTTCCAAATTTTAAATATTTTATAAGATTAACCTTTCTAATACATTTTTATATTCTATAAATAATAAATAACATTAATACAATTATATATAAAAATATATTTACTATACCTAGATTAAAACATTTAATATTTAAGATTATAACGTGTGTAATATAATGTATAATATATATAAATAAAAAAAATTACATTCTAAATAAATAAATAAATTTATATATAAATACATTCTAATTTTATATCCATTCAATACATTTTAAAAAATTAAATGTAGTATGGATTTGGAATAACCGGGGCATAAAGTTCAAACAACGACTCAACACTAGTTCCTCTAAAACATAACGGAAGACTTGTCCACAGCCTCGGCACTGGTTCCTCGAAAACTTATCGGAAAACCCGTTTGCGGCACTGGTTACTGAAAGGGTCATCTAAAGTTGTCGCACTGGTTACTCGATCTAAAGACCCATTCACACAATGGCACAATTGGAACAGTCGTGTATCGTGGGATAACTCATCGAGGGTGTAGTCTAGAGACAGTCAGATAGATCGCGAAACTCAGATAGTGAGGATGGAGAGTTGGAGAGAATCGCGAAACAGAACAAGTGGATGAAAAAAGCCCTGAAAAATGTTCGGCTTTGAAGTTCGCTGAACCCAATCGAACTTAATTTGTCTTTTGAAGTTCGGCGAATTTTGAACCTGATGGTTTAGGTTCACCGAACCCTGTGACACTACCTTTAGGGGCAACTACAAGTTGTGTGATAATAGTAACCTATATTTTTGCATAAGTATTTTGTTCATTGTTAGGATTGCACTGACCTTGGAAGGAAATCTACATTTCAGTAGGGTAAGAAATAAGATTTGATGTTTGTTTCTTATTTGATAATAGTGTGAAATACTTTGAATATTATGCATCTCTTGTTTGAATGCTTCTATTTACAAGTCTTTTATATTGTTTATATCGGTGCCATTTAATCCTCTTGTGCAAGTTCTTGTGTGAATTTTTGTTGCAGGTTACCGGACCTCTAAGAGGAGGCACCCGGACAACCGGTGCTACCTTTCTTTAAATTTTCTAGCTTTTTGTAAGTTGTTTGGTACCTAAATCATAAAGGACCAGCAACATTGCTTCTTTGGGTTAATTGTAACTAAAAAATAAAAAGAGCAAGCGGGCTATTCAGCACCTGCCCCCACTCCCTGTTGATGTATATGTAACTTCGGAATGTATTTCACATATATGTATATTGTATTCCTATAGAGATGTTATTATTCCTCTATACGGAAGTGTCGTAACTTATACTTGATGGGTTATTAGACCACCTTGTTTGGGGTCGGCCCTGTATAAGTCATGTGGGTCAAAGGGTTATTAGACCACCCTATTGGGGGTCGGCCATGTGGGTCAAAGGGTTATTAGACCACCCTATTGGGGGTCGGCCCAGTCAGCATTATGTTATGTGGTTAAGTTCGAGCCTACATGAGTTAGGTAAAAAGGCAAGTCAAGTCAAGTATAAATAGAGTGCGGGAGGCACTCTATTTGCACACTCACTTCTCACACATGCACTCAAGGAGGAGTGGCGCACTTATGGAGGAGGAGGATCTGCTGCTAGGTTGTGTCTATCTCTTATGGTTGGTTGTATCATTGCTCTATCTATCTCTGAGGAAGTTATTGGGGTTTTTCACCTTTATGGTTTTCCCCAAGTAAATCTTTGTGTCTCTTGTGTGCTTGCATTATTGTCTCCATGATTGATATGTTGTAGATATGCTGTACATGTTGTTCTCTCAGTTAAGATCCTAGATCATATTGAAGTAAATTCTGAAAATTTAACACTCCCCAGAGGGATCTATGTCTTTTTTTTCATGGGATTGTATTTTTCGTAATTTTTGCTTTAGATTAGATTCTTTATGCAAGCAATAAATAAAAAAAATCACATGCACACAATTCGTCCCTAGAGGGCTGTATAGAATAGATTTCATTATTTTTTGCTTTGTTATTTACAATTTCACAATTTTTGCTAAATAAAATTTACACCATTGCTTTCCCGAAGTACTGCATCATTCAATGGTGTATGGAAAAGAGATTCTTGGGTTTTAGTTTAGTTAAACAACTCACCATAAAATTTAATAAAATTTACCAAGACTCGAAATCCCAAGTATGCTCTTGACCGCTGCAGCCTAGTCTAAACAGTTGGCCAATCAGAAAAGGACTTAGAGTGACTAGTGTAATATGGAAATCCTACAAAGACTCAATTTCAAGAACTCAGGAGGTCGAGTGAAGCTTACTACAGAGTCAACAGGCTACTTTAACAAGGTTATGCCTCGCTTGGTTGGACCCTTGGTATAGTTGTCACTATGCTCAGTTCGAAGGAGTGAGCCAGAGTTGGGCCAAACAAAGAATTTACCCATTCCCTTAATCACTCATCATTAATAACTTAAAATTGACAACAAAGACATCAACGACATCCCCGACACAACAACAATCTACATATTACGACATTGGTCTATCATACAAATTTTTATGGTTTAAATCAAATTATTATCATGTTGTGAATGCAATCTCTTTACAATGTTGCTTATTTAAGTTATATATGCAAATCTTTTTGTTCAGTGATTTTTCATCCATCAGCAAACTCCTAGAATAGCTTTTTTACCTTTTGTAGTTTAAAAGCCATAGATTTACTTTTATTAGGGACCACCCCGCTTGGCTTCACTAGGAGTAGCCTAGACAGAGGAGTCGAGTAATTAGGTGACAACACTTTACTCTGACTTGCCCCCAAGGACACACCAAGCGGCTTGAAGGTTTCCCGCCGCGTTCCCCCCAGGTGTGTATTAGGCAGAAACAACCTTGAACTTCGACAATTCTTAAGAAAACAAAGAGAGGCCAAATTCGCAAATCGAGCATGATTGTGGATTGGGAACAAAGAAGATTCAAATGCCAAAAAGAGGCCTAATTCGTAGATCGTGTTCAAGAGATTGGGGAAAAGAGGATTAAAAAACAAATTGAAATAAATAAAAGGTGTTCCAATTCAAATATTGGGATGAAGAAAGTTAAAAGACAAGGAAAGATAAGGAGTTAGATGAAAATGGCGTAATTCAGAGATTGGGTCCACTTTTATTGTAAGGAAAGAAAATGGTTTGAAAGATAAAAGGGCGCCCAATCAAAAGATGGAGCCCAATTAAAAAATTAGGGAAATAAAATTAATCAAAGAAAAGTAAAAGGGAAAGGGTTTGATTCAAGGATGGGCCCTACAAAGCAAAAGTACGTAAAATAAAGCCTGATAAGAATATTAGGGGGAAATGAAAACTAACTCTTTTTAAAGGAAAATTGAAACAAAGCCTTATGTTGAAAGATGCAAGTCAAAGAACTCAACAAAGGCAAAGCTTCCAAATATTTACAAAGGTTCAATCAAATAATGAAATTGGCTAAGTGTGAAAACCCTCGAGTATTGAATATTTCAAAGATAAGGCTTGAATTCGAGTGCAATTTTCCATGAAAACCAAATACAAACCAAAACCTCAAGGCAGTGGGTAAAAAAGGGGTCCCTAAGTGTTGTGAACATGGGGTAGTTGTTGAGGGCTCAACAGGGTGGTAAGGTATTGTTATCACACCATAGTAGCTGGGCTACTATTCTTGTTTAGCGGATATCTGCACATTCCAGAGCTTCCATTATTTAGAGCATGGCTATGATGATTGTATATTTTGTGATCACTCATGATCAGAGCAGTGTATTATTTAGACTTATGTTAGACCTTGTGTCAAGGCTGAGCCTTGAGAGTTCAGATTTGATGACCGATGTGACCCTTTATCCCATACAGTTTCAGTTCAGTGCTTGGAGATGTATTGCAGCAGTGTTTCAGATGGTATATGATGTTTATTACTATGATGATGTTGTATGATCTATGGATATTTTATCATTGATTGTGGATTATTATCTTCTTTATTTAGTCATGTTCACAGCATCTGCTTGGTATATTATTCCTGATGTGGCAAACTGTTTAAAATGAACTATAAATCATAAAATGGACAATTGCTTGCACATTTAGGTCATTTAACAAAACCCATTGGTTTTCCACCTTACATAGATATGGTCTCTCCTGACACCAGTTGTCTGCTAGTGTAGGCTTCATATTCACTTGACTCCATCCATACATGACTTTCCTATTTGACTTTAAACTTTGACTTATCTCATTTGACTTTCTGATACTGAGGACTTCCCCATTTTTCTACCTCTGTGTTTGGACTGCATCCCTGTATGTTCAGTGTCTCGGCTCTAAGTTGGTGACAAAACTTGCCTTTGGTGAGTTGGATTGTAGGCCTAAATCATTCTGGTCGGTTGTCCCGATGTTTGGAATTGGCTCGAACTCCCCCTAGTCACTTGAGATGTTGTTGGCTAAAACTGAAAGTTCATGTTCTACTTATGGAAACTTATAAATTCGCCCATGGAAACTAAAAAGGGCAAGAGCGATGAACAGCTAAAAAAATACTCCTCGAAGAGTATAAGAAAGGTCCAAAAAGCAATGGTTCTTAAAAGCTATATCTAAACAATTGCTGACCTTACATGTATTTGAAAACATGCCCTGGATGCAAGCTGCAACTAGTTGTGCTTATCAGCACACCTGAGATCGGAAGGGTTATGTAGGCCAAAAAGGCCATGAAATGAAATTGAATGATCCTAATGAACTTGGGTCAACTTGATGTAGACATGATGCCTAAGTTGAATAAGCACTCTCTAAACAACTTATCCATTTGTGAGGCACAACCATCCCCCGTGTTATTTTGTCCAGCACAGAGTTTGTAGCCTCCCCCTTCTCCCAGTCCAAAGTATTTTTGAGTTAAGTTAGACAAGTCAACCCCTTGGCCCAACCTTGTTCCTAGCCTTCATCCTTCACTAGCAGTTTGACCATGTCCAATGGGTGAGTTTGTCATTTGAACTATTGTGCAAGTAATTTTATATAACAAAGGAATATGCTAAATTGATTAATGCCACTGAATGGATGTTATACTTTGAGCTTGGCTGTGAGAATGATTAGAGAAGCATGTCTTAGTCTACTATTGTGATTTATCCTTGGTTGTATATTATTGGGATCCGTGATGATGTTGGCCATATATATATGCCTATTGATGATGATTGATGGTCCCACATACTTGGTGATGATATCATATGATGGACAGATGGTTCAGATGATGATTGATGCAGTTCAGCAGGTTTTATTATTACTTCAGATCAGCAGATTATGCATTGTCCATATCAATGTAGTCAGACTCGGACTCGGCAAATACTCGGCTGGCTTGGGACTCGGCCGACTCGGCAGACTCGGATAAGACTCGGCAAAGACTCGGCAAATATGAAAAATATGAAAAAAATTAAAAATGTGGTAACTTTTAAGCACAAAAAACATAGATAATGACATTTCTAATCCATATAAGTTATAAAAACAATTCTATGCAGAAATTCATTAGACCATCTCATAAAAATTAATAATACAACATTTGACACTCCATATTTGTATGCAAAATAGTGAACTGAAAGATTATTCCTTGAACACATTCCAAAATTGTACCAAGTTCAAATACATAGGTAAACATAACTAGAAAATCAAAAAAGATAGTGTCTCCAAGTCCAAACTCGATTCTCATGCATGACTATGAGCAGTGGAACGCCTAGTATAGGCCCTAGTAGAGCTAGTGACAACATCACTAGATGGAAAAATCAACTGTGATGAAGGTGTGTTTGGCGTTTCCATTTCAGAAAATGGTACACCAGAGGGACCCTCGGTCTCTTCATCAAGCCAAGCCAAATCAGGAGGAGCTTCATCCTCCACTACCCAATCAGAGACTAGATCAATTTGATCCAATAAAATTGGATCCAAATCCTTTCTCCGCAGCTGTTTTGTGAGCATCCGAAGGTTGTAATATATGTAGACCAACTTCTCCAACCTCTCATGCTCCAACCTGTTGCGCTTTTTGGTGTGGATGTGCTCGAATACTGACCAATTGCGCTCACAACCTGAAGCGCTGCAAGGCTGACTCAATATTCTGATGGCGAATTCCTGTAGTTGCGGTGCCTCAGCGCCACAATCTACCCACCATTGGGCTGTTATAAAAAAAATAAACAAAGATTACAAGTTTTGCAATGTCAAACTTTAAAAATAAAACTAGCAAAATAAAATTTAACGAATTACAAATTGAATCTTACATGGCATTTTCTTCTCCCTAAGACGTTGTGTTGAGCTAAATCCAAACATGCCAGATGATTCCTTGTACATATCTCGCTGCATATTGATCAAGTCTTGAGTTTCTTGATTGGGGTACATCCTCTCAATGCATATCATCATACCTCTCATCACCTCAGGATCCTTTTGAATTTTAGACCCTACATTATAGAATATGCTCGGATTGAGATATGCCCTTGCAGCATGTAATGGTGAATGTAGTTGCCTGTCCCACCTGGAATCAATAATATCCCATATAGGGCGATATTTTGATTCATCCCCCTTATAGAAGACCTTGATGGCCTCTTTGGCCCTGTCCATCCCCTCATAAACATACCCCATTGGTGGTTTGTCACCATCCATGATCCTCAACACTCTCACAAGTGGTTCTGTCATGCTAACAATCTCAGTGACTTCCTCCCATAAACTATCTCTACGGACAGACAAGCTCATAGCCATTGCATCTGGTTTTGTGCTATCCTTATAATGTATCCATTCCCTGCTACTAACCATCCGTCTCAATGCTTGGTACTCATTAAGAAGGCTTTGGAGGGAGAGAAAGTTGGTTGCAAACCGTGTGACAGCAGGGCGACTGAGCTCACCTTCCGTGTGCTCTCTCATAAGACTCAGCACCCAAGAATGGTTATAAATGTACTTGGTGATTTGTTTGCACTCATGAACCACATCTTGCACCCACTCCAACTTCCCAATGTTCTCCAAAATCAAATCTATACAATGGGCAGCACAAGGGGTCCAAAAAAGAGAAGGGTATTTTGCACAAAGCAATTTACCTGCTGCCACATAATTTGCTGCGTTGTCGGTGATTACTTGGACAACATTTTTGGCCCCCACTTCTTCAACAACCTCTGCTAACAATGTAAATATCAGATTTGCATCTTTCACATGTGAGGATGCATCAACAGATTTCAGGAACATGGTTCCTTTAGGGCAAGCCACAAGAAAATTTATGATCGTTCTATTCCTCTAATCTGTCCACCCATCTGACAAGATTGTGCAACCTGTAAACTCCCATGAGCTTTTAATGCTCTCCAACTGTTCCTTGACACACTGCAACTCCTCATCTAGATCTTTCCCCCTAAGTGCACTGTATGAGGGGGCTTTGTATCCAGGGCCAGCGCTTGCAATAGCATCTACCATGGGCTGATAAAACAGAGACCTTGCAATGTTGAAGGAGAGGCTGTCATGGTACCAAAACCTCCTCACTGCCATATCTGCTTCCTTCCTTTTCTTTTCATTAAAGCTGTCCAAGGTAGGTTGAGATCCCGGGGTCGTACGAGGAAGGAAGAAATTAGAGGTGATAGATGGACTTGCTGTGGCACCTGGTGCAAAACTTGATGAACAACTACCTGGGGGTCCCATTGGAGATCTGCCCATCCCTGCAATTTCAAACCTCAGCCTAGATCTTTTGGCATTTTGGTCTTTGATGCTTTCCAAAGCAACGTTCATTTCCGCTGTGACTTCTTCAGGGCAGCCATCACAAACTATGACATCTTTGCACACAACTCGAGCTAAGTGGTGTTTTAACCTGTTAATGCCCCCATACATAGTTGTTGGACAGTACTTGCACTTGACTTGATTGTCTTGCCCTGGGACCACGCGGATACAATGTTCCCATGCTTTATCAAGAGCCCTTCCAGATTTCCCCTTAGGTGCCATGGATGACGATCTGAGTGGAAAAAGTTAAAAACAATTAAAATGAAATTTAAAAAAAATCTAAAAAACATAGATTAACTTAAAAAATTCAAATTTCAAATATATATGTTACTATGTTTTAAATTTTAATTTTACATATGTTTTTTTTAAGTTTTAATTTTAATTTTTAAATTACAATGTAATATATGAAACTAAAAACTCGAGGAAAAAATATGAAACTAAAAACATAAAAAAAAACATATGTAATATTACAATGTTAATCTATGTAAAATTAAAATTTATTAATTTAAAATGTAATATCTAAAATGTAATTATAAAACATAATAACATATATAATTTAAAATGTAATATATATCTAAAATTTAAAATATATATGTTATTATGTAATATTTCAAATATATATGTTATTATAAATGTTATTATTTTAAATGTTATTATGTTTTATGTTTTAAATTAACATAGATTAAAGTAACATATATTTAGATATTACATTTAAATTAACATAGATTAATTTTAATTACAATGTTATTATGTTTTAAATTACATATGTAGAATTAAAATTTAAAACATAAAAATTTAAATGTAATATCTAAAATTAAAAAAAAATATAATGTAATAATGATGTAATATTATAAAAAAAAATATAATGTAATAAATTATAATAATGTAATGTAATATCATAAAAAAAAAATCTAAAATTAAAAACATATCTAAAAGTTTAAAGTTAAACATATCTAAAATTTAAAATTTAAAAATTTAAAATTTAAAACATTTATAAAAATTAAAATAACATAATATAAAACGTAATAAAAAGTTTTTATTACGTTTTATATTATGTTATTTTAATTTTTAAATTAAAATTTACGTTTTAGTTTTATATTATGTTTTTATTACGTTTTAAGTTTTATATTATAAATTTACGTTTTATTTTAATGTTTTAAATGCTATTTTATATAATATATGTTTTTTATTAAAAACATATATTATATAAAATAGCATTTAAAACATTAAAATAAAACGTAAATTTATAATATAAAACTTAAAACGTTATAAAATAAAACGTAAATTTAAAACATTATATAAAATTAAACCATTATATAAATTTAAAACATTATATAAATTAAAATTAAAACATTATATAAATTTAAAACATTATATTATATAAAACATTATATTATATAAAAACGTAAATTTAAAACATTTATAAAATTAACATTTAAAATTTTAAATTTGACCAACCTGGCAGCCGATGTCGATGGCAGCAACCTCCGGAAATGAACCGTAGCAGGCACACAGCACCCAACTTCCAGCAACCGTAGCAGGCAAATGAACCTCTGCAAACTCGGAAATGAACCTCGACGGGAAATGAACCTCTGCAAACTCGGAAATGAACCTCGACGGGAAATGAACCTCTGCAAACTCGGAAATGAACCCTCGGCCTACACTCGGAAATGAACCCTCGACGGGAAATCAACTCGAACCCTCGACGCCCTCGACGGGAAATCAACTCAGTCACTTCGCCTGCTCGGAAATGAACCCTCGACGGGAAAACACTTCGCGGCTCGACTCGGAAATGAACTCAGTCACTTCGCGGTTCTCAGTCACTCGCTCTCAGTCACTTCGCGGCTCTCAGTCACTCGCTCTCAGTCACTCGCTCTCAGTCACTTCGCGGCTCACTCAGTCACTTCGCAGCTTGCTATGAGTAGAGGAGGATCCCGAACGCCTTCTTAAAGGCTCAAAACCGACGCCAAACTTTCGCGCCATTCTGTTGGCGCCAATATGAAACCCTGCGGCGGTAAAATAGGGCCCATTAACTGCCACGATGTACGCCAAACCGGACGACGAGTATCCACGAGTGACGCCGAGTTTGCCGAGTTTGCCGAGTTTCCACGAGTTTGCCCAAAACCCGCGAGTGCCGAGTTAGGGCACCGAGTCTGTCGCGAATATGCGGCTGGCAGTTGACTCGGCCAGACTCGGCGAGACTCGCGAGTCTTGGCCGAGTGAAACTACACTGGTCCATATATGGTGGACCCTACAGCTGGCCCAATAGGGCAACCCCTGGTGTATGAGTACACATTTCTAGTGGATTTGGGTCTTCTGGATCCAATGAGACACTTATCTTTCAGTTCTGGGCACTTCTGATAGTGATTGATGCAGTTTTACACTTGTTGATCAGATTTGGGGTTGATTTCCCAGCCTGAGCAGCAGGGGCCATGAGAGGCCAGTTCACCTAAGGTGCTGTATGAGGAGGGGGTGGTCCAGCCACTTGTTATTACCATTTACCCCCCCTTCTGGAGATCCTGGTGGACTCAGTTGGACAGCGCAGATGCCCTAGGAGGCAGTTTTGGCACTTTCACAGTTACCGAGGCAGTAAAAAAATGGGATAAAGCGGTCATTGAGGAATTTGATTTGGGCAATTGAGGCAAGGTTTTGGCATTTGGTTTTCACAGAGGTCTTCCAGGGTGATCCCACTATCTTCCATCCAGTTTTCACCATGTGGGTAGGCCCACAGCGATCACAGGAGGTCTTTTACTGCTTGTCTGTCACAGATTTTGAGGACAGATTTGATCATTTATATTATATTGGACATATTTTATTATTTTTATTGTGCCTTGGGGATGAGCTAGTAAGGATTGATGCCTCCTAGCCCCACCATGTGCTTATTATGTCATGTCCTAGTCATCATGAGGTGGATTTTTGGTACTTTTACCCCCTCTAGTGGATGACGTCACCCTCCACGATTATTTTATACTATGATGTCATCATTATATTGGGTGATCCATGTGATATATTGTTATGGTTCATCTTAGCCATTGATTGTATGATGAGATCTTTTAATCTCAACCACTCATTTGATGTAGTATTGTAGAGTGGTATAGGGTTTTGGTCTTTATTATCCTATATAAGGAGGAGACCCCCTATTGTATAGCTCACTTTTGGAGCTCTGGAATATTGGAATAGAACACTTCTTTGTGGAGCATATTTCTCTTGTCTTGTGGATTCTCTTGCATATTGAGTATACAGTATCTCTTCTATGTATCATTGTGGATTTTGGTGCTTCTACTAGTTTTCTTGCAGGAAAGTCGAATTGATGGAGAGGAGGGCGATTTCTTGAGGGTTATTGTTGGAGGGATCCACATATTCTCTCTTGGGTTGATCTTGTGACAGGGAGTATCATTATTGTATCTTTGTGACATAGTTGATGCTTTTTATTACATCTTTCTATCATTTTCATAATCATCTTACTTGACTTGTTTCTTTGATCTTGTCTTGTAGGAGGAGGACGATTTGGCTATCTTGGAGGAGGACGTTTTGGTTGGAGCACTTGGATCTCACTCTTGAATATACACATAGGAGAATGCTATCAATTTGCAAGGTGGCCACAAGCAATTGAGGTAAGATCTACAAGGTATGTGCCTCTTTCATCCATTCTATCTTTATTGGTCACAAACCCTAATTAATTAAAACCCCAATTTTGGTTTTTCTTAGATCTACTTAGATCTAGCCTTGCTTTTGAAAAGATCTTAAGAACCCACCTCTATAGCATCCACCCCTAGTTGGATCTATAGTTTGGTGGTGATTGGGTTAAAATTGACACACTTTTCAAGGCAATATAGCCCTCTTGAACCAAATCGCACTTCCTTGGAGAGGCTTGTTGGGTTAGATCTAGCATATGGGTAGGTGAGATCCCGCTTGATTTGTAATCTACACACTTGATAACCTACCCCCAAACTTTTACTTTGGTGATTTCTACCTTGTGGGCATCATTCCACATTTTAAGGGATTAAAGCCCCCTTTTGAACTACTTGGCATCTTAAAACTCAGATCTAGTAAGATTTAACCCTTGGATTGACTTGATTTTCTAGATCCACATAGATCGGTGCATAAGCTACTTGGATCTGCAGTTTGGTGGCCATTGGGCTTGATTTGGCCCACCTCATCCACCTTTTAGCCCTCCTTGAGCAAGGTCGCACTCCCTTGGGTGAGTGAGTTTGCCCACTTTGAGGAAGTGGGTGGTTGAGATTTTTGTGGATTTGGAACGGCCATACTTGAAACCTAGGTCTAGAGTATCATTTTGTGACGATCTGCCTTGGGGGTAGCATTTCTTGTTTTAAGGGATTGTGGTCCACTTAGGGTCATATCATGAAATCCTAGATCTAGTAAGATACAACTACTTAATCTCAATTAGCCCACTTGACTTGAACTCTAGGTGTCCCGATCTACACTTTGACATATCTTTTGACTCCATTAACCCATCCAACAAGGCACTAGTCCTCCTCAAGCAAGTCGCACTCCTTGGGAATTGTGTCAAACCTTAGATCCGGTGCATGGGTACTTCTAATTTCAACTTAGATCCATAGATCTACTCATTACATATCCTCTAGTGCCAATTGCATCCCTTAATTTCACCTTGTGGGTCCACATTAGGCCTTTTCACATATTTTAAGAAATTGGGTCCCACTTGTGTAACACATGGTACTATACCTTGTCATTATAACTAATCATGTGGCCTAAATCATACATTGGTTGAAACACTAATCATTTCTCAAACCACCTTCAACCATACTTTAACTTCTAGGTCCACTTAACCTTGCATTGGTTTCCGTAACTCATTGTCTACTTATCCCTAGGAACCTTTGTTTGGGTCCAATCATCTTTGATTGGTAATAGAGTCTCCCCCTAGGTCTGGACTCATCCTGACCTAAAGTGAAGAGTGCCTCGGTTGACGTGACTCCCACCTTGCATTGGGAACCGTGGCATCTCTTGGGTCACCTCTTTAGTTGCCCATCTCCTCTACCGTCCCGGATGGGATGCCACTAAGGGCAACTACAAGTTGTGTGATAACAGGTATTACTCTTTTTAGAAGGTTGTACAATATCTTAGATGGGCTTAGCTAAGGTTTGGATTGAAAGGCCAATGGAATAAATTCCTTATCAACCTAGTAATACCAAACTAAACCAATAATCTCAATCATCCTTTCAAAGTGTTGGTCCTACTTCTTTGTGGGGCATATGATGTCTTGCCCTTTTAAAGAGTCTTAACAGGTCTTACTTGAGCTTAAACGAGGTCTAGATTGAAAGTTCAACTCAACAAAGTCCTTTTCAAGCTATTAAGATCCTAGTTAACCCAATAAAATTTTAAGGATCCCTTGTAGAATTAGAGATATACTTTAGAATAACAAATGAATCCAACACAATTAGGGACACAAGAGTATAAAGAATAACCTTAAGACAAGGAAACACCATCAATTACTCCTTATGGAAGGAATTACTCCACAAGTTATGCTTGTTACAATATAAACTCTAACTTGCCTGTGCATATATACTATCTCATGAGTATTCCTAGGGGCCTATGCCATCTAACCATATTACATTTATTACCCACCAATTACCTAATAGGCCTTAGTCAATGTGTTTGTCCACATTACCTTAATTAATTAGTTCACATCAACTACTTAGTGGGCCTTTTTCCATGAGTATGGCCACATTGCATTAATTATCCTCTCTAGGTATATTAGTATATTACATTCCATCCCCATTCACATGTTTTGATACACATATAAATACATTGAGATATGACCCTTGGGTTCATCTTCCAAAAGTTCTCTTGGACTTTTCGATGACTCTTCCTATTCACCTATGACTCTTCATGTGAATAGTAATAATATTACAATACAATTTACCATAACCACAAATATTAGGTTTCCAACATTCCTCCCATTAATTTGGAGGGGTGTTTGTGAGTCCAAGAATATTTCTGAAAGAGATCTGAAATCTGGAAGTGGACAACTGTCAATGGTTGAACCCATCACTGAAGTGCTCTTAGAATTGGTGGTTTTGGGATAACCACAAACCAATGGCTAACAGAAGTTGATGTCTTCTACTAAACGGTGGTTTTTGGATGACCACAAACCAATGGATAACAGAAGTTGATCTCTTCTACTAATTGGTGCTTTTATGATGACCACAAACCAAGTGGTGGTTTTAGGATGGCCACAAACCAATGGATGCTCTAGAACATGGCTCTATCTTTGTGTCTTGGCTACAACTCTGACTCTAGCTCTGGATTTTGCGTTGGTTTTGACTATGGCTCAGGCTCACTTGTTTCCATAGTGTAGATGTTTGCTTAGTGAGCAATTTGTTTAATTGATAGGGCTTAGAGACTTGAAGATTGACTACCAATCCATGATATGATGTCTTCTACTAAATGGTGGTTTTACGATGACCACAATCCAAGTGGTGGTTTTAGGATTACCACAAACTAATGGCTAGTAGAAGCTGATGTATTCTACTAAATGTTGGTTTTAGGATGACCACAAACCAAGTGGTAGTTTTAGGATGACCACAAACCAATGGATTCTCTAGAACATGGCTCTATCTCTGTCTTCTGGTTACAATTCCAACTCTCGCTCAAGATCTGGATCGAGGCTCTGGCTACTAGCTCTGGTTTTTCCTATGGCTCATCTTCACTTGTTTCAGCAGTGTAGATGTTTGCTTAGTGAGCAATCTGTTTGATTGATAAGACTTAGAAACTTGAAGCCTAATTGCCAATCCATGATATTCCCCCCTGTTAGGTACAAGGTGAGAAGCATGGAGACTTTCTACTACAAGATGTGTAATTACTCAAGCTTGAATTCTTTTGTATGATTTGTTGAAAAGTTAACTAGGAAAGTTGTCCTCCATGATCAAATGCCTAGCATGGAGGTACATTTGCAGTATAGGCATCAGAACGGGGTAGAGGGTGAGATGCACTCTACCAAATGGCATGAATCTAACGGTGGATGCATGCGGACCTTTTAGGGTGATTTGCCTCATGCATGCAACTTTTTAATTAAAAAGCATGCAAAAGCGGGATTTTTGCATGCACTTATATTAAGGTTTCAAAAACCCTAATTGATTAGTGAGTTATTATAAGGAGGCAATAGGTCACCGACAGAGGTTACTCAACATTTTTCTTAGAGAGAGAGGAGATTGAGAGGAGAGCGACTTGTGCATGCAGAGTGGGCGACTTCCAGAGAGAGGGGTGGCGCATCTGCAGAGAGGGACAGTGAGGGGATCTGAGATAGATTAGTCCTTACCAGATCTGAGGCATAGATCAGTATTTACTGTGGTCAGTGAGAGCATCTGAGCAAAGATAGATCAGAGGTTGAGGGTGGACGACTTCACAGAGGGAGGGCCGCATTTCCAATGCAGAGGGGGCGCATTCTACAGAGTGAGGTTGCATTCGTTCTCCATTGATAGAGAAGATCAGGGAAAAAGTGATTGAGAGGTGAGACTACATCCTGAGTCAGGTTGAGACAAACCTTTAGAGAGATCCAGATCCGAATAGACAGCAGGGGCGCATTTCCCAAGAGCAGCAGTAACTACTGCTGCAAATCTAGGGTTTTATGCCCTTCAAGTTCGATTGTATCTTTTGAGTTTCTATATGTAACTATTCTCTCCTTATATGCTCTGGGCTCGAGAAAGAAGAAAGCACCATCAAGGATGGTTTTCCTCATTGGGGTTTCTAGGATAAATTTGTGAGTTCATTTGTGTGATTGCTTATTTTTTGGTCAAAGTTGTTAAGGGATCTGTTAGTGCTTTCTGTTATAAGTCTGTTTTATTTGTGAGCTTCTTTGGCATAGAGAAGCAGGGTTTGTTTGGCTTATAGAGACTCAAGGCCATTGAGATCTCAGGGTTCCCAGATCGAGTAGTGACATCTGGGAGAAATTAACATGCTATCAGAGCCTTGTTAAGGGTCATGAGGGGCAATCATACTCAGATCTGTGAGCTCTATACCAGATCTGTGTGATGACTCAGTTGTGATATCAGATCTGCAAGGCAAAAGATCAGATCTACCAGATCTAAAGAGCAGAGATCAGATCTGTGGCCGTAGAGTTCAAATCTATCAGATTTGTGTGAGCAGGTACAGTTTTGTGATCGAGAGATTATGGATACAAGGATGGGAGTTGATTATTCTGATGATCAGGACTTGTTACTGGTGACTTGTACCTCATGCACTTCGGCAGATGTGGATGAGCATTCCACAGAAGAGATTGACAGAGAGTTGGCTCTTAACACGTGTCAGTCATTGAGTCCTTCTACTACCAGTATATGGTATATAGATAGTGGGGCCTCCAACCACATGACTGGTGTTCGAGGGTACTTTACAGATCTCACTGAGGATGGTTTGGATCTTGAGATTGTACTTGGAGACAACTCTATTGTCAAGGAAGTTGGATGAGGAACAATATATTTTCAGAAGGAGTCTGGAGAGTATATGAAAGTACGAGATGTTTTGTATGTTCCGGGGATGAAGAAGAACTTGATATCAATTTCCACTATAGAGGATCGATGATTGTGGGTGATGTTCAGAGATGGGAATGTTCTAGTTCATCCCAAGGGTGTTAGGATAATTAATAATCCAACCTTGTCCACCTTAGTACTTTTTGCTTTTTCCTAGTATTGGATGATGTTGTTGACCCCCTAGTGGTGTGCAGATGTCATCTAGGACTCATTAGCCACTTGATGCGCCCTCCATGCATGAATCTAGGCCCAGTTCCCTAGATTTTAGGAGCTAACTCAGTGATCTGGTTCAGTCCACCTGAGTTCACGACTGTAGTGGGGGGTTTGAGCTCCGATTGCCACTGATTTTCAACTAATGTTCCCTCTCTAGCCTGTTTTGCATGATAAAATCATTGATGCACCCTTCATGATCAGTTAACTTACAGTAGCTTCAGTGAAATGACATTCAGTTGAGTTTGTAACTATCGGAGCACTGTAGTGGGGATAATTCCTATGCTAGACTGAGATGGACTCGAAATCCTCCTGGGTAATCGAATTTTCTCTATTGTACTATATTCTTTTACTATATAGATTAATGGGATATGACACCAGTTTTGATGCACATCTGAGTTTCTTTGTATGTTTGATTTTACTACTCAATTCTTGCTAGATTTCACTGTAATTCTTGTACCTTGCTAATTCTGTCACTGTGAGATACCCAGGCTCACTGATCTGCTGTGTTCCAGAATTTCATATGGTATCAGAGCTCAGCAGAGCTGGTTTATCTTCGTTTTGAGAGTTTTCTACAAGATTTTGAGAAATCTTCAGTGCAGTAGTAGCAGTTTGCATTCGCTCCAGTAGCTACAAATGGAGAATTTGAATGCTCCTTCGACACCAAGAATCCTGACATCCTTCAATTATTTGGATTGGAGGGCAGATATGCAGATTGTCTTGCGCAACAAGAGTCTGTACAGGGTTAGAATGGGCAAGGAAGTCGAACCTTAGGCAACTGTTGAGAAAGCAAAGTACCTGAACAAGTTAGATGAGGCTTTTGGTTTTATGTGTATTCACATCTCCAAAGATTTTCTCTTCCATCTTGATGGATTGAAAACTCCAAGGGAGGTTTGGCAGAAGCTTGAAACTCTCTTTGGTAAGCAAGATGAGCTGAGAGGCCATGCTTTGGAGAATGAATTAATTGCTCTTCAACCCAGCTATTTCGAAACCATACAACAGTTCTTTCAAAGTTCAAGTCCTTGGTTATGCAGTGCAAACAATGTGGAATTGACAAGAAGGATGAGCAGCTGGTGCTCTCCATCCTGAGCAAGCTTGGCCCTGAATTTTCAGTATTTGTGTCTACCTTCTACTTTGGGAGATTGTTAATCCCCAATTGGAAAATGCCTTCTTTAGATGCATTCACAGAATCCTTGATCCAACAACAAGATAGACTGATCCAAATGGGAGCCCTGAAGGTCTCCAAGAATCAGGTTCTTATGGCTGGGGAGTCCAAAAATGCGAATGCTAAAGGGAAGCAGAAGGGAAAGGACAAGAAACAATTTGAATCCAAACCAAAGGAGAAGCCTAATCCATCAGAAGGAGCCTCCAACTCCAAGAAGGATAAGCAAAAGAGGTTTGAGAAGAACAAGTGTACCTATTGCAAGAAAGGAAACCATCCAGAGAGTTCTTGCATGAAGAAGACTATAGATCAAATGGCCAAACTTCTTGAACAACACAACATTTCCCTCCCAGAAGGCGCAAGGAAGACTGATTCTGGAAGGAAGACAGATGATCATGAGAGATGCTATGCACTGAAGGCTGGATTCTCACAATCACAAGCTTTCCTCATAGATTCTGGAGTGTCCAACCACATGGTTTCCTCCAGAGAGTCTTTTTCCTCTCTAGATCTCACTGATGGACCTAATATTCACATGGGAGATTATTCACGAATCTCTGCTGAAGGGAAGGGCACAATACAACTGGAGCATGGAAAGTTCAACAATGTTCTGTTTGTGCCTTCTTTGGAAGCAAACTTGTTATCTGTTTATCAGATGACACACACAGTTTCACCAAAGGAAGTTGTTTTTGGACCTGACACAGTTGAGATTGCAGATATCTCTGTTTTGGTTGGATTTCCCTGATCAAGTAATGTCCATTTTATTTATGCTTCTTATTTTTTACAAATCTAAATTTCAATAATTGTTTAGGTCCAAAAATGTTTTTCACTCACCGAAAATACATTTTTATATTAGATTGCTCAGTTTACTGTTTAATGTGGCTATTCAGGAGAAGTATATGTGGAAATTGATTAGGGCTAGAAAATAATAAGTAATCTTAATAGTTTAAGTGTGGATTGAAAGGCCTCAAATTCCATGGCAAAAATATGACAGAAATTCATTATAAAATTTACCCAGTGGTAAAATAGCGAGTAGTTTCACAGATGACCTGCACACTACAGGCATGGGATGAACATGGCATCATCACTTTAATTTTACACAATGATCTACTTTCAATGTTTGACAACCTATATCAGGTCATTCTTATATTGAACAAAATTAACATGTTTAGGCCTGAAGGGTATTTATGATATTATATGAAAGATATACTGACCGTTTCCTAAGAGCATCTTGGAAGTGCCTTCATGTTTGCAGGCTTTGCTGTCTTGTCCAGTAGGATCAATACGTACAGAGAATCCTCCATCTGATATTTTACAAGTGCACTTGACCATGCCTCTTCCAATTGATGAGAGGACTCTTCCAGTAAGATTTGGCTTTACTAATTTGAGGATTATATGCTTCATCGATTCCCTGCATGTGTTTTGTTTTTTAATATTGTGTAATCTTCAATATTATCTTTTCATTTTCCACTCCATTCACACTATACTATTAATGAGATAATGAACATGGCTAGAAAAAATGTATTCACATTTTCTGAATTGTACTTAACTTTTTGGTGTTATTAACTTATTGATGCATATAGGGTGTCTACCACTGTGGTTATCATTCAAAAAAGTCCTATGGAGCAACTTCATACTTGATCAAACATCCAAAGGGAAACATACTTGTAGATAGGTATTACTGCTTTAACCTGAATTCTCAGGAAATTCATGTCTGATGTTGGTTGAACTTCACCCACTTTGATAATCTATGTTTTTCTTCTGTTGTTCCCAAAATTGCACCATATTGATATATTAGTCATCATGTATGGCACCTTTTTGAGAAAAAAACTTGAATTTCATCAAATCTCAAGCAGTGGTGAATTTAATCGGCCATGCAAATTTTTTCATAAAGTTCAAAAAAAAAATGTTAAGATTTGTTTTTTTGTGAACTTAAAATATAAAAACAAAACCATATATATGTATGTATGTATTTAATCTTGACATTTAATTCAACATATTTTTGGGTCAAGACTCCAACTTGAATTAAAAAAAAAAATCTGTATAGCTTATTGATTGAATTATGAAGTTAAAATGAAATTCACTTAATTGTCTTTATCTAACTGGATGGTGAATTTTATCATATATTTTTTTCGCATTGGTGAACTTTTTTTTTAATTTCATTGTCGCGAAATTCAAACATGTACATGGACCAAGGGATTAGATTGATATGCATGAACCTAATCATGTAAATGTATTCATATTAGCATTACAAAAACCTATGTTAAAAGGAACTTTAAGGAACCATTGGGATTGATTAAATGGCTTATTCTAGTAACTCGTATTATAATCACTTTAAAAAATGTCTTAGCAATTTTCAAGGAAATGATTTTGAGAGATATTAAAGTTTCTCAACAAAGTTGAAGATGTAATTGGCCAAGGAAAGGTCTAAGGAAATGGTGACTGCAGTACTATGGCATTTTCCATCCCATTAAAGTGTTCTATATTATTTGATAATAGCTGGAGAGTGCAAAATTGTTAGAAGTTGATGCCTATTGGTTGCCATGTTAGTAGCGCAATGACAAGCATTGCCACATAAAAAAATCCACACATCAACATTTGAGATGTCTTTATGTTGAAAGATTTGTTTTAGAAAATTGGTCGAGTAGATTTACAGGCCATCTTGATGAAGACATGCATGAACTGCAATTAGTTAGGATAAGATTCTATACATGCAAACTTGTTAGAAGCACATGCACATTGGTCAGATAAAATTAGATAAGATCTAACTATAAAATGTTTTGTATTTTATATGTGTGTGTGATATTGTTGTAAATTTTAGATGAATGAACAATAATTATATGCAAGATGAAATTCATGTACAACCATATCATCACAGTCACTCACACCATTGAACTTCCATCTTTCAAATGCCTTGAAATAGGCATAAGGGTGCATTAATACAACACATAAACCATGTTTGTGTTAGTTTTTACTTGAGCACCATATAGCATATAAACAATTACTGAAAGATAAACAAGCACAGCATAAAAAACAAGAGACACAATTTATCCTGGGAAACCCTTCCTCAAAGCCTTCCTCCTAGACATAAGCCAAACGTCACTCATATAGAAATCACAAAGTACAAGATAACCCCAAGACAAAACAACTACTCCTCCACTTGTTAGAAGTGAGAGAGAGCACTTCTATTTATATTCTTCTGTTGGGGTGACAATTTCCCCAACAGGGCCGACTTCTCTACTTGACTGGTCAATTACATAATATAATAATCTTTTATGGACTTTTTTGAGCTGACACATGTCCTAGGGTTTACATTGATTCTTTCAATGACCTTTACATTATTAATTACGTGACCATCAACTCCCGTAGGAGGAATACAATAATATAAATAGAATATCTTCCGCAGTTACATTATTTTAACACTCCCTCTTAACTAGGAAGGTATTCTGCGGGTAACAACAACTGCACAACTGACTAGTGAACTTCTATATGTCGTAGGAAGGCTTTGAATCATCATCTGTCTTGGGGAAACATCAGCGGAGTAGCAACATCATCATCTGCTGAAGTATGATCATCATCGGTAGCATCATCAGCAATCATCCTTTTGTTGGAACATCATCTACTGGAACAACATCCTCGTGAACTGGAACATCTTTTGCTGGAGCATCCTCATCAGTTGGAACATCTTCTACTGTCAGCAACCTCATCAGTTGGAACATCTTCTACTGTTAGCAACCTCGTTAGCTGGAACACCATCTATTGGAACATCCTCATCAGTAGCACCATCAACTGGAACAACATCATCGTCAGCTGGAACACCATCTGCTGGAACATCCTCATCAGCAACACCATCAGTTGGAACACCTGCAATAACAATCAGTAACTAAGTACTGATACTATCAGTCAGCCAGTACTGATCTTCCCTCACCCCTGGAGAGGCATCAGCTCGTGAGAGCTGGAACTATCAGTCAGCCAGTACTGATCTTCCCTCACCCTTGGAGAGGCATCAACTCGTGAGAGCTGGAACTATCAGTCAGCCAGTACTAGTCTTCCCTCACCCTTGGAGAGGCATCAACTCGTGAGAGATAGAACTATCAGTCAGCCAATACTGATCTTCCCTCACCCTTGGAGAGGCATCCATCCCTCCGGACAGGCATCATCTCGTGAGAGCTGGAACCATCAGTCAGCCAGTACTGATCTTCCCTCACCCTTGGAGAGGCATCCATCCTTCCGGACAAGCATCAGCTTGTGAGAGATGGAACCATCAGTCAGCCAGTACTGATCTTCCCTCACCCTTGGAGAGGCATCCATCCCTCCAGACAGGCACATCAGTCAGCCAGTACTGATCTTCCCTCACCCTTGAAGAGGCATCCATCCCTTCGGAAAGGAATCAGCTCGTGAGAGATGGAACCATCAGTCAGCCAGTACTGATCTTCCCTCACCCTTGGAAAGGCATCCATCCCTCCGGACAGGCATCAACTCGTGAGAGCTAGAACCATCAGCCAGCCAGTACTGATCTTCTGTCCTTCCTGGATAGGCATCGATCCTTTCGGATAGGAACTCTATCAATCTCTCTTCCTAGAGAGGTCCCTCTGGACCACACCAAGCTTGTCTCGAAAGTACTCAAACTTCACATGAGCCAGAGGCTTAGTCAGCACATCAGCAACTTGTTCTTCTGTAGGAACATACTCGAGCTTCACAGCTCCCCTCTGCACCATATCCCGGATATAGTGGAACTTAATCTCTATGTGCTTCGATCTATCATGAAACACAGGATTTTCTGTCAACTTGATGCAACTTTGGTTGTCACAGAGTATCTACGTAGCATCAATCTCTACATCGAACAATCCTGTCAACATCTTGCGAAGCCACACTGCTTCACCACAAGCTGAACAAGCTGCAACATATTCATCTTTCGCTGTACCGAGTGCAACACAGGGTTGCTTTCTACTGAGCCATGAGATCACATCTGATCCCAAACTAAAGCAACAACTTGAAGTGCTCTTTCTGTCTTCAGCACTTCTAGCCCAATCTGAGTCTGTGTACCCATACAGTATGAACTCACTATCTGAGGCTTATCTGAGTCCATAATCCAATGTACCCTTCAGATATCTCATCACATGTTTTGTTGCAATCAGGTGAACATTCCTGGGTTCCACCATATACTGTCTCAATGTGTTTACCGCAAAACATAGATCTGGACGAGTATTGGTCAAATACATCAATGACCCAATAATTTGTCTATACATGGTGACATCCACTTTCTCTGAAGAAGCTATTATCACATACATGTTAGCTGGAGCTACCATGCTGTAGATTGTGTGGTCGGGGACCATACTCAGAAACAGGATTCGTCCTTGACCCTTGCCGTGTCCCGAATCGGTCGAATCGGACACGATTCGATTGGAATTCGTGTCCGATTCGACCTTGCATCGAATCCTGAAACGGGACACGACTTTCCCAGCGAATCGGACACGCAGATGAAGCGAATCGCAACTGTCGGACACGTTTTTGAAAAACAGGACACGTTTTTGGCGGAAAAGTGCGTCCGGGTTCACTTAAAAATCAAAATTTGCCTTTCTTTTTGTCATTTGCAAGGAAGCATTTGATTGAGAGTGAGTTGTATGTGCAGGTGAAGGAGATTTGAAGGAGATTTGAAGGCTATCCATCGTTTCCAAGCGATTCCAAGTGCATTCCGGTGGATTTGTGGAGAGGATTGCAAGCTCAACCATCACAAAAGAAAAGGAATGTCTCAATCAGCTAGGGCAGGAGGTAGGGGGCAAAGGAGAGGGAGAAATGCACCATCTAGTGCCTCCCCTCCTATTCCACCAAGCACAAGCGGTTCTCCTCCTCCGTCAAGTGCTCCATCGGCTGCTAGTGGAGCTCATTCTATGGCTCCACTTAACCCTGTTTTAGCAAGACAACAAGCCCAAGAAAAAAAATACCCTTTGTGGAAGTATGTGACAAGAAAAGATGGGCCCAGGGCAAAGCTTGGTGGGGGAGGCAATGTGTCTTGGAGATGCAATTTTTGCAAGCATGAGTTCATGAGCACATATTTCCGGGTTAAGGGCCATTTGTTGGCCCTTCCTTCTTGTGGGATTTCTTCATGCAAAGCGGTGACTGTTCACCAAAGGAGGGATATGGAAAGAGAGGATCATGATGACTTAGGGAAGGTGGCAGCAGCAAGCAAGAAAAAAGAGGATGATCCTCTTCCATTCTTGAGGAAGTCCTCTAGCACCAAGCCTCCATTTCCACCTAGCATTCATGGGCGTGGGCATGGGTGTGGGGATACTTATCAAACAAGAAAGAGGCAATCTACAGGTGGTCCAATGGATAGGATTTTCCAAAAAGAGGCGCGAGAAGAGGTAGACCTTACTATTGCATTTTTCTTCTACCTCAACTTCATTTCATTCAATGTTGCACGGTCACCATTGTATTTTGAGACGGTTAAAACTATCATGGAACGTGCTCCAAATGGTTATGTGCCTCCTAGTTCAGAGAAGCTTAGAACCACATTGTTGGTTAAAGCAAAGAAGGAGGTAGATAAAATTCTTGAGCCAATTAGATCAACATGGCCCTCATCCGGTGTGAGTATTGTTTCTGATGGATGGACGGATCCCGCACGCCATCCACTCATCAATTTCATGGTATCTTCCCAAAATGGACCGGTGTTCTTGAAAGCGGTTGATGCTCTTGGCGAATACAAGGATGCCCAATTTATGGGTGATTTATTCATCAAAACCATTGAAGAAGTGGGTGTTGAGTCGTGTGTACAAATCATCACGGACAATGCACCTGTTTGCAAGGCTGCTGGCATGATTGTGGAAGCTAAATATCCACAGGTATGTTCATTTTGGACACCTTTCATTTCTAATTTGCTCATTGTTTGAATTTGGTCATTGCAATGTTAGTGTTGTAGAGTCATTGATACATGCTTTTATTGCTCTTACAGGTTTTTTGGACACCTTGCATTGTCCATTCCTTGAATTTAGCACTGAAAGCCATTGCTTCGGATGTGGCATGGATTGACAACCTTATTGAGGATGCACGCCATATCCGTAACTTTGTACAAAACCACACAAATGCCCTCACCATCTACAAACAGTACACACAGCTTTCATTGCTGAAGGTTGCAGATACTCGGTTTGCTTCCTCATTCATCATGCTCAAGAGGTTGAGGGAGGTCAAAACCGCTCTTGGGTCCATGGTGATTTCAGAGTTTTGGGCCTTTTGGAGAAAGACGGATCAGGCTGCTTCACAAAAGGTGAAGGACTTGGTGTTAAATGATGGTGGGTGGGACACGGTGGATCTTACTATTAAGATCATGGAGCCAATCATTTCTTTGTTGCGGTATGCAGACACGGACCAACCCATCCTAGCAGAGGTTTATGAGGGGTGGGATTCCATGATTGAGTCCATGAGGTCCATTGTCATGGAGAATGAGTGTCCCGAGTATGGGACATCGGCAGAGAACTTATGGACCATTATTCGGGATATTCTTATCTCCAGGTGGGATAAGAATTGCACACCTTTGCATTGCTTGGCCCACTCCTTGAACCCCAAGTTCTACACTCAGGAGTGGCTCACTGGTGGATCGGGGGCCTCACACAGAGTCCCTCCTCAGATGGATGCAGAGATTGCAAATGGGAGGAAGATAGCACTTAGACGGCTATTTCAGGATAGAGACATGCTTGAGGAGGTGGAGGATGGCTTTGTAGATTTTTCCACTGGCACTGGGAGATTTGGAGGCTATGATGTGCTTAGAGATAGGGAGGGTAAGACACCCTATCGTTGGTGGGCAACTCATGGGGCAACATCCCCTATTCTACAGAAGTTAGCCTTCAGGGTCATCTCTCAAGTTACATCATCCTCTTGTTGTGAGAGGAATTGGAGCACATATGGGAACTTGTACAGTGTGAAGAAGAGCAGGCTTGAGCAGTCCAGGGCAGAGTCCATGGTGTATGTGCACTCCAACCTTCGTCTTATTTACAGGAAGAGGGAGGAGTGGGTGAAGGGAAAGACAAAGATGTGGGATGTCTTTCCTGATGATATGGGTTTGGACAGCAGTACTGAGTTGGCATTAGCCAACATGGATCTTAATGATCCAGTGCTAGAGCCGGTCACTTTTGATGAGAGTGATCGTATAGAGGGGTCATCCTCCACAGCAGCAGATGCAGATCGTCAGATGGGCTTGGGCAGAGAGGAGGAGGAGGGGGAGGAGGATGAGGATCAGGGCAGTGGCAGTGGCAGTGGCAGTGGCAGTGATGAGTATGTTGATTCAGGCATGGAGGAGGACTACTGACATATGGGATTCTCCCATCTTGATCCACCCCTTTTTGTATTTACTATTAGTCTATTTGGCATTTGCCAGTGGCCCAGTGCCCAGTGGCATTCCGACATATATGTATACATTTTGATTTTGATGACTTAATGAGAAATATGGTTCCGACATGCATATGTGTCTCATTGTGATTTGTGAATGACAAATGTGTTGTGAATCGTGATTTGTGAATGACAAATGTGTAATCATTAATGTGTTTTTATTCTAATTTCTATTGAATATTTGTAAATGTTCTAGTTTCTAAATATTTTTGGATCTATATGTCTATATTTTTAAATTTTAATATATTTAAAAAAATATATATATATATGTATATAAAACGTATCCTACGTGTCCTGATTTCGGGGGTCACCGTGTCCGTGTCGGACTCTCGTATTTTCGTGTCCTACGTGTCCCGTGTCCCCGTGTCAGGTGACTTAGGGACCATACTATACTTTGTTTTCCAGATCAGAGATCGGATGCCTTCAGAGGAGGCACACAGTTTTGTTCAGATTGCCCTGAGCAAACATATCAGTGGGGACAGATGATTGATTGTATTGTCCAGACATGTATACATTATTGCCTACATAGGCACCCTTCTTTGCCAGGCTTTGCATAAGCCCATTGAGACAGTTGCCTAGCCATATTTTTGATTGAGAGTACAGAGTATTGCTGGTTGGCCACTTATTGCCCAGATTCAGTAGAGATCCAGCTTCAAAGTCAGCTTCAGTAGCAGGTATATGGTGCAGCAGGTATAACATTTGATGTTTTATTGCTTATGTTGTTGATTAGACTTGTTTATACATGATAGTACACTAACTTTGCATGTGATGTTTGATATGGTGATCTAGTTGTCATTATGATGTATTGTTGGGCCCTTGGTGATGTTAGTCCACCCCCTTCTGTAGGCTCTTGTCTATGCACACCGGATCACATTCCCACTATTGCTATAGACTTGGTCACTTAGTCCCCCTAGGCAGCTGACTTTGGATCCACCTTCACTCTCTCCACACATTCGACCCATTCATGATTGGCAATTTCCCGACTTGGATTCTGATTTGTGACGTTGAGGATCCCCTTCCCCACTGATCTCTGAGTATGCCATGACTCCCTGTCTTTTGTGCCTCGGCTCTTTAGTGTGTGAGATGCACTCTCAAACCTGGGATTTTCTCCATTCGGTTGCCCTCGATGTTGCAATGCAGTATAGGAGTGTGTAGCCTCACCGAGTGTTCCCCATTGGTCATCGAAGCATTTATGCTGACCCCCATTACTCTGCAGTATGAGCACCTTGATTATATCTATTGAGATATGTATGTAGCCCAAAAAGGGCCTTGATGTAAATGAAGAAATGAAGAATTGTAAAGCAAGCCAAAAAGGCTATTATAAATGTAAAATATAGCCAAAAAGGCTAAGTATGAAAGTCATTGTAAAATCCATGCAATGTGTTTGTAAACACACATGGACACAGGTCAGTCGTACATATAAGCTTTGTAGTGGTTATTTCCTCACCTAGTCCTGCGGGGCAAGGAGGTGAGAAGGAGCAAGGGACAAACTCAAGATTGTCCCCTAGAGTCTCAAGTTACGGTTTGTTGGACACCCAGTTTGGAAGCTCTAGAAAAGATCCTCACGGATTCTTATTAAGGAACGGATGTGAGTTGTGAGGTACTTGTTAGATGACCAGTGGCGATTTCCCTACACTATACCCATTTGTGAGGCACCGCCCTTCCTCATGTTTTGTCATGGTATGCTTATCTTAGTGAACCCCGCTTTCCCTAGTTATCCAAAGGGTCACATGATCTTTGTCCTTGTCATCCCTTGTCCTTCACCTTGTTTTCCACCTCACCCAAAGTTAGCTAGGTGGTCAAGTCTATAGGTTGTGCATAGTAGTTTGAGTCTTTTGGATGTGGTGGGCCCACCTCACCAGGGGCCTCATATTGTTGAGATATTATGTATTGTTGATCACTATATTGGCATGATTTTGTTTAGTAATGTATTAACATGTATAAGGAAGCCTATCGCTTCATATGGCATACAGGTATTCAGCCAACACCATGTTGACCAGATTTGACTTGGTCAAACTAGGTTGACCAGGCCAAAAATGGGCTCAAAAAAAAGTTGCGACCGAGATTTCGATTTTGGTCAATTATTATCTTCAGGGGTCCCATATGAACCTCCAAGCATCAGAATTTGAAAACGTTGAGGCAGCGATGAGATTTTTTAATTATCATTGGTCATTAATGACCTGTTTTAATTAAAAATCATGGATTTTGGGCAAATAGTGCATAAGTGATGGATCGTGGTCGTTCAAGTGACCATGTCTATTATTTTTGGGGTCCACGATCGCATTGCAACAGACGGTTTGACAATCCGGGCACTATAAGTGGGTCAAAAGCCCAATTTACACCTTCAACAATATAAACCAGCAGTTAATTACATGGAAAATAAAAAATTGTCAAAGGCAACTATGGAAAATGGAAAAATCAAAGGTTGGCTAATATAAGGGTGATCTCCAAGATAATTTTGGTAATGTTGGACATTGTATTTTTGGTTGTGGGTCCCTCCATTGGACCAGCCCACTATAGGAGGTCGAATTTGCCCATGGGGGCGTTTGTCCCTCACTTGGCAAAGTTTGATTTTGATGTTATATTGTGGTGGGACCTTGATGTATTAGTTAGGGGGATAAAACATGTTATAGACACCCCCTAACTTGTGTCTTATGTATTGTATGGCCCCACAATGGGCCTGTTATCACACCATAGTAGCAGGGCTACTATTCTTGTACAGCAGATATCTGCACATTCCAGAGCTTCCTTTACTCCAGAGCATGGCTATATATTTTGGATCACTCATGATCAGAGCAGTACATTATTCAGATTTTATGACCTTGTGTCAAGGCTGAGCCTTGAGAGTTCAGATTTGATGACTGATGTGACCACTTATCCCATTACAGTTTCAGTTCAGTGCCTAGAGATGTATTTCAGCAGTGTTTCAGATGATGCATGATGATTGCTATTATGATGATGTTGTATGACCTATGGATATGTTCTCACTGAATGTGGATTATTAGCTTGTTGATTTAGTCATGATTATAGCATGTGCTTGGTATATTATTCCTGATGTGGCAAACTATTTAAAATGAACTATAAATCATAAAATGGACAATTGCTTGCACTTTTAGGTCATCTAACAAAACTTACTGGTATTTCACCTTACATAGACATGGTCTTTCCCGACACCAGTTGTCTGCTAGTGTAGGGTCCATATCCACTTGTCTCCATCCATACATGACCTTCCTGTTTGACTTTAAACCCTGACTTGTTTCATTTGACTTTCTGATACTGAGGACTTCCCTATTTTTCTACCTCTGTGTTTGGACCGCATCCCTGTTTATTCAGTGTCTCGGCTCTGAGTTGGTGACAGAACTTGCCTTTGGTGAGTTGGATTGTAGGCCTAAATCATTCTGGTCGGTTGTCCCGATGTTTGGCATTGGCTCGAACTCCCCCTAGTCACTTGAGATGTTGTTGGCTAAAACTGAAAGCTCATGTTCTACCTGTGGAAACTAAATAAATTCGCCCATGGAAACAAAAAAAGGGCAAGAGCAATGAAAAGCTAAAAATACTCCTCGAAGAGTATAATAAAGGTCCAAAAAAAAAGCAATGGTTCTTAAAAGCTATATCTAAACAATTGCTGACCTTGTGAAAATATGAAAAAACATGCCCTGGATGCAAGCTGCAACTAGTTGTGCTTCTCAGCACATCTGAAATCCGAAGGGTTATGTAGGCCAAAAAGGCCATGGAAATAAATTGAATGATCCTAATGAACTTGGATCAACTTGATGTAGACATGATGCCTAAGTTGAATAAGCACTCTCTTAACAACTTATCCATTTGTGAGGCACAGCCATCCCCCGTGTTCTTTTGTCCAACACAGAGTTTGTAGCTTCCCCCCTTTTTCCCAGTCCAAAGTATTTTTGAGTTAAGTTAGACAAGTCAAACCCTTGGCCCAACCTTGCTCCTAGCCTTCATCCGTCACTAGCAGTTTGACCATGTCCAATGGGTGAGTTTGTCATTTGAACTATGGTGCAAGTAATTTTATATAACCACGGAATATATTAACTTGATTAATGCCACTGAATGGAATTTATACTTTGAGCTTAGCTGTTGGAATGATTAGAGAAACATTGTCTTAATCTACTGATGTGAGTTATCCTTGATTATATTCTTGAGATCCGTGATGATGTGGACCATGTATGGATGATTATTGATGATGATTTATGGTCCCACATGTTTGATGATGATATCATATGATGGACATATGACATAGATGATGTTTGATCCAGTTCAGCAGGTTATTATTATTACAGATCAGCAGATTATACATTGTCCATATATGGTGGACCCTACAGCTGGCCCATTAGGGCAACCCAGGGTGTATGAGTACTCATTCCTAGTGGATTTGGGTCTTCTGGATCCATTGAGACACTTATCTTTCAGTTCCGGGCACTTCTGACAGTGATTGATGCAGTTTCACACTTGTTGACCAGATTTGGGGTTGATTTCCCAGCCTGAGCCGCAGGGGCCCCGAGAGGCCAGTTCACCTAGGGCGCTGATGATGGAGGGGGTGGTCCAGCCACTTGTTATTACCATTTATCCCCCCTCCCGAAGAGCCTGGTGGGCTCAGATTGACAGCGCTAGCACCCTAGGAGGCAGTTTTGGCACTTTCACAGTTCCCGAGGCAGTTAAAAAATGGGATAAAGTGGTCACTGAGGAAATCGATTTGGGCAATTGAGGCAAGGTTTTGGCATTTGGTTTTCACAGAGGTCTTCCAGGGTGATCTCACTATCTTCCAGTCAGTTTTCACCATGTGGGTATCTCCAGATTGATCACAGGAGGACATTTACTGCTCGACTGTCATGGATTCTGAGGACAGTTTTGGTCATTATCATTATATTGGACATATTTTATTATTTTATTGTGCCTTGGGGTGAGCTAGCAAGGATTTATACCTCCTAGCCCCACCATGTGCTTATTTTATCATGTCCTAGTCATCATGAGGTGGATTATTGTACTTTATACCCCTCTTGTGGGATGACGTCACCCTCCATTGTACCACTTAGTGAGGGCGCTATTGTTATGTTGAGTGATCCATGTGATATATTGTTATGGATTCATCCTAGCCATTGATTGTATGATGAGATCTTATAATCTCAACCACTCATTTGATGTAGTATTGTAGAGTGGTATAGGGTTTTGGTCTTTATTATCCTATATAAGGAGGAGACCCCCCATTGTATAGCTCACCTTTGGAGCTCTGGAATATTGGAATAGAAGATTTTTTGTGGAGCACATCTCTCTTGGCTTGTGGATTCTCTTGCATATTGAATATAAAGTATCTCTTCTATGTATCATTGTGGATTTTTGTGTTTTTGCTAACCTTTTGACAGGAAAGTCGAATTGGAGAGAGGAGGGCGACTTTTGGAGGGTTATTGTTGGAGGGATCCACATATTCTCTCTTGGGTTGATCTTGTGACAGGGAGTATCATTATTGTATCTTCGTGACATAGTTGATGCTTTCTATTACATCTTTCTACCATTTTCATAATCATCTTGCTTGACTTGTTTCTTTGATCTTGTCTTGTAGGAGGAGGACGATTTGGCTATCTTGGAGAAGGGAGATTTGGTTGGAGCACTTGGATCTCACTCTTGAATATAAACATAGGAGAATGCTATCAACTTGCAAGGTGGCCATAAGCAAATTGAGGTAAGATCTACAAGGTATGTGCCTCTTTCATCCATTCTATCTCCATTGGTCATAAAACCCTAATTAAATCAAAACCCCAATTTTGGTATTTTTTTTAGATCTACTTAGATCTACCCTTGCATTTGAAAAGATTTTAAGAACCCACCTCTATAGGATCCACCCCTAGTTGGATCTATAGTTTGGTGGTGATTGGCTAAAAATTGACACACTTTTCAATGCATAAAGCCTTCTTGAGCCTAAATCGATTTTCCTAAGAGAAGCTTGTTGGGTAAGATCTAGCACATGGGTAGGTGAGATCCCTCTTGAATTGACATCTAGACACTTGATAACCTATACCCATATCCTTACTTTGGTGAAAACTACCTTGTGGACATCTCTCCATGTTTTGAGGGGTTGAAACCCCCTTTTGATCTTCTTGGTACCTTGAAACTTAGATCTATTAAGATCTACCCATTGGATTCACTTGAAACTTTGAAGGAACATAGATCGGGGTACTAACACCCCGGATCTACATTTTGGTGGCCATTGGACTTGGTTTGGTCCACCAAACCCCCTTTTTGCCTCTCCTTGAGAAAGTCGCACCCCTTGGGAGTTTTGAGTTGGACCACTTCTAGGAAGTGGGTGTTGGAGATTTTTGTGGATTTGGAATGCCCATGCCTTGAAACCTAGGTCTAGACTATCCTTTTGTCCCGATCCACCTTGGGGATTGTATTCCTTGTTTTAAGGAATTGTGGTCCACTTTTGGTCATCACCTAAAAACCTAGATCTAGCAAGATCCAACCATTGGATCTCATCCAAACCACTTGACTTGGCTTCTAGGTGTCCCGATCTACACTTTGACATCCTTCTTGACCCCATTAGCCCATCCAACAAGGCACTAGTCCTTCTCCAAGCAAGGCGCACTTCTTGGGATTAGTGTCAAACCCTAGATCTAATACATGGGTAACCCTAGAACCAACTCTAACTTGTAGATCTAACCTAGATTTAGCCTATAGTACCATCTTCACACTTAACTTCACCTTGTGGGCCCACCTAGAACCATTTCACACTTCCCAAGGCAACAAGACCCACTTGTGTAAACACATGGTATTATACTTAATAATCATACCCCATTAAGTGGCCTAAACCATACATAGGTTGAAACACTAACTATCCATGATACCACCTTCAACCATACCTTAAACATTAGGTCCACTTAGCCTTGCATTGGTTTCCGTAACTCATCATTTATTCACCCTTTGAAACCTTTGCTTGGGTCCAATCAACTGTGATTGGGGTATAGGGTCTCCCCCTTGGTCTAGTTATACCTTGACCTAAAGCGAAGAGTGCCTCGGTTGACGTGACTCCCGCATTACATTGGGAACCGTGGCATCTCTTAGGTCACCTCTTTAGTTGCCTAACCCCTCTACCGTCCCGGATGGGATACCTCTAGGGGCAACTACAAGTTGTGTGATAACATCTTTGGCGCCGTTGCCGGGGAAGGTAGAGGCCTACCCTGGTTCGACATATATTTTTCAAACCTCTACTCCCGTTCTCTTTGCCAACATTAACATTTTTGGCGCCGTTGCCGGGGAGGTAGGGGCCTACCTTGGTTCAACACACCTTCGTGTCTCACTACCTTTCTGCACTTTAAACGACATACCTCTTGGTAGTAGAGCTTAAAATCTACCTGGCGACTCCTAATCGTGACTCCGCTGAGGAGCGAGCTCATAGTCATCCTTACAACACTCGAAGTAAGTCAAATCCAAATCAATTGGAAGGAACCCCACTCACATATCACAAAAGAGATCCTAAAACTCAATCAACTAACTTCTTGTGGAAACTTGTTAACTCAGGTTCTCCAAAGCGTATCTTAGGATCCCCTTTGTTTAATCCGGTTCCTCCTTTATCACCTAATCATAACTCCAGTTCAAACCCAGTCAATCCAATGGCTGGACAAGGTCAATCAAACTCCGGGGTAAACAACCAAAACAACCCTCCTGTTGCTCGGGCTTTTGGTCATAAAGCTAGAGCTTCTCCCTTAGACTTCTCTCAGATCTTGGGTGCTCCCCATAGTATGCCAGATAAGTACTTTGAAAAGATTCCAAAATTCAATGGCAACTGTGCCACCTCTATTGAAGACCACATAGACAATGTTTGGGCTCATATGGAAGCATATGGGGCTGAGGAAGAGGATGTGTTTATTAGGGGTCTCTTTGCATCCTTGGAGGGTGATGCTCGCAAATGGTTTGACCGTTTGCCTCCATCATCAATCAATGGGTATGATGTATTCACCGACAAACTCAAGCAAGAGTGGTCAGTCAAGTTAGATGGGCGTTTCCTTTTACACCAACTTTTTGACATCAAAAAGAAAGAGAATGAGTCTGTCCATGAGTTTAACCAACGCTTCGATAGGACTGTTGCCAACATCCCAAGTAACATAAGGCCCCTTGACCAAGCCATCTTGCCCCTTGACCAAGCCATCTTGATCCATTACCTTAATGCTTATGAAGGTTACCTGGGTTACCACCTAAAGGACAAAGACCCTAATAATTTGAAGGAAGCCCAAGACAATGCCAAGAAAGCTGAGGCAAATGCTGCCTCCATGGGAAAACAAAACTTCTTTGACCTAATTAGTGGACCTTCTTCCTCTAGATCTGAGCCTAAGTTTAAGAAGAATAAGGAACCTAGCAAAGAGCCCAGTGAAATGATGGAGAGTATGCATGAAATGATGAAAAACTTAACTCTCCTAACTAGGGACCTAGCCAAGAACAGAGAAGGGGATAGATATAGGCAACCCTATGGTCCTAAACCTTATTGGAATCAACAAAAGAAACCTAATGAAGGAGATAGAAGAAACCCTATGAATCAAGAACCTCCTATCATAAACTGGTCTGAAGAGCAAAAGTTGGAAGATCCTGAGTATACCACCCATGGTGATGATACTCCGGATTCTCCAAAGAACATTAATTGGGTTGATGACTTAAAATTTGACAAAGACTTTGGAAGAATCCTGATTGATCATGAAGAAAACACCATAGAAGAAACAAACCCTAGTGGTCCCATCTATGCTACTGAACAAGTCAATAGTGATCAGACACCCTATAAAACCTATCAACGAAGGAAGGATGGCCAAAAGCCTATGCCTTTTAGCGAAAAGAAAAACAAAGAGTTGTCTAGCCCAGCAAGTGAGCCTTGCCCTTTGCCTGAATATGACTTTGATATCAACATCGAAAGAGAGCTAGACAAAGTTATGCACAACATTCCACTCACTGAGCTAATGAAAATCCCTTCGATAAAAGAACAAGTGGTAGAATTTTTCGAGAGTATCCCTGAGATTGCCACGAGTAGTGGTGAGGATTCATCTTCTCAAAACCCAGCACCTTGTGATGTGGTTGATGAAGAGGATGACCCTCCCATTAACATTCAAACCGCCCTATATGAAAGGAAGAATGGAGGTCATCAACCATTTTACCTTACACTTCGTATAGGTGATCTCCTTCTTCATAACTGTATGTTGGATTCTGGTGCCTCCATGAATGTGATGCCTTTACAAGTCATGGAAGCTATGGGATTAAAAATAACTAGACCTTATGGGAACGTTTGTGGGATTGACTCTAAACCAGTTAAAGTCTTTGGCTTGATCAAAAACCTGAGAGCTGACCTGTTTTCATGCCTCGACATATCTATGCTTATGGATATAGTAGTTATAGATCTCCCTCCAGCCTATGGCATGCTCCTTTGTAGGAAATGGTCCGCTGGGCTAGGGGGACATCTTCAGATGGACTTATCATATGCTACCATCCCCAACTCTGATGGGTCTTTGGTTAGGGTGTATCGGGAGCCATTTTATGATGGACATCTTGAGAATTATGAGGATGGCGTGAGAAACACTTTTGGTGAGGGTGAATTATTACCAGAGGGTATCTTTATGGTCATGGGTGGTCATGATGATGATCCCAGCATGGTAGACGAAAGAATTATTGAAATTGACCCTCAGTCCATTCAAGTGTCAGAAAACCTTAGGACCTCAAACCAACCCAATAATGTAGGGCCAAACATTGACCAACCTGCACCTCCCATTCAGCTAAATACTTCGGAGGATAACTTTGACCAAATTAGAAGGGGTGAGTACATACCTAGGACAGTACATGAGTGGCTTTTCCTAGTGGACCTTAACACAGAAAGAGGAAGACAGGGTTTACCTCACATCACTCCTTGGACAAATAACAATGAAGGAACACACCTTCCCTCACCTGAGGGGAATGATGAAGAACTAGTTGGTTATCATTTCTCTGATGTGCCTGATCACTTGTCCCATTTGTCCTTAGAGGATGGGGTTTTAAGGCAAGTGAATGACAACTCTATGAGTTGGCAAGAACATGCCTTGATCCATGATGCCCCTGGGGAAGATTTTTCTTTGAATAATCTAGCCATTTTTCAAGAAGAACCCACTGACCCACATTTGCTTCATCCTTACCCTAGCTTCCTTTTGCCTAAAGAGTTACCTAGTAGTGAAGAGAATGTTGACTCTACACCAGCATCTTTGGATATGAGGAGCCAAAGTACACCTAGCACAGTTCATAGTCCCATTTCTGATGACCATTTGGCATTTTTAGAGAACATGACCATTCCTATCCCATCAGGAGAGGGTAGTAGCAGAAGTAGTGAAAATCAAAGCCCTCCACCCTTAGCCCAAGCTGAAGTAAATGAGGATGTTGATACTGACTTGTTGACCATAGGGGAAACACAAAAAAATATCATTCACCCACTAGAAGAAAGTCCTCCTAGGAGAACTGTAAGAGAAGTCTTGATTGGTAGCGTAGTTGTACCTTTAGACGGTGGACCTCCCAGATTTGATGAAATTCCTCCTAAAAGGAATTCAAGTATAGCTACACCTCAACCTCAATACACTTCTGATATCCAACCTTTTCCTGAACATGTTATTGAAGTCATCCCTCAATCTGTGAATCACCAAAGGTTCGAAATTGGTGATAAGGTCGTAGTACCTAATGATTTATTTTATATACGATCTAGGGGATCAGGTGACTTTTGGGTTGGACCATTTACTGTTGAACGCTGCATTGATGAGATGTGTTTTCTCACCACTGGGACTGGCCAACGCATCTTACTCCCTATCAACCAAAGGGAGCTAAGGGACTATCATCCCTGACCTCCCGTATCTTGCCTTGCATGTTTAGAGTAGGTAGTTGCTGAATAAGCTCACTTGAGCAGTAGGATTTGTGTGATTTTTCTTTTTCTGTGTGATGAGTATTGTCCCTTTTTGCTTTTTCTGCTTAGAGTATCTGCTTGTTTTTTTTTGTCATTGAGTTGAGCCTTGCTCCTTCCTAAGCTTGTTGCTCCTCCTGCATGCATTTAAGAAATTTTAGTCGTCATTTTTATTGTTGGCTGCTTGTGCGAGTTTGCCTGCTTGAAGAATTTCTCTCTTCCTCCTGCACAGTAAATAAAAATGATAAATAATAATAATATATGCCATGTTAATTTAAATTTATATTTTGACGCATTTTTAGTTTTCAGTTTTGTTTTATTTTTATCCCATACATGCTCCATGATGGTATTCTAGTTTTTGTGAGAGCAGGAACAGGTGCAAGATAAAAGCTGAAAGCAAGGATGGTGCAGTGCTGGATTGAAGATCGATGCGGAGCAGTTCGAGACCAGAGATTCTGAGGTTCTCAAGCGCTCTCTCCCTTAGAGCACTTGTCCCAGCTGGAGCCAGATGTTATCACACCATAGTAGCAGGGCTACTATTCTTGTACAGCAGATATCTGCACATTCCAGAGCTTCCTTTACTCCAGAGCATGGCTATATATTTTGGATCACTCATGATCAGAGCAGTACATTATTCAGATTTTATGACCTTGTGTCAAGGCTGAGCCTTCAGAGTTCAGATTTGATGACTGATGTGACCACTTATCCCATTACAGTTTCAGTTCAGTGCCTAGAGATGTATTTCAGCAGTGTTTCAGATGATGCATGATGATTGCTATTATGATGATGTTGTATGACCTATGGATATGTTCTCACTGAATGTGGATTATTAGCTTGTTGATTTAGTCATGATTATAGCATGTGCTTTGTATATTATTCCTGATGTGGCAAACTATTTAAAATGAACTATAAATCATAAAATGGACAATTGCTTGCACTTTTAGGTCATCTAACAAAACTTACTGGTATTTCACCTTACATAGACATGGTCTTTCCCGACACCAGTTGTCTGCTAGTGTAGGGTCCATATCCACTTGTCTCCATCCATACATGACCTTCCTGTTTGACTTTAAACCCTGACTTGTTTCATTTGACTTTCTGATACTGAGGACTTCCCTATTTTTCTACCTCTGTGTTTGGACCGCATCCCTGTTTATTCAGTGTCTCGGCTCTGAGTTGGTGACAGAACTTGCCTTTGGTGAGTTGGATTGTAGGCCTAAATCATTCTGGTCGGTTGTCCCGATGTTTGGCATTGGCTCGAACTCCCCCTAGTCACTTGAGATGTTGTTGGCTAAAACTGAAAGCTCATGTTCTACCTGTGGAAACTAAATAAATTCGCCCATGGAAACAAAAAAAGGGCAAGAGCAATGAAAAGCTAAAAATACTCCTCGAAGAGTATAATAAAGGTCCAAAAAAAAAGCAATGGTTCTTAAAAGCTATATCTAAACAATTGCTGACCTTGTGAAAATATGAAAAAACATGCCCTGGATGCAAGCTGCAACTAGTTGTGCTTCTCAGCACATCTGAAATCCGAAGGGTTATGTAGGCCAAAAAGGCCATGGAAATAAATTGAATGATCCTAATGAACTTGGATCAACTTGATGTAGACATGATGCCTAAGTTGAATAAGCACTCTCTTAACAACTTATCCATTTGTGAGGCACAGCCATCCCCCGTGTTCTTTTGTCCAACACAGAGTTTGTAGCTTCCCCCCTTTTTCCCAGTCCAAAGTATTTTTGAGTTAAGTTAGACAAGTCAAACCCTTGGCCCAACCTTGCTCCTAGCCTTCATCCGTCACTAGCAGTTTGACCATGTCCAATGGGTGAGTTTGTCATTTGAACTATGGTGCAAGTAATTTTATATAACCACGGAATATATTAACTTGATTAATGCCACTGAATGGAATTTATACTTTGAGCTTAGCTGTTGGAATGATTAGAGAAACATTGTCTTAATCTACTGATGTGAGTTATCCTTGATTATATTCTTGAGATCCGTGATGATGTGGACCATGTATGGATGATTATTGATGATGATTTATGGTCCCACATGTTTGATGATGATATCATATGATGGACATATGACATAGATGATGTTTGATCCAGTTCAGCAGGTTATTATTATTACAGATCAGCAGATTATACATTGTCCATATATGGTGGACCCTACAGCTGGCCCATTAGGGCAACCCAGGGTGTATGAGTACTCATTCCTAGTGGATTTGGGTCTTCTGGATCCATTGAGACACTTATCTTTCAGTTCCGGGCACTTCTGACAGTGATTGATGCAGTTTCACACTTGTTGACCAGATTTGGGGTTGATTTCCCAGCCTGAGCCGCAGGGGCCCCGAGAGGCCAGTTCACCTAGGGCGCTGATGATGGAGGGGGTGGTCCAGCCACTTGTTATTACCATTTATCCCCCCTCCCGAAGAGCCTGGTGGGCTCAGATTGACAGCGCTAGCACCCTAGGAGGCAGTTTTGGCACTTTCACAGTTCCCGAGGCAGTTAAAAAATGGGATAAAGTGGTCACTGAGGAAATCGATTTGGGCAATTGAGGCAAGGTTTTGGCATTTGGTTTTCACAGAGGTCTTCCAGGGTGATCTCACTATCTTCCAGTCAGTTTTCACCATGTGGGTATCTCCAGATTGATCACAGGAGGACATTTACTGCTCGACTGTCATGGATTCTGAGGACAGTTTTGGTCATTATCATTATATTGGACATATTTTATTATTTTATTGTGTCTTGGGGTGAGCTAGCAAGGATTTATACCTCCTAGCCCCACCATGTGCTTATTTTATCATGTCCTAGTCATCATGAGGTGGATTATTGTACTTTATACCCCTCTTGTGGGATGACGTCACCCTCCATTGTACCACTTAGTGAGGGCGCTATTGTTATGTTGAGTGATCCATGTGATATATTGTTATGGATTCATCCTAGCCATTGATTGTATGATGAGATCTTATAATCTCAACCACTCATTTGATGTAGTATTGTAGAGTGGTATAGGGTTTTGGTCTTTATTATCCTATATAAGGAGGAGACCCCCCATTGTATAGCTCACCTTTGGAGCTCTGGAATATTGGAATAGAAGATTTTTTGTGGAGCACATCTCTCTTGGCTTGTGGATTCTCTTGCATATTGAATATAAAGTATCTCTTCTATGTATCATTGTGGATTTTTGTGTTTTTGCTAACCTTTTGACAGGAAAGTCGAATTGGAGAGAGGAGGGCGACTTTTGGAGGGTTATTGTTGGAGGGATCCACATATTCTCTCTTGGGTTGATCTTGTGACAGGGAGTATCATTATTGTATCTTCGTGACATAGTTGATGCTTTCTATTACATCTTTCTACCATTTTCATAATCATCTTGCTTGACTTGTTTCTTTGATCTTGTCTTGTAGGAGGAGGACGATTTGGCTATCTTGGAGAAGGGAGATTTGGTTGGAGCACTTGGATCTCACTCTTGAATATAAACATAGGAGAATGCTATCAACTTGCAAGGTGGCCATAAGCAAATTGAGGTAAGATCTACAAGGTATGTGCCTCTTTCATCCATTCTATCTCCATTGGTCATAAAACCCTAATTAAATCAAAACCCCAATTTTGGTATTTTTTTTAGATCTACTTAGATCTACCCTTGCATTTGAAAAGATTTTAAGAACCCACCTCTATAGGATCCACCCCTAGTTGGATCTATAGTTTGGTGGTGATTGGCTAAAAATTGACACACTTTTCAATGCATAAAGCCTTCTTGAGCCTAAATCGATTTTCCTAAGAGAAGCTTGTTGGGTAAGATCTAGCACATGGGTAGGTGAGATCCCACTTGAATTGACATCTAGACACTTGATAACCTATACCCATATCCTTACTTTGGTGAAAACTACCTTGTGGACATCTCTCCATGTTTTGAGGGGTTGAAACCCCCTTTTGATCTTCTTGGTACCTTGAAACTTAGATCTATTAAGATCTACCCATTGGATTCACTTGAAACTTTGAAGGAACATAGATCGGGGTACTAACACCCCGGATCTACATTTTGGTGGCCATTGGACTTGGTTTGGTCCACCAAACCCCCTTTTTGCCTCTCCTTGAGAAAGTCGCACCCCTTGGGAGTTTTGAGTTGGACCACTTCTAGGAAGTGGGTGTTGGAGATTTTTGTGGATTTGGAATGCCCATGCCTTGAAACCTAGGTCTAGACTATCCTTTTGTCCCGATCCACCTTGGGGATTGCATTCCTTGTTTTAAGGAATTGTGGTCCACTTTTGGTCATCACCTAAAAACCTAGATCTAGCAAGATCCAACCATTGGATCTCATCCAAACCACTTGACTTGGCTTCTAGGTGTCCCGATCTACACTTTGACATCCTTCTTGACCCCATTAGCCCATCCAACAAGGCACTAGTCCTTCTCCAAGCAAGGCGCACTTCTTGGGATTAGTGTCAAACCCTAGATCTAACACATGGGTAACCCTAGAACCAACTCTAACTTGTAGATCTAACCTAGATTTAGCCTATAGTACCATCTTCACACTTAACTTCACCTTGTGGGCCCACCTAGAACCATTTCACACTTCCCAAGGCAACAAGATCCACTTGTGTAAACACATGGTATTATACTTAATAATCATACCCCATTAAGTGGCCTAAACCATACATAGGTTGAAACACTAACTATCCATGATACCACCTTCAACCATACCTTAAACATTAGGTCCACTTAGCCTTGCATTGGTTTCCGTAACTCATCATTTATTCACCCTTTGAAACCTTTGCTTGGGTCCAATCAACTGTGATTGGCGTATAGGGTCTCCCCCTTGGTCTAGTTATACCTTGACCTAAAGCGAAGAGTGCCTCGGTTGACGTGACTCCCGCATTACATTGGGAACCGTGGCATCTCTTAGGTCACCTCTTTAGTTGCCTAAGCCCTCTACCGTCCCAGATGGGATACCTCTAGGGGCAACTACAAGTTGTGTGATAACAGGGCCCCTCTCTCTCCACATGTGCGCTCTCGTGGGCAATTCGCACCCCCTTCATGAGCTCATATCCACCCTCGATTTGGTGATTGGGAAATTCAATCCCAACCATTGGTTTTGGGGGGAATGAAGCTAGGTTTTGAGCCATCTCTATAAGAGAATGAGCTCACTCCATTTCTACTCCTCTTGGCATTGTAGACACTTGATATTGGAGCAATATAGAGATTTTTCTCCCGACTTCTTGAGTGGATGTGTATGAATTGTTAATGGTGTTGATTGTAAGCTGGTCTTCATAGCTTTTTTGAGCATTTTAATGAGTTTTCTGTCCATTATTTGGCTAACACGAATTGCAGGGAAGGTGGCCATTTGAAGGGAGGCGCTACACTTGGAGTGGGAGCTCCATTCTAGCGAATCTTGTCAAAGTTATTCACAAGGGAGTTGTCTTTGTTTTCAGCTTGTCAATTATTTTATTTTCAGCCATCTATTTGTTGTTCTTGCTTGTTTATTTGCTGCACCTATTGACTTTTTCTTGTTGTGGCAGGTACTCAGGTTGCTATTGGTCATCTCGTTGCTCAAAACGCCCAAAGAACTCGCTGGTTGCTCAGCTATTGGACGTGAAGCTGGTCTTCAACCCATTTCTTCCATACATTTCTATCCCAGTTATTTCTCATTGCTGATCTCATAGAGTTCCAATTTCAGTATATGTATGTTAAGCTGCAAAACCACTAAACAAACCATAAAAATTAAAATCTCAAAATGTGACCGTCGAAACTCTTTTTCCTTTAAAACCCGCCAATGATATGTGCTTAAACCTCTATATACCAAGTTTCATTTAATTCCGACCCCGTTTACCCATAGAACTAGGCACTGGTCATTCATCCACTAAATTCGCCCTCCTTGGGCATTTTAGCCAATCACATTGTTGGGTAATTTTCTGGGTTGTGGGTACTTTTGATTCAAGTTTAAAACGTCATTTTACCTTAGAGAATCCAGTATCGTTTGCTGAAAGTGATTTTAAACGCTAATTTTTCGCTGCCCTAGATCCATTTAACTCATTGATTAACCACTGTCTTGGGCAGTTTCACTTCACTTCTTGCTGATTTGCATTTCTTTTGTACTAAATCAACTAGTAATCATTTTACAATTGCTAGAAGGTGTGTTTTAATCACTTAATTTACCGCTGCCATGCTTGAGTAGTCATAGTGAGCTTCATTCCCCATAGGTAGATTTGTTTAGTCACTCTTCTGGTCAATTTCCATTTTCTGATTTAGTTTCCATCCTTCTAATCTTCAAAGTATTCATCATTAAACATTCATAATCAGATCTGAGATGATTTCATTTATTCTATTTTCCTATCCAGAGTCGATTTTACTAGGCTGGAAGAAATCTCACACTTAGGCATTCACCTTGTGTTTTGCTTTCCTCATCTTTTGGCTTGGGTGTCTGATTGTTGAGTCTCAACCATCACTGGTTGAGTGGGGTCTCCCCCCTGACTTGGCTACGTGCCTCGTCTGAAGTGACAATAGCTTTGTCCGGTGTGACTTCCGTTCATTGAGCGGAGGACTTTTCCATTGCTGGTTACACCTTCCTAGCTGCTCGCCCTCTACCATCCCTGTTGGGACACCTCAGTTCAACAACTAGAGTTTGTGTGATAACAGAATCATCACTCAGAAGCTTCAAATTTGTCACCATCGAAGTGGTCATGGCCTTGCAATCCAGCATCCCAAATCTCTTTAGGATCTCTACTTTGTATTTTCCTTGACTCAGAAAAATATCGTCTGGAAACTGCCATACCTCAAGACCTAGAAAATAGTGCATCTTGCCAAGGTCTTTCATCTCAAATTTTGCTGCAAGCCTCTTCTTACATTCAACAATAGGCTTGTCTTCTCCAGTCTGAAATAAGTCATCCACATACAATAATAGTATCATGGGTTCATCGTTCATAATCTTGTAGTAAAGATTAGAATCCGCTTTACTCTTGGTATATCCCAAGCTCATCAGGAAGCTATCAATTCTTCCATACCATGCTCTGGGAGCTTGCTTCAACCCATACAGTGCTTTCTTCAACCTACATACATGTGACTTATTATCTTCTACTTCAAATCCTTTTGGTTGCTCGATATATACTTCCTCTTCTATGTTTCCATTCAGGAAAGCAGTCTTCACATCCATCTGATGTAGCTTCCATTTCATCTTGGCTGCCAAGGCAAGAATGGTTCTAATCGAAGTATATCTGGTTAGCGGGGCAAAAGTCTCCTCATAGTCAATTCCTTCCTTTTGCGAGAATCCCCGAGCTACAAATCTTGCCTTGTACTTTTCAATGCTTCCGTCTGCTGAATGTTTTGTTTTGAAGATCCATTTTGTTGAAACAACCGATTTGTCCTTCGGTCTTGGTACCACATCCCAAACATCATTCTTGATGATGGATTGATATTCTTCATTCATGGCATCTAACCATTCCTTCTTCTTTACTGCTTCTTCAAAACAAGCTGGTTCTTCTTCAACAAGATTGCACATCAAGGCTACATAGCTGGAGTATTGCCTTGGTCTCTTGATCTCTCTACCGGATCCTTCTGGGGCACCATACATTCCTGCATCTTAGATTAACGCACGTGCCGAGGCTGGTCTTCTCTTTCGAGAGATCTCCACATGAGGTATCTCCTCAGGTCTCTCAGGTTCTGCCATGTCATGATCCTCTGGAATAGGATCACCCTTAACATCTAGAATTAGATCTTTGGTTGATTCTGCAACTCTGGGAGCCTCTTGCTCCTCTTCATCCTCATGAGTCTTCTTAGATTTGTTGAAAGCTGAATCTTCATCAAATGTGACATCCCAACTAATCTCGATCTGACGGAATCCTGGGATGTATATGCAGTAAGCCTTAGATTGCTCACTATAACCCACAAATATTCCCTTCTTTCCTGAAGGCTCTAGTTTCGATCTCTTCTCCTTTGGAATGTGGATGAACACCGGACATCCAAATATCTTCAGATGACTGACTTCGGGCTTCTTCCCGGTGAACATCTCTTCAAGGGTCTTGTTATCACCTAAACTGTAGTTACCCCTATGGATGTATCCATTAATGGATGGCAATAGGGAAGGGAAACTCAAAAGGTGCAACCACGATCACCTCGACCTCCAATAGATGGTTGTCACACCAGTCAAGGCAACCTTCGCTTTATGTTATCTAACCCAGACAACAAAGGGGGAGACCCGATCTACTCCCGACAGGAGAGATCAAACCAAGACACCAAATCAAGTTAAGACTAACTGAAAGAAGGTGTATGGTTTATCCTAGACCTAAGGATGAAGTCACAAGATAAGTGAGGGGTTCAATGAGTTTAGCTTTGGTTCATTGTTGATGTGTGAGTGACTTATAGTATTTGAAAATAAGATCCAGGATTATAGTACTAGTCAATGTAAGAAAATCCACTGCCTTGGGAACCGTGTCCAATACAGGGTAGTTTAGGGGTTGAATTGGGGCTAACTAGTACAAGTGACAAGCTTGATCATGAAGTATGATGACATCAAAGGGTTTAGTCCATCAAACAAGGATCAAACCACAAGTTAATCCAACAATCTAGGAAAGTCGAATTGACTTGGAGAGAGATCAGTGCCTTGGGAATTGGGATAATGGATTCAAATGAAATTAACTTGTGGTTGATGAATCCTATTGCATGAGACAAGTGGGCAATTAAAGGTTTGATGGATGAATAGGTCTAGATCTAGAGATTCAAGGTTTGACCTAAGTGGACCGCAATCCCTTAAAACAAGGAATGCTATCCCCAAGGCAAGCTTTCATGAAGTGACCAACTAGACCTAGGTTTTGAATTATGCTTGTTCCAAATCTACTAAAATCTCATGTACCCACGTCCTAGAAGTGGACCAACTCCAATCTCCAAGGAAGTGCGACTTTGCCCAAGGAGGGTAAAATGTGGGATAAATGGGATCAAGACAAGTCCAATGACATCCAAATTTTAGATCCAAGTAGGTTGATCAAGTGAGAGTGTGGATCTAAAATTTCAAGGCAATCCAGTGGCTAGATCTTACTAGATCTGAGTTTGAAGATACCAAGTGGTCCAAAATGGGGATTAAATCCCTTAAAATGTGGAATAGGGCCCACAAGGTAGAAATTGCCAAAGTAAGAGTCTAGGGGTAGGTTTTAGGACGTGTAGATCATGAATCAATTAAAATCTCAACTACCCATCAACTAGATCTAGGTCAACTCAACTCTCCAAGAAGTGCGCCCTCACTTGGGGAAGCCAAGTTGGCTTGGGAAGGGGATCGAATGAAGGCCAATCCTCACCAAACTATAGATCCAGGATGCCGTGGATACTATAGAGGTGGGTTTTCAATATTATACCCAACAACCCACTAGATCTCAGTAGATTTAAGAAAATGTAATAATGGGGGTTTTGATTAATTAGGGTTTTGAAATATTTAAGACAAGTGGATAGATCATGGAGATAGAAATTACCTTGAGATCATACCTGAGTGATGAAGAGAGATGCCTTAATGTTGAGGAAGATTCCCGTAGAGATCAAATGAGAGATGATTGATTTTGCTTGCCAAATTGATGCTCTAGCCCACAAGTGCGACCTCCTCTACCTGTCAAACCAAGGAATAGCGATTCAATCAGTAAGACCAAATATGGAGGAAATACAAGCGAAATGCAATAGAAACATGAAATAGAAGGTCCTGGGACAGTAATACTCCCTGTTACCAACGAAGAGATCCAAAGAAGAAGTAGGGAGAGTCTTCCCCTACCAATACTTCCTCCTCATAGCAAATCGTCCTCCACCTGTAGATGCAAAAATGTGGTACAAAAGATATGGAAAAACAAGATCTCCAATAACTCAGTGCAAAGGAAGAACCAACGAACGAACACCAAAAACATTCACCACAACACTGGAGATAGATGCAATAATAATTTTCTATTCCAATAATCCAGAGCCACTAGTCCCCTTTACAATGAGAGGCTCCCTCCTTTAAATAGATAGGAGAGGCACCAAAATCCTAACCACTTTTTGAATGAGTGGCTAAGATTAAAAGATATAAATGTCTAATCAATGGTTGAGATGAGCTCAACAATAAAATACATGGATCACTAATAAAATATAACATAAGTGGACAAAATCGCCCTAGGAGAGGGGAATCCCACCATATCATGATGACAAAATATAATAAGAAGCTTATGGTGGGTCCAAGGGGTAATTTTAGCCACCCTTGGTCAATCCCCATAGCACAATAATAATAAAATAGTCATCAATATACCAAATTGTGCCTCGGTGGACAAATCGTGGGCCTTAAGAGGCCTCAGAAATCATCAGAAAGTGCCATAAGTGATGGATGCGGGCCCCGATGAAGCTGAAACTGCTGGAGGTGTGGAAGACATCAACCCATCATCACTGATCATCCCACGCCAAGACATTGCCTCAGTAGCCCAAATCAAATTCCTCAATAGCCATTTCTACCAATCCTGAAATGCCTCGAGAAGCGTGAAACTGCCCCAAACTGCCTCCTGGATTGCCTGCGCTGTCAAGGTGAGGGCACCAGTGTGTCCGGGAGCGGGGTAATATGGTAAAAACAAGTGGTTGGACCACCCCCTCCAAGCACAGCACCCTAGGTCAACCAAATAAAAATCCTCTCTGCTTTGACTGGGTCTCCGACAGACCAAAACTGCACTGGGTTAGCCTACTGAGGCTCAATCATCACTGTAAGTGCCCAGAACTAAAAATAGACTGTCTCATTGGACTTAGAAGGTCCAAATCCATCCAAGATGTGTACTCATACACCATATGAGTCTCTGCATGATCATATAATATATCCAATATACCGGAACAGGTGAAATAATAATAATCTGTAAATGATCAAATAATGCTGTGAACCATGAATCATCATCATAAACCTGTATCTGATGCATAGAATCATCATGTACATGTACATAGACCATATATCATCTATCCATATCATCACAAGGTCCAACCATCTCATGTCCTATGGTTGACCTTGGTCAAACTAGGTTTGACCAAGTCAACATGACCAAATATAACTCAGACCATCATCAGAAGCTGCTGCAAAATGTCAAAGGTTAATGCATGCTCTACAACTTATTCAAATAACAATTATAACACAAAGTAATAATTACTGGCGATCTAGATCCAAATATATAATGTCATTAATTATTATTATTACTCAGACTAGACTTTCAAAACCATACTCACTTCATAGCTGTGATCAATTTACTAGTCAAGGGTGAAGGCTAAAATAACTGGCTAGGCCAAGGGATGACTTGACTGACTTAACATTGTGACACTTTGGAACAGGGAAAGGGAATACACACCATAGTATATACTGAATGAGCAAGAACACAGGGAATGGCGGTGTCTCACAAATGGATGAGTTGTTCAAAGAGGGTTTGTTCACCTTTAACAGATGCGCACAATCCATAATACAAATGTTATTTAGATATAGCATTTAAGTTCCATTGCTTTTGGGCCTGAAGTTTCCATAGCCTTGATCTATGTGTGTTTATAAACACATTGCATAGATTTACATTTATTTGAGGTTTTCTGCTGCAGGTGTGTTTTTAAGGCACTTGTTTGCCTGAGCACTTTTAGGTGTGTCACAGACAACTTGTTTACCTAGGTATCTATTTCACAAAAGATATAACATTTATTTTCATGGCCACTTTCATTTGGCATGCCTTTCATTCATGTGTGTTTAGAAACACATTGCATGAACGGGCTTTTCATACAAGATATAGCATTTCATTTTTCCAGATTTTGTATTCATGGCAGCACTAAAAGTTTCAGGTTTAGCCAACACATCTTTAGTGACTAGGGGGAATTCACAAGGAACTCCAACTCACCATAGGTAAGTTTTGTCACCAACTCAGAGCCGAGACACAATAAACAGGGAAGCTCATCCAATACAGAGGCTACAGTGGAGAAAAGGTCCTCCATGTCACTAGTCAAGTAGTAAGTCAGGGTGATAAACTAAAAGGTAGGCAATGGATGGATGAAGACAATGCATAATGTAGCCAACACTAGCAAGCCAAGGTATGGCGGAATGATCACCTCTATGATCACCTCTAGGAATAGTGAACTTCTAAGTCTGAGTAGGGACAATATAATATATATAATAAGATCAACCAGGTCCACATATCTATATGATCACCAAATCATGACACGAAGTGCTAAGACATGCTATAAGGATAAGTATAAAAGCCATATAACCACAACACTATGATATACCTGCTAAGTCATATACCTGAATGCTCATCATCTGAACCATCATCTGTCCTCTGAAACTGCTGCTGTAACTCTGGGCACTACTGAATGCTCTATACAAATGGTATAATGGCCATATCGGTCATCTCTCTGAGTGTCCCGAGACTCAGTCATGGAATGGGAAATACAACTGCTGTCCAAAATCTGATAGTGATCCAATATAGATGCTCATCTCAGCATCTCAATGTAAGGGAATTGGCTGAATAGTGTACTGGAATCAGAAAAATAATGTATGGTAGCCCGACTACTATATATGTGATAACATCTGGCTCCGGCTTGGACAAGTGCTTTGCTGAAATGAGCACTTGAGAACCTCAGAATCTCTGGTCCTCGAACTCTGCTACTCAAATCCTCGATCCAACACTCTACCATTTTGCTTCCAGCTTTTATTTTGCACCTATTTCTGCATTCAGAAACATCAAAATACCTCATGCAGCATGTATGGGAAAAATATAAAATCCAACTGAAATAAAATCTATTCTATGCCAGAAATATAAATGTGGAAAGTAAATTAAATTACTAACATAACTTGCAAAGTTTGAAATTTATTGTGCAGGAAAAAGAAAATGACAGGTACTCAGTTAAACTAGGAGCTTAGAAAAAACAAACAAACAAAAAGGTGCTAAACTCAATGGCTGAAAAGACTAACTATTGCCCAAGTAGGTTTATTTGGTTTCCTACCTACTCTAATCTACTAGGCAAGGCAAGACTTAGTCATTCAAGGTTGATAGGAGGAAAGTAATGTTTCAACATCCTCCCATTTACAGGCAACTCAACTTCATCTCCATCCAAAGTTTCAAGGATAAAAGATCCTTTTCCAGCCAGGCTACTTATTTTATATGGACCTTTCCATAAACTTTCAAACTTCGTATGATTTCCTGGTTTCTCCTTATGCTTATCCCACAATAAAACTATATCTCCTATACCAAAGGTAGTACTTCTAGTATTTTGATCAAAAGTGCCTTTTACCCTTTCTTGTTCTATGAGCATCTTATCAAGTGCATTCCTTCTCTTTTCATCCAGTTCAACCAATTTATCAATTCTACCCTGCATTGCTTCTGCATTCGAGGTGCACTGTTGTAATAATTCATAAACGGGTATTTGCAAATTTATTGGTAGTCTACAGTCTTGTCCATATCCTAACTCAAAAGGAGATTTTCCTTGTAATCCTTTTTACTGTTGTTCGATCTGCCCATAAAGCATATTTTAACTTTATGTCCCAACTTTTCTTATTTTCACCCACCATTCTTTTCAGTAGCCTAATTAGATTTTTGTTACTTGATTCGGCGAGACCATTGCCCTGGGGTAATAGTTTGAGGAATGAGAGAGGTTGATCCCATGATTCATGCAAAAGGTAGACATTTCTATTTTACTGAAAGCTGGGGCATTATTTGTTGTTAGTTTTACAGGGCAACCGTATCTTGATTCAATATTTTCTTCCAAAAATTTCACAACAACTTCGGCTGTGGCCTTCTTAGTTGGAATAGCTTCTACCCAACGTGTAAAATAATCAGTGCAGGTCAACATGTACCTATATCCATTGCTCGAATTTTCATTAAAAGGGCCTACAAAATCCATACCCCATTGTTGAAAAGGAGCTTCAACCACTACCGGATTTAAAGGTAAGGTGAGTAATCTTGGTTTTCCTGAGAAAAATTGACATTCTTGGCATACCCTAATATAAGCATGTACATCCTTAAAGAGTGTTGGCCAATAATACCCTGCTCTCATGACCTTTGCAGCAGTTGTTCTTGGAGCATAGTGACCACCACATAATCCTGAGTGCATCTCCTTTATAATGGTTTTGGACTCTTCCAGGTTAACACATTTCAGGATTATCCCATCGGGATTCTTCCATCCTAATCCATCCTGGGTTAAAACATACTTCTCAGCTTTTAGCCTTAATGCCCTTCTCTGATGATCTACCAGGTGATCAGGGCATGACAAGTTTCTCAAGAAATATACAATATCTTTGTACCATTCATGCTCTTCATCAATATTTAGAATACAAGGATTCCTTTCATTTATCATATTTATCATGTTGTTTCCCTTTTCAGTTAAAAGTTGAGCTAACCCTTGTCCTTTCACAATCTTGATTGGATTAATCTCTAGATCATATTCTTGTATACGTGAAATCCAATTTCCTCTTACACCTATACCATCCGCTTGTGATAGAACATCCTTTACTGCTTGATAAGGTACATGTGCCTTAATTTTGGAATAACCCACCTAAGTTCTAAAATGTTTCAAGGCTTTAACTAAGGCAAAAGCTTGTTTTTCAGTTGTGGTATATTTTAATTCAGCATCTCTCAAATTTTTGCTCATAAAGGCTATAGGTTGTTCATGGTTTTCATCGTTCTTTTGCAACAAAACACCAGCAATAGTATCTTCTGAGGCGTAGGAATAAATCATGAATTCCTTATTATAATCAGGGCAAGCCAGCACAAGAGAAGTTGAAATGGCCCTTTTAAGCTTGGTGAAGGATGACTCACAATTTTTATCCCAAACAAACTTCACATCTTTTTTGAGAAGGGCATTTAATGGTTTGGCTAACTCTGCTAAGTTTGGAATGAATCTGTTATCACATATATAGTAGCCGGGCTACCATACATTATTTTTCTGATGCCAGTACACTATGCAACCAGTTCCCTTACATTGAGATGCTGAGATGAGCATCTATATTGGATCACTATCAGATTTTGGACAACAGTTGTATTCCCCATGCCATGATTGAGTCTCAGGACACTCAGAGAGATGACCGATGTAGCCATTATACCATTTGTACAGAGCAGTCAATAGTGCCCAGAGTTGCAGTAGCAGTTTCAGAGGACAGATGATGGTTCAGATGATGAGCATTTAGGTATATGACTCAGCAGGTATATCATTGTGTTATGGTTATATTGCTTTTATACTTATTCTTATAGCATGTCTTAGCACTTAGTGTCATGATCTAGTGATCATATAGATATGTGGACCTGGTTGATCTTATTATATATATTATATTGTCCCTACTCAGACTTAGAAGTTCACTATTCATACTCATTGGTTTTACCCTCCTTAGGGAGAATAGAGGTGATCATTCCACCATACCTTGGCTTGCTAGTGTCGGCTCCATTATTCATTGTCTTCATCCATCCATTTCCTACCTTTTAGTTTATCACCCTGACTTACTACTTGACTAGTGGCATGGAGGACTTTTCCCCACTGTAGCCTCTGTATTGGATGAGCTTCCCTGTTTACTGTGTCTCGGCTCCGAGTTGGTGACAAAGCTTACCTTTGGTGAGTTGGATTGTAGGCCTAAATCATTCTGGTCGGTTGTCCCAATGTTTGGCATTGGCTCGAACTCCCCCCAGTCACTTGAGATATTGTTAGCTAAAACTGAAAGCTCATGTACTATTTATGGAAACTAATAAATTCGCCCATGGAAACTAAAAAGGGCAAGAGCGATGAACTGCTGAAAAATACTCCTTGAAGAGTATAAGAAAGGTCCAAAAAGCAATGATTCTTAAAAGCTATATCTAAACAACTGCTGACCTTATACATGTATAAAAAACATGCCTTGGATGCAAGCTGCAACTAGTTGTGCTTATCAGCACACCTGAGATCCGAAGAGTTATGTAGGCCAAAAAGGCCATGAAATGAAATTGAATGATCCTAATGAACCTGGATCAACTTGATGTAGACATGATGCCTAAGTTGAATAAGCACTCTCTAAACAACTTATCCATTTGTGAGACACCGCCATTCCCTGTGTTGTTGCTCATTCAGTATATACTATGGTGTGTATTCCCTTTCCCATTGCCAAAGTGTCACAAAGTTAAGTCGGTCAAGTCATCCCTTAGCCTAGCCAGTTATTTTAGCCTTCACCCTTCACTAGCAAATTGATCACAGCTATGAAGTGAGTATGATCTTGAAATGGCTATTGAGGAAATCGATTTGGGCTACTGAGGCAATGTTATGGCATGGGATGATCAGTTATGATGGATCGATGTCTTCCACACCTCCTCGAGCAGTTTCAGCTTCATCGGGGCCTGCATCCATCACTTATGGCACTTTCTGATGATTTTTGAGGTCTTTGAGGCCTACGATTTGACCATAGAGGCATGATTTGGTATATTGATGACTATTTTATTATTATTGTGCTATGGGGATTGACCAAGGGTGTCTAAAATTACCCCTTGGACCCACCATAAGCTTCCTATTATATTTTGTCATCATGATTTGTTGGGATTCCCCTCTTCTAGGGCGATTTTGTCCACTCATATTATATTTTATTAGTGATCCATGTATTTTATTGTTGAGCTCATCTCAACCATTGATTAGACATTTGTATCTTTTAATCTTAGCCACTCATTCAAAAAGTGGTTAGGATTTTGATGCCTCTCCTTCCTATTTAAAGGAGAGAGCTTCTCATTGTAAGGTGACAGGTGGCTCTGGATTATTGGAATAGAAAATTATTATTGCATCTATCTCCAGTGTTGTGGTGAATGTTTTTGGTGTTCGTTCGTTGGTTCTTCCTTTGCATTGAGTTATTGGAGATCTTGTTTTGCCATTTCTTTTGTACCACGTTTTTGCATCTACAGGTGAAGGCCGATTTGCTTTGAGGAGGAAGTATTGGTAGGGGAAGACTCTCCCTACTTCTTCTTTGGATCTCTTCGTTGGTAACAAGGAGTATTACTGTCCCAGGACCTTCTATTTCATGTTACTATTGCATTTCTCTTGTATTTCCTCCATACTTGATCTTACTGATTGAATCGCTATTCCTTGGTTTGACAGGTAGAGGAGGTCGCACTTGTGGTCTAGGGCATCAATTCGGCAAGCAAAATCAACAATTTCTCTTTTGATCTCTGCAGGAATCTTCCTCAACATCAAGACATCTCATTCACATCACTCAGGTATGATCTCAAGGTAATTTCTATCTCCATGATCTATCCACTTGTCTAAAACATTTAAAACCCTAATTAATCAAAAACCCCATTTTTACATTTTTTCAAATCTACTAAGATCTACTGGCTTTTTGGGTAAGATATTTAAAACCCACCTCTATAGTATCCACGCCATCCCGGATCTATAGTTTGGTGAGGATTGGCCTCCATTTGACCCTCTTCCCAAGGCATTTAGCCTTCTCCAAGCAAGGGCGCACTTCCTAGTTTGGGTGGGTTGACCTAGATCTAGTACGTGGGTAGTTGAGATTCCACTTGATTCGTGATCTACACATCCAATAACCTACCCCCAGATTGTCACTTTTCTGATTTCTACCTTGTGGGCCCTATTCCACATTTTAAGGGATTTAATCCCATTTTTGGACCACTTGGTATCTTTAAATTCAAATTTAGTAAGATCTAGCTATCGAATTGCCTTGAAATTGTAGATCCACACTCCTACTTGATTAACCTACCCGGATCTAAAGTTTGGATGCCATCAGACTTGTCTTGACCCACTTAACCCACATTTTAGCCTCCTTGGGTAAAGTCGCACTACCTTGGAGAAGGGAGTTGTCCCACTTCTAGGACGTGGGTACTTGAGATTTCAATGGATTTGGAACGAAAATAATTCAAAACCTAGGTCTAGTAGGTCACTTTGTCAAATCTTGCCTTGGGGATAGCATTCCTTGTTTTAAGGGATTGTGGTCCACTTAGGTCAAACATAGATCTAGACCTATTCATCCATCAAGACTTTAATTGCCCACTTGTCTCATGCAATAGGAGTCCTTAACCACAAATTAACTTTACTTTGACTCCATTACCCCAATTCCCAAGGCACTGGTCTCTCTCCAAGTCAATTCGACTTTCCTAGATTGTTGGATTAACTTGTGGTTTGACCCTTGTGTGGTAAACTAAACCCTTTGATGCCATCATACTTCATGATCAAGCTTGTCACTTGTACTAGTTAGCCCCAATTCAACCCTAAACTACCCTGCATTGTTCTCGGTTCCCAAGGTAGTGGATTTTCTCACATTGAGCTAGTACTTTAATCCTGGATCCTATTTCACAAATCATAAGTCACTCTCACATCAATAATGAACCAAAGCTATACTTATTGAACCCCTCACTTGTCTTGTGACTTCATCCTAAGGTCTACGAAAAACCATACACTTTACTTCACTTAGAATTAACTTGATTTGGTGTCTTGGTTTTGATCTCTCCTGTCGAGAGTAGATCGGGTCTCCCCTTTTGTTGTCTGGGCTAGATAACATAAAGCGAAGGTTGCCTCGATTGGCGTGACAACCATCTATTGGAGGTCGAGGTGATCGTGGTTGCACCTTTTGAGTTGCCCTTCCCTATTGCCGTCCATGAGTGGATACATCCATAGGGGTAACTACAGTTTAGGTGACAACAGAATCTTTAGACAAAATTTATTTTACCAAAGAAAGACTGTAAAGAGGCAACATTATGGGGTGCAGTAATGGCATTAATGGCCTGGACACGTTCAGGGTCAATTTTGATACCTTCCTTCGACACAATATGTCCTAATAGCTTGCCCTCATCAACTCCAAAGGTTGATTTTTTTGGATTCAACGATATACCAAACTTTCTACAACGGTCAAAGACTTTTCTCAAATGCTATATATGGTCTCCTCGTTTTTTGGAAAAAACTATTAGGTCATCCTGATAGATGGCAATAATTTTCCCAATCAAATCACTAAATGCCTGATCCATAGCTCTTTGAAAAGTGGAACCGGCATTTAACAACCCAAAAGGCATTCTTATATATTGAAAGATTCCCCATGGAGTGGTGAAGGTTGTTTTGTCTCTATCTTCCTTCCTAATGTGTACCTGGTTATATCCTGAAAAACCATCCAACATTGACAACATTCCTGCCCCAGTGACACTTTGTAACAAGTTTTCCATATTTGGCAAAGGGTAATTGTCTTTAAGGGATGCTTGGTTTAAGTTTCTGAAATCGATACACACCCTAATTTCACCACTTTTCTTCCTTACAATTACCAGGTTAGACACCCAAGAGGTATGTTGAACAGGTTGGATAATTCCAGCAGCCAACATTTTTTCAAGCTCTTTTTTTGATCAAGGGTGCAAGTTTAGGATTGACATTTCTTAACTTCTGCCTATATGGTTTTGCTCCTTCATGCAAAGGAATAGTGTGCTCAATGATTTCAGGATCGAAGGTTATGAGTTCGTCATATGCCCAGGCAAAAATATCTCTATATTTTCTAATTAGACTTACAATCGCTTTTCTTTCTTCTGGGGAAGCATTCTTTCCTATCCTAATCATTCTGGGAGAAACTGAGGATCCAATATTGATTTCTATAACCTCGTCTACTGGTTCAGCTCTTTTACCTTTGTACTCATCATGCCTATTAAAGTTTTTCTCCAGGGGTATTGCTAGCTTCATAACATCAACATCTTGAAGAGAAAAATCATTTAACTTGTCCTCCAAATTCACACTGCAATTTTGAAAATTTTCTGTGCTTTGCAAGAATGCAATGATCTGTGCATCATTATCAAAAATTTGCCAATGATCTTGATTATCAGGAACTGATGGTCTAAATAGTACTTCAACTTTATACTCCTTATCCTTGAGATGATCTGGGGTTTCAAAAGTGCATGCTATTACTGATAATGCATCGTCCAGGGTATTCTCTTCTCTGGGGACTGCTCGTATTGCAAAGGCATCAAACATTTCTATGGTATCCCAAACAACATTTCGATAACCTCTAAGCCTATTATTTTTGGCTGCAAACTGGTTCTTTACTTGGGACACAATCAAATCGGAGTCTCCTGTTACGTTTAAACATTTGATCTTTTGTTCGCGACAAACTTCTAACCCTAGAAGCAATGCCTCATACTGAGCTACATTGTTTGTGCATTCAAATTCAAGATGATATGCAAATAATTTCTCTTCCCTAGAAGGAGATGTAAGGACAATCCCAGCTCCAGCGCCATGCCTAGATTTAGCCCCATCAAAATGCATTTTCCAAACTTGACTAGGAGGAAAAGGATGTTGCCGGGGCTCTTCCCAAAAGTTAGCCATCACCATATAATTTCCAACTTCCTCAGTGGGACGCATAGCCTCTTCAAACAAATAGTCGGGGGTTTCTACATGCTCTGTCATAGGTTTTTCATTCATTAATCTATAAGAAGCTTTTCCCCCAATAGGAATGGTTGCGTAAGATAAGTCCATTTGGATACTTCCTCCTAGTTTGGCAGCCCATTCCCTTGATAGCAACATTCCCCATGCATCAGGTATGTCTAAAACCAAAACATTCATAGTTATTTCAATTTCAGGATATGCAGCCAATTTCATTTTCAAATTCTCGATCATGCCCTCTGATTTAACAAGCCTAGATTCCATCCCACACACATTTTTATATTCCCGAGATGGTTTCAACTCTAACTGTTCCATGACCCTAAGAGGCATAACATTTACTTCTGCTCCAGAATCCAACATACAGTTATGTAATATCAATTGGTTGATCTCCAAAGCAATATAAAAAGGGGGATGACCCCTACCCTTATCAACTACGCTTTGAATCATGATGGGGGGATCTTCCTCAGTTGTTAATCTTTTAGGATCTTTGAATTTAGGCTTGATTCCTAGGAATTTAGTGTCCTGGCTAAAGTATGAAGGGATTTTCAAAAGTTCATCCAAAGGTACAGGGATATTGGGTTTGGATAAGAAATTATTAAATCAATCTTTAAATTACAAGTCTTTTTTTGATCCTTGGTATTCATTTTTAAACCCAATAAATGTATCACCTATGCTCTGACAGAAGGGATGATTATCAATTCTTTCAAAGATATCATGACAGAGGATCCTGAGAGTTTTCCCAATATGTTCGTATTTAGCTTTTCTTGTGTTATAGGGGGAATCTCTTTGCTAGGAGTACTTACTTGTCTTCTTTGCACTGGCTCCTTAGTTTGGGGTTTAGCAGGACTTGAACTTGTTACCTTCTTGGTGACTTGAGGAGACAACCTTCTGGGCTACTCATTTTTCTTTAGAATTCCTTTAGGAAGAATGTTTGGAGTTTGAGTGGGGACTCTACGAATAATATTCCTTTGGTCAGGGGAGTTTTCTTTCACTCCAGGTTTGCTATTATCTACATCTTTCGAGTTATTCTTTGTTTGAGACCTGATTACTACTCGACCATCAGAAGTTTTGCTTGTAGACCTAGTTTGAAAATATTCATTGGTGTACACACTCTCAGAGGTTTTATAAAAAGGTTCATAACGTTTGATATTCTCACTTTGCCTTTTGAGAACTTCCCTATTCAAGTTTCGAATTAGGCCACTCATTTCAGTCATCATTTTCAAAATCATATCGTTCTCTGAATAAGTGACGCAAGGCATAGTTCTAGATGTTGTAAATGAGCTCGCTCCTTAGCGGAGTCACGGTTAGGAGTCGCTAGGTAGATTTCTTAAACTCTTCTACCAAGATATGTGTCGTTGTATATGCAGGAGAGAGTGAATAATGACTACTAGATTTATCCAAGGTAAGCCTATGCCCTCCAACGCCAAAATGTTAGGCAAGAAGAACGGGAGTAAGGCTTGAGAAATATATGTCAAACCAGAGTAAGCCTATGCCCTCCCGGCAACGGCGCCAAAATGTTATCACCTAAACTGTAGTTACCCCTATGGATGGAAATAGGGAAGGGAAACTCAAAAGGTGCAACCACGATCACCTCGACCTCCAATAGATGGTTGTCACGCCAGTCGAGGCAACCTTCGCTTTATGTTATCTAGACAACAAAGGGGGAGACCCAATCTACTCCTGACAGGAGAGATCAAACCAAGACACCAAATCAAGTTAAGACTAAGTGAAAGAAGGTGTATGGTTTATTCTAGACCTAAGGATGAAGTCACAAGATAAGTGAGGGGTTCAATGAGTTTAGCTTTGGTTCATTGTTGATGTGTGAGTGACTTATAGTATTTGAAAATAAGATCCAGGATTATAGTACTAGTCAATGTGAGAAAATCCACTGCCTTGGGAACTGTGTCCAATACAGGGTAGTTTAGGGGTTGAATTGGGGATAACTAGTACAAGTGACAAGCTTGATCATGAAGTATGATGACATCAAAGGGTTTAGTCCACCAAACAAGGATCAAACCACAAGTTAATCCAACAATCTAGGAAAGTCGAATCGACTTGGAGAGAGATCAGTGCCTTGGGAATTGGGATAATGGAGTTAAATGAAATTAACTTGTGGTTGATGACTCCTATTGCATGAGACAAGTGGGCAATTAAAGGTTTGATGGATGAATAGGTCTAGATCTAGAGATTCAAGGTTTGACCTAAGTGGACCGCAATCCCTTAAAACAAGGAATGCTATCCCCAAGGCAAGATTTGATGAAGCGACCAACTAGACCTAGGTTTTGAATTATGCTCTTTCCAAATCTACTAAAATCTCATGTACCCACGTCCTAGAAGTGGACCAACTCCAGTCTCCAAGGAAGTGCGACTTTGCCCAAGGAGGGTAAAATGTGGGATAAATGGGATCAAGACAAGTCCAATGACATCCAAATTTAAGATCCAAGTAGGTTGATCAAGTGAGAGTGTGGTTCTACAATTTCAAGGCAAGCCAATGGCTAGATCTTACTAGATATGAGTTTGAAGATACCAAGTGGTCCAAAATGGGGATTAAATCCCTTAAAATGTGGAATAGGGCCCACAAGGTAGAAATTGCCAAAGTAAGAGTCTAGGGGTAGGTTTTAGGACGTGTAGATCATGAATCAATTAAAATCTCAACTACCCATCAACTAGATCTAGGTCAACTCAACTCTCCAAGAAGTGCGCCCTCACTCAGGGAAGCCAAGTTGGCTTGGGAAGGGGATCGAATGAAGGCCAATTCTCACTAAACTATAGATCCGGGATGCCGTGGATACTATATAGGTGGGTTTTCAATATTATACCCAACAACCCACTAGATCTTAGTAGATTTAAGAAAATGTAACAATGGGGGTTTTGATTAATTAGGGTTTGAAATATTTAAGACAAGTGGATAGATCATGGAGATGGAAATTACCTTGAGATCATACCTGAGTGATGAAGAGAGATGCCTTGATGTCGAGGAAGATTCCCGCAGAGATCAAATGAGAGATGGTTGATTTTGCTTGCCAAATTGATGCCCTAGCCCACAAGTGCGACCTCCTCTACCTGTCAAACCAAGGAATAGCGATTCAATCAGTAAGACCAAATATGGAGGAAATACAAGCGAAATGCAATAGTAACATGAAATAGAAGGTCCTGGGACAGTAATACTCCCTGTTACCAATGAAGATATGCAAAAACGTGGTACAAAAGATATGGCAAAACAAGATCTCCAATAACTCAGTGCATAGGAAGAACCAACAAACGAACACCAAAAACATTCACCACAACACTGGAGATAGATGCAATAATAATTTTCTATTCCAATAATCTAGAGCCACAAGTCCCCTTTACAATGAGAGGCTCCCTCCTTTTAAGATAGGAGAGGCACCAAAATCCTAACCACTTTTTGAATGAGTGGCTAAGATTAAAAGATATAAATGTCCAATCAATGGTTGAGATGAGCTCAACAATAAAATACATGGATCACTAATGAAATATAACATAAGTGGACAAAATCGCCCTAGGAGAGGGGAGTCCCACCATATCATGATGACAAAATATAATAAGAAGCTTTAGGTGGGTCCAAGGGGTAATTTTAGCCACCCTTGGTCAATCCCCATAGCACAATAATAATAAAATAGTTATCAATATACCAAATCGTGCCTCTATGGACAAATCGTTGGCCTTAAGAGGCCTCAGAAATCATCAGAAAGTGCCATAAGTGATGGATGCGGGTCCCGATGAAGATGAAACTGCTGTAGGAGGTGTGGAAGACATCAACCCATCATCACTGATCATCCCATGCCAAGACATTGCCTCAGTAGCCCAAATCGAATTCATCAATAGCCATTTCTACCAATCCTGAAATGCCTCGGGAAGCGTGAAACTGCCCCAAACTACCTCCTGGAGTGCCTGTGTTGTCAAGGTGAGGGAACCAGTGTGTCCGGGAGGAGGGTAATATGGTAAAAACAAGTGGCTGGACCACCCCCTCCAAGCACAGCGCCCTAGGTCAACCAAATAAAAATCCTCTCTGCTTTGACTGGGTCTCCGACAGACCAAAACTGCACTGGGTTAGCCTACTGAGGCTCAATCATCACTGTAAGTGCCCGGAACTGAAAACAGACTGTCTCATTGGACTTAGAAGGTCCAAATCCATCCAAGATGTGTACTCATACACCATATGAGTCTCTGCATGATCATATAATATATCCAATATACTGGAACAGGTGAAATAATAATAATCTGTAAATGATCAAATAATGTTGTAAACCATGAATCATCATCATAAACGTGTATCTGATGCATAGAATCATCATGTACATGTACATAGGCCATATATCATCTATCCATATCATCACAAGGTCCAACCATCTCATGTCCTATGGTTAACCTTGGTCAAACTGGGTTTGACCAAGTCAACATGACCAAATATAACTCAGACCATTATCAGAAGCTGCTACAAAATGTCAAAGGTTAATGCATGCTCTACAACTTATTCAAATAACAATTATAACACAAAGTAATCATTACTGGCGATCTAGATCCAAATATATAATGTCATTAATTATTATTATTACTCAGACTATACTTTCAGGACCATACTCACTTCATAGCTGTGATCAATTTGCTAGTGAAGGGTGAAGGCTAAAATAACTGGCTAGGCCAAGGGATGACTTGACTGACTTAACATTGTGACACTTTGGAACAGGGAAAGGGAATAAACACCATAGTATATACTGAATGAGCAACAACACAGGGAATGGCGGTGTCTCACAAATGGATGAGTTGTTCAAAGAGGGTGTTATCACCTAAACTGTAGTTACCCCTATGGAAGGATCCAGTCATGGATGGCAATAGGGAAGGGCAACTTGAAAGGTGCAACCACGATCACCTCGACCTCCAATGTGTATGGCTGTCACGCCAGTCGAGGCAACCTTCACTTTATGTTATCTAGCCCAGACAACAAAGGGGGAGACCCGATCTACTCCCGACAGGAGAGATCAAAACCAAGACACCAAATCAGGGTATTTCTAAGTGAAGTTAGGTGTATGGTTTATCCTAGACCTTATAGGTTGAAGTCACAAGCCAAGTGAGGGGTTCAATAGGTATAGCTTTGGTTCATAGTTGAAGTGAAAGTGACTTGCAATGTTTAAAGTGAGATCTAGGGCTAGTGTACTAGGTCAATGTCAAAAGATTCACTGCCTTGGGTACCGTGTCCAATGCAGGATAGTTAAAGGTTGTATTGGGGCTAACTAGTACATGAGACAAGATTGACCGTAGTTCATGATGTCCTCGAAGGTATAGTTTACCATGCAAAAGTCAAACCACAAGTCAATCCAACATTCTAGGAAAGTTGAGTTAACTTGGAGAGAGGCCAGTGCCTTGGGAATTGGGAAGTGGAGTCAAAGTAAGGTTGACTTGAGGTTTAGGACTCCTAGTACTTGGGACAAGTGGACAATACAGTTCTTGATGGATAAATGTGTCTAGATCTAGGTTTGACCCAAGTGGACCACAATCCCTAAAAACAAGGAATGCAATCCCCAAGGCAAGATTTGACAAAGTGACAGTCTAGACCTAGGTTTTGAATTATTCTGATTCCGGATCTGCAAAAATCTCAAGTACCCAGTTCCTCGAAGTGAGTGAACTCACTTCTCCAAGGTGGTGCGACTTTCCCTAAGGAGGCTTCAATCGGGGTTTAGGTGGGTCAAATCATGTCGGATGGCATCCAAACTCTAGATCCGGGTAGATCAGTCAAGTAGGGATATGGATCTATAATTTCGTGGCAATCCACCGGTTAGATCTTTGTAGATCTGAGTTTTAGTGTTCCAAGTGGTCCAAAATGGGGATTAAATCCCTTAAAATGTGGAATGGGGCCCACAAGGTGATTTTCAAGAAAGGGACAACCTGGGTGTATGTTATTTGATGTGTAGATGTCAAATCAAGTGAAATCTCAAACACCCATCGCTTAGATCTAGGTCAACCTGCTCAAATGGTGAAGTGCGCCTTCCTTGGGAGAAGCTAGGTTGGCTTGGGAGAGGGATCAAACGGGAGCCAATCCACACCAAACTATAGATCCGGGATGCCGTGGATACTATAGAGGTGAGTTTTCAATATCATGCCCAACAACCCACTAGATCTTGGTAGATCTGACAAAATGTAAAATAGGGGTTTTGAAGTATTTAGGGTTTTAACAATTTATGAATTATGTCAATGGATTGGATAAAGGAAAGAGAAACAAACCTGTGGATCTTACCTGGATAACCTTGTAGATGCCTTGATGATGATGATCTATGCAATCCCGATCAATTTGGAAGCTTTGAGGTAGTCTCTATGCAAATCGATTTAGTCCAAGAAGCCAATGCGCCCTCTCTCCTGCACAACAAACGTCAACAATATCAGATTTGATGCATCAAGAGATAAGACTAATGCCACAAAAGAAGTAACAGAAAGATAGCATAGATCACAATGATACTAATGATAACCCCCTGATACAAGCGAATGCCAAGAAAGTCGATTTGAAGAAGCCTTGCAAAATCGCCCTTGTTGAAGTCGCCCTCCTGTAGACAAACAATGATTTCCAAACAAAGATAGATCTTACCACAATTTCCAAATGCTAGGTTGCAATAGACTTTCCAATCACCATCTAAGAACACCAGATGCAAAGGAGACCACAAGAATTTCCACAAGAATATTTTTCTATACCAATAATCCAAGAGCCAAAGACCCTTTACAATGAGAGGCTCTCTCCTTTAAATAGGAAGGAGAGGCACCAAAACCCTAACCACTTTTTGAATGAGTGGCTAAGATTAAAAGATACAAATGTCTAATCAATGGTTGAGATGAGCTCAACAACATAATACATGGATCACACATAAAATATAACATAAGTGGACAAAGTCGCCCTAGGAGAGGGGAATCCCACCAAATCATGATGACAAAATATCATAAGAGGCTCATGGTGGGTCCAAGGGGTAATTTTATCCCTCCTTGGTCAATCCCCATGGCACAATAACCAATAAATAATCATGAAAGTACCAAATCGTGCCTCCAAGGTGAAGTCGTGGTCCTCCAAGGTGAAGTCGTGGTCCTCAAAAGACCCCAAAAATCCACAGAAAGTGCCATAAGTGATGGATGCGGGCCCCGATGAAGCTGAAACTGCAGGAGGAGGTGTGGAAGGTCCCGATCTATCATCACTGATCATCCCATGCCATAACTTTGCCTCAGTAGCCCAAATCGATTTCCTCAATAGCCATTTCTACCAATCCTGAAATGCCTCGGGAAACGTGAAACTGCCCAAACTGCCTCCTGGAGTGATGGCGCTGTCAAGGTGAGGGTGCCAATGTGTCCGGGAGGGGGGTAATATGGTAAAAACAAGTGGCTGGACCACCCCCTCCATCATCAGCGCCCTAGGTCATCCGGATAAAAGTCAACTCTGCTCCGACAGGGCCTCCAATAGACCAGAACTACACTAGGACAGCCTACTGAGGCTAAATCATCACTGTAAGTGCCCGGAACTGAAAACAAACTGTCCCATTGGACTCAGAAGGTCCAAATCCATCCAAGATGTGTACTCATACACCATATGAATCTCTGCATGATCAAAATAAATATCCAATGTACCGGAACAAGGCCAATAATAATGATCTGTAAATGACCAAACACTGCTGTATCCCAAGAATCATCATCATAACCCTGTAGCTGCTGCATAGAATCATCCTGTATGTGTACATGGACCATATATCATCTATCCATATCATCATAAGGTCCAACATCTCATGTCCCATGGTCCTCCATGGTCAAACTAGGTCTAACCAAGACCATTACAACTCAGACTATCATCCATAGCTGCTGCAAGGTGTCAAGGTTAATACATGCTTTACAATTTATTCAAATAGCTTCTATAACACAGAGTAATCGTGACTGGCGATCTAAATCCAAATATATAGTGTCGTTAGTTATTATTATTACTCAGACTAGACTTTCAGGATCATACTCACTTCATAGTTGTGATCAATTTGCTAGTGAAGGGTGAAGGCTGAAATAAATGGCTAGGCTAAGGGATGACTTGACTAACTTGACTTTGTGACACTTTGGCAAGGGAAAGGGAATCCACACCATAGTATATACTGAATGAGCAATAACACAGGGAATGGCGGTGTCTCACAAATGGATGAGTTGTTTAAAGAGGGTTTATTCACCTTCACAGATGCGCACAATCCATAATACAAGCAAGGCCAGCAATTTTTTAGATATAACATTTAAGTTCCATTGCTTTTTGGGCCTGAGGTTTCCATAGCCTTGATCTATGTGTGTTTACAAACACATTGCATAGATTTACATTTATTTTTAGGCTTTCTGCTGCAGGTGTGTTTTTAAGGCACTTGTTTACCTGAGCACTTCTAGGTGTGTCATGGACAGCTTGTTTACCTAGGTATTTATTTTTCCAAAAGATATAACATTTTATTTTTCATGGCCATTTTCATTTGGCATTTCTTTCATACACAAGATATAGCATTTGATTTTTCCAGATTTTGTATTGATGGCAGCACTAAAAGTTTCAGGTTTAGCCAACACAACTTTAGTGACTAGGGGGAATTCTCAAGGAACTCCAACTCACCATAGGTAAGTTTTGTCACCAACTCAGAGCCGAGACACAATAAACAGGGAAGCTCATCCAGTACAGAGGCTATAGTGGGGAAAGGTCCTCCATGTCACTAGTCAAGTAGCAAATCAAGGTAATAATCTAAAAGGTAGGCCATGGATGGATGAAGACAATGAAATGATGGAGCCAACACTAGCAAGCCAGAGTATGGTGTAATGATCACCTCTATTCTCCCTAAGGAGGGTATGTACCAATGAGTATGAATAATGAACTTCTAAGTCTGAGTAGGGACAGTGATATATATATAATAGGTCAACCAGGTCCAAATATCTATATGATCGCCAGATCATGACACTAAGTGCTAAGACATGCTATAAGAATAAGTATAAAAGCAATCTAACCATAATACCATGATATACCTGCTGAGTCATATACCTGAAAGCTCATCAACCTGTACCATCATCTGTCCTCTGAGACTGCTGCTGTAACTCTGGGCACTACTGTCTGCTCTGTACCAATGGCATAATGGCTATATCGGGCATCTCTCTGAGTGTCCTGAAACTCAGTCATGGCATGGGGAATATAACTGCTGTCCACAATCTGATAGTGATCCAATCTAGATGCTCATCTCGGCATCTCAAATGCAAGGGAACTGGCTCAATAGTGTACTGGAATGAGAAAAATAATGTATGGTAGCCCGGCTACTATATATGTGATAACAGAGGGTTTATTCACCTTTAACAGATGCGCACAATCCATAATACAAATGTTATTTAGATATAGCATTTAAGTTCCATTGCTTTTGGGCCTAAAGTTTCCATAGCCTTGATCTATGTGTGTTTATAAACACATTGCATAGATTTACATTTATTTGAGGCTTTCTGCTGTAGGTGTGTTTTTAAGGCACTTGTTTATCTGAGCACTCCTAGGTGTTTCATAGACAGCTTGTTTACCTAGGTATCTATTTCACAAAAGATATAACATTTATTTTCATGGCCACTTTCATTTGGCATGCCTTTCATTCATGTGTGTTTAGAAACACATTGCATGAACGGGCTTTTCATACAAGATATAGCATTTCATTTTTCCAGATTTTATATTCATGGTAGCACTAAAATTTTCAGGTTTAACCAACACATCTTTAGTGACTAGGGGGAATTCACAAGGAACTCCAACTCACCATAGGTAAGTTTTGTCACCAACTCAAAGCCGAGACACAATAAACAGGGAAGCTCATCCAATACAGAGGCTACAGTGGAGAAAAGGTCCTCCATGTCACTAGTCAAGTAGTAAGTCAGGGTGATAAACTAAAAGGTAGGCAATGGATGGATGAAGACAATGAATAATGTAGCCAACACTAGCAAGCCAAGGTATGGTGGAATGATCACCTCTATTCCCCCTAAGGAGGGTAAAACCAATGAGTATGAATAGTGAACTTCTAAGTTTGAGTAGGGACAATATAATATATATAATAAGATCAACCAGGTCCACATATCTATATAATTGCCAAATCATGACACTAAGTGCTAAGACATGCTATAAGGATAAGTATAAAAGCAATATAACCACAACACTATGATATACTTGCTGAGTCATATACCTGAATGCTCATCATCTGAACCATCATCTGTCCTCTGAAACTGCTGCTGTAACTCTGGGCACTACTGAATGCTCTATACAAATGGTATAATGGCCATATCGATCATCTCTCTGAGTGTCCTGAGACTCAGTCATGGCATGGGAAATACAACTGCTGTCCAAAATCTGATAGTGATCCAATATAGATGCTCATCGTAGCATCTCAATGTAAGGGAACTGGCTGAATAGTGTACTGGAATCAGAAAAATAATGTATGGTAGCCCGGCTACTATATATGTGATAACAGGTCTTGTTGCCAAGAGCACTATGGGAGATCCTGTTCTGTACATACACTGCGGTTCTGGCAGCTTCTACCCATAGATGCATGGGTAAGTCTTGGTCGTGGATCATAGCCTTCACTGCTTCTATGATCGTTCTATTCTTCCTTTCGGCTACACGATTCTGTTGTGGACTATAAGGGACAGTAAGCTCCCTTTTAATTCTTGCTTGCTTACAGAAATCTTTGAAATCTCCTGAGGTATAGTCGCCTCCATTATCTGACCTTAGGATCTTAATCTTCTTTTTAGAGAGATTTTCTATGAGAGCCTTGAACTCTTTAAACTTTTCAAAGACTTCATTCTTGTTCTTCAGAAAGTAAATCCAAGTTTTGCGAGAATAATCATCAATAAAAGATGCATAATATCTATACCCGTTGAGAGAGGTGGTGGACATTGGCCCACAAATGTCTGAATGAATAATATCTAAAATACCTTTTGCCTTGCTGTCACTACTTGGAAATGGGTTCTTCGTGCTCTTCCCTTGAGCACACCCTTTGCATACTCCTTCATGATCCACCTGGATCTCTGGTAACCCAGTTACTACCTTACTTACAATTGGTAAGGCTTTGTAGTGTACATGAGCTAGTCTCCTATGCCATAGCTCACAGGGGTTCATGGTACCAGCCATCATTGCTGCATCTGCATGACCCTTAAGCTTGTAAAGTCCTCCTTCTTCTACTCCAATGACTACTACATCATCAATAGTCTTCCCTTTAGGCCACATGAGAACTTCACCATCTACAAATGCAACACGAAGACCTTTCTTATCTAATGCTGGAATAGATAGAAGGTTCTTCTTCAACCCAGGTACATAAAGTACATCCTTCATGTTCATGGACTTTCCAGAGTCCAACTTGTAAGAAGCTTCTCCCATACCTTTGATGGGATATTGGTAGTCATCTCCGAGTTTTACCTTGTGTGGAGATTCCTTCTGGATAAGATGAGATAAGGATTCTTTGTATCCTGTCATGTGTTTTGAAGCTCCACTATCAACTAGCCAAGTATCACTCCCATGAGATACTGAACCAGTGAGTGCTGAGATAAGAACATATTCTTCACTGGAGTCTTCATTATTTTTGGTCTTGTCATCATCATCACTATCTTCCGCTGCATGAGCATGAAACCTCTTCTTTTGCTTCTTGTGATGTCCATGTTTGTTTGGACAATTTCTTGCAATGTGTCCAGTCTTGTGGCATGAGTAACACTCAATTGAAGAGAAATATTTTCTGGTCCTTCTCTTCTTCTGGGGTCTCCTTGGAGAGTCCTCTCGAGGATGGGGGTTGTCCTTCCTTTTCTTTCCACCTTTAGCATGAGTAGCTAAAGCTTGGTCTTCATCGTTATTTAACTTCTCCTCTCTTACGACTATTCTTTCTTCTTCTTGGACACATTCTTCCCATAGGTTTTTGAACTTGATTAGTTTCTTTCTGGCACAAATGCCACGAACAAATGGTTCCCAATCTCGAGGGAGACCATTCAAAGTAGTCATCACAACTTCTGCATCTTCAATCATATCCCTAATGGCTTCTAATTGTTCTTTGATCTGGGATACCCTAGAGAAGTATGAGTGCATGGTTTCAGATTTCATGCACTTCACACCCTTGAGTTGATTTCTCAAGGTCATTTTTTTGTTGATGTTCTTTCGTTCAAATAGATTGGTCAAGGCATCAAACATTTCTTTTGGTGTCTTCTTGGAAGATCTACATGGGGGATCAAGTGATCCTTGATGGAATCAGCAATGATCCTCGTTGCTTTGATAAGATTCTTCTTATGCCTTGCCTTCTCTTCATCTCCCTCTGGTTCTGTAAGTCCTTCCTTCACATAGTCTTCTAGCTCATGCTCCTCAAGGATGAGCATGACTCTATACTTCCAGGATCTGAAGTTCTCAGCTCCTTCAAGCTTCTCATCAAGCTTGGTATTGCTTGTCGTCTTGCTATAATGAGTACTTCAAATGGAAATAGAAATAGATTTGAGACTTGCCAGAAATTTTGTCCTTTTGAGATCTGCTCCTCCTTGACCTAGGGTTTGTCAGAGAAACCCTAAAAATTCAAACTTTGAATTTCAAATTTCTGAAATGATAGAAAGATGCGCCTTGCAAAGTTGATCAAGCTTGTATACTTCAAATTTGAAATCTGCAAAAATTGACCCCTCAAAAATTGCCTTGAAACTTCCGGATCTTCTAGACAGGATCCCGGACTAGGGTTTGATAAAGCCTGGCCTTCTGCCCAACCAAAAAGCTCGATCTAGTGCTCAAAAGTTAGATTTTTCTAAGGAGTATCCAGCCGTGGTCACAAATTCCAAAAATTTCAACTTTTGCAGAAACCCTAATTTTCCACTTTTCCGATCAAAAGCTTGATTTAGGGTTTGATGGAGCCTGGCCTTCTGCCCAACCAAAAAGTTCGATCTAGGGCTCAAAGGTTCGATTTTTTTGAGAGGATCAATCCTATGCAGAGAAAGCTCAAAAAGTCTCTTTCTGTGAAAAGCCCTAATTTTCTGTGGCTGCACAATGTAATCTTTCAGGCTAGCTCTGATTCCATGTTAGTTTTTACTTGAGCAGCATATAGCATATAAACAATTACTGAAAGATAAACAAGCACAACATAAAAGACAAGAGACACAATTTATCCTGGGAAACCCTCTTGGGGTAGAAAACCCAGCCAAGCCTTCCTCAATATAAAAATCACAAAGTACAAGATAACCCCAAGACAAAACAGCTACTCCTCCACTTGTGCACACCTCTCTTCTTCACCTATGCGAACTTGCTTGAGTGAATGAGTGGTTAGAAGTGAGAGAGAGCACTTCTATTTATATTCTTCTGTTGGGGTGACAATTTCCCCAACAGGGCCGACTTCTCTACTTGATCGGTCAATTACATAATATAATAATCTTTTATGGGCTTTTCTGAGCCGACACATGTCCTAGGGTTTACATTGATTTTTTCAATGACCTTTACATTATTAATTACATGACGATCAACTCCTGTAGGAGGAATACAATAATATAAATAGAATATCTTCCACAGTTACATTATTTTAACAGTTTGTCCCTATACCGCACATGTGATACTGTTGATTGGGCCATACACATATAGCGAGAGGGTACAATAAAACATGACATGCAACAAGACATGGAGCAAGACATGCAACATGACATGTGGGAGGAGATTCAAAATGATGTATATGAAGATGCATAGGATGAGATGATTCTCAAGACACAAACATCATAAGGTCCAATGAAAAATGGGCTGAAAGAATGCTTACGTGCAAAGGTGAAGATCAATTTATTAATGCAATGCTGATATGGATCACTCAGACTTCATAATCAATTTAGAAGAGCAATGGTAATATGGATCATCAAGATACCAGACTTTCCAAGGGGAAGGCTTGAAGAATTGTATAAGAATACACATTTGGCTGATATATAGGCAGTGTATTCAAGTTGGGAACATGTTAGATCATTGAAGAATAGAAGATGTAAACTTGTAACAAAACAACTTTAGGTGTTGAATGGAAGTAGTGGATGGATTATACTTCCTATAGAAACATTCTGGAGTAATGCAATTGATGCAACTTCAGAAATTTCACTTCTTTCCTAGAGGTTTCCTGGATCTTAACCCTGTGAATTTTCAGTCTTAAGGCTGTGATGAAATATAAATAAAACAGTAGCAACAATGGATGATATTTCACCTATTGAAAACCCCAATCAACAAGGTAATCCAAGAGAAAAAAATACCAAAGTGTGCCAACAAGTTTCATCCCTTGAGGGCAAACTTATCATGCATAAAACAGTTCTGAAATTGACTTTATGGCAGCTGTAATTACAGCAGTAAATCTTCCCTATATTTTTCAATATTAATGCTAAATCGCTTAACAATTTCAGCCTTATGTCAAATCGGCAAGACATACTATAGTGCTGGAAATTACCAAACCATGAAGAAATACATGGCTAAAAATCAAATCTGCAATAGAGATCATTTTGGATGGCTGAAACCTTCTTATATATGTATAAAGATGAAATTGATGTACATACCATAGCTGAACCCAAGGCTAGTACAATCCTATACTACTCCAAAATCCTAGCTAGAGAAACCAAGAAAACCTTGGCTCCACCAAAAATACATCACAATGTAGCATCAACAATAACAAGCCTCCTTGGCAAAGCATCTCCTCTTCTTTGCTAGTTCAATAAGTACAACCTAGGGTTTAATCACAAAAAGCTAGCCCCATTGTCTTCAAAGGATGAAACCCTAACCCTTGTATTCATGATGCTCCAAAACCTCCAAGAAACCCTAGTGCCTCCAAGACAAGAGAGAGAAAGTACAAAGATGAAGATCCAAGACAGAGAGAGACTAGTGCACTCCTCTAGTGACATCTCTAACACAAGAGTGTTCAAGAATGAGAATGATGAAATGACTCTCTCCTTCTCTGTCTATATATATGAGAGGTAAGGGAGGCCAACAGAACACATGTGGGCCTAAAACCACACAAGCAACATGCAAAGTCACATGTAAGCTCACACATGTGAAGCACTACACTCCAAGGGTACACATGCCAAGCTCCAAGATGATGTCGTACACAAGCAAGGCTCCAATGCAAGGAGAAAACATGTTAAAATCCATAAAGGAAAAATAATATATAATAAATGAATATGAGATAGATGATATATGAAGCAATGCCATGTGATGGTGTATTTATAGCATTGACTAGTCACAATGGTTGATAGGTCATGTCTTTTAGTTAGGATGTGCCACTTCATTTATTATTATTTATTATCATTTTTATATATTTGTGTTAGTTACAAGGGAACTCCATGAGATGTGTCCAACGCTCTTCTTCCAAGCCTCCAATGACTCCAAATGCTCCTCCTAAGACATGTGCTCTGTTACCCCCCATTTTGCATGGGTGTCCACTTGTGATGTTCATCACAATTTTAGTGGGGTGACATGTTGATGATGGATATTGTTGCATGATTGTGCCATGATGCATACTTGTGATGTGTTATGGATGGATTCCCTTGGAGCGCCCTTGGATTTTGTCAGTTGGATGGTGGCATGGATGCTAAGGTGGCCTTTGGAGGCCTATCATATGGAGCGCTCTAGCCTTTGATCTTGTGGATGTCTTCATCACTCTATTGGGTATCATTTTCAGTTGAGCACTCTCCTAGTTTCTTCATTCCTTGGCACGTATGAGGGCTCATGCATGGCTTGTTGAGGGGTCGTTGCTTCCTTCACGAGGATATTGTTTATGCTGGTCACTTTCTCCTTGATTGTGATGATTATATCATGGATTGATGGTTTTCTAGGTTCATGGCTTGCTGATATTCATGGTGGTATAGATCTCTTGGCATTGGCCCGTGTTTTGTACCTAGTTTTTATGTTGTTTCAGGGGTGAATTGTGCATAACATGACCCTTTTTTCAAACCCGTGGTTCTCCAACACCCTAGCTCAGATGGGGTCTTATGATATATGGTTGTTAAGATATTTCCAAGCTCTTTCCAATTGTGTGGAACTCTCAGCCTCATTCTTTAGGGCGTTAGAGGAATGTGGACATTCTTTCTGGGTGTCAGATTTTAGTTTTTGACAATTTTCAACAGTTTGGCAGCCTGCCTTCAGGAGGGTTGTTCTCTTTCACCCTAGCTTTGTTGGAGGTCTATAATATATGGATGGAAATTTATTTCTGAGACCTTTCCAATGGTATTGAATGCTCCACCTAGTTCCAAAGGGCGTTGGAGCTATGGAAACTTCTTTCTGAACGTCTAATTATGGTTTTCGAGGCCATGTTGCTACACATTTTTATGCATGATGGTGATCCCGATGAGTATTTTTGAGTTGAAACATCATGTTCCTTGAATTCCCTCTCTTGGCACACATGTGTAGGCATGGTTATATTGTTTTGTTGAGTTGGCATGGTGAAACACATGATGAGGCACTTTGGTCTTTTTTATTAGATGTGGGGCTTTATTGCACATATGTTCATGCACTTTTCCATTGGAGATCTTAATCACTTGTTGAGCCATTTGAGGAGGTACGTCCACTTTGGAGCTCATTTTACATTATTTGAGGAGGGCCATCCCATATTAGAGTAGATCTAGGTTCAAAACCCTAAGATCTAGGGTATGTTCCTTGCTTATTGGATCATTTTCTTTGGAGTGCTAGCATTTGGAGGCTATATTTGGGACATCTACTTGCCATTCATCCTTATTTGGTGGAGGAATCCTCATTCTTGGGGCCTTATGTATCTTTGGCATTGTACATGTGGCATTGACCATCACATTTTATGGATCTTGTTAGAGTTTGTTAGCGTTTAGAGGAGTATTTTTTATATGTTTACTCCTCCCTAGGATAAATCCTAGAGTTTTGGTAGATCTATTATTATTGTATTATAAAGGAAGTTGAGCTTCTCTCCTATATAAGCAAGCCTTTTCCTCATTTGTTCTCATGGTTGGATTTTCGGAGTTCTCTCTTTCTTGTTCCTTTCTTGTTCATGTGTAGCGTACTTCTCTTTATTGAAGCTTCATGGTTGTAAGTTGTGTTAGGTGTTTAACATTGTCATTTCTAGGCTTTACTTGGGCCATTTAAAGGGTAGTAGTAGTACTACCCCGTTGGAGAAAGAAGTTTTAATTTAATCTCTACTTCATCCTTTCTTGCATTTTATTTATACAGGATTTATGTGTTGTATATTTTCCCTAATTCGGATTGTGCAACCATAAACCTTTATTTATAGGGTGCACCCCATTGAATGGAGGAAGAAGCTTTACAAGGGGTGTTAAGCACACTAGCTGCACATAGAGGGAAGAGATAATCCCCAAATAGGCACATACTGAAGCAAGATGTAACAAAAAAGGTGATGAAGGTTGCTTTGGCCATGCAATGAGTGTGAAGATGATGCAAAACTCAACCAAAAGTAAAGGCCGAAGATTAGAGGCAAAGGGTTGAGAGTATGTGATGGAAAGAGAAAGAAGACAACCAATATTGGGAGCACATGTCATTGTGTTAGATTTCCTAATGAAGCCATGTGTGGAGAATATTTTAGTTTCATAACTTCATAAATTACTTAGTCTCACACTAACATTGAACAAGTTGAGAATAAGAAAAATTGTAGTGAGGTCAAGGAGCCACCAAGAAGCTCAAGGGTTACTTAAGGTATATGAATGAAGAGTCATAGAAGTCAAAAGGCCAAGAGTCATGAATGAACTTATAAAAGAGACCATTGATGCCTAGATCCGCACGTTAACATGTGAAATCTCAACTCACTGAGAGTGGCTTTGGGGGCAAGTCAACGAGTCAGGTGCAACTGTCACCACAACACTCAATTCCTTCTATTTAGGCCAAGTCCTAAACAAAGGCCAAGGGAGGTAGACCCTAAGAAATATAAGGATGGTCCCTGTGAAAAAAGCGACTTAGGAGTTAATAAAAGAAACTAGGAAATTAATTTAGCAGTATATCTAACAAGGAAATCAACATTTGTAATCACTAAAACAAGTAAATCAAAGCTTCAACATGTATATAATAGAGATCACTTCTTTAACCACTAAGCAAAAAGGATACGATTGGAGAACCTGAAATACTTGCAAGCTACACTATTGATTAATTTACCAGCAGAAAGGAAAGTTATCTAATTACTAGAAAGTGGAAGCAAAGTCAAGTTGTGAACTCGCTGGAGCGAGGATTGACTTTCTTGTTAAATGGAGGATCTTCGAAATGTGAATTTATTAAGGTGAAATGAGAGTTTCTAATATATGCAAGGTACATGGAAACAAGTCTGGATGCCAAGTGTGGTAGTACATGAAGAAGGGACTAGATTGGAGTCGATGGGAATGTCCAACGTAGTACACCAAACGAGGGTGTATCATGATGGCTCCCAACGGTCACTACCTAGTATGGTTCCTCAACTGTAGAATTTGCCCACAAAGTGACAATTCTGTGGATTTTTATAGACGTCGGAATACGTCTCTAGGGAGGATTAATTTTAAGTTCAGTTAATGTGAAGTGTTTTTAGAATGTTGCTTAGATGGAATTGATCAGATAATTACAATATGCATGAATAAATGAGCATAATATACTAGCATGCAGTAATATCTATGTAGAAATGGAAAAGACAAAAAATACTAAAAAACTCTAATGTTGATTTTAGAGCACCATAGGAAATGTGGTTTAATATAACTTAGGAATTAGTAATTGTAGTTAGCATGCGAAGTTAGATGCAAAAAATGTGACTCGAGGCTAGGGGGACGTGACACCACCACCCTATCGGACTAGTTACAAACTTGAATCGGAGCTTCCGAGAAGTGCTTACTGTTGGTCCTTATGGCCAAAAGTCAAGCTTAGAAGTTTATGGAAGAAGCAAAGTGAAAAATGAAAACAATATTACCTTTTTACCGATTTGAGCTGACCGAACCAAGGGGGAAATTGAGGCTGCTTTTTGGACTGCGTGTTCACTTTCCAAAATCTGCAAATTAAGTTAATAGGCAGTGAGCAAAAGTTAGTGGCGAATGCACTCCTTCAATGCCTCGAAAAGTGTGCTCTTACCTACAAAACAAAAACCACTCAAAGGAATGTATGTAAGGGAGTTGTTGCCGCCTAAAACACACTTGCACATGGGTAAGTCTCCCAACCTCTATGTGTGTTCCTGAGGGCAACTATGAGTTAAGAACCCAGTGTCACCTCAATCCTAAACTCCTCCATTTAGACCACAACTCCTAAAGGCCAAGTGGGGTAGTCCCTACTTACTAAGTTCTTTTTGTAGTTTGTTTTAGGGAGTTGTAAATTACCAAAGACTAATATGACAGTCAGCGTGTAGTGATGCAAATATTTCAATGTCAAGCAAATCCTTTAACAAGCAACTAGTAATGTATGTAAGAGAGAAACAATCAAATAATCAAAATGACTAGTGTCGTCTCTACTCAGGCTATGAAGTCACAATAATCAACTTCAAATAATTTTCCTAAAGCAGCAACTCACTTACTTTAACAAATATAAAAAGAATATGATGACTTCCAGTAAATGAACAAGTTAAAATAAAATGCTTGCAAAGACAGACTATCAAGATATCATATAAAGCATTAAAATGTAGATTTTGAACAACTTAAAGAATCAAGGATTCATGTAACAATATTGAGCTGAAAATAAAGTACTTGAAGAAAATGTTGTGAACAAGATAGCTAAGTGAAAAGCTTGCAAAATAGAAAAGATTGTAACAATGTTTTGCAAGTGGTCCTTTAAATTTTAGCAAATTTTAATGTCTTTCTTTCACTTAGGGGATTAATGTGTTTGTTGCAAAGAAATGAAACTAATCTAGATTTCTACCCCAAAGAAACTATCTGCTTCGATTAGAGAGAGAATGTTGGGTGCTCAACTTGAGAACACAAGGTTCCCAACTAGCTCCACGGGTCAAACTCAAGACTTGTTGGGTGCTCAACTGGAGGACACAAAGTGCCACGAGACCCCTCACAGTCTCTACCCCACTAGCTCCACAGGACAAGCCTTCTTTTCTCCGTTCTAGTGAAGATATGTAACTGTGTGCCTCTTAATCTAGCCAACACAAATCTTTGCCCTTTCTCGTCACCCAAGTTCGGTTTAACCGGTGAGGGGAGAGGATACGGGGCAAAAACGGGGCTTAAGTTAAATTTTATTTCTTTAAACAAAACAAAACTAAAACAATGTAAGCCAAGCGCGATATCATCGGAGAGGCAGAACCACTCACGTATGAGGTGCGGGCGAAATGAATTTACTTGAAAATAAATTACAGAAGTAAAATGAAGGCCAAGCGCGATATCACTGGAGCGGCGGAGCCACTTCACTAATGAGGTGCGGGCAAAATAAACAACTTAAAGCAAATTACTAGAAATAAAGAAACAAGCCAAGCGCGATATCATTGGAGCGGCAGAGCCACTTCACTAGTGAGGTGCGGGCAAAATGAAAATGCTTGAAGTAAAAAAAATAACTAGCAAGCAAATCTAATTAACAAACCGTGCAAGGATGGGCAAAGACTCTTCCTTTGGCATGCAACTAAGAGTAAACTAACTAAGACTTAAATGCTTGAAAATAAACACAATAAACTCAAGCCCAAGAGACTCTCTTGGGCTTGTTACAATGATGTAAATTCCAACACTTATTATTATTAGGAAGATAGAGAGAAAATAGTGATTTTGACCGTTATTTGTGAAGGGCTTGAAGTAGTGACTTGTGGAGACCTTCTATGCTTGGAGATGGCTGATTTTGGATAGCATATCCTTCTTGAAAGTGTGCAGACCTGCTAAAAACCAACAAGCAAAGAGTTACAAAAAAATGCCCAAAATCACTTTGGGACAATGTTAGTTTATCATACAAAAATGTACAAATTTACAGAAAATTTATGAGCAATTTTTTATGAGATAATAACATGTAAACAATGATTCAAATCTGATTTATATATACAAAATATGTAGAATATGATGCAGAAAATTTAAATGGGAAATAAATAAGAAGATAGTGTTCTTTTGCCCATCCAATGCTTTGAGGAGTGGGGTATCTGACCAAAGAATTCCACCATCAAAGCTTAGTGACCTGCAACTTGTAAGATATTGCTAAATCAACTGAAATGAAAGGTGGGTACCTATAGAGGAGCTAAGAGATCATAAACTTCAACCAATAAGAATATGAAGATCTTAACTAGCTAAATAGGAAAAGTCATAAAATAAATAGCAAAATTACTAGAAATCTCACCAAAGCAAAATAGTTTGCTTGTTTGGCCTCCCAATGGTTGAATAGCATGAAGATCTGAAGCAATGCACCACCAAGAGCATCCACAACACCAAGTCTCCTCCAAAGAATTTGTATTACCAAGCCAAATGGCTGAAAATTACAATGGCCCAACAATGGGGCAAGAAGAGAGAAAGAGAATGCGAGAAATGGAAATGAAGCAAGAGCATGAGAGATTGTAACCCAAATGAGGAGGAATGCCCTCCTTAAATATGAAAAATGAAAGAGAGAGGCTCTTTGCATGCTAGACAAGTGTCACAAGGGAGAGAGGGGGGCCTAAGAAAGGGGGGCGAATTTGCTCAAGGAGGGAAAAACCAAAGTTTGAGATCTCAAATATGGGGAAATAAACCCCCATTTTAATGCTCCCAACCTTATTGCTATGTCAAACGGGGAGGAAACCACCATAGTGGGGCCATTCCCATTGATTTTTACTCACCCAACCAATCAAAGAGAGGATGGCACACCCCCTAGAGTGGGAAACTCATAACTAATGAAATACACTCATGGGGGGCCCTTTTATGCTTTAGTTTTCATGTTGGGTGCATAACATAGGCTTTAGAACCTTTACTTGGCCACCCCAAGTGACTATAATCACTTTTACAAAATTTGGCTCTCTAATTAAATGCTCAATTTCTTGATTTCCTTAAATGACCTGGGAAAAAGTGACCAAAACCATAGTAATACTTGTCCGAATGACTTCAAACTTGGCCCAAGGGTGTAGGGGGTCTCATGCCATTTACTTTGAGTGCCCATATCCCTATACAACATCAAAATGGGCCAAGTAACCTTCTTTTACATTACAACAGATTGTCCTGAGTGACAATTTTTAATGACCAAAAATTAAAAAATCCTATGTAAAACTTAATGAAATTCCGCAAGACTTTGAATAATGTCTAGCATGGTAATATAGAACATTCCTAGGACCCAATCACCCCATGGAATCGATCACTAGAACGCATTTTACCACTTTGGAGGTATTTTTGAGTGAAAAACTCAAATAATTAAAATCTTTAAAAAGAAATTTTAATTATCCAAGTAAAAAAACACTCGATGAAAGGACTTCCCTGATGATAAATTCTTAGGTGATTAAGTTATACAAAACTAGACCCTCATGCTGACATATCCTTACAAAATCCCCCGCATGGGTGTGGAAATTTCATGGGAAGAAGAAAAGAAGAAGAGTTGTCTCGCTTGATATAATCATTAAGTACTTCTTTCTTATCTTCAAGGCACATTCAACATGTGCAAGGTACACTGTTGTCCACCAAGTCGGTTTTGGTGGTCAAAAGGGGTTAAAATGCGAATCTAAATGGACATAAGTGTCTGTATCATACAAATTTATGACTGTCCAAAGAGTGGACAAGGAGCTAAAAATGGTGGAAAGTGCATCGAAACACATTTAGAACCACTCCTAGGGTACCAGTCTAAGTGGGAAATTAGCCAAATGTTGACTAAGCCACTTGGAATTGACTAGTACTAACTAGATCTAACTGAATAATGTACTTTAAAGATTATTAGATCTAGCATGCATGAATAAAATAGATCTAGAACAAATATAATTTTGATAAAAGAATATCTAACTAAACATGCATTTAAAACTTTTTGATTTGTGTGAAATAAGGGAAGGTTATAGAAGAGTTTGTAGAAGAGTGGTTGTTCAAGCTTCAATCGATGGATTACTTTTAGAATTGTACAGAAGGACTAGTCCACAAGAAAAGGGTCAACAAGTAAAAGGGTTGCTCAAGGCCAACCATGATCTGCTTATCGGATGAGAACCTGCAAATGCAAATAAATAACTAGAAAGGGATGTGTTGTCCGCCGAGATGCACACTAGCAGTAGAAATCTTTCGAAAGTTGTTTCCTCACTGAAAATAGGAAAGGTGTGGCCTTGGGGGCAAACAAAGAGCCAGGTGTTGTTACCTGATCCCAGCTCCTCCATTTACGCTAACTCCTAACGAAGCCAAGGGGGGTAGTTCCTAACAAAGAGTTGTCTAAGGCTCTTGTGTTTTAAGTGTTTTTATGGTGATGTGATGTGGATGGGTGTTGTTTAAGAGTTTTTGTGATCACAAGTTACAATAATTGAAAATAAATAAACAAAGATATACTTGCAATAATTTAGAGATACACCATTGATTGATAACTTATAGCAATAGCATCCACAATGAGACAAATTAAAACAGTTTATAACATGCACTTCTGATAGATAAAAATAAATGAAACAATAGAGGGACCAGTGCCTTATGGAGTCAAATAATGTGCTTGGGATGCTGAGATACAAGTCTTAATATGGTGCTTGAGATCGTTTTGCAAGTGTTCTTTGTAAATTTTATTATAAATTTTGTGGTGATCTTGATTATTAAAAGGTGAGGGGAATTTCTAAGCGATACGCAAGGTACTGGAAATCTGTCAGGGAATACTCTAAGTGGCTCCGTTCGAAGACATGTCGGACCACCCAAGTTTTCAGCGAGGCGTTCAATAACTAACCAGCCACTGAAAGCGGGATATGGCTACCCGGCGCCCACACTTGGAATTTGCTCACTTTCGAGTATTTTATCGATCAACGCCGGATTCGTTGGTTATGGGGTGGTAAATTTTATTATGGTTAAAATTGGATTAATATGAGAAATTAAGTAACCAATACCGTTTATGTGTAACCCAACCTCCCAGGGAGGGGCAGAGCATACATGGTATGTAAAATAGTAAGTTCCAATTTTAGGGGAGATGGTGAGTTGTGAATATTTTACTTAGAGCACATAAACAAAGCTCTTTGACAGAGAGTGCTCTTGATTCACCTTATGGTGAGATTCAAGAGTCTTATCTAATCTAATATGAAAATGCACAATGCAATAATGCTCTCCGATCGAGAGTGCTCTTGACTTGTCTTATGACAAGTTCAAGAGACTTTGTGTTCTTTTTATGATCAAACAAATATAAGCAAAAAACACGCAAGTGAATCAAATAAAAATGCAAAAGATATAATCTAGCTATTAGTGGAAATGAAACTACTTGCAAAATGGAAAGACTAATCTAACAATTAGTATTCTACTTGCAAAATGGAAAGGTTAATCTAACAATTAGTGTTCTACTTGCAAAAGTGAAACTAACCTAAGAATGAAACAAGCAAGGAAACAAAACACTACAAACTTCCCCAAATGGGGAAGTTGGGTGTGGGAGCCTTAAATCCCACTTGCTCTTTTTATTACGAGATTACAACTTTTTGGGGATTTCAACCTTTGGAGAGAACTTGAAATGAAATAAATGAAGTTTCTTAAGAGCTTTTACAAAAAAGGAGATTGGTTATGATCTTTGTTTTCTTGGTTTAGATCTTCTTTTTGGTTTGCTCTTCTTCTTCGTTTCTTGCTTCTTCTTGGTTTCTTGCTTCTTCAAGTCTCTTAACTTTGTTTTTTATTGATCTCTTCTTTAAGCACCTAAAACACAACAAAGCTCAAGTACCCATCATTGTTAATCAAATCAAAATAAATCTAAGATCTAACTAACCAAATGGAAATCTAAGACTAAGTACAATGTTGAATTTTAAAATGCAATGCAAGTCCTAGATCTAAGATGCAAACTAGAATGCTAACTTTTATGAGATCTAAATGCAATTTTAAACAAAGTGGATGAAGCTAAGGTGGGAAGAGAAAACGAATGGAAGAGTGGAGAGAAAGGGAAGGGAAAGGAGATCAAAAAGAGAAGAAACGAAGTGAAGAGGAGGAAGAAAAACGAATAGAAGGAGAAGGCAAAGAAAGGGAGACGAAAGGGAAGGAAGGAGAAGAAAAACGAGAGCAAGGAGATCAAGCAAGTCAAAATCAAAGGACAAACTTGAGGAGGTTTTAAAGCTTGGATAAGAATGGTTCTTTGAGGTTTCCACAACTTCAAAAGGGTAGATCTAGTAACCAAGTAACCGAAAATGTTTTAATTTTAATTTTAAGTAGTGTTAAAGAAAAGAGCTCTTGATTTGTGAAGCAAGGATAGATACAGCTGAGCTCAAACCTTTCTCCACCTTTGATGAACCCTGAAAAGCCATAAATCTCAAGAAATAAGTGATATCAAATACTAGAATGCTAAATAAAACAACATCAAATCAATACTGGTATAACTGACTACTTCCTATTCATTTAGATGTTGAGAAACCTTGAATAGATAACCAAATTAAAGACGATAAATGGCTAACCTTGCGTGCTAGATTGATAGCCCTCCTAAGCTAGCAATGATAAAAATTTCAGTTTCATAAAGAGAAGTGGGTTTAGAGAAATATCTTCTCAACAAGATGAATTCATAACACCAAAGACAATGCATAGACCTCCAAAGTCTTCACTTTATTTCCAATTTAAACAATAAGCAAATTACAAATTCGAGCAGAGTCTCTTGCATATTCTCCATGAGAAACAATGGTGCAAAGCTCTTGCTTTTATACAAAAACTGAGTACCAATAACCTCAATCGAACTTTGGCATGCATGAGATCCACATCCAATCAAGAGAGGTCGAAATCCAATCATCCATGAGCTTGGAGAGTAGATTGAATAGTTAACTCGAAGTCTTGGTAGTTGTGAGTGGGGAGGTGGCCTCCACCTAGGAAAGGCGCCCCCCACTCCTTCTTGTTAATATCAACCATCCAACTCGCATCCTCCACATGTGAAAGTCGTGTGCATGCAAGGAGGGCAAGTTCCATTCAATGGTGAAGCTTCGAGCTCGATGGAGAAGATAACTCGAGTTTGTTGGTGTTAAGCATGTGATGTGGCCCCAATTTGAGGAGGGCGCCTACCAAATAATAAATGCACAATCGACCACCTATTCAATGTTTGCCACTTCACTAATTCGTGAGCCATGGAGAAGAGGGCGAATTCCCTTGATTGACTTGTCTTGCAGTGACTGGATACTTAACTGAATCCACTTGGACTTGATTGGAATCTTCATAAATGCCTCATGCCACGTCATTTAGCCTGTTTATTTAATCCAAATGGATTATTTTGGAGAGATTTGGATTATCTTCAATTTATTTATTTTTGATTATTTTAATTAATATTTCTCTTTTATTGATTTTTTGAGAAAATATTAATTATGAGGCTAAATGACTGTCTGAAACTTAGGATAAGTGGGTTTGGGGTTTAATTAGGATTTTTGGCTTAGGAATTGAGCCTCCAATATTTTAAATCCACCCCCAAACCACTGACATATTACAAATTGAATTTTTCCAATTAAATATTTGGAAAATTTAATAATAAAATAATAAAAGATAAAATTATCCAACGCGTCCGGTAAAAAAATTTCGGACAACGTTTTAAATGAATAAGGGACCTAGGGAATGAGCATCTAACACATACATAGTGTCTAGTAGGTTTATATACATCAGTTGGACTCTAATACCCCCCCAAGGCCCAAACTTTCAAAATCGGGCATTCCATCTTTGAAGGAAGTGGGAGAAAACCTCGTCGATTATTGCTCGGCCATAGGCAAAGCATAATTGATAAAGGCAAAAAACTCCCTGGAATACCTTAGTTGATAGTTAAGTCTTGGGGAACCGAGCCACTCAAAACCCCTACTAGCACACTTATTACAAAGACCCCATGGGGCATGGTCATTTCAACAGAAAAAAAGACTGGCTAATCATCACAAACTGAATCCCTGATACTGTGGAAGTGAACATGGATCATGTTCAAACACTGGCGACTCAATGGAGGTTCAACTATTGTACAAAATAGTTGGTAACAGGATGAAAGATCCCTCCAACTGCTTCTCTCGGTGTAACTGTTATCACATATATAGTAGCCGGGCTACCATATTCTATTTTTCAGATTTGAGTACACTTTACAGCCAATTCCCTTGCATTGAGATGCTGAGATGAGCATCTACTATGGATGTCATGTCCCAAATTTGGAATTAGGTCACAATGGCCTAATCACATTGTCCATATTCATTAGAGTTTGTAAAATTGATGTTAAAGGTCAAATAATTGCCAAGGAGGAAAATTACTAGTTTCTTAGGTTTGGGGTGGAAGCTTTGGGATTTGGAATAATGGGGATAATAAATGATGTTTGAACATTAGAGTGGCATAAATATTTAATAAAGGATTTAAATAAATATATACAAGTGAAAATCAAAGTGGCATTTGATCATGAAGACACATGGAGGAAGTGGGACCCACATATGGCTAGATTTCCCCACTACACTTAGCATCATTCTCTCACCAATTCGAATTCAAAGTGAATGGTAACATACTTGGGGGAGTCCAAAAGGTATTATTCATGGCATGACTCATCCAAGGTCGAAATATAGAGGAAGAGTAACTCCCATGGAAGAGGAAGAGGCAATTTGGAGTTAGTGAGACACTTGGGCTAGATTCCTTAGCTCCATACTTGAAAAAGTCGCCGAAAAATCGCGACTTTTTGTAAAAGTCGCGAGGTGTAAACCTTGCCGAAAAATCGGCTCGCAAAAATCGGCGACTTCCGACTTTTTCAAAAAATCGGCGCTTTTTTCGAAAAAATCGCGAGTTTATGGAAAAAATCGCCCAGGCTTTTTCACAGTTTTAAAAACTCGGGTTTTTTTTAATAAATTTGATGAGTTTTGTACATGTAACATTGATGGCAATAATACTAAATGGTAATGTTAAATTCTTAAAGTAAAAGGATGGAAAATGAAAGATAAAGAGAATGTTAATTGTTTCAGGATGTTTGAGAGTGGTTCCAACCTCATCAGACTTCATATGCAAAAAGTAGGATTTTAGATCCCATTTAGAATTCAACAGACTTAATGGTTTTCAGGATTTCAGGATTCCAACGTTTCCAGTGGATTCTATCATGTATGTGGGTAAGGGATTGGAATTTAATGAAGTACATCAAACTCTCTATGTACCTTGATGTTGGTGGTATCGATGCCTGATTGTTAAAGTTGTTTGAATTCCACTGTCATGACCTTAATAAAAAAATGTACCCTTCAGTCAAGCAAAATCACTTATTAAGCATGGGAAGCTCTTTCTACCTTATTTTAACGCTTGGATTAAGAAGTTTGAACAAAATTGTAGGGTGTTAATTGATGTCCTTGGAGGATCAACTTCGATATTGGAGGCAGAGGCAAAGTCTAGAGCCTAGAGGTGGGGGAACATGGTGCTATTGATAAATATGATCTCGACATAGACAATGATTTTGATGATTATGTTTTTTCAATTTTGATTTAGATATGTATTGTGCTTGGTGCCATTATGATAATATTTTGTCTCTAATGGTTTGGAATCATAGCTTGGAATCTTTAATATATATTTTTTTCATTAAAATTGTAAAATTTTATGTATTTTTTAACAGTCCGAGTCATTGAAATCAAACCACTCCGAGTTATTTGCATCCACTACATCTATATATTAGTGATTTCTTCATATTTATGTTCCAATGTGTTTATCTGATGTTATTGTTACGTTGTATGTTTAAAATTCTGAAAAAAAATGAATGTATTTTGTATTTTTTAATGTTTGTCGACTTTTTCCGACTTTTCCCGATTTTTTCGCCGATGTTGCCGAGAAATTGTTTTCGGGACCCTTGCCGACTTTTTGCCGAGTCCGACTTTTTCAACGTTGCTTAGCTCTATGACAACAATGATGAAGATGCTATGACACCTACGACACAAATCAGACCTGAAGGCTGACATATGACATATATGACATGTCAGGGCTAAAAATAGACTCCAAGCGGGCGCTCAAGGGTGTTAGGGCAGCTAAGATGCTTCCACATGTGATTTGGTGGAAGTGGGAAACTAGGAATTGTTGTACAAGTGACGTTCTTTGGAATCTCTTCCCAACTTGAGTTGGCATGAGTCTCTTGGAAGGAATTCGACCCATGGAGGACATTAGAACTTTATAAATGTCAATAACAAAGAATGAAACCAGTTTTTGATCATTTGTAGAATTTGCAATTGCATTTGTGAAGAGGGAGAGCTAGTGGATGACTAGTTGCTTGCCTTAGCCAATTTCGAGGGTGAAAGATTCCCATCCAAGTTGCAATTGGAAAGGCCATTCAGACCTTTTATTTGGAGCTTTAATGGAGTCTTTATTTGCAGGTGTAAGCTACAGGGAAGTTCATGGTTTCTTCTATTGCAGCTCACTCCTTCAACCATTTCCAGTTTTGATGGCATATTCTTGATCCTTGAGGGAGGGCGTTTTTGGTGAGCTATTGTACTCTTTGGGGGAGATTCTAATGCCCCATTTCTTTTGTAATATGAAGTAAGTACTATGTTCTTCATCTCCAGAAAGTTTCAGGTCGAAATTCCAAGTAGAAATGTATAAATCTCATTTTTAATGGAAGAACAATGCCATGTCCCCACTACCTTGTTGTGAACCAATGTCTTGATGATGATTTCAAATGAATGGATGATTCTCTGATGCATTTGTGATTAATGGACTGCCATGGATGTATTTTACAAGTTTCATGTACTGTACTTGAGCATTTGAAGTATTTTTACGCAGTTTAATTGCATTGGGAGAAGAAATAGTGCCATTTCCCCAAGGGTCAAATTGGTGATTTTTGCAGTTGAATGGGAGAGGGTTGGAACAGATATAATAATCAATTAATGGTGCACATGAGACCTTAATAACATCCTTAATACATTCCCTACCTCTGTTCAGAAATTTGAGTGGCTTTGGAGGCATTTGGGAAGCTATTTTCAATACATACCCCAGGGGGATTTGAACCCCAAATTACTAGTAAAATTGCATAATTGGCCCAGAATATTAAGAGAGTTTGCAGAGGTATTTTGGTGGCCATATGTCATCCCTGAACATCATATTCCAGTCCTAATATCATTCATACACCTTCCTTGAAGATTTGAAGGCATTTGGAGTCAATTTGAGACCTAGAGACCAATACTAGTCAAAGGGAAATCACTAGTAAAGTTACCTACATTGACCAAAATTGAAAGAGGATTTGCAGAAGTATTTTAAAGGTCCAAAGGCATCCCTGAAACACATATTTATGTTCTAATACCACTCATATCCCTTCTCAGAAGATTTGGGATCATTTGGGGCAAATTTGGGACCTAGAGATCAAAACTAGTCAAAGGTCTAACTAGGGAAAAAAGTGAAAAATTGCCATTTTAATAAAATTCCTAACAAGGGACATTACAGTGGTATCAGAACATGGTCTTGGCACCTGATGTGGTAGAACATTAATGAAGACCAGGAGTCAAAAAAATAAGCCACCACCCTTAGAAACTGAAACTGGATGTACTTTGGTGAAAGGGAAGAAATAGGAGAAGAAGTGTATTCATTGGTCACCATGAGTAAGGATGAGAAAGGAACCTCAGAGGAGAATGAGGAGTTTAGAAAATTATTGGAACCTTCCTTTGAAGACAAGTGGAGGCAATACTTTCAAGAGTTCAAATTGTTGCTTAGTGAACTTGGAAGCAACTCGGAAAAAATAATGAGCAATGGTTCTCTTTTCAAGGAAAATGATGAAACAATTTATGCCACAAAAGAGGAACCTAATGTAATTGTGGAACATGAGCTACATGTTGATATGCAAGTTCTTGAAGATGCTACACTAAAACAAGAAGAAGGACAAGCACTTGTCCTTGTTCAAAGGGATTATGAGTTGCCTCATGGAGAGAGTTGCAAAGCCTTGGAAGAGGTACTTGATCTCACAATAGTTGGACCAACCAATTATGGAGAAGATGAATTAAATATTTCAATGGGTAAGAGTTGTAAAGAATTAAAGTTGTTTCATAATTCCTCACCCCACACTTCTTTTCCAACCACATCACTTTGGGATGAAAATTGGGTGAAAGGTTTTTTTCTAGTGGTGCCACATGAGGGGTATGAAACTCCTACCTCTCCTTTTGATGATGACATGAATAGAGCACCTCATTATTTAGAATTGCAGCAGCATATTGCTTTACCTTATGATGATACATATCCTCATGGATGTATGGATGAGACTTCTTTGAGTCCTTTGAAGTCTTCTTGTTTTTCCTGCTCATTATTTGGTTCAGATTTTAGTGGAGATTCTTCATTCACTTCTTGGATGAAAGAATGCATGGCTGAATATTTTGATGCATATCACGTTCTCTTGGAGCAGCACTATCGGACATGGGATCCTCACCTATGTCATTGGAGCAGATTTGATTGGTCACTTGAAGATTGTATGCACCTAGCAAATGGTGGTTTACTTACTTGGAGGTATAAACACTTTCATGATTCTTTGATGAAGCATCTTCTTGATGTACATTTTCATTATGTTGTTATGTACTTTGATGAAATATATTTTGCACTCATGATGTTTGGAAGAATGCATACAAGAAAATGGGATCCAGGAATCCTCTTATATGATGGTATGGGTTGGAGAGCACTTTTAATTGTTGGGGTGCAATACAAGCAATGGGACCCTGGAATAATTTTTGTCTCATTGGTTTGAATTTTTTTGGGGGAAACAAGCAGTATGGGAGATGGATTTCCCACTTAATAAAGTGAATTTTATCAGAGTAGTGCAGCAGCAAGCATGGTGGTTCCTCTCTAAAATCTTCAAGGAAACTCAAAGACTCAAGGTTGGGCAATTCAATGACAACTTCAAAGAATTATACAGGAAGCAGGTTCTTCAACACCCATGTTTGAAATTGCTTGAGGACAAGCAATATTGGGAAGGGAGGATTTGTCATGTCCCAAATTTGGAATTAGGCCACAATGGCCTAATCACATTGGCCATATTCATTAGAGTTTGTAAAATCGATGTTAAAGGTCAAATAATTGCCAAGGAGGAAAATTACTAGTTTCCTAGGTTTGGGGTGGAAGCTTTGGGATTTGGAATAATGGGGAAAAAAATGATGTTTGAACATTAGAGTGGCATAAATATTTAATAAAGGATCTAAATAAATATATACAAGTGAAAATCAAAGTGGCATTTGATCATGAAGACACATGGAGGAAGTGGGACCCACATATGGCTATATTTCCCCACTACACTTAGCATCATTCTCTCACCAATTCGAATTCAAGGTGAATGGTAACATACTTGGGGGAGTCCAAAAGGTATTATTCATGGCATGACTCATCCAAGGTCAAAATATAGAGGAAGAGTAACTCCCATGGAAGAGGAAGAGGCAATTTGGAGTTAGTGAGACACTTGGGCTAGATTCCCTAGCTCTATGACAACAATGATGAAGATGCTATGACACCTATGACACAAATCAGACCTGAAGGCTGACATATGACATATATGACATGTCAGGGCTAAAAATAGACTCCAAGAGCGCGCTCAAGGGTGTTAGGGCAGCTAAGATGCTTCCACATGTGATTTGGTGGAAGTAGGAAACTAGGAATTGTTGTACAAGTGGCGTTCTTTGGAATCTCTTCCCAACTTGAGTTGGCATGAGTCTCTTGGAAGGAATTCGACCCATGGAGGACACTAGAACTTTATAAATGTCAATAACAAAGAATGAAACCAGGTTTTGATCATTTGTAGAATTTACAATTGCATTTATGAAGAGGGAGAGCTAGTGGATGACTAGTTGCTTGCCTTAGCCAATTTCGAGGGTGAAAGATTCCCATCCAAGTTGGCAATTGGAAAGACCATTCAGACCTTTCATTTGGAGCTTTAATGGAGTCTTTATTTGCAGGTGTAAGCTACAGGGAAGCTCATGGTTTCTTCTATTGCAGCTCACTCCTTCAACCATTTCCAGTTTTGATGGCATATTCTTGATCCTTGAGGGAGGGCGTTTTTGGTGAGCTATTGTACTCTTTGGGGGAGCTTCTAATGCCCCATTTCTTTTGTAATATGAAATAAATACTATGTTCTTCATTTCCAGAAAGTTTCAGGTCGAAATTCCAAGTAGAAATGTATAAATCTCATTTTTAATGGAAGAACAATGCCATGTCCCCACTACCTTGTTGTGAACCAATGTATTGATGATGATTTCGAATGAATGGATGATTCTCTGATGCATTTGTGATTAATGGACTGCCATGGATGTATTTTACAAGTTTCATGTACTGTACTTGAGCATTTGAAGTATTTTTACGCAGTTTAATTGCATTGGGAGAAGAAATAGTGCCATTTCCCCAAGGGTCGAATTGGTGATTTTTGCAGTTGAATGGGAGAGGGTTGGAACAGATATAATAATCAATTAATGGTGCACATGAGACCTTAATAACATCCTTAATACATTCCCTACCTCTGTTCAGAAATTTGAGTGGCTTTGGAGGCATTTGGGAAGCCATTTTCAATACATACCCCAGGGCGATTTGAACCCCAAATTACTAGTAAAATTACATACTTGGCCCAGAATCTTAAGAGAGTTTGCAGAGGTATTTTGGTGGCCATATGTCATCCCTGAACATCATATTCCAGTCCTAATATCATTCATACACCTTCCTTGAAGATTTGAAGGCATTTGGAGTCAATTTGAGACCTAGAGACCAATACTAGTCAAAGGGAAATCACTACTAAAGTTACCTACATTGACCAGAATTGAAAAAGGTTTTGCAGAAGTATTTTAAAGGTCCAAAGGAATCCTTGAAACACATATTTATGTTCTAATATCATTCATATACCTTCTTAGAAGATTTGGGATCATTTGGGGCAAATTTGGGACCTAGAGATCAAAACTAGTCAAAGGTCTAACTAGGGAAAAAGTGAAAAATTGTCATTTTAATAAAATTCCTAACAAGGGACATTACAATGGATCACTATCAGATTATGGACAACAGTTCTATTCCCCATACCATGACTGAGTTTCAGGACACCCAGAGAGATGATCGATGTAGCCTTTTAGCCATTTATACAGAGCAGTCAGTATTGCCCAGAGTTACAGCAGTAGTTTCAGAGGGTAGATTTTGGTTCAGATGATGAGCATTCAGGTATATGACTCAGCAGTTATACTTTGGTGTTTTGGTTATATTGCTTTTATATTCATTCTTGTAGCATGTCTTAGCATTTACTATCATGATCTGGCGATCATATAGATATGTGGACCTGGTTGTACCTATATATTATTATCATATTGTCCCTACTCAGACTTAGAAGTTCTTGACCTATACTCATCGGTGTTACCCTCCTTAGGGAGATTAGAGGTGATCATTCCCACCATGCTTTGGCTTGCTAGTGTTGGTTTTATTACTCAGTGTCTTCATTCATCCATTACCAACCCATGTTTGTTATTTACCTTGACTTACTACTTGACTAGTGGCATGGAGGACCTTTCCCCGCTGTAGCCTCTGTATTGGATAAGCTTCCCTGTTTATTGTGTCTCAGCTCTAAGTTGGTGACAAAACTTAACTTTGGTGAGTTGGATTTCCTCATGAAGTCCCCCTAGTCACTAAAGATGTTGTTGGCTAAACCTGAAACAGATAGTACTACCATAAATGCAAAATTGTGAAAAGAAAATGTTATATCTATTGTGAAAAAGCCAAATGAATCTGGCGAAGAAATATCAAATGTTATATGAATATCTATTGTGAAATGTAAATACCTAGGTAAACAAGCTGTCTAAAGACACACCTAGAAATGCTTAGGTAAACAAGTGCCTTAAAAACACACCTGCAGCAAGAAGCCTAATGAAATGTAAATCTATGCAATGTGTTTATAGACACACATAGATCAAAGGCTATGGAAACTATAAGCCCAAAAAGCAATGGAACTTAAACTCTATATCAAAAAGATTGCTGGTCTCATTTGTATTATGGATTGTGAGCATCTGCCAAGGTGAATAAACACTCTTTGAACAACTTACCCATTTATGAGACACCGCCATTCCCTATGTTATTGCTTGTCCGATATATGCTATGGTGTGTATTCCCTTTTCCACATCCAAAGTGTCACAGTGTTAAGTCAGTAAGTCATCCTTTGACCTAGCCATTTTGTTCTTAGCCTTCACCCTTCACTAGCAAATTGATCACAACTATGAAGTGAGTATGGTCTTGAAAGTCTGGTCTGAGTAATAATAATAATTAATGACTTTATGTATTTGGATTTAGATCGCTAGTAATGATTACTTTTTGTTATAATTGCTATTTGAATAGATTATAAAGCATGTTTTAACCTTTGACACCTTGCAGCAGTTTGATGACAGTTTGAGTTATATTTTGGTCATTTTGACTTGGTCAAACTCAGTTTGACCAAAAGTCAATCACATGACATGAGATGACAGAGCTCAGATAATACAGAGATATTACATATGGTCAGGTATAGGTCACCATGATGGTTCTATGCAGTGGTTTCAGGCTTATGATGATTATTTGTGCTTTTCAGCACTTTTACAGATTATTATTATTTGGTCTGTCGGATATGATGAGTATCTTTTTTGACCATGCAGAGGTCTATATGGTGTATGAGTATACATATTAGATGGATTTGGACCTTCTGAGTCCAATGGGACAATCTGTTTTCAGTTCTGGGCAGTTGCAGTGATTATTAGCCTCAGTTGGCTATCCTAGTGCAATTTGGGCCTATTGGAGGCCCTGTCAGAGTATTGATGAGATTTGATGGGTTCACCTAGGCCGTTGTGCATGGAGGGGGTTGTCCAGCCACTTGTTATTACCATATTACCCCCCTCCCAGACACATTGGTGAGCTTACCTTGACAGCGCAGGCACTCCAAGAGGCAGTTTGGGCACTTTCACACTTCCCAAGGCAGTCTAGAAATGGTAAAAATGGCTACAGAGGAATTCGATTTGGGCTACTAAGGCAAGGTTATGGCGTGGGATGATGTTTGATGATGAGTGGGATGTCTTCCACACCTTCTCTAGCATTTTCAGCTTCCAGTGGGACCCACACCCATCACTTTTGGCACTTTATGATGATTTCTGGAGCCTCCTAAGGCTCACGACCTTCCCAGAGAGGCACGATTTGGTGCTTAGATGATTATTTTGATGACATTGTGCTATGGGGATTGACCAAGGGTGTTAGAAATTACCCCTTGGACCCACCATATGCTATTTCTTATATTTTACCATTGACATTTGGTGGGACCCCCTTATTATGGGTGATTTTTCCATTATTATATTGTATTATTGAGTTGATCCATGTATTGTATTGTTGAGCTCAGCTCAACCATTGATTAGATCATTTGATCTTTTAATCTTAGCCACTCATTCAAAAAGTGGTTAGGATTATGGCCTCTCTCCATCCTATTTAAAGGAAAGAGCCTCTCATTGTAAATGCATCTTTGGTTCTTGGAATCTTGATATAGAAAAACTTTTTCTGTGGAAATTCTTGTGGTCTCCTTTGAATCTGGTGTTCTTATATGGTGATTCAAAAGTCTATTGTATCCTAGCATTTGGGCATTTGTTGGAAGATCTATTTTTCGTGGAAACTTTGTCTTGTCTACAGGAGGGTGAATTCATCTTGGGCATTTTTGCAGGGCTTCCTCAACTCGCTGGATTGGCATTCGCTTGTATCAGGGGGTTATCATTAGTATCATTGTGATCTTTGCTTTTCTCTTGTTACTTCTTCTGTAGTAGTGGTCTTTATCTCTTGACGCATGAAATCGGATATTGTTGACGTTATTGTGCAGGAGAGAGGGCGCATTGGATTCCTTGGGCAAATCGACTTCATAGAAAACTACTTCAAATCGCTCCAAATTGATTAGGTTTGCATAGATCATCATCGTCAAGGAATCTACAAGGTTATCCAGGTAAGATCCACATGTTTTTTCTTCTTGTCTTGGTTCCAATCCATTAGCATAGCTACTTCATTGATAAAACCCTCATATTTCAAACCCTCATTTTAAAATTTCTCAGATCTAGCAAGATCTACTTGGATTTTGGTTAAAACATTTAAAACCCACCTCTATAGCATCCACGGCAATTCGGATCTATAGTTTGGTGTGGATTGGCCCTCATTTGACCCATTTCCCAAGGCAAACTAGCCTCTCCAAGTGAGGTCGCACTTCCTAGTTGGGTGAGTTTTTCTAGATCTAGCACCTGGGTAGGTGAGATCCCACTTGATCCTTAATCTCCACAGTTGATAACCTACCCCTAGTGTGTCACTTCAGTGATTTTTGCCTTGTGGACCCCATTCCTCATTTTGAGGGTTGAGCCCCACTTGGGTCACTTGGTGATACATTTCAATCTCAGATCTACTGAGATCTAGCCATGGGATGACCCTAATTTTCAAGACCCACCTAGATTTACACCTCAACATCCCTGATCTACAGTTTGGTGGACATCCGACTCCATTTGGCCCACTTCCCAAGGCACTGATCTTTCTCCAAGCCCTCACGACTTTTCTGGTTTGAGTTTGCTTGTGGTTTGGTCTTTGTCTTGCTGCTTGAACACCTAAACATTGTCATATCCATTCATCAAGCTTATCTTTGGTACTGGTTAGCCCCAATTTGGTCCCTAACTACCCTGCATTGGACACGGTTCCCAAGGCAGTGGATTTTCTCATCTTTGACTAGTACCCTGATCTTGGATCTTATTTCAAATCTCATAAGTCACTCACATAACCAAGTTGGATTAAATCCATATTGTTTAAACCTCTTGATCCAACCTATTACCCATCCTGTGACTTCATACATAGATCTAGGGTTTACCATACACCTTACGTACTTCATCCATACTTGATTTGATCTGGTGTCTTGGTCTGATCTCTCCTATCGAGAGTAGATCTGGGTCTCCCCCTTTGTTGTCTTGGGCTAGATAACATAAAGTGAAGATTGCCTCGATTGGCGTGACAACCATCCATTGGGAGTCGAGGCTATCTTGGTTGCACCTCTTTGGTTGCCCATCCCCTCTACCATTCATCTTGGATCCATCTCTAGGGGCAACTACAAGTTTGGTGATAACATTTTGGCGCCATTGTCGGGGAGTTAGAGGCTTCCCTTCGATGTCTGTGAGTGTTCGTGCATTAATCCAAATCTTATCGCATCCGGTATTTTGCCGTGGTGAGTGCATTTTTGATTCCATAATTATTTCAATCACCATCTTAATTCACTCATCTCACCTCTCCTACGACATATCTCATTTCGGTGAATTACCTTATGTGGTTCACCTGGCGACTCCACCTCGCGACTCTACTGAGGAACGAACCCAACATATAAATCTTAAAATCTTAAATCGTGGCTCTGCTGGGAAGCGAACCCATGTATATAGTTCGTTAAGAATCCTAACCATTCATAATGGATCAGGATCTTCTTCGAGATCTTCAGCAAAAATTAAACATTATAACAGAGATTAATGAAAGAAATTTGAGATTTAGGTATGAGGATAATTATCAAAATAATTATGGGTATGAACCTGCATATCAAAATAATTTTTCCCTCTATAAGAAATTATTCCCCAAATATCTTGTATGAACCAATAAGAAATTATCAAACCCAACCAAGGCTTTTGGTGAATGATTCTCGCTCAACTCAAGCAACTAGAACCTTTAGGAAACCCAAGCCATCCCCTTTTGATTTTTCAGAAATATATGGGGCACCTCATCTTATGCCAAATGGATACATCAGGGGGTTGCCTCATTTTGATGGAAGTAATGGAACATCTATTGAAAGTCATTTGGATGCCCTCTGGGACCATATGGACTTTTTGGGTGCTGATGGTGAGGATGTCTATATGTGAGCCCTTGGTGCGTCCCTGAAAGGGGGTGCCCGACTGTGGTTTGATCATTTAGCCCCATGATCCATCACTGGGTATGATATGTTCATGGATTTATTAATAAATGAGTGGGGAGAAAACATTAATGAATCTATGGAAGAACAATCAGACACTGAGTGTCTTGATGAAAATCAACTTGATGAAGATGATCAACATATTGATAATGAATTTCCTTATCAGAGTGACTCCTCTTCTCCTAAGCCAATAGAGTCTCATGAGGAGGTAATGTATGAAAGTGAGCAAATTTCAATTCCTCAAGATTATTGCCTTAATATTGACATAAGAGGGGAACTTATGAGAGTCTTGTCATCATTACCTAAAGAAGTCTCAGATAAAGAGGATGATACGAATGATTTCCATCAGGAAGCATCTATGGTTGAGTCTTCCATTAGTGAAACTTTTGAAAATATTTTTGAGACCCCTTTTCACAATCCTTATGTAATTAATGATATTTCTGGTCATCATATTGAAGAAGAAGAAAATAGGGATAACAACCAAATTTATTTTCAAACGAATTCATCTGATCATTGCAAGTTCAGAGATCAAATTTATAAAAATGATCAAGTGGTTGTTAAAGAGTCTGTTGATATGTCCCTTGATAAATTATCATCATATGAGCTTAAAGAGAAATCATTTGAAGATAAATCTCATGATGATGATGGGTTAGTGAATCAAACTAATCAAGAGCTCTCTTTAATAGAATCCTCAAACCAATATCTTAATGTTTATGGGAAGCTCGGAAACAATCCTTCACTTAACTCATCCAATAAATATTTTTCTCCCAATTCAATTTTTGATCAGGATAACTTATTTCAATTCTTGGGTTGGGTGTTCACAATCAGTTTTTTCCTCTTGGTCAAATTTCAATCAATCTAAACCATTTGGGAGAAACTACATATTTTCAATCCACCCTCCCATCCCAGCTTTTTGAATTTTTTGTGGATCTGTGGTTTGGTAAATCTTTAATTTTTTATCAGAAGTCTAGACATTCTCACATGAGTGGAGATAAAGTGCTTCATTTTCCCATCCAGTCATCTTTGATAGATAGCATTCTTCAATTTCTTAATCCTTCTTCTTTGTGGCTGGAAGGGGTATATAAAGATCAATTTCATCGGTTCTCCATTCTTAAGCATCAAGTTGGGTTAATCTCTTTCTCATTCGGGTCGTCCATCATTCCTTGAGTAATTAGAATTGAGTGTCCTAGTCAGGTAGACGAGGAACACAACTTCAGTCAAGGGGAGTTAAGTTCTTATTCTCATTTTTTCCCTCCATACATTTTGAACAATAACTTGCATAACTTTTATGATCCAATTAATATTTTGATGGAGGATGTTTGCATCAGTCAATTTTCTCCTTGGCCTGATTTCATCTTGCACCATTCCAAATTTTTCTCAAATTTTGAACAAGTCAAGAACATTGTGATCATTAACCTAATCTTGACTTGTTTTGCTAAGGAACATCATGGAATAATCATTAATCAATTTGATGGATGGTTGCATTGGATCTATGACTATACCTAGTTCTTGCTTGCTTGGTAGGTTAGAGTAGGTAGGATCTGAATAAGCCTGCTTGGGAAGTAGTTAGATTTTCAGCCATTGAGTCTGACACCTTTCTTCTTGTCTTTTCCTAAGCTCACCTTTGAAGCTCTTAGTTTAGCCCTGAGTACTTGCCATTTTCTTTTCCTGCACAATAAAAAATCAAACTTTTTCAAAGTTATGTTAGTAGATTAGATTTACTTTTTTGCATTTTAATTTCAGTACTGTTTTTATTTTGAGATTTATATATATATGCATGCATTGTTCTGACGACCGGTCTATGACTTTGGTATAGCTTTGGACATTTTGCAGATAGCAAGTGTCATTTTGGTAGCAGATGCAGAGCTAGAGTGCTGGATCGAGGATATGAGTAGCAGAGTGCGAGGACCAGAGATTCTGAGTTTCTTAAGCGGTCTTTTCAGCAGAGCACTTGTCCCAGCTGGAGCCAGATGTTATCACATATATAGTAGCCGGGCTACCATATTCTATTTTTCAGATTTGAGTACACTTTACAGCCAGTTCCCTTGCATTGAGATGCTGGGATGAGCATCTACTATGGATCACTATCAGATTATGGATAGCAGTTTTATTCCCCATGCCATGACTGAGTTTTAGGACACTCAGAGAGATGACCGATGTAGCCATTTAGCCATTTATACAGAGCAGTCAGTATTGCCCAGAGTTATAGCAGTAGTTTCAGAGGGTAGATTTTGGTTCAGATGATGAGCATTCAGGTATATGACTTCGCAGGTATACTTTGGTGTTTTGGTTATATTGCTTTTATATTCATTCTTGTAGCATGTCTTAGCATTTAGTATCATGATCTGGCGATCATATAGATATGTGGACCTGGTTGTACTTATATATTATTATCATATTGTCCCTACTCAGATTTAGAAGTTCTTGACCTATACTCATCGGTGTTACCCTCCTTAGGGAGATTAGAGGTGATCATTCCCACCATACTTTGGCTTGCTAGTGTTGGTTTCATTACTCAGTGTCTTCGTTCATCCATTACCTACCCATGTTTGTTATTTACCTTGACTTACTATTTGACTAGTGGCATGGAGGACCTTTCCCCGCTGTAGCCTCTGTATTGGATAAGCTTCCCTGTTTATTGTGTCTCGGCTCTGAGTTGGTGACAAAACTTACCTTTGGTGAATTGGATTTCCTCATGAAGTCCCCCTAGTCACTAAAGATGTTGTTGGCTAAACCTGAAACAGATAGTACTGCCAAAAATGCAAAATTGTGAAAAGAAAATGTTATATCTATTGTGAAAAAGCCAAATGAATCTGGCGAAGAAATATCAAATGTTATATCTATTGTGAAATGTAAATACCTAAGTAAACAAGCTGTCTAAAGACACAACTATAAGTGCTCAGGTAAACAAGTGCCTTAAAAACACACTTGCAACAAGAAGCCTAATGAAATGTAAATCTATGCAATGTGTTTATAAACACACATAGATCAAAGGCTATGGAAACTATAGGCCCAAAAAGCAATGGAACTTAAACTCTATATCAAAAAGATTGCTGGCCTCATTTGTATTATGGATTGTGAGCATCTGCCAAGGTGAATAAACACTCTTTGAACAACTTACCCATTTATGAGACATCGCCATTCCCTGTGTTATTGCTTGTCCGGTATATGCTATGGTGTGTATTCCCTTTTCCATATCCAAAGTGTCACAGTGTTAAGTCAGTAAGTCATCTTTTGACCTAGCCATTTTATTCTTAGCCTTCACCCTTCACTAGCAAATTGATCACAACTATGAAGTGAGTATGGTCTTGAAAGTCTGGTATGAGTAATAATAATAATTAATGACTTTATATATTTGGATTTAGATCGCCAGTAATGATTACTTTTTGTTATAATTGCTACTTGAATGGATTATAAAGCATGTTTAAACCTTTGACACCTTGCAGCAGTTTGATGACAGTTTGAGTTATATTTTGGTCATGTTGACTTGGTCAAACTCAGTTTGACCAAAAGTCAACCACAGGACATGAGATGACAAACCTCAGATAATACAGAGATATTACATATGGTCAGGTACAAGTCACCATGATGGTTCTATGCAGTAGTTTTAGGCTTATGATGATGATTTGTGCTTTTCAGCACTTTTACAAATTATTATTATTTGGTCTGCCGGATATGATGAGTATTTGTTTTACCATGCAGAGGTCTATATGGTGTATGAGTACACATCTTAGATGGATTTGAATCTTCTGAGTCCAATGGGACAGTCTGTTTTCAGTTAAAGGTAGTTGCAGTGATTATTAGCCTCAGTTGGCTATCCTAGTGCAGTTTTGGCCTATCAGAGGCCCTGTCAGAGCATTGATGAGATTTGATGGGTTCACCTAGGGCGTTGTGCATGGAGGGGGTTGTCCAGCCACTTGTTATTACCATATTACCCCCCTCCCAGACACATTGGTGAGCTTACCTTGACAGTGCGGGCACTCCAGGAGTCAGTTTGGGCAGTTTCACACTTCTCGAGGCAGTCCAGAAATGGTAAGAATGGCTACAGAGGAATTCGATTTGGGCTACTAAGGCAAGGTTATGGCATGGGATGATGTTTGATGATGAGTAGGATGTCTTCCACACCTTCTCCAGTAGTTTCAGCTTCCAGTGGGACCCACACCCATCACTTTTGGCACTTTATGATGATTTCTGGAGCCTCCTAAGGCTCACAACTTTCCTAGAGAGGCACGATTTGGTGCTTAGATGATTATTTTGATGACATTGTGCTATGGGGATTGACCAAGGGTGTTAGAAATTACCCCTTGGACCCACCATAAGCTATTTCTTATATTTTACCATTAACATTTGGTGGGACCCCCCTTATTATGGGTGATTTGTCCATTATTATATTGTATTATTGAGTTGATCCATGTATTGTATTGTTGAGCTCATTTCAACCATTGATTAGATCATTTGATCTTTTAATCTTAGCCACTCATTCAAAAAGTGGTTAGGATTATGGCCTCTCTCCATTCTATTTAAAGGAGAGAGCCTCTCATTGTAAAGGCGTCTTTGGCTCTTGGAATCTTGATATAGAAAAACTTTTCTGTGGAATTTCTTGTGGTCTCCTTTGAATCTGGTGTTCTTAGATAGTGATTGAAAAGTCTATTGTATCCTAGCATTTGGGCATTTGTTGGAAGATCTATTTTTCATGGAAACTTTGTCTTGTCTACAGGAGGGCGAATTCATCTTGGGCGTTTTTGCAGAGCTTCCTCAACTTGCTTGGATTGGCATTCGCTTGTATCAGGGGGTTATCATTAGTATCATTGTGATCTATGCTTTTCTATTGTTACTTCTTCTGTAGCAGCAGTCTTTATCTCTTGATGCATTAAATCTGATATTGTTGACATTTATTATGCAGGAGAGAGGGGGCATTGGCTTCCTTGGGCAGATCGACTTCATAGAAAACTACTTCAAATCGCTCCAAATTGATCGGGTTTGCATAGATCATCATCATCAAGGCATCTACAAGGTTATCCAGGTAAGATCCACAGGTTTGTTCTTCTTGTCTTGGTTCCAATCCATTGGCATAGCTACTTCATTGATAAAACCCTCATATTTCAAACCTGTTATCACCTATTTTGTACAAATAGTTGAAACCTTATTGAGCCGCCAGTGTTGGAACACATCAGTGTTCACTTCCAGAGTATTTGGGTTTCAGAATGTAGCAGTTAGCCAGTTTTGGCTAGCCAGTTTTATTTTTGAGTCGACATGACCATGGCCCCATGGGGGTTTGTAATAAAGTGTGCTAGTAGGATTTGAGTGTCTCGGTTCCCCATGACTTGATTAAGCAACTAAGGTATTCCAGGGAGTTTTTTCCCTTGTTAATTATACTTTGCCTATAGCCGAGCTATAATCGATGAGGTTTTCTCCCGCTCCTCCAAAGCTGGAATGCCCGATTTTGAAAATTTTAGCCATGGGGGGTTATTAAAGTCCAACTAATGTATATAAGCCTACTAGACACTATTAGAATAGGTTTTGGTCATGTACCAAGTCTCTAGGACCCTCAAAAAAAAATTCGAAATTTTTTTACCGGGTTCGTCGAATTTGGGTTTTTAATTATTTTTTAAATTTTAATAAATTTCTCTATTCTCTATTTCAATTTGTAATATGTCAGTCATCCGGGATCCGATTTCAGTGATTGAAGGCTCTAGACTTAAGCCAAAAATCTTTCATGATCTCCGGACCAGCTAACCCTAAGTGTTCAGACAATTATTTGGCCTCATAATTAATATTTTCTCAAAAAATAAAAAATGAGAAATATTAATTAAAATATTCAAAAAAAATAAATTGGAGATAATTTAAATCTCTCCAAAAAAGGCCAAATTCAATAAAGTAAAAGTTAAAATGACATGGCAAAAAGCATTTATGATGATTGGAATCTTCACCCACCTTATTCAGATAAGTTTCGGAGCACTAGGAGTGATCTACAGTTGAGAAATTCGCCCACCTTCATGCAAATTCGTTTTTGTGATTTGACAATCGATTAATGGGTTGTTGGATTTTGAAATCAATGCATGTGGGGCTCCTTCCTCAAATTATGGGCTCCAAACTCAAGTTTGATGGTGGGTTATGGCTCCAAGCTTGATTTAATTGGAGTTAACATGGATTTGATTGGTTTTTTACTATGTTATTTGGCTCTCTTTGGCCAAATTCGAATTAGGGTTTTAGCAGTTGGTTTTGCTATATAAGAGAAGCCATTTGGGCTCTCTCTTCATGGAGAATTATTGTAAACTTACTCTGCGGAGATTGTAATAGATATTGGCTATCATTGGAAAGAAAGTTGGCTTTGGAGGCAATTTGTGTGCACTTCTATTGGTTCATGAGTTACTAATTTACTTTGAGGTAATATCTGTAATGTGTTCTTGATTTATGCAATTTCAAAGTTTGATTTAAATACATGCTTAGATCTCTTTCTTAAGAACGTAGGGCAAGCATTTGATGGTCCCAATTTGTTTCCTAGGATTAGGCTTAAATAGTATAAAGAGTGCAACTTGTAATTGGTCTTACTACCTTGTCTCCTTATGCATTTTTGTCTAACTCTCTATATTTGATCAAGCTTTGTTTATGTAAGTTTTTGTGCATTTGCAGATCTTCAAAACGGTTGAGATGAGATGAACTCGGTTGTATCTCCCTCTTCTCCACCAACAAAAACCTTTACTAATAGTGTGTTTGCAAGATACTTCCAAGGAGCAAGATCTTAAGATTGGCATCAAAGCAGAGAGGGTTTCCTCTTCTATCAACAAAATTTTCATCATTCAAACTTGGTTACAAAAGGGTTCTTTTTTCAAACCCCTCTTATTTGCTCCTTGATCTATTTTTCCCATTGATTTTGCTAAGCCCTAGTCTCTTTCCTCTATTCGTTTTACTCTCTCCATTACCCTTCCTTCACCCATTCGTTTTTACCTCTTTTTTCCATTCATTCCAATCTTCCCCTAGATTTCTCCTTCCTTCGTTTAGCTCATCTTCTTGCTCTCATTTCCCATCCTCTCATCCATCCTTAGCCATTCGTTTTGCCCCCCACCCATTCCACCTTTCGTTTTCCCTCTTTGTATCTCTCTTTCCCCATCCTCGTTTCTTACCATCTCCTCCTCTCGTCCTCATTCCAAAAGAGCTCCTTCCTCCCTTCGTCCACCTTTAAAGGGAGCTCTAAAACACTCAAAAGATCAAAAACGAATTGTTAAAGTTAGTCAATTTTTGTTAGAATACTAATTTCTCTTTTTGCAAGATAGCTTGTCATAGTTAGATCTTAGGTTTTACTTGCATCTTGTAGATCAACTTCATGCATTGAAAAGTAAGTGTTAGAAGCATTTTAGTTTTCTTTTTCCACACTAGTGTATGCATTTTTAACCCTAGTTGCAAGTTTAAAAGATAGAATATTTTCCACAAAAAATTTCTCAAAATTTTTATGATCTAGATCTCTTTCCCATTGCATTTTAGGAGTTTGTTGTTCGCTGGTCCATTTCATCATAGTTAAGGTTTTATGTCAAAATCTCATGCATTTCACTATTAAAGTCCAACTCAAGTTTGTTTTATTTTCCTAATGGTTAATGGGTGCATTGTTGAGTTGTTTTGAGCTTGTGTAGGTGCTTTTTGAGAGAAAGATTTTTGTTAGATCTTGAAGCAAAGAATCAAAGCAAAATCAAGTGAAAGCCATAAGGAGTGATTGAATATACAAAATCTTTTTATCCTTTGTAAAAGCAAGCAAAAACTTACTTCTTCTTTAATTTTTGCAAGTATTATCTATCTCTCAAAAGTCCTTCAAGGTTTTAAAACCCATGGCAAATTGTAACAGGATTAATAAAAGTTCAAGTGGAGGAGGCCTCTACTTTTTTGGTTTTCTTCCCCATTTGGGGAAAAGTGTGGTGATTGGTTCAGTTAGATCTTTCAATTTTTGCTTTAGAGTAGTCTTTTGTTTCATCTTGTATTTCTCTTCCAAAGCCTTTGAGCGGAAGTTGTATCCTTGAGACTTCATCTCAAGGGCAAGACCACATTATTTTGTGGTTAATCTTCCTTCCCCGTCAGTTTCCTTGGTAGAGCTTTCAGCTAGCTGGAGGTTCTCAAGTGCAGGCGGTTCTAGTGGTTGACCTTGTTCGGAGGTTGATCCCACCTTAGAGTAAAACTGTGGTAGAACTCTAAGTCTTTTTTTAAGCATTATTTCATTCTGCAAATAGCATGCTAGTTGTCTCTTACTTTATTTGAGCTATCACATGGTTTAATTCTACAAAGCTTCATAACTGTTTTTCACAACTGCTTCTATTTTCTTAAAATAAACAAAGCCTCTTGAATTGGCCAAATCCAAGTCAAGAGCACTCTCTGTTGGAGAGCATTGTTAGACTTGCACTTTCCCCTTGCATTAGGCATTTTAAAGTAGGAAGTCTCTTGAACTGTGGTCTTAAGACTAAGTCAAGAGCGCTCTCTGTCGGAGAGTTGAACAAGTGCTCTTAATAATAAAACACTTCAATCCACATTCCCTCTTAATTAATTTACTTTGGTTGTATATCCAGCACCCTTATGCTCTGCCAACCGGAAACGGTTGGACTAGTGCTCAGAAAGGTGAAGGACTTGATAAGCTTATAAGTGATAATTAATTAAAACTTTCACCCCCATAACCAACGAACCGGTGTTGTTCAAAAAGTATTCAAAGCAGTTCTCAGGGGAGGCGCCGGGTTGCCCAATCTGCGATACAGTGGCTGGTTAGCATTGCGCGCCTCGCTGTGATCCAGACAGGTCCAACATGTCTCTTAAAGGAGCCGCTTAGAATGTCTTTCCGGACACTTTTTTGATATCCTTGGTTTTAGCCCTAATAATCAAGAACACCTAAAACACTTAAAATTTGCCAAGAACAATTTCAAAACGGTCTCACAAACAACCACTTTTGACTTACATTTTCCAGCATCACAAGCATTTCTTTTGACTCCGTTTGGCACTGGTCTTTAAAAACTCTTATGTATCTTCTGAATCTGGACCATATGTCCTTGTCATTTGTTTGATCTTTATCTTGTGGATGCTTTGTTTTAATTCTAAGTCAAAGTATATTGTTCATCTTCTAAATTGTATTTTGTGGAATTTGCAACGTGGATTGCGTGTTTAATTGTGTTCTCATCATTATACAAAAACTCCTAAACAACACTCATCCGCATCACCCCACACAAAAAACACTTAAAACACAAGAGCCTTAGTGAAACTCTTTTTTAGGGACTACCCCCCTTGGCTTCGTTAGGAGTTAGCCTAAACGGAGGAGCTAGGATTCAGGTGACAGTACCTGGCTCATTGCTTGCCCCCAAGGTCACACCTCTCCCCACTTTCCAGTGAGGGAGACAGCTTTCGAAAGATTTCTGCTGCTGGTGTGCAATCTGGCAGACAACATCTTTGGCGCCGTTGTCGGGGACAAATCTTTTTGTTCCTGGACGACCTTAGTTTTTTCTAGTTTGTTTTACCTTTTTTGATAGATTCTAAATCTGTCTGGCGACTCCACTGCCCCTTTTAGTTTTACTTTTGGTAGATTTTTAGTTTAATCACTCTCTGAAATTAGACTTGGATCCACCTGGCGACTCCACTGTCAGTTAACACCTCAAGGTATTCAACTAGAAGAAACTCTGAAGGCTTGCTTAGTTTCATCCCTGAACCTGAAAAGGTTTATAGGAGAAGACTAAACAAGCTTGCTTCTCGTAAAATCCTTGAAGAACTTAGATACGAGTCTATTTTAGACATCCACTCTTTGTTTTCAGAAAACTTAGAAAATCTTGAAAATATAATAAATTGTCCTTCCGATATCATGGGTGAGTACTTTACTCAACTCAATATTTCTCAGATAGCAAGTCAACCCCATCGTCTTCCAGACAAAGCTGTTGAAAAACTTCCAATGTATACTGGCACTGATGCCACTACTGCTGCTCAACATCTAAAAAGCTTCTCCAAATGTATTAATGCCTATATCAGTGATCCTGACAGCCAACATGACGACGTTTATATGAAACTGTTTGCTCTTTCCTTGGATGGAAAAGCTGGTGATTGGTATAGCAACTTACCAAACAACTCATTTTCCACCTTGGCTACCTTCAAAACTGCCTTCACAAATAAGTTTGGTGAGAAAAAAGAGCCAAGGCATCAACTGAATGCTTTGACCAACATCAAGAAGAAGGACACTGAAATGATGGATGAGTTCAACACTAGGTTCACCGAGTTATCAAATGCTATTCCTGTTACCCATGCACCGCCTGCACCTTCCATGCTGGTTTACTACATTGAGGCACTTAGTGGCAAAATGCAATATCAGATAAGAGATAAGGAACCCGCTACTGTGCTTGATGCTCAAAATATGGCTCTCAAAATTGATTTAAACATGCAATCATCCGGTGAGTCCAACATTCAGGGTTACTCAAGATCTTCAATACCTTTGAAAAGTAATGAACCAAAAGATAAAGATCCCTTATCAATTATGAAAGAGAATTATGAAAAACAGATGTTAGAAATGAGAAAGGAAATGAAGAGAAACATGGAAGAAGCTGAAGCAAAACACCTTGCTCAGCTAAAAGAAATTCAAAGTTGGGTTATAAATGTTGAAAGGACTCAACCTCAACCTAGGGTTTTTGCTACAAGACAGAATTGGCAGAGAAAACCTCCCAACCATGAACAGAGGCCTCCTAACCAATTAGAGGCTATTAACATGGTTGAATCATACAAGCCATTTTGTAGGGCATGCAGAGATTTCCACGAGGAATCTGGTTGCTACCATGCATGCTATATTCAAGAACACGGTTTTCCTGAAGGTTGTGGTCCTAGTGCATCAACAAGCAAGCCTGAATTCATTAATAATGTGGGAGACATCTGTGGCATTCCCAGGGTTGAACCTTACACACCATTCTGTAGGACATGCCAGGAATTCCATGAAGAAAACACTTGTCACCTTGCATGCTATATCCAAAAGCATGGGTTTCCTAAAGGGTTTGTTGGTCAGTCTTCATCAAGTGAGCCTGAGTGCATAAACTATGTAGGTGATACTTATGATATTCATGAAGAGAGTTGGAATCAGTCGGATCAGCCTATTACAGAAAATATAACATTTTCCCATCAGATTCCTGATGATCCTATCGTAGAGATTTATCAAATAACGAATATTGTTGAAAACCCTCCTCATGCCATCGAAACAAAAGACACTTTGGAGTGGGAAGTTTTTCAAGACTACTTCAGTGATGATGAACATTTATGTACTCCTGACCCATCTCTAGAAGAAACCATTACAGAAATCAACATTCATAAAGAAATCCAAGAAAGTTGTAGAATGTGTGATAACACTCCCATTTGTTGTCCACATGGCAGTGAGTATTCAAAAATTTTGGTCCCTTGTGATATTTTTGAAACACATCTGTTTGAGGAAGATTGTTATGAAGTTGAGGATGATAGGCATAACTTAAAGGATGACATAAGTGATGATGAGTCTATCATGGATGACATAGATATTGGCAATGATGAAGGGACCTTTTTTGAGAACCCTATCTATGCCATGTCTGAAGAGGTTAATGATGAACAAATCCCCTTGGAAATTTTGTTAACAATCCCACTTATGAGCATGAGGATACATGTGGCCAGGAATGTGGTAAAATTCATGAAGACTCCCCCATTTTCGGCAGGTGTATGGATTTTGAACAATTGAGCATAGAGGAAGAGAAGGAAATTATTTCATATGAGAAGTCAGTTGAGCATATATCTTGCCCATCGGAAACCCCTTGTATATTAGAACAGTTCGAGGCATGCACTTTCATGGAAAATTATTTTCAGAAAAGCCTCTTGGAGGAATATGATCAGGTACCAGAATGGCCTTGTCATTTTGAATTTCATCACCCTATCCTGTTCTGGATAGAGTGTGCCTGCAGAAAGATTTCTTACTATATTGGGGAGCACTTCAAATATTTATTACATACTTATGATTCCCCATCCAGCCCTCCCTTTCAGAAGATCCAAGCAGGTTTGCACTTTCTGATAAGCATGCCCTTGTCTTGGCTGGTAACCAAAGACAAGGTAAAAATTTGTTTTTTCATTAATCACATGCTTAAATGGTTACATTGGATTTCTGATTATACTTAACATTTTCCTTTTTGTATTATATTAGAATAGGAAAAGATTTAATTTACCTTCTGCATTTTAGATTTCTTAGAATTCATTTTCAAACAATAAAATATAGTTGGTATTTTATTTTGGTTTTTTCATAACACATGTGCTACTGAAGGTTTTCTGTCAAGTTGAGATGTTTTTACAGGCTATATATATAAACCCGAGATTCTGGTGTTCTCGTATTCTCTCCTTGCATGAATTCCAGATCGAGCACACGTCCCGTAGTTGGAGCCAGATGTTATCACCTATTTTGTACAAATAGTTGAAACCTTATTGAGCCGCCAGTGTTGGAACACATCAGTGTTCACTTCCAAAGTATCTGGGTTTCAGAATGTAGCAGTTAGCCAGTTTTATTTTTGAGTCGACATGACCATGGCCCCATGGGGGTTTGTAATAAAGTGTGCTAGTAGGATCTGAGTGTCTCAGTTCTCCATGACTTGATTAAGCAACTAAGGTATTCCGGGGAGTTTTTTCCCTTGTCAGTTATACTTTGCCTATAGCCGAGCTATAATCGATGAGGTTTTCTCTCGCTCCTCCAAAGCTGGAATGCCCAATTTTGAAAATTTTAGCCATGGGGGGTTATTAGAGTCCAACTAATGTATATAAGCCTACTAGACACTATTAGAATAGGTTTTGGTCATGTCCCAAGTCTCTAGGACCCTCAGAAAAAATTGCGAAAAAATTTTTACCGGGTCCGTCGAATTTGGGTTTTTAATTATTTTTTAAATTTTAATAAATTTCTCTATAGTTTAAATAGAGAAATTTCAATTTGTAATATGTCAGTGATCCGGGATACGATTTCAGTGATTGAAGGCTCCAGACTTAAGCCAAAAATCATTCATGATCCTCGGACCAGCTAACCCTAAGTTTCAGACAATTATTTGGCCTCATAATTAATATTTTCTCAAAAAATCAAAAAATAAGAAATATTAATTAAAATATTCACAAAATAATAAATTGGAGATAATTTAAATCTCTCCAAAAAAAGGCCAAATTGAATAAAGTCAAAGTCAAAATGACATGGCAAAAAGCATTTATGATGATTGGAATCTTCACCCACCTGATTCAGATCAGTTTCGGAGCACTGGGAGTGATCTACAGTTGAGAAATTCGCCCACCTTCATGCAAAATCGTTTTTGTGATTTGGCAATCGATTAATGGGTTGTTGGACCTTGAAATCAATGCATGTGGAGCTCCTTCCTCAAATTATGGGCTCCAAACTCAAGTTTGATGGTGGGTTATGGCTCCAAGCTTGATTTAATTGGAGTTAACATGGATTTGATTGGTTTTTTACTATGTTATTTGGCTCTCTTTGGCCAAATTCGAATTAGGGTTTTAGTAGTTGGTTTTGCTATTTAAGAGAAGCCATTTGGGCTCTCTCTTCATGGAGAATTATTGTAAACTTACTCTGCAGAGATTGTAATAGCTATTGGCTATAATTGGAAATAAAGTTGGCTTTGGAGGCAATTTGTGTACACTTCTATTGGTTCATGAGTTACTAATTTACTTTGAGGTAATATCTGTAATGTGTTCTTGATTTATGCAATTTCAAAGTTTGATTTAAATACATGCTTAGATCTCTTTCTTAAGAGCGTAGGGCAAGCATTTGATGGTCCCAATTTGTTTGCTAGGCTTAGGCTTAAATAGTATAAAGAGTGCAACTTGTAATCAGTCTTACTACCTTGTCTCCTTGTGCATTTTTGTCTAACTCTCTATATTTGATCAAGCTTTGTTTGTGTAAGTTTTTGTGCATTTGCAGATCTTCAAAACGGTTGAGATGAGATGAACTCGGTTGTATCTCTCTCTTCTCCACCAACAAAAACCTTTACTAATAGTGTGTTTGCAGGATACTTCCAAGGAACAATATCTTAAGATTGGCATCAAAGTAGAGAGGGTTTCCTCTTCCATCAACAAAATTTTCATCATTCAAACTTGGTTACAAAAGGGTTCTTTCTTCAAACCCCTCTTATTTGCTCCTTGATCTATTTTTCCCATTGATTTTGCTAAGCCCTAGTCTCTTTCCTCTATTCGTTTTACTCTCTCCATTACCCTTCCTTCACCCATTCGTTTTTACCTCTTTTTTCCATTCATTCCAATCTTGCCCTAGATTTATCCTTCCTTCGTTTAGCTCATCTTCTTGCTCTCATTTCCCATCCTCTCATCCATCCTTAGCCATTTGTTTTTCCCCCCACCCATTCCACCTTTCGTTTTCCCTCTTTGTATCTCTCTTTCCCCATCCTCGTTTCTTACCATCTCCTCCTCTCGTCCTCATTCCAAAAGAGCTCCTTCCTCCATTCGTCCACCTTGAAAGGGAGCCCTAAAACACTCAAAAGATCAAAAACGAATTGTTAAAGTTAATCAATTTTTGTTAGAATTCTAGTTTCTCTTTTTGCAAGATAGCTTGTCATAGTTAGATCTTAGGTTTTACTTGCATCTTGTAGATCAACTTCATGCATTGAAAAGTAAGTGTTAGAAGCATTCTAGTTTTATTTTTCCACACTAGTGTAGTTTGCATTTTTAACCCTAGTTGCAAGTTTAAAAGATAGAATATTTTCCACAAAAAATTTCTCAAAATTTTTATGATCTAGATCTCTTTCCCATTTCATTTTAGGAGTTTGTTGTTCGCTGGTCCGTTTCATCATAGTTAAGGTTTTATGTCAAAATCTCATGCATTTCACATTTTAGAGTTAAATTTTTTAAATCTAGACTTAACTAGCTTCAAGTTTGTTTTATTTTCCTAATGGTTAATGGGTGTGTTATCACACCATAGTAGCAGGGCTAGCATTTTTGTTCAGCAGATATCTGCACATTCCAGAGCTTCCATTATTCAGAGCATGGCTATGATGATTGTATATTTTGTGATCACTCATGATCAGAGCAATGTATTATTCAGACTTATGTTAGACCTTGTGTCAAGGCTGAGCCTTGAGAGTTCAGATTTGATGACCGATGTGACACTTTATCCCATACAGTTTCAGTTCAGTGCTTAGAGATGTATTGCAGCAGTGTTTCAGATGGTATATGATGTTTCTTACTATGATGATGTTATATGATCTATGGATGTTATGGATGTTTTATCACTGACTGTGGATTATTATCTTGTTGATTTAGTCACGATCACAGCATCTGCTTGGTATATTATTCCTGATGTGGCAAAATGTTTAAAATGAACTATAAATCATAAAATGGACAATTGCTTGCACATTTAGGTCATTTAACAAAACCCACTGGTTTTCCACCTTACATAGATATGGTCTTTCCTGACACCAGTTGTCTTCTAGTGTAGGGTCCATATTCACTTGACCCCATCCATACATGACTTTCCTATTTGACTTTAAACCTTGACCTATCTCATTTGACTTTCTGATATTGAGGACTTCCCCATTTTTCTACCTCTGTGTTTGGACCGCATCCCTGTATGTTCAGTGTCTCGGCTCTAAGTTGGTGACAAAACTTGCCTTTGGTAAGTTGGATTGTAGGCCTAAATCATTCTGGTCGGTTGTCCCGATGTTTGGCATTGGCTCGAACTCCCCCTAGTCACTTGAGATGTTGTTGGCTAAAACTGAAAGCTCATGTTCTACTTATGGAAACTTATAAATTCGCCCATGGAAACTAAAAAGGGCAAGAGCGATGAACAACTAAAAATACTCCTCGAAGAGTATAAGAAAGGTCCAAAAAAAAGCAATGGTTCTTAAAAGCTATATCTAAACACTTGCTGACCTTATATGTATTTGAAAACATGCCTTGGATGCAAGCTGCAACTAGTTTTGCTTATCAGCACACCTGAGGTCCAAAGGGTTATCTAGGACAAAAAGGCCATGAAATGAAATTGAATGATCCTAATGAACCTGGATCAACTTGATGTAGACATGATGCCAAAGTTCAATAAACACTCTCTGAACAACTTATCCATTTGTGAGGCACAGCCATTCCCCGTGTTATTTTGTCCAGCACAGAGTTTGTAGCTTTCCCCTTTCTCCCAGTCCAAAGTATTTTTGAGTTGAGTAAGACAAGTCAACCCCTTGGCCCAACCTTGTTCCTAGCCTTCATCCTTCACTAGCAGTTTGACCATGTCCAATGGGTGAGTTTGTCATTTGAACTAGTGTGCAAGTAATTTTATATAACAAAGGAATATGCTAACTTGATTAATGCCACTGAATGGATGTTTTACTTTGAGCTTGGATGTGAGAATGATTAGAGAAGCATGTCTTAGTCTACTAGTGTGATTTATCCTTGGTTGTATATTATTGGGATCCGTGATGATGTGGGCCATATATATATGCCTATTGATGATGATTGATGCAGTTCAGTAGGTTTTATTATTACTTCAGATCAGCAGATTATGCATTGTCCATATATGGTGGACCCTACAGCTGGCCCAATAGGGCAACCCATGGTGTATGAGTACACATTTCTAGTGGATTTGGGTCTTCTAGATCCAATGAGACACTTATCTTTCAGTTCCGGGCACTTCTGACAGTGATTGATGCAGTTTTACACTTGTTGACCAGATTTGGGGCTGATTTCCCAGCCTGAGCAGCAGGGGCCATGAGAGGCCAATTCACCTAGGGCGCTGTATGAGGAGGGGGTGGTCCAGCCACTTGTTTTTACCATTTATCCTCCTTTCTGGAGAGCCTGGTGGGCTCAGATGGACAGCGCGGATGCCCTATGAGGCAGTTTTGGCACTTTCACAGTTACCGAGGCAGTTAAAAAATGGGATAAAGTGGTCATTGAGGAATTCGATTTGGGAAATTGAGGCAAGGTTTTGGCATTTGGTTTTCGCAGAGGTCTTCCAAGGTGATCCCACTATCTTCCAGCCAGTTTTCACCATGTGGGTAGGCCCACAGTGATCACAGGAGGTCTTTTACTGCTTGTCTGTCACAGATTTTGAGGACAGATTTGATCATTTATATTATCTTGGACATATTTTATTATTTTATTGTGCCTTGGGGATGAGCTAGTAAGGATTGATGCCTCCTAGCCCCACCATGTGCTTATTATGTCATGTCCTAGTCATCATGAGGTGGATTTTTGGTACTTTTACTCCCTCTAGTGGATGACATCACCCTCCATGATTATTTTATACTATGACGTCATCATTATATTGGATGATCCATGTGATATATTGTTATGGTTCATCTTAGCCATTGATTGTATGATGAGATCTTTTAATCTCAACCACTCATTTGATGTAGTATTGTAAAGTGGTATAGGGTTTTGGTCTTTATTATCCTATATAAGGAGGAGACCCCCTCTTGTATAGCTCACCTTTGGAGCTCTGGAATATTGGAATATAACACTTCTTTGTGGAGCATATCTCTCTTGTCTTGTGGATTCTCTTGCATATTGAGTATACAGTATCTCTTCTATGTATCATTGTGGATTTTGGTGCTTCTACTAGTTTTCTTGCAGGAAAGTCGAATTCATGGAGAGGAGGGCGATTTCTTGAGGGTTATTGTTGGAGGGATCCACATATTCTCTCTTGGGTTGATCTTGTGACAGGGAGTATCATTATTGTATCTTTGTGACATAGTTGATGCTTTCTATTACATATTTCTATCATTTTCATAATCATCTTACTTGACTTGTTTCTTTGATCTTGTCTTGTAGGAGGAGGACGATTTGGCTATCTTGGAGGAGGACGTTTTGGTTGGAGCTCTTGGATCTCACTCTTGAATATACACATAGGAGAATGCTATCAATTTGCAAGGTGGCCACAAGCAATTGAGGTAAGATCTACAAGGTATGTGCCTCTTTCATCCATTCTATCTTCATTGGTCACAAACCCTAATTAATTAAAACCCCAAATTTTGGTTTTTCTTAGATCTACTTAGATCTAGCCTTGCTTTTGAAAAGATCTTAAGAACCCACCTCTATAGCATCCACCCCTAGTTGGATCTATAGTTTGGTGGTGATTGGGTTAAAATTGACACACTTTTCAAGGCAATTTAGCCCTCTTGAACCAAATCGCACTTCCTTGGAGAGGCTTGTTGGGTTAGATCTAGCATATGGGTAGGTGAGATCCCGCTTTATTTGTAATCTACACACTTGATAACCTACCCTCAGACTTTTACTTTGGTGATTTCTACCTTGTGGGCATCATTCCACATTTTAAGGGATTAAAACCCCCTTTTAAACTACTTGGCATCTTAAAACTCAGATCTAGTAAGATCTAACCATTGGATTAACTTGATTTTCTAGATCCACATAGATCGGTGCATAAGCTACTTGGATCTACAGTTTGGTGGCCATTGGACTTGATTTGGCCCACCTTATCCATCTTTTAGCCCTCCTTGAGCAAGGTCGCACTCCCTTGGGTGAGTGAGTTTGCCCACTTTGAGGAAGTGGGTGGTTGAAATTTTTGTGGAGTTGGAACGGCCATACCTTGAAACCTAGGTCTAGAGTATCATTTTGTGACGATCTGCCTTGGGGGTAGCATTCCTTGTTTTAAGGGATTATGGTCCACTTAGGGTCATTTCATGAAATCCTAGATCTAGCTAGATCCAACCATTCTATCTCAATTAGACCACTTGACTTGACCTCTAGGTGTCCTGATCTACACTTTGACATACCTTTTGACTCCATTAGCCCATCCAACAAGGCACTAGTCCTCCTCAAAGCAAGTCGCACTCCTTGGGAATTGTGTCAAACCTTAGATCCAGTAAGTGGTTACTCCTAATTTCAGCTTAGATCCATAGATCTACTCATTGCACATCCTCTAGTGCCAATTGCATCCCTAAAGTTCACCTTGTGGGTCCACATTAAACCATTTCACATATCCCAAGAAAGTAGGACCCACTTGTGTGACACATGGTACTATACCTTGTCATTATAAATAATCATGTGGCCTAAATCATACATTGGTTGAAACACTAATCATCTCTCAAACCACCTTCAACCATACTTTAATTTTTAGGTCCACTTTACCTTGCATTGGTTTCTGTAACTTACCATTTACTCATCCCTAGGAACCTTTGTTTGGGTCCAATTATCTTTGATTGGTTATAGGGTCTCCCCCTAAGTCTTGACTCATCCAGATCTGAAGTGAAGAGTGCCTTGGTTGACGTGACTCCCACCTTACGTTGGGAACCGTGGCATCTCTTGGGTCACCTCTTTAGTTGCCCATCTCCTCTACCGTCCCGGACGGGATACCACTAGGGGCAACTACAAGTTGTGTGATAACAGGGTGCATTGTTGAGTTGTTTTGAGCTTGTGTAGGTGCTTTTTGAGAGAAAGATTTTTGTTAGATCTTGAAGCAAAGAATCAAAGCAAAATCAAGTGAAATCCATAAGGAGTGATTGAATATACAAAATCTTTTTATCCTTTATAAAAGCAAGCAAAAACTTGTTTCTTCTTCAATTTTTGCAAGTATATCTATCTCTCAAAAGTCCTTCAAGGTTTTAAAACCCAAGGCAAATTGTAACAGGATTAATAAAAGTTCAAGTGGAGGAGGCCTCCACTTTTTTGGTTTTCTTCCCCATTTGGGGAAGAGTGTGGTGATTGGTTAAGTTAGATCTTTCAATTTTTTCTTTAGAGTAGTCTTTTGTTTCATCTTGTATTTCTTTTCCAAAGCCTTTGACCGGAAGTTGTATCCTTGAGACTTTATCTCAAGGGCAGGACCACATTATTTTGTGGTTACTCTTCCTTCCCTGTCGGTTTCCTTGGTAGAGCTTTCAACTAGCTGGAGGTTCTCAAGTGCAGGTGGTTCTAGTGGTTGACCTTGTTCGGAGGTTGATCCCACCTTAGAGTAAAACTGTAGTAGAACACTAAGTCTTTTTTTTAGCATTATTTCATTCTACAAATAGCATGCTAGTTGTCTCTTACTTTATTTGAGCTATCACATGCTTTAATTCTACAAAGCTTCATAACTGCTTTTCACAACTGTTTCTATTTTCTTAAAATAAACAAAGCCTCTTGAACTTGGTCAAATCCAAGTCAATAGCACTCTCTGTCGGAGAGCATTGTTAGACTTGCACTTTCCCCTTGCATTAAGCATTTTAAAGTAGGAAGTCTCTTGAACTGTGGTCTTAAGACTAAGTCAAGAGCACTCTCTGTCGGAGAGTTGAACAAGTGCTCTTAATAATAAAACATTCAATCCACATTCCCTCTTAATTAATTTACTTTGGTTGTATATCCAACACTCGTATGCTCTGCCAACCGGAAACGGTTGGACTAGTACTCAAAAAGGTGAAGGACTTGATAAGCTCATAAGTGATAATTAATTAAAACTTTCACCCCCATAACCAACAAACCGACATTGTTCAAAAAGTATTCAAAGCAGTTCTCAGGGGAGGCGCCGGGTTGCCCAATCTGCGACATAGTGGCTGGTTAGCATTGCGTGCCTCGCTGTGATCCAGACAAATCCGACATGTCTCTTAAAGGAGCCGCTTAGAATGTCTTTCCGGACACTCTTTTGATATCCTTGGTTTTAGCCCTAATAATCAAGAACACCTAAAACACTTAAAATTTACCAAGAACAATTTCAAAACTGTCTCACAAACAACCACTTTTGACTTACATTTTCCAGCATCACAAGCATTTCTTTTGACTCCGTTTGGCACTGGTCTTTAAAAACTCTTATGTATGTTCTGAATCTGGACCATATGTCCTTGTCATTTGTTTGATCTTTATCTTGTGGATGCTTTGTTTTAATTCTAAGTCAAAGTATATTGTTCATCTTCTAAATTGTATCTTGTGGAATTTGCAAAGTGGATTGCGTGTTTAATTGTGTTCTCATCATTATACAAAAACTCCTATACAACACTCATCTGCATCACCCCACACAAAAAACACTTAAAACACAAGAGCCTTAGTGAAACTCTTTTTTAGGGACTACCCCCCTTGGCTTCGTTAGGAGTTAGCCTAAACGGAGGAGCTGGGATTCAGGTGACAGTACCTGGCTCATTGCTTGCCCCCAAGGTCACACCTCTCCCCACTTTCTAGTGAGGGAGACAACTTTCGAAAGATTTTTGCTGCTGGTGTGCAATCTGGCGAACAACAAAACCCTCATTTTAAAATTTCTCAGACCTAGCAAGATCTACTTGGCTTTTGAGTAAAACATTTAAAACCCACCTCTATAACATCCACGACAATTCGGATCTATAGTTTGGTGTGGATTGGCCCTCATTTGACCCATTTCCCAAGGCAAACTAGCTTCTCCAAGGGAGGTCGCACTTCCTAGTTGGGTAAGTTTTGCTAGATCTAGCACCTGGGTAGGTGAGATCCCACTTGATCCTTAATCTCCACAGTTGATAACCTACCCCTAGTGTGTCACTTCAGTGATTTCTGCCTTGTGGGCCCCATTCCTCATTTTGAGGGTTGAGCCCCACTTGGGTCACTTGGTGATACATTTCAATCTCAGATCTACTGAGATCTAGCCATTGGATGACCCTAATTTTCAAGACCCACCTAGATTTACACCTCAACATCCCTGATCTATAGTTTGGTGGACATCCGACTCCATTTGGCCCACTTCCCAAGGCACTGATCTTTCTCCAAGCCCTCACGACTTTTCTGGTTTGTTGAGTTTGCTTGTGGTTTGGTCTTTGTCTTGCTGCTTGAACACCTAAACATTGTCATATTCATTCATCAAGCTTATCTTTGGTACTGGTTAGCCCCAATTTGGTCCCTAACTACCCTGCATTGGACACGGTTCCCAAGGCAATGGATTTTCTCATCTTTGACTAGTACCCTGACCCTGGATCTTATTTCAAATCTCATAAGTCACTCACATAACCAAGTTGGACTAAATCCATATTGTTTAAACCTCTTGATCCAACCTATTACCCATCCTGTGACTTCATCCATAGATCTAGGGTTTACCGTACACCTTACGTACTTCATCCATATTTGATTTGATTTGGTGTCTTGGTCTGATCTCTCCTATCAGTAGTAGATCTGGGTCTCTCCCTTTGTTGTCTTGGGCTAGATAACATAAAGTGAAGATTGCCTCGATTGGCGTGACAACCATCCATTGGGAGTCAAGGCTATCTTGGTTGCACCTCTTTGGTTGCCCATCCCCTCTGCCATTCATCTTGGATCCATCTCTAGGGGCAACTACAAGTTTGGTGATAACAGTAACCTGCAAAAGAGTGTTAGCACAAGCATCGATACATCGAAAATATACTTATAATAACAATCTCTCTTACAACCTACAATAGAATCTAATGATAACACTTAGATCTATCCTACTGGGTAGCAATACCCCTTCCAAGGCCTTATAGAGAAGCAAAAAATAGAAACTAGCTATTAATCAACAGTACAAGTTACCTCAATTAAATAGCATGTGAAACATCAACATCCACACATCGGACACAACACTTCTTTGACCTCCAAAGTCTTGCTTTATTAATCACAATTCACAAATGAAAGATTACACAATACCAGAGCTCTTTCTCCAAATGATAACCAACCCAAACTGAGAGAGGGGGTGCCTCCCTTAAATAGGAAAAGGAGAGGATGTGCCCCCTTTGGTAGATCATGCATGCAATAAGGGGAATGTGACACATGTAGGGGCTCCCCAAAACCCTAATGAGCCACCTCTAACAGAACTCAAGCTAGCAGTGGAGTGAACTAGGCTTGAGTAGGCCACTAAGTGCCACATCTAGGAGGATCTCATGCAAATCAAGAGACATGCGCCACATCTAGGAGGAGGATCTCATGTAAATCAAGAGACATGCACCACCTTTGGAGTTAACTCCAAATCTAGGTGAGCATGCCCCATTTTGGTAGAGATTCCAAGCATAACATTGAGATTCAATGCCACATCTAGGAGATGACTCATGAGGAGGGTGAGAGCGCCACCTTTCCAAGGAGATCCCAATGTTGAATAAGAAACACATGCATAGGTGAGGAGAGGGTACCACATTGCTCCCCTAGATTAGAGAAAACACCTGCATGCACCATTTTTGTGGGGGGAGGTGTACATCATATTCCCTTTTTAATATTTGACCTCCTTAACTCCTTTTTACATAGTTTTTTGTCATTTTTACCTCCCTAAGGGACCTAAAAGGTCATGCATGTTGCTAGGGATATGGTGATTGACGCTAATTTTGACATCGGACCCTAAGGACTTAGACACCAACCTGAGGCACTTGTATTATAACATACTTTGGCTTTGGAGGTGTGAGTGAAAAAAACAAGATAAACTCTGATCACTAGGATCTAAGTTCATCTAGGTAAAAAAAACACTCCAAAGTAGCCATAATACACATGATTCACTGGGGCTAGCCCTTTTACACATGTAATGGATGTCAAAATTTTACAAACAACTTCCTTTGACCATGACAAATGAAGTGCAAAAGAACATGCAATTGGGAAGAAGACTGCCTAATCTGGATGAGGGACTGAAAGGTCCCTGGCTGGATTAGGTCTTTTGTCTGGTGAACATCCTGTACAAAATGGGTGGTAACAGAGACCATAGTGCATAGGTGAAGGGTCCTCTTCTTGGCATTGTAAGTTATCTTTATATGTTAATAAGAGGTGACTGTTCTCTATTGTGTTGATACCAATGTTACAAAAACCGGACCGGTTTTGGCAAAGCCGGCTGGTTCAACCGGTTCAGAGGCCTCACCAGTTCAAACCGGTGTCTTAAACTGGAAATGACTGGTTCCGTACGGAACCAGCCGGTTTTGACCGGTTCCAGCCGGTTTTACCGGTTTTCCGATTCCGGTTCCGGTTTTGACCAGTTCAGTGCAGAACTATAGAATGACACTTAAGAGGCCATTTTTAAATTTTTTTTTTAAATAAAAAATTTGGTTGAGTGGAGAAGGTTCTAGATAACCCTAAACCCCTAAGAAAGCTATAAAAGCAACCCCAACCGCTCTATTTCTCTCACACTATTCGCTTGAGTATTTTGAGTTAAGAATTATTCTTGACATTCTTGGGAAGTGTAGCAACCTTGAAAGAGTATGTTAAGTGCCTAGAAAGAGTGTACCTACAACAGTCTTGGTTATATCATCATAAATAAAATACACCTAATAGTAGTTACCTACAGCAGTAAAGAGGATTTGAGTAGTCCTAACAACAACTCTGAGCTAACTGTGTAGTTAAAAGAAAGTTTTGTGGGCATATTCCAAGGTGACAATCTGTTACAACAGCCTTGAAACAACCTTTTCAACAACAAGAGTTTCCTTTGCATGTTAGACATATGATTCAAGTGAAATATGCTCAGTATGGCACCTAGCAAAATACATACAGGAGCCCTTTTTGCAAATTTGTGTATAATGGTTTTGATTCACATGGTTGAACATATATATATATATATATAATTTTTCAAATATTGAACATTTTAGGTATTTTGATGGACCGGTTTTGTGATCCGGTTTTTTTCCCAGTTTTGGTCCGGTTCCGGTTCTTGAGGTCAGCCGGTTTGACCAACGGTTCGGTTTTTGTAACATTGGTTGATACTCTTGCAAACTGGGCTTGGTTGTAGACTATTCTCTTCTTTCATAGTTTTCGTGATGCTTGTGGGTGTGGGCATTTCAACTTGTGGACTATTCTCTTGCTTGTAATGTTTGGTCTTACTTATATTTTTATTGCTAACAGTTGATATGAAGTAGGTTGTCTCTTTGTGGCTCATACACTATTCTTGGTTACTCATATGTTTCTTGGTTTAGCATAGGTTGTAATTGGTTGACTATTCCCTTTATCATTTATGCTTAATCTTATTTCTTTTCAAACTTGTTCTTTGCTCCTATAGATAGGATTTAGCTAGTTGCATATTAATTGCACTTGTTGCATTTCATATCTGGATCTTTTCCACATTCATTCATATTCCTACATTTTCTTTCAATAGTTAGATTAAAGAGCATCTAAAGAACATCATACTTAGATGATGGTAGTCGAGGCATAATTAGAGGGCTCTCCATTTTTAATGGAGAAAAGTCTAATTGGGCCCTTTCTTTTGGAGTTGACAAGGGGGATTTTCCCATGTCAACAATTGTGAAAGGATATATGCACATTGATCACTAGAATGGGAAAATGAGGTCCCTTCCTTAGGGGCATAAGTCTTGTCGAGTTTGGTTTGAATTCTGTTTTTTCTCTCCTCTTGTTAGATTAGGTGTAACAACCCCCAAAATCCAAGCACTTTTACTGTTAATTCACATGAAAGATTTGATATTTGGCATTTCCATTTTTTTCTTCTCATTCAACCATGCTAAAATCATCAAGATTTATCTATTCTACGTCCAAGAGAGAATACGTGAGCCAATCCCATAAGTGAACATGGTCTATGAGGAGAGACAAAGCTTATATGGAGTAGAATCCGTCTGACAATCATGCAAGTAACCTACACACACCTATTATATGGCACCTTTCCTGAAGAGACAAGAGCTGCGTCCAACCATGAAGCAATCCCAAGAATAGTGCCTCCAACCTTGATCAAGATTGATACTACAAAAAAGTCCATTCCAACAAAAAGACACCCTCATGCAAATATCATGATCAACCTTTTAAAAGTGTATCTTTATTTTTCTTATTTATTTAAGTCACGTGCTTGCATATTATTTCTTGATTACCTTTATTTCATTGTCATTCTCAAACTCTTAATAATAGGGTCCTTCCTAAAATGTCCAATGTGAAATGATCCCAACATATCATTTGGCAATGATGATACTTGATAATGATGTTTCCCATGTACCTTCGCCCCATCACCATAACAATGGGCACCTATTGTCATCACCTTAGGGACAAATAGTCTTTTTTGCCATACAAGGGTAAGAATCAGGGTTTGTGTACACAAGCACAACCCCTACCTTTCCTAGCTAGAATTCCACATTTACCTATGTGACAAACACAATTTATCTATTAGAGTTAGAATATAAACATTGCATTGCACATTTCAGAATCAAGAGAGAACCCTATCAATATGCCATAGATATGCACGTGTTCTATTATGCCCATAATATTCACTATATTGCATATAACCCAATACATTATAAGATGATTATGTTTGATGCCTGATGATTAAAATGAGTTCGAGGCACATTGTATATATATATATATATATATATATATATCTTTGTTATGAGTGGGAGATAACCCTAGGTTAGCAAGATTACCACCATAACACTAACATTACCAACAGATCTAGGTATGCATGGTTTCCCTTTGCCCCATGTTATTGAGAATGCAATAGTCTAATGATCATATAGATTCACTTTTCCACCACCTGTATTTGTTTGGCCCTTTTACATTCAAAGGAAACTTTTCTTTGAGATTATGGCTTTGTATAGTCTCATGAGATTTCTTCCCTTACCTTTGCAAAAGTTGGACTATGTGAATCACATGTCTGATGAGTGAATTCTTCTATACATGTTGGTTTGTAAAGACCGAGCCTGGATCTAAGGGTGAAGTTCCTAAGTCACATGACACGATGACACAGGACATGGAGGACACGTGGATATGAGTATTCGACACGAGACACGACGAGCTCAAAAATAGGCCATGAGGTACACATTATATATATATATATATTTTAAAAATTATATATATTAAAAAAATTAACATATAGATTCAATTTTTTTTAAAACAAGAACATTTACAGAATATTGATACATCATAGAGTGATTCAAGTTACAAACTTACAACTAGTTACTACATCAATCATTCAATGATGAGTCATGATCAAGCACACAAGAATAATATGAGTTTAGAACCATAAATTGCAGATTTCTCATTAAGTTCAAAATCAAATTGTATTACATAGATATCGAGAGAATGCAACCGGCAAATACAAAATAGAGTAGATACAAAGGGTCTGACCCCTCTCAACAGTCAGTTTGGCACCAAAGGGTCTGATCCCTCTCAACGGTCTTAGGCTAGCCAATATATATGCCTCCAAGAATGTTGTTAGTAGGGATTCCTTTTGGACTTGGGTAGAAAACAAGCTCCTAGAAGCCTACTAGTTGGTTTTGGGATTTCAATGTGGTAGAATCTTCAAAAGACAAAGAAGAGATGTTCCACCTTTCAATGATGCAATCGGGAAAAACATGCTTGGTTCACCCCTAAGTAACAAGACACACCCTTTTAGGGCCCCGTATCCGTATCCAACGTGTCGTGCACGAGACACACGCGGACATGGGTTTTTACGTGTCCTAATTCACATGACACACTTTGGGCACGTGTCGGACACGTGCCCTAACGTGTCCTGATTTTAGAACAGATGTCCTCTTCAAAAAATTGGAGGAGGAGGAGGAGGAGGATGGATTGGGTACAGAGGAGGAGGAGGATGGAGGAGAGAGCAGTGACAGTGATGGTGATTTTGCCATGGAGTACTATTGACAGTGGCCATTGCCACTGGCCAGCTATGAGATTCTTCCTTATTTTGTATCTATTCTATTTTGTAGTTGCCAGTTTCATTCTCTCGATATATATGTAATACATTTTGATTTCGAACTTAATGAGAAATCTGCAATTTATGGTTCTAAACTCATATTATTCTTGTGCACTTGATCATGACTCATTCTTGAAGGCCTTGATCATATTTTCTTACAGGACCCTACCAACAAACTAGGCAAGCAAAGCATGATGGGTTAAGCTCTCACAAATATTATTGTATTCATCCACAGAAAGGACAATGAGAGTACTGGATTCAGAGGTAGAGACATCACCTCATGATAGATCCTTTGGAAAAACTTTCTCAGACTCTTTGGTGCCATATTCCTCAGAACCTGCAACAACATTGCTGTTGCCATCCTGAGTATGAGCCATAATGGGCCCCTTCACACAATGGGTGGGAGACTGATGGCTGGAAAGAACAGGCTAGTGAATACTGACTTTAACTAAAAGCATCTGAAATAACAACTAGCATTTTTGGAAAGCATTCAAGAAAACAACCCACAAGCTCCTCCAAATTCGAGTTCATTTTGTCTCTGTAATTGGCTTTTAATTCTCGTAAATGTTATTGACTAATATATGGATAAATTTTGGTCTTAGCATTCTATGCAATAATTTATTGTTCAATTGTAGGATCAAAATGTGCTCAATATATTGTCAAAAGTTATTCTAAATCTGTTTATAGATAATTGATACAGAATGAGTGAATTGGATGCAAGGAGTGCTTTGGAAATGTAGATACCATTTATATGAAATACTGTTGAGAACCATAAGTAGATTTTGATTGAACTTTCATCATGCAATATTGTGTTTTTTTGCATAGACTGATTTGTGTTTTGACTCTCTTTGGCTTTGAGCTTCAGTTGATTATTTAATACTTTTGCAGCCCAAGCTTTAAAGAAAAACTTGCAAGACAAATAGATGAGCTTGGCGGGGCTCGCTACATGTTCCTTTCCCACAGGCAAGTTGCTTAATACATTTATTATCTATTCCTTGCTTCTCTTTTGCTTTTCAGATGCTTAGATGTAAAACTTGGAACATGGACCTTCTGATATATTTCAACTCAATTTAATTTACAGAGATGATGTTGCTGACCATGATAAATGGGCTAGGCGTTTATCTTGTGACCGCATATTGCATATTAATGAGGTAAAATGGGGAGAAACTTTCCCGTTTAAGGAGTTTTATGTGAATAGAATCTGTATGTGTTTTCACTGATTATTACATGATATGAATCTGATATACCTAAAGCACAATACCTAGGGGATGTCTCTAAAACTCATTAAGATAATAGTCATAGGATATTCCTTATACTCGCTCTTCAGCTTATCATTTGGAAGAAAATACCCTTCTTATCTGTTTTGAGGTTTTGCTTTAAACAATCTTTTGAGCATTTCTTCACAGGAAGGGTTAGTCACATCTGTGTACTGATCCCTGTCTCATTTTTGGATATAAAACAGAATCTTAGGTAATGACATGTACTACACTAGCCCCTCAACCTGAGGGAAACATGCAAACAATGAAAAGGAAATAAAACCAAAATTTAGGCAACCGGTAGGTGGATAAGCATGGAAGTCTTACTTCATTTTTAACAATAGGCATAGATACCTCTATAGAGTATATTATAAAAAAGAAAAAGAAAAAAATCCCACATATTTCTTGTGTTTTCTAGTGTTAGTATTAATATTACTTCAATATATCCCTGGGGCCTGAATTCGAATTCTCTTCCATACAGTTGTCATACAAAAATATGCCGAGGAATAATGATTATATAAGTGAATGCAATCTTCATGATATGACCATTAGAGAAATTTGATGGTTCAATAAATAGTCAGCGAATTGGAATCTCTTACAAAGTTACGATGGGTGCCAAAGCTGAAATGTTAGCTTTTCTTGCTTATGTTGGGAGGGGAAGCTCACATGTCTCTGCTTCATTCAATTCATGTATGATTGCATGAGGTATCCTTTTGTGAGTATGAGTGACATTTAAGATGCATTGTTTTGTCCAAAAGAAAAGATAGAAAATCCCAGTTATCATACGAATCATGATCTTGAATATAATTCCTTCAGTTGTAAGCTTATTTCTTAAGCATAAGGATAGAAGCACATACCATAGCAAGTCTTGACACTTGAATTGCATATAGATTAAATGCTTTACATGCCTCAAGTACATCAATATCCCATAGTCCTACTACAAGAAAATTGGCATAACATTTCAAATTAATGAACAGAAAAACAAGAACAAAATCATAATAGATGGAACAGATCCAGTCTCAAACTTCATCTTTCTTGTGTACTAGAGGACCATTCAGCAAGACTTATTGGATTAATGATTGAGTGTGGAATATTTATGTGCTTGGTTTTCTATGTTGCTTTTCTATTAATGTTTAAACATTATAGGCTTTAAGAATATTCATTCCAATGAGCTTGCACAGAATTGTGAACCATAGTTGAAAAAATCACCAAGTTTGACTCTTACTCTGAGCCAAACTCAGCTTGCTGCCAATCCTGATCCGTTATTATAAAGATCCGGTTTGACTTGGTACTTGGTGAATCAAACTTGCTGGTAGTGAGTCAAACTCACGAGTATTTGCTGGTCAAACTCTGTGGCACGAGGTTTTCATGGCTTGGCAAGTTTGACTTGCAGGCGCAACCAGAAATCTCACCCAATAAAGATATACCAAACAACAGAAAACAACACTCATTTTTAAATTATTCAATTTTCTGAGTGTTTGCTGAATCCCAATTGAACTGCTACACTCTAGCCTTGCCAAGCCAAGTTTTTCAACATTGACTATGATTACCCATCTGTCTTGATTTGATCTGCCAAGTTATGTAGAAATTTCTTATTGTTTTGTTGTTTCAACTGTTGGTTCTTTGCTAGACATTCTGCATTCCCCATTGGCCTCTCTTGTTGTGGGAGCAAAAAACTAGAGAAAGACAATAATTCATTATTCACGGGTGGGAATAATGTGAATATGTTTCTATATTAATCGAAAGTGTTTTCTCCAGTTGTCACCTTACATTCTTCCCTTGTGTATTAGGTACAATCTCATACTGCAGATGTAGAAATGAAGCTTGAAGGCCAAGGGCCATGGAGTCTTTATCCTGATATTGATCTTATTTTTACACCAGGGCACACTGAGGTAAGTTTTTGAAATATATATAGATAGATTTTCCATGACTTTAAATATGGGTGTAGCTTGCATATAATTGCAAATGCAACATATTTGTTTTATTCTTTCAATAGATCTTAGCAAAATAGATCTGAAAATCAAACGTCTCAATGGATATAATGTATATCAGAAATTTATGCCCATAGGATATCATGCATATGTAAACTTTTCAGGGATCTGTCTCTCTCTTTTATAAGCCACTCAAGGCCCTATTCACAGGGGATCATCTTGCAGCGTCACATAATGGTGAATTGAACTATTTTGAGAAGTATAACTGGTATTCAGGTAGAATATAATATATTCGTACTTCTTCTAGTTCCTTTTCTGCTAGTGACTTGTTGGCTTACTTATTTTGCAAAGCAACTACCCAGTCAACCCTCTATGGGCATTGGGAATAGCTGTGAGATAACGAAATTTACATTTTGGAAAAGTGTTAAAACTCGATACAACTAACTTATGCAGTGGAAAAACAACTGGAGAACATCTGTGCTTTTCTGCAAATGGACTTTCTCTGGATTTTGCCAGGTTTGAATTTTTTCATACAGTTCATTGGAAGTCCTACCAGAGTTGCCACTAATATCTTTGTGGATCAAAGCAGTATTTGTTTGTTCTTGGTAGTAAAATTTATACAATGCATCAAATATGTTTGTTGCAGGTCATGGTAGGAGGATCAAATTTGAGAACATTGATGAAAAAAATGCAGCAATTGAGAAACTGCTTTCAGGGGTTGGTGTTTTACAATTAGTTTAATGTTGGCATTGAAAAGGATCAACAAATTTATTAATTTATTCCTATGGAACACGGTCATAATGACAAGAAAAATTCTACCTAAGCGTTTGATTTACTGATGTGAAATACCTATACAGAGAATATGGGTGCACCGTGGATGTGTATATATTGTTGTAATAAAGCTGTTCTATATATGTGGCTGTATTGAACTTACTAAATTTGTGTACTCATATTCATGAGGCTGTATAGAACTTGCTAAATTTGTGTACTCATATTCATGAGGCTGTATAGAACTTGCTAAATTTGTGTATTCATATTCATATTCACACGATGATCTAATAGAAAGGTAATTTCAATTAATCATAGCTTGAGATTCGAGTATAGCTGGAGTCTCTTCTTTGTTAGCAAATCTTCTTTGTTAGCAAATGGTTTATTTCTTCTTTGACGTGGCTCTAGCATTTAATGCTTTTCTTATGCAAGACAATTGACACAGTATTCTCCTTCCAACTAGCAAGTGATTTGTTGGAACAATTTTGCGATATATTTGAAATCCCAACCAATGAACCTGTGGTAACAAAATATTCACGAGATATTTTGGTGGTTTTCTATCTGGAAATTTAAACATGTTGATTGACTGATTCCTGTCATTTAAGTTGGCGCTTAGTTATTTGTTGTGTTGACACACTGTCCACACTTACAACAAAACCCTAGATTCTGGCACCTCTTCTTTGTTAATGAGATCTTATCACATTCTCAAATTTTGCGGATAGTCTCCATGTATAATCCTTCGTATCAATGCACCTTAATTACTTTTAACTTTTTGTCTAGTGATGACGTGAGCTTCATAACATTTAAATTCCATTTTGAAAACAATGTGGAAGTTCCTATATCTACTTCAAATTCCTAGTGGCTGGAAACAAATTAAGGTTTTCATCTTTTAATGATATTTTTAAAACGTCGCTCCTCTTTACTTAATATACATTATGATCCTACACAAAATATATATCCATCGAATATCAAAAGATTTTTGGAGAAACAAATAGTTTAATGGATAAACAATTATGTTGGTCTTTTTTAAAGAAGAAAAACGTTGTACCTGTGCTATTAATATAATCAAAAAATATTTTTTCCATATATAGCCATACGAAACCTCATAAGGTAAAAACCTTCATGTCCCATCACACTTCACAACTAAAACCGGCTTTCAAGGAAAGCATCAAAAAAGCTATAAGAAGTCTAAAAAAAACTGATCTGCCCCCCCCAAAAAAAACAAAAATACAAACTGATCTAAGAGTCTATCCATCCTCCACGATCAAGGTCACAAAGAAGAAGAACACTAATCATCAAGAAAGTGAAGAGGAGATCCTTGATATTCCAGATAACCATCAATCCATTCTTCCCAAACAAGTAGACCTTCCTCCTCGTTAAGTGCTTCCTTTGATAATGCATCCACCACATTATTCAGTTCTCTATAGATGTGATCAATTGTCCCATCAAAGAAGGAATTCAAAAGTACTTCAATTCTCTGGTACCAGTGCTGTAAAGTTAGAATATTTAGACTGTAGTTTCTTTTATCCCAATTAACTGTCATCATAGAATCACCAAAGATTCTCAATACATCAACACCAAAGGAATAAGCAATTTTTATAAGACACCACAGAGCATGTTGTAGTGTCCCTAACCCTTAACTAAGGTTAAGGGTGCTAATATTAAGACTAAGTTAAATAAAAACGGATATAGATAAATTATGGTTAGGCTAACTAACCATTCACCCAATAATTGAAACTTTTATCTCTAGAGGTTGATTTATAACTAAAGTTGCGACATTTAATTAGTAACTTTCAAAGTGCGATCTAAGGATCGTAATTGCAACAATCACATGATTAAGGCATGATAAACATTATCTTCGGTGTGGATAATTAGTTCATGTACTTTTGATTGTTTAATAACATAGTTTATAAATAACCAAGTATTGATGTCATCAATTGCTTGCAAATTAATCTATTTTCCGGTGTTGTCATGTGTGTGCTATTAGTGAGCCTATAAATTAAGGAAAAGAACATATACATAACATCAGTAAGTTGCAATCTACAGCCATACCGAAACCATAGCAAACAGAGAACACTCGCTGTAACTGCAGCCCTCAAAATCAACTCCCGATGATTGCCCCCTACAATCATCTCTCACTAATAAAATAAGTTCGTATGGCTACCACCCTACAGTCATCGATCACTTCTAAATCCAAAATACATCATTATCCTCAGATATGCAACAAAGAACAAATATGTAAACAAAACTCTTACAATCAAATGACAGGTGCGCTCATCTTGGCACCGAAAAACTGTCGGACCAAAACATACATATCTTGGTCATCCAGAAAGATTTTTCGAGGAAACAAAAGGCTATCCTTACTACAAACACTTCTTCAGATGCAATGGAACATCTCTAATGACTCAAAAATGCGCATAAATGCATTAACCAAAACCTGTAGTTGTGCCTCTCTCTATACCATAGAGCCAAAATTGCAATTTATGACTATGAGGAAGAAGAATAGAAAGAAGGTAAGGAGCGTAGCAACATATTATATGAAATTCATCCTCCCTGCATATAGATCCTGGAATTCAATACATTAACATGCAGACAACCAATTCAGCCACCATTGCACATATACCAAATAAAATAATGTGACAAAAATGAAACATAAGAGAAATACTTATCTCAAAATAAGTTCAACTGGATGCAACAGGACAACTTTCCTCCCAGTTGTAGACACAGTCAATCCTTCCTCACTTGAACAGGTCACCCCCGATCTGAGACCATGGATCCATGGGTAAAGGAACATTTAGTCTAGCAACTCTCGGAACTACCTCTTCCGAGAACCACAATGCTTCCCACTACTACTTTCATGTCCGTCTCCACTGCCTATGGGATGCGACTCCTCTCACAAACCCATTTCCTGGCTTCATGTGCGCAAACCTGGAATAGTAGAGTGATATAATGGGAGCAAAGGGAAACAACTAGACTACATATAAGTCTCAACACACTCTCAATACTAACAACATTCCCAACATGGTTAGATAGCACAAATCAAGTGATCCAAAGGTCAAGATTAGCTTCAACAAGGAGAGAGCACATGTATAAATAGCTTAAGGAGGGCAATTCAAACCTAAGGTGGCCAACTAGAATGGGTTTGAGTGTGGTTGGGCTTTATCATGGAGACTTAACTCAAATTTGTGGAGTGGTGGCCTAGTTACGATATTTCATTTCCCATATTAGCACCATGAGGAGGAGTTACCAAAAACCAAGGTGTGGAGCCATGAAGAGCACAAGAAGGCGCACTAATGCATAAGGGGGGTTACAAAACATGAAGGATGGCGAATTAGGTGAGTGAGGGGATCCAATAGGGTCATAAATATCATGTAAGCACAAAAATATGGATGAATTTTGAGTGGGGCACACTTATGGAGGTGGATGCACAAATCAAGGAGGTGGAAACTAAATTCTAGCTTACAGCTCCTAGAATCTAGGGAGAGGGATCATAAATGACAAAAACACATAAATAGGAGGTAATTTCTCCCAAGGAGAGCGAACTAGGCAATAGGTACCACTAAAGTATGTATAAGGTGCAATAATAACTCCATAGTTCATAAAAATCGAAAATGGGTTTCGTTGTACAATGTTTCAGTGACCAACACTATTAAAGTCACCAAGGCACATAATGAAATAGGATGAACAACCACCATTCAACAACAAGTTCTAAGGTTCTAGGGATGTCCCCATTCCCCCTCACACCGTGAGTTCCTTGGTCTACCATACTCTTTTGGTTTCCTTTGCTCAACTAGTTATTTATTTAATAATTAATAGCAACAACATTTAATGATAACAATAATGACAATAACAACATTAACATTAATAATAATAATGCAAAAGTCCATAATCACATCATCAAACATATGAGCATAAGTCCATAGTCACATTAAAAAAACAAAACATGTAATGTTCCCATTCAAATAAATCTCAAGAAGGGAAAATTCCACCAATATACTAGTTTCCTAGGTTGGGGTGGAAACATTATATTTGGAATAAGGGAACTAATAAACCCCAAATGGACATTAGATTGACATAAATATATTAAAATGGGTTAAATAAATATTTATTATAGGAAAATAAGGTGGCACTTGGTCATGGAGACACATTGGTGGCATGGGACCCACACAAAGCTAGATTCCTCATGCCACATGGCATTCTATTTTCACCCATTCGAATCCAAGGTGGAGTCTAATGATATTGGGGATTTGGAAGGTTAATATACTTGGCATGACTCAATGTAGGTCGAATTGGAGTGGAAGAGTAACTCCCATGGAAGAGGAAGAGGCATTGGAGAAATATTGAGACACTTGGGCTAGATTTCCTAGCTTCTATGACAATAATGATGAAGATGCTATGACACCTATGACACAAATCAGACCTGAAGGCTGACATCTAACATACATGAAATGTCAACGCTAAAAATATCCTCCAAGAAGGCGCACAAGGGAGTTAGGGCAGCCAAAGAGACACCAATTTGAATTGAGTGAAGGATGAAGTTAGAATTGGAGGGACAAGTGGCATACTTTGGAATCTCTTCCCAACTTGAGTTGGAATGAGTATTTTGGAAGGAATTCGACCCATGGAGGACTTGAGAATTTTATAAAAGACAAGAACAAAGAAGGAGAGTAGCTTTTGATCATTTTACATTTTGCATTTGGAGAGAAGAGCTAGTAGAGAGCTAGTCTACTTGCCTTAGCACCAATTTCGAGGATAAATAATTCTCATCCTAATTGGAAATTGGAGAGGCCATTCAGACCTTTCATTTAGACCTACAATGGATTCTTTTGTTATAGGTTGAAGCTACAGGGAAGCTCATGGTTCATTCATCTACAACTTGTTCTTGCATCTCTTTCACATTTGGGCCCTTGGAGGAATTGCACCTTTGGTGAGATGATGATCTCTTTGTGAGAGTCCAAGAATCTCCATTTATTTTTATTCTGATATGTATACTCTGTATTTACTACTCAGAAGACTCTCAGGTTGAAATACCAAGTGAAACTATGTAAAAATACCAAACAATGCATAAATGATGCCATTTTCCCTATATCTTGTTGTTGGAGCTTGAAGAGACATTATTTCGAATTGTATCAGTCATTATCTGTGATTTTTTTATGTATGGAGTATCATTAATGTTTTGAAGAAGTTTCATTAACATGGCACAAGTCTTTGGCACCTAAATTTCGAATTTCATAACATATGGAGAAATTTACTAGCTTTCCCCCCTATGTGAAGACTTGCATATAAATATATGATTTAATGAAGTTGCAGAAGGCCATAGGAACTAATTGAGGATACATTGGGGAGATCATTAAAGACCTTTATCAATACCATACCTCTATTCTAAAATTTGGTATGGTTTAACAACATTTGGAGAGCCATCTTTGACCACTACCCTTGGGGGTTTTGAAGCTCGATTTGACTAGTACATTTCCCTACTTTGTACAACTTGTAAATGAATGTTGCAGAAGTTTTTTAAGGGTTTTTAAGCATCCATAAGCCTCATTTATAAGCCTGAATACCTTTCAAACTCATTCAGACCCCATTCGGAATTATTTGGAGCCATCTGGAAGCAGTTGGGTTAATACTAGTCTAAGGGTCGAATTGGTTAAAATTTGCAATTTTTCCTAGTTTGTGCAAATTCTTAAAAAGGAACACTACAAGTGGTATCAAATCATGTTCCTTGCACCTGATGTGGATGACCATTTATGAATACAAGAAGCCAAAGAAATCATCCCCCACCCTTAGAACCTGAAACTGAATGTGTTTTTGTTGAAGAGGAAGAAGTAGGAGAAGAAGAGTATTTTGTTGAAGCTATGGCTAGGGATGAGAAGGGAACCTTAGAGGATAAGGAGGAATTTACTAAACTCATGAAACCATTATTTGAATACATGACAAAACAGATCATTAAAGGGTTTGAATTGTTGGCTAGTCAACTTGGAAGCAAAGGAGTAATATGAGGCAGCAACAGTTCTTCTTTCGAGAAAAAGAAGGAAATGGGAGAAAGTATTTTCTCAAGAACAGGACCTCATAATATACCTAATGAATTTCATAGTACACCGAGGCATACAACACCTAAATTTCTTGTGGCCAAAGAAGAACCTAACACCCCATTTGCTATGCAGGAAGTTGTAAAAGAATGGGAAAAGTTTAGTGAAGATTGTAGAAGGACTCTACCATTTGACCAATACTTTACTGTCTCAAACAAACTCAAAATGAGGGAAGGTAATAGGACTCCATTTCAGAATAAAGAATTGAATTATGCCATTGGTAAAATTCCCCTTCCAACTTTTGATGGCTCATCTCAAAGTTCTGCAAATACTTGGGTACAAAAACTAGATGTGTATTTTCAGCTAAATCCAATGGTGGAAGAGGATGCTTTAAAAATGGCTATTTTGCATCTAGAAGGGGATGCCAATGATTGGTGGTTCCATGGTATGAAAAATTTGGGACATGATAAGGTTACAACATATGGAGAATTTGTTGACATGGTATTAGAAATATTTGAACAAAAAGACCCAGAATTGTCTTTCAAAGAACTAGCCCAATTGAAGCAAATTGAAACCCCTGTTGAGTATATGTTGGAATTCCAAAAATTCTGAGTTAAGGTGGCTGATATATCTATGGTAAGATGTGGGTAAGATTAGTATTTCTTTTTACTGAAGGTTTGGTTGAACCCTTAAAATGTTTATTTAATGCCCACAAACCTAATTCATTGAAGGATTCCATGAACTTGGCAAGAGATTTGCAGAATGTGCTACCAATGACAAGGTTTCCCCCCAAGACCAACTTCCCTTCCCAATTCAGATTTGAAAAGAAGCTATGGAAAAAATATGAATGTGGAAATGATAATAAAGAGGGACTAAGCAGGGAATAACTCAGAAGGAAGAAACTATGTTACACATGCTTCCAACCATGGTTACCTGGGCATAAATGTGCTAAGGGAAAGGCACAATTCATTGAAGTATTTTCTGATGATGAGTATGAAGGGGGTATGGAGGAAGGAGGACATATTTCATCCCAATAAGAGGGATATACCACACCAAAAGAAGAGAAAAATGAAGAAGATCATCCATTACCTGACAAAGGGAGTGCCTCGTTTCCACACTATTCGATGCCAAGGAGCTATACAAGGACAAAGGGTTTCGGTATTGGTAGATGGAGGATCCACCCATAAATTAATTGATGCAGCCATGGTGGAGAGGAGAAAGCTACATGCTTAACCATTCAATGGCTTCACAGTCATCATTCCAGGTCACCATACTATGGAGTGCAAAACATGGATTCCAAAGCTACAACTCACCATAGGTATTTACACATTTTTTGATAGTTTTTATGTGGTTGATGTTGCTGATACTAATGTGGTATTGGGAGTGCAATGGTTTTACTCTATAGGGGAACATACAGTGAACTATCAAATCCTTGAAATGAGATTCAAATATTCGGAAGGAAAATAAAGGGTATTGAGAGGAATGCACACCTATCCGAATCAAGTAGTGTCCTTCCACAGTATGAAACACAAAAATGAAATTTTTGGGATACATTCCTCATAGAAGGCCACCTAATAGAGGAGGAACAAGTTTGCAACATCCTAAATTGAGATTGCTTTAGGGAAAGCAATTTTGGGTGGGGAGGACTGTAATGTCCCCATTCAAATAAATCTCAAGAAGGGAAAATTCCACCAATCTATTAGTTTCCTAGGTTGGGGTGGAAACATTATATTTGGAATAAGGGAACTAATAAACCCCAAATGGACATTAGATTGACATAAATATATTAAAATGGGTTAAATAAATATTTATGATAGGAAAATAATGTGGCACTTGGTCATGGAGACACATTGGTGGTGTGGGACCCACACAAAGTTAGATTCTTCATGCCACATGGAGTTCTATTCTCACCAATTCGAATCCAAGGTGGAGTCTAATGATCTTGGGGAGTTGAAAGGTTAATATACTTGGCATGAATCAATGTAGGTCGAATTGGAGTGGAAGAGTAACTCCCATGGAAGAGGAAGAGGCATTGGAGAAATATTGAGACACTTGGGCTAGATTCCCTAGCTTCTATGACAACAATGATGAAGATGTTATGAAACCTATGACACAAATCAGACCTAAAAGCTTACATCTAACATACATGACATGTCAGGGATAAAAATAGCCTCCAAGAAGGTGCACAAGGGAGTTAGGGCACCCAAAGAGATACCAATTCAAATTGAGTGAAAAAGGAGGCTAGAATTGGAGGGACAAGTGGCATACTTTGGAATCTCTTCCAAACTTGAGATGGCATGAGTATTTTAGAAGGAATTAGACCCATGGAGGACTGAGAAGTTTATAAAATACAAGAACAAAGAAGGAGAGTAGCTTTTGATCATTTTACATTTTGCAATTGGAGAGAAGAGCTAGTAGAGAGTTAGTCTACTTTCCTTAGCACCAATTTCGAGGGTGAAAGATTCCCATCCTAATTGGAAATTTGAGAGTCCATTTAGACCTTTAATTTGGAGCTAAAATGGAGTCTTTAGTTATAGGTTGAAGCTACATAGCAGCTCGTGCTTCATTCATCTACAACTTGTTCTTGCATCTCTTTCACATTTTCTTGCATATTTGGGCCCCTGGAGGAATTGCGCCCCTGGAGGAATTGCGCCTTTGGTGAAATGATAATCTCTTTGTGAGAGTCCAAGAATCTCCATTTATTTGTATTCTGATATATATGCTATGTATTTACTTCTTAGAAGACTCTCAGGTCTAAATACCAAGTGAAACTATGTAAAAATACCAAACAATGCATAAATGATGCCATTTTCCCTATATCTTGTTGTTAGAGCTTGAAGATACATTATTTCGAATTGTATCAGTCATTCTCTATGATTTTGGTTATGTATGGAGTATCATTAATGTTTTGAATAATTTTCATTAACATGGAACAAGTCTTTGGCACCTAAATTTCGAATTTCATAACATATGGAGAAATTTACTAGCTTCCCCCCCTATGTGAAGACTTGCATATCAATATCTGATTTAATAGAGTTGCAGAAGGCCATAGGAACTAATTGAGGATACATTGGGTATCTCATTAAATCCATTTATTAGTACCATATCTCTGTTCTGAAATTTGGAAGGGTTTAACAACATTTGGAGAGCCATGTTTGACCACTACCCTTGGGGGTTTTGAAGCTCGATTTGACTAGTACATTTCCCTACTTTGTCCAGATTGTAAATGAATGTTTCAGAAGTGTTTTAAGGGTTTTTAAGCATCCATAAGCCTCATTTATATGTCTGAATACCTTCCAAACTCATTCAGACCCCATTCAGAAATATTTGGAGCCATTTGGAAGCAATTGGGTTAATACTAGTCTAAAGGTCGAATTGGTTAAAATTTGCAATTTTTCCTAGTTTGTGCAAATTCTTAAAAATGGACACTACAAAACATAATTCCATAGTCAAATAAAAGACCATAATTCTGGGGCTTAACAATCGGGGTATTACATCCCCCTCCCCCTTAAACAATGCATCGTCCTCGATGGATATTTATTACATACATGCCGTAAACACTATAGTTTCAAAATATATGAGGGTATGCTTCCCTCGTAGCATCTTCCAGATCTGAAGTCACATCCTCGGGGCTGTAGTAGGTCCATTTCAACTTTACCTGTTTGATTTCTCGATTCCGAAGCAACTTGACCTAGCTGCCCAAAATGGCAACAAGTTGTACCAGAAAACCCCCTTTTGGTTCCACCTAGATCAGAATCTATTCGGTCACATGATTAGTACCATGTACATACATATATATATAAATGAAATAAAAGCACTCTAATTATCTGGATCACATTCCAATCAATTACATTGTTAGCATCAGGTATATACTTTTTCAATAAAGACACATGGAACACATTATGTACTCTAATGCAAGCTGGTAGAGATAGCTCATAAGAAACAGGTCCTATTTTAGCTAAGACCTCAAAAGGTCCACAATATCTGGCAGCTGACTTGGAGCAATTTCCCAAGTTTAAGGGACTCTTCTTGGGCCTAACTTTCAAAAATACATGATCGAGCCAACTTGAAACTATCTAGCAGTCCTGTTTTGATCTGCATAAATTTTATGCCTATCTTGAGCTTCCTTTAGATTATGCTTTATCTTAACCATCTGATCCTCCATATCCTTTAATAATTATGGTCCAACAATGACTATTTGTTGGGTTATCCCAACTGATGGGAGTATTTCACTTCCTTCCATACATGGCCTCGAAAGGACTCATCTTCAAAGAGGAATGATATCCATTATTATATTAAAATTCCACCAAGTGTAAATAATCTTCCCACTTAGATGGTTGATCCATCACATACATCCTTAACATATCTTCAATCACTTGGTTAACTCTTTATGTATGTCCATATATCTGAGGGTGGTACATTGTACTCATGTATAGACTTGTGTCAAACCCCTCAAACAATCATTTCCAAAAGTTAGAAGTAAATTTTGAATCTATGTCTGATACCATAGCCTTGGGAATACCATGCACTATGGTTACTTCTTTCATGTAAATATCTGCAATGTTAGTTACTTTGTGAGTTGTCTGTACTGGAATGAAGTGTGCTTCCTTAGTCAACTTATCTACCACAACCATGATAGCATATTTTTGCAATCTTGTCTTAGGAAACTTGGTGATGAAATCCATTGTTACTACATCCCATTTCCATTCCGGTATTGGCAAGGGTTGCAACAATCCTGCTGGTTGTTGATGCTCAATTTTAACTTTTTGACATTGTAATATCTCATTTTGACCCTTGGAATATATTAGCTTTTAATGTAAATATTGTATACATGCGATGTATGTTTTCCTAGCGTGGAGATCAAGGCCAAGGCCCCGCTAGTGTATGCTCGGGTTTTATTAAAAAGGCAAGTATTTGATATTATGGTATCCATGTGCTATTAAGCCATGGAACATTGTAAAATGACGTAAATATTAATATTGAAATAAAATACCAAAAACTGGCTATGGAAGCAACTAATGAGAATAGGCCATGTGTATTCCAATAGGGAGTGGTGAGGGGGTTGTGAGGTTAAACCATATGTTTCCAAATGTCATCTTGAGAACTCATTTGACTTTCCTTGCTGACATTTATTTCTGTTGTAAGGAAGTGGTTGAAGAAATCAGTCTATGGCTTCAATGGAGCATGGGCAGCCCATAAATTCATATGGCAGGTATGGGCTCTATTGTTTTTACCCACAAGTCACCATACCTCAGGGGAATTTGTTCTTCCTCATTCATGTTCCATTGTTGAACATCGAAGCATCAATTTTCATCCATTACACAGTCCCAGCAGTGAGAAAAACTAGAAATCGCAACTCTGAAGTAAGCTACGTTTTGAAGTGCCAAAAATGCCCAGAAATTCGTGTGGACAGTGAAATCCAATGGGGGATCCATAGACCTGAACCTTGGGGTGAATTTGAGAGTGTTATATGCCCATAAATCCATAGGAAAACCCATATTTTATAGCTCGAAAATTCAATTACGGGACAGAGTTATTTGGCCATCGAATTGAGAAAATCTAAGCGTGAATAACATAGCAGAAGATAGAACAGAGGTTGGGTTCGCTTGATAAACCCAGTGAAGGCTAGAATCTCAAGGATTTAGCATCTTGGACCTTTCTATTCCCACCCTGAAGAGCACTGGAGGGAAGGGGCGCCCGAGGGACTGTGCAGCAGAGAAGGAGACCTTCCTTGTGTTAGGGTGTGGTAGGTATTGTAGGTGCCATGACTGTTTGAGTTTAGTAGAGATGCCTATAGCTCTTTGGTTGAGCTCATCGGCTTAGCATCCTCCATCTTCGTCTCTTGCATATTGCTTGATAAACCCAACTATGTGTTGGCTTAGCATGAGTGTTTGTGTGAAACCATGGCTGTGAGTGAGCCTGCTTAGTTCCTCCTTAGTGGATACACATCCCAGCTCGAGGGTGGTTTCTCAGCTAAAAGAATATAGGCTGGACAGAGACCTATGGTTGGGTGGAACGTTGCTCTCACATAGCCAGTTGCTTGGATAGTCTCGTTTTAAAGATAAGTATTATCTATGTGTTTTAATTCTATAATGTTTTAATTATTGAGGATTGTTATGATTATATGTTGAATACATGAAGTAATCGTGTGTGGATAATGTTTATTTCCATTGTGTTTGTTTGAGTATAAATCTGCACACATGAGTTTTTATTTAATTATGAATTTGTTAGTAATGAACGGGGTTGAGTTTCCCCAAATAAGCCCTGGAATGTTAGTCATGTTTCCTCCCTTGCATCGGATCGATGGGAGGGAATGTGACAGAGTGATATCAGAGCCCGTGTTATAGCACTTGGCTGCTTGGGCCAAAATGTGAGTTTACAGGAAGATATCATAATGTTTAACGAAGGTATTGATGAAGTTGGGAAACATTTTGATTGAAATAATGACAGAATTAGAGTTCTCAGGTGTGGCATAGGATTACACCGCTGCATATATCTCTCCAATAGCTTTCCAACGGTACCGGGCTTGCCTTATTTGGTTAAGGGATAAGAGAGATATGAGCTCTGAAAGTTTGTGGGAGCAGAGGAGGTGTTTCCGCAATTCTGCATTGCGGATTGCAGAAATGTAAAATTTTCAAATTTGCATTTTGGCGTTCTGCATTTCCGAGTTCCGCAGTACGGATTGTGGATTGTGGACGTGACATTTTCCGAAGTTGAAAATTTGACGTTCCGCAATACGGATTACGGATTGCGGAAACGTAAAATTTTCAAATTTGTGTTTTGACATTCCGCATTTTCGATTTCCGCAGTACAGATTGCGGATTATGGAAGTCACATTTTCTAGAGTTGGAAAATTGACATTCCGACTTCTGCATTGCAGATTGCGGAAGTTACATATTGCGAATTGTGGAAGCGAAAAAAAAAAAAGTAGAGCCCGAAACTCAATTTTTAGATAACATGAGCATGCGGAATCAGAATTGGATGAGTTTTGTGGTGTTCTGAGGCCATTAACGAAGACCATGAAAGAACCAGTGAGGGCCCCGATCCCATTATGCTTCAATTTGGCATAAAATTGGAATTAATTGATTTTACAAATCGGTGTCCCGAATCTTGGCAGGAGGTCGAATTGAGCTGAAATCGACATGGAACGGCCATGGAGCAGGCACAGTGTTAAGTTTGAAATTTTGGAAAAAGTGTAAATTTAAAATTAGTCAAACCCAGAATTTTATAGAATTTGACTGGTGCATCGAAACGGGGATTTGAAAGTTTCTGAATGTTCCTTGTTATATGGACTAACTTCTCCCGATAGAAATGTTTACATGATTCTTTCCATATTTGCTTATAAAAGTGGCTGAAGTTGGAATTTCAGACTAAAATACAACTGTGTAAAAAGTGCAGAATTTTGGTAAAAATTTTCGTTTTTGGAGTAATGTGATTTCCACACCCGAAGTCAGAATGAAGCAAGTGGATAAGCATTGGAAAGCTTATCCAGCAGGGAATAGTGGTGCATAACCATAATTTGAATGAGGTTATCATACATCATAGATATGTAGAGCGGAAAAGTGTTAGTGACTGTTTTGACAAATTATTGTCAATATGGACAATTTCCATAATTGCATGAATGGGGCAAAAGAAAAGAAGGCATAATAGATCTGAGAATTGTTCCATGAGTTTAATTCTATTAAATATTGATGTTCTATGTTTCTATATGCATTCCTAAGATGTCTAATAAATATTTTTATAATGCACATTGTTTGCAGCTGATAAGATTTGAATAGTTGTAGCAGAGGGCAGCATACAGGAAAAGGGATCTCCAAAGGAAAATGGTGACCATAAATGATGCTCAAGATCCTTATGAGCATGATGAAGATGTGCTGGGACAAAATGTGTAAGGAGAGAATGTTGAAATTGAATCCAATGGGAGAAGGGAGCAAATAACTCCTCAGAATTTCGTTTAAACCATGGTAAGCTTTAACGAAAGGTTGATGAAGGCTCAAGAGGAACATAATCAGCTCAATGTTGCTATTTTGTAGAGCCTCACTAATATGAAGCAGAGGATAAACCTTGGGTCCAACCCAAGCAATGTAGGTGAATAAGGAATATATGCAGGGAGTTTCTCTAGAGTTCGTTCTAGGAGGAGGACTCCAAGCCCAAGAAAGAGTTCTGTGAGAAAAAAACATAGAACACCCTCCTCAAGGTCTTCTTCCAGCAGGTCATGTGAATCCAGAGGTTCTAGGAGAAGTCCAAGACATACTTCTAGCAAACTTGAAGGAAGAAAGAAATTCAAAGGAATTCCACAGGGAGAATTCAAGAAGGCAAGGCCTCTCACATTTGATGGAGAAGATAAGACTAGCAAGAGGCAGAGGCATGGCTTCTTGGGATGAAGAAATATTTCAGAATTCATGATTACTCGGGGAATGAAAAGGCTAGAATTTCCATTTACAATCTAAATGGAAGAGCTTCAATTTGGTGGGATCACCTCTTGGAAGTAAAAGGAGTCAGTGAAAGGAGGATAAGCTGGGAGCGATTTAAGACGTATTAAAAGGAAAAATACCTTTCTGCTAGGTATTATGACATTAAGAGGAAAGAATTCAATGAACTCAAGTTGGGACAAGAAACTATGGAAGAACATGTCCATAAATTCTTGGAATTGTTGAGGTATGTGGACTATATCAAAGATGAGAAGGTAAAGATCCAATGCTTCCTTGGGAGTCTACCTCTAAGTTTCAGAGATAGGATTGAGTTTGTTAATCTACCAAGTCTTGATGAAGCCATTAGGATGACAATGCATTGCTATGAGAAGAATAAAGGAAAATCAGAGGTTCACCTAGCATGGAAAGGAAAGCCAAGAGGGAGTTCTGATCAAAGGAAAAGTGGATTCAAACCACCATTCAAAAATCAGCCAAGGAATTTTCCACTGGGTCAACAAAAACGAAGTGGAAACAAGCCAATGGTAGCAGCAGAAAAGGCATAAAAAGGGCCACTTCAATGTTGGGGATGTGGAGGAAACCACATGCTAAAGGATTTTCCACATCGGGGGGAGAATCCCTGGAGCTTGCACAATATAAAGGGAGCAGCTACAATGGAGGATATGGCAAGGGAAATGCCTCAAATTTATGTAGCGTTAGATAATCATCAGGAAGACCATCAATCAGCAGTGGTGGAGGTTGAAGGTAAGATTGCTAAGCAATCTATTTTTGTTTTGATTGATCCAGTATCTACTCATAGTTATGTTTCTCCAAAAGTGGTTGAAGGTTGTTCTCTTATAAAAATGAAGCATAATAATTCTTGGCTAGTTCAATTAGCCACAGGGACCAAGAGAAAAGTGAGTGAAGTAGTGATGGAGTGCCCCATGGAGTTGAGCGGATTCCTTACAAAAGCAAATTTGAATGTCCTACCATTAGGATCTTATGATGCTCTATTTGGTATGGATTGGTTGGAAATGCATAGAGCTAAGATAGATTTCTATGAAAATGTACTTGAATGAATTTATGAAGAGGGAAGACCAAGATTGGCAAGAGGAATTCCCAAACAAGTTTCAGCAAGGCATATTTCATCCTTACAATTGAAAAAGTTTTATAAGAAGGGTTTCCAATTATATGTAGCTCATATATCAGATTCATCAGAGGACAAAGGACCAAGGATAGAAGACTTCCAGTTGTTGCAAGAGTTCAAAGATGTGTTTCCAGATGAAGTGTCGGGACTGCCACCAAAGAGAGATATTGATTTTACCATCAATCTTGTCCCAGGGGCAGTGCCAAATTCCAAAGCTCCTTATAGAATGAGCACGCAATAATTGATCGAGTTAAAGATGCAGCTACAAGAGTTAATGGAAAAGAAGTATATCAGGCCAAGTGTATCTCCTTGGGGAGCACCGATGTTATTTGTCAAGAAGAAGGATGGGACTTTAAGGCTGTGTATTGATTACAGGAAGCTAAATAAAGTGACAGTCAAGAACAAGTATCCATTGCCAAGAGTTGATGACTTATTTGATCAAATGAAGGAAGCTAAAGTGTTTTCCAAGATTTACTTGAGGTCTGGATATCATCAAGTGAGGATAAAAGAAGAAGACATTCACAAGACAACTTTACGGACAAGATATGGCCATTATGAGTTCACAGTGGTGCCATTTGGTCTTACCAATGCACCTACTACATTCATGTGTCTCATGAATAACGTCTTCAACAAATACTTATATAAGTTTGTGATTGTGTTCTTGGATGATATCCTTGTTTACTCAAGGAATTAAGAATAACATAATGAGCATTTAAAAATGGTGTTGCAATTCCTTAGAGAACACCAATTGTATTCCAAGTTAAGAAAGTGTGAATTCTATCAAACGAAGGTGTATTACTTGGGTTGTAGTGTCCCCTCCCTACCATACAGCATGCTAGAGAGGACATTGGTGCTCAAACCGGGCATTTAGCCCCATATCCATTAATTAAACTTATTGATACAATGACATGCATATGTGCATGCTATAGAAACACAACGGAAAACAGATAAATTGTGTTGATAACTAACATTCATTCAAGATTTCTTGTGACAGCCATTAAATAGAGACCTTTGCAGAATTATACAAGATCATATGGAAATGCATAAACTTTTAAAAACACAGTAGAAGTAAATTCGTTTAATACATCCACATACATTCATAATATCCATCAAATGATAATTGCCAATTTACACAAGAGAATACTTATCTCAATAAGGCAGTCCCAAGCAACTGGCTATGCAACTGCAACGTTCCACCCAACCATAGGCCAGTGTGCTCCTCAATCTCTCAGCACCACTGCCACCCCCGAGCTGGGCATGATCTCTATAAGGAACCAGGGAACAGCAGGCTCACACATATCCAAGCATACACCAAGATGAGCCAAGCCAATCTGCAATTGGGTTTATCAGGCTGCTAGGACATGGAAAGGAATAGTGAGCTCAACTACAGAGCTATGGGTACCTCTCCCAGATCTATTTAGCTTGGCACTCACAATGCCTACACACCCAACACCAGGAAGTATTCTCTTCACTGGCACACAGTCCCTCAAGCCATACCTTCCTTTCTAGTGCTCTCAGGGTGTGCATAGAAAAGTAGCCAGCCCTCTTAATCTTCTTGAGAGGATACTCCCTACACTAGGTTTATCAAGCCAATTATGTCCACTACCATTCCAGTTTCTTGCTCATGGGTTCCAAACAAAACAGGGATGCACCTAACATCAACCTACACTTGTTGAGCATGAGAAAACGTTCCAACAGTAGGATGCATGAGATGGGATTTCCTGGACTTTAGAAAAACGTGGGTAGACTCAAAACGTATTGGCACTTGGAAATTCGACTGGGGAAGCAAAACCCATTCCAGAAAAACGCCCTAGGGAAAAAACGCCCTCTCCCTCAGTCCCAATTCGCGTCCCTCCTTCCCCAGCTGTTGCACAATCCAAAAACGAGTTCCTGGGCATGGAAAAACGCAGGGTTATGGTGAAAAGCGTGAGGATAACTTCCTGTGAGCTCAGTTTGCGTGAGAGGAAGAACGTAATGCATGAATACTTGCCTTAGGAAGCATTTCGTGGGGGTTTTCTTTCCCAGCAAGCCAAAAATACGATTTTCAGGTTGGTAGCTTGCCCATGCACAAAAATCTGACTGCCATACCTCTCCCATCCCAAGACATTAACTGCCTTAACCAATTTCTTGGAAGAATTAAATGATTGGGTGCATGAGACAAAAATGGGTAGTTGGTGGTTTTTTATGGGTTTCCCAATTGACACATGGATTAATACCATAGGCTCAAGGGTTTGAATAATTTCCCTCCCTCTTCCTTGTAGAGTCATGCCCCATCTCTTTTGTTGCATTGCATAGCCGGTTGTGGGTTTTTCATTGAAAATTCGTAATTACATGATGTCTTATATACATTGTGCCCATCTCGCACAAGAACCGTAGGCATCTATTTTTAATTGCCGATACATGAAACGCTAAATCAACGGTGGGGCCTTGGTCTTGAGCTCCTCACCATGATTAATTACAATATTTACATCATTTACGATTTAATACAAAGGAGGTCAAAATGGGGACATTACATGGGTCATGTCATTTCAGAAGAGGGTATTGCAGTTGATCCAGAGAATATTAATGCCATCATGGATTGGACTACTCCAAAGAATGTTACAGATGTTAGATATTTCATGGGTCTTGCAAGCTACTACAAAAGATTCATTGAAGGATTATCCAAGATATCTCATCCAATCACTTCATTGCAGAGGAAGAATGTCAAGTTTGTATGGTCTGGAAAATGTGATAAAAGATTTCAGCAGCTGAAGGAGTTACTTACCAGCGCTCCTATTTTGAAGATAGCAGATCCAAGGAAGGATTTTGTAGTGTGCACATATGCTTTCATTGAAGGGCTAGGTGGAGTGATCATGCAGGAAGGAATTACGATTTTCTATGAGTCAAGGAAATTAAAAGAGCATGAAAATAATTATGACACACATGATTTAAAATTATCATCCATAGTACATGCTCTCAAGATGTGGAGATATTATTTGTTGGGAAGAAGATTCGAGCTTAGGACAGACCACATGAGCTTGAAGTATTTGTTTGATTAGCCAAATTTGAATGCTAGGAAAGCTAGGTGGATGGAATTTCTTTGTGAATTTGATTTTGAAATTAAGCATGTAAAAGGGAAAGATAATAAGGTTGCAGATGCTCTTAGCAGAAAATTCCATATTGCAGCAATAAGTGTGTGTAAATCATATTTGAAGGAAATGATTCTAAAATCTCAAACCAGTGATGAATTTTACCTTCAAGTCAAGGAGAAATTGCAGCAGGGTAATATGGATGAAGCATGTGCAAGATATCAATTGGGTGATGATGATGTTCTCATTTATCATTGTACCAGACTGTACATTCCCAATAGTGCAGATTTGAATAAGCTTGTGATGGATGAAATACATCAAATGCATACTCTGGACATCCAGGATATCAGAAAACTATAACAGCATCAAGAAGGCAATATTTGTGGCATGGTATGAATAAATACATAGCTGAGTACATTGATAGGTGTCAAAAGTGCCAACAGATCAAGGCAGAGCACCAACATCCAGCGGGATTGTTACAGCTCTTACCCATTCCAGAGTGGAAGTGGGAAGTGATCTCTATGGATTTTATAACACGGAAGTGATCTCTATGAATTTTTACCCATGATAGTGAAGAAGCATGATTCAATCATGGTAGTGGTGGACAAGCTATCAAAGGTAGCTCATTTCATTCCAGTCAAGTCCACTCACAAGGTTAATGACATTGCAAATATCTTCATGAGCGAGATATTCAGATTGCATGGAGTGCCCAAGGAAATAATTTATGATCGTGATACAAATTTCACTTCTAATTTCTAGAAAGGATTGTTTCAGGAATTGTGAACTAGATTAAATTTCAGTATAACATATCATCCTAAAACAGATGACCAAACTGAGAGGGTGAATCGGGTTCTTGAAGACATGCTAAGAATGTATGTGATGGATAAACCATCCAAGTGGGAGGATTACCTACACTTGGTAGAATTTGCATACAATAGTGGGCATCACGCATCATTGAGAATGAGTCCATTTGAGGCATTGCATGGAAAAGGATGTAGGACTCCAGTGAATTGGGATAGTCCGGTGAACAGGGTAGTCCTTGGGCTAGAGATGATAAAGGATATGGAACAAGAAGTTGTTAAGATCAGGCAGAATTTAAGGACAGCTCAGAACATGCAAAATATTTATGCATATTTGAAAAGAGTGAATAAGGAATTTAAGATCTGGGATCATGTTTATTTGAGGGTGAAACCAAGGAAAAGCTCCCTGAAGCTGGGGAGTTGTGCCAAGCTGGCACCAAGATATTGTAGGCCATTTGAAGTCCTATATAGGATAGGACCATTTGCATATAGAATTGCATTTCCTGATAACATAAGATCTCATAATGTTTTCCATGTATCTTTGCTTAAGAAGTATGTACATGATCCTAATCATATGCTTGATTGGAATGTGATACAAGTGGAACCTGTTGATGCGTCAAATATCATAGCATCAATCAGCAAGGGATTCTCCCCAGTAAGCGATCCCAATTAGATCACCCACCATTTGGTGTAGGGAATCCATCCGGTTAACGGTCCAGCTACCGTATAGGTTTTACAGATTTGTTTATTTTATCGGTTGTGTCCTGATCCACCGTTTATGTATTTTATATTTGAGAATGATATGCAAGTGCCCTAAATTAAATGCATGCTGTTAAAAAAATCTATTCTAACTATCCTAACTTAAATTAACCTATCCTTGCAAGGAGCATAATTTAAAATATGAGTAACATGACTGAAAGAAACATCTGGAGAATTAAACAGATAGCCGTTAATCATCAAGACGTATTTTCAGTAGAATGTGGGTAATATCAAAGATAACTCTGATTCTATAAAATGCATTCCATTTACTCATGAGATACAGAGATTTGAAAAGAAATAAGATCAATCACAGCATAGAATTAGTTCATACGAGCTAGGAAAGATCTCACAGAATGTGTACGAAATATGCATAAATAGTTTGGCTATCATTCATCACAACCCAAAGCAAACAATGCCCCAGCTTCCATAGGCCAAAATCCTTTCTCTATTCATCTAGCTGAAATAATTCATGTACATCAGAAGAAAATCTTTCACCTGCCAAAAGTCCTTCTATCCTCTTCTATTCAGCTATATATAGCTTTACAAAATGATCCAAGAGTTGCCACCTATACCCTAACCGTTTATATTCCTCTAATTTGTCTTGTAGTGTCCATGTCACAAAAAGATAATAAAAACCCAAAATATTACAAAAATGGATGTGATGGAGGCCCAAATGTCATTTAATAATTAATACATAGGATGACTGAAAGAAAAGACGTTGGTCGCAGACCCACACAATAAGATAGAAGATATATTATTTATGAGCCGGTGCCTTTGCTGACTTGGGCATTTCTACTGAGACTGATATTCCTTCTAGGGCTTGAACCACTGGTGCTACTGGGACTTCTGTTGAAGTTGATGCCTCTGCTACTCCTACTGTTGTTTGATGTGTTCTCGTTGTTATCATCCTATCCATTTCTGCTATATGCTTCACCCAGAGATTGGTCTCTTTTATGATATTGTTTGCATCCAGGGGAAGCATGGTTTTCAGAGAAACTACATGCTTGGCCAGTTCTTCTTCAAGATTAGCGACTTCTACTGTTGTAGCTTGGAGACTCTCATTTAGGAGATATGTGCGAATTGTAGCCTGGCCAATCCACTCGTGAAGATCCTCTGAGGTCAAGGCGTCTACCTTTTTAACATAGTCTATTTCAACGTTCAAACCCTCCTTTAGATCAGACAATCATTCGGCTTTATCTGGAAACTCTTCTATGGTTTGGGGTATTTTCACCTGGCCGTTTTCTTGGGTGGTTCGTATTTTCAAATACAAATTCCCGCACTGTTCAAGTGTAACCATGGCCACTTCATTCAATTTTATTCCGTAATTCTGGCAAAACCCCAAGAGGCGGATATCCGCTTTGAAACCAGCGATAGATTTAAGGGGTCTTTCTGGGAATCCTGATCTTCCCTCTCTCCATTCCATTTGCCTCCTAATGTCCTAAACAATACGTGTATACTTTCTCCTACACCTAGTGGCCTCAGCATTTATTTCTTTGATCCTGACCACTACTTCCTTCAACTTGCAGATTTCTTCCGTCATGAGCTCTTGAATCTCGTGTATCCTTTTCATAATTCCACAAGCCTGCTCATGAAAGGGTCCCAAGTCACCAACCTTGTTGGTTGCGAGTTGTAATTGATATTCTAGCAGTTCCTCCTTTTCTTCCAGCTTCTCTATGCTCTCCTTTAGGTCATCAATCTGTTGAGCGGTATCAAATTTCTCCGACTCCAACTGTAGGTTGCGGCTTTTTAGAGCTCTTTTCTCTGTTTCCAGAGCTCTTATCTGTATCACCAAAGGTCTCTTTTCAGCTTCTAGATGCTGAAATTTTCTGTTGAATTCTTCCTTCTCTAGCACAAGGGTGTCACATTTTTCAACCATCAAATTTGAATAATTCTGCTCTTTGACCAGAGTTTCTTGCAGATGGTGGGATTTCTCCTTCTCCAATTCTAACTCGTCTGATAATATGTCAACATTGTCGGCCATTGCTAGGATAGAGGCCACAAAAATAGATGCCGTGAACTTGTGTGCACCTTGGGTACCTTGAATGACTGTAGTTTCATGCCTGGTGACAATATTAGGTTGAAAAGGCCTCTTCATTCTGGTCACTGTTTCTTTAACAATGGACTTCCTTTTCTTGTTGTAGGTAAACTTATCCCATTGGGACACTGTACTACTCTTGGATGGTGTAATAGGGACAATTGGGAGGTCCCTTATGGGAGAAACCATGTCCAACTCTTTTATATTTGGGCTTTTGGGGTCAACATCTTCTTTGAATTTCTTTTCTTCTTCTTCTTTTCTTTGCGCTTCTTCCTCCTGTTCCCTTCTCAGTTTGTCATCTTCTTTTTGTTGGGAAATTTCTTCCAGTCTACTCCTTTCCTCCTCCTGAATCCTTCGAGCTTCATCTTCAGCTGCTTGCATCCTTTGAGATTCTTCTTTCTGGAGTTCATCTTCTTTTTCCTTGTTTGCTCTATTAGCAGCTTCTCTTTGGATTTTCTCGGCTGCTTCTTTTAGCTCTTGCTCTTCTTTAGAGAGAGTTTGAGCAACTTCTGTTGCTTCCTTTTCCTTCTGTTGCTTTGCACCTTTCACATTGCCAGAGCTAGAACTGGCCCCGACTGTACTTGGTTGGAAAATCTGCAATTTGGTCATGTTACTAACCCCTGCCTCCTTGTGGACCACATAATCAGTGGCGTATCTTGGTAGGATATACGGGGGTTTAGAGCCTCCATACATTCTTATGTAGGTGCCTTCTGACGAAAAAATAGAAATCACCATAGTTTTCTAGGACTTCCATGGCATTCTCAGATAAGCAGTTGGGTTCCTCGTTGAACATTAATTCGTATAGAGGCATGATAAACTCCTCACAAATGAATTTGTAATGCCTCTTGTAATTCTTAGCCCAGAAGATTTTTTAAGCGATGAGTACTGAGGTCTCGACCGAGTTCCATATGCATCCTAAATTGGGAAAGGGACGCTTTGCCACAACACAATCTATCAAGTAGGACGCCATGTAACATTCTGCTCTTTTCTCCACTAGCCCTTCTTATGCAGCAATTATAGCTGATGTTAAGCTGTCTGAGAGAATATCAGCCCAGTTAAAATTTTTTCCTTTGAACGCCACATAGTGGATGATGGGCACCCATTGTAACACAAACATCATCCCATTGGGTCTTCCAAAGATTCTGCTTAGCATGAGAGCAATCAATCTGAAAGGGGGTCTCAGATTTTGAACCTCATACTCTTCACTGTCCTTTTTCCTTATTTGTTTGCCCGAGATTAGCAGCCTCCTAGCCATCTCCAGATTATCCATTTTGATGTCTTCTAGCCATGCATCATCCAGCTGCTACTGGGGCTTGGGAAATTTATAAGCCATTAAGATATAGGATGGGTGAAATGAAACAAAAGCTTCTCCTTTGCTGTCTGCAAAAACTCGTGTCTCGGTATTCGCATGTCGCAAAAGCCACCCAATTACTTCTGAGCAGGGGAAAATCTATGGACAGGTGGAAGCTTTGGATATACATGAGTTTCTGATATTCTGGTACACACATTCTTCTTCAAGAAGAGCTTCAGGGAAGTCCTGGTCTCTTACCATATGGTATAAATCTCCCCATTTCACTTCTGGGGGCACACCTGTGGTGCACCTAGTGTCTTAGAATATAGTTTCCACCCTTGTGTTGTCATCGGCCGAGTAGGTTTCCTTTGACCTTTTCCTGCCACCTTTAGTCATTTGAAAAATCCTGTAGGCATACGGCGGAGCGTCAGTAATTTAAATCATCATTTTATTCATACTATTGAGGCCTAAATGCCAACTGAAAGTTTCTAATTCTATTTGTTTCATGACTGATTTTTTTAAATGGCTCTTCTATTTCGGTTTAAAAATTTACATCACATGCTATTTCACAACCTCAGTGTGAAACTAGAAAATGTTTATGTAGGACGCTATATTGCAACTATGAAGAATAAGGGGTACGCATTTCAAAATGACAAACCGTAAGTGCAAAGCGATTTTGAGTACTACGTTCCAAAGCGCAAAACAACATAAACTTTCACAGTTTGGGTAATAATACCGATTGTTCTTCATGTAAGGGTGGACGGGGCTAGTTTGGAGATTACAAAACTAACGGCTTAATGGGTGTTCAGGATCCCGGAAATGTCCATATTCATATGAAAACAAGACCTTGACGTGTTTAAATGGATAAAGGCATGGGTCGCTTCGGCCGAAGTTAAACTACACAGCTTGACGTGGATAAGAGAACCATGCATATAATATTTATCTTAACCATTACAATTTAGTCCATGAGGCTTGACAAGGTACTTACCTGTTGAAAGACGATGGTAAGAAGGCGTTGATACCACGGCGGAACCGGTGAGCCTGTAGCAGGTGCTTGCAACTCGAATGGAAAATGGAATGGGTACTCCGACCAATGAAAATAGAGAAAACCCAACGGGGTTCATGCCCTATATATATAAAACTGATTCGTGCGAGTTATTAATAGGGTTGTTGCAGACCATTAAAATGAGGTTAAAGCGGCATACGGATCGGTCAAATCGACCTTTTTCTTATTAAATGCGACCGCCAAAATCGGAAAGATGTTGTGGAAGGAAAAGCGGAGTTTGCTCGCCTTTGCGGGAGGATTGTCCGAACTTTTCCATAAGAGAAAGTGTGACTCTATGCATCGGCCAACTTAAGTGAGTTTTCCCACCTTTGCGGAAGAGTTATCCGAGTTCTTCCGAAAATGTGCCACTCTACCCGCCGGTGCGGAAGAGTTTCTTGAAGATCTTCGCTATTGCGGGAAAGATAAACGAGTCCTTCTGCTGCGGTGACTTATTCATAAAAATCCGATCGCTTGGGGAAGAGTTACACGAGTTCTCCTGCTGTTTGCGGAGAAACTTGGTGAATTTGTTCCGTCGCGGGTTCACTTGGTCAAAGGTTTCGCCCTTTCGGAAACTTAATATGAGTTTTCCGCCGCAGCTTGACTTGGTCTTTTTCTTCTGTCATTTCGGGAGGTTTGGACCAAGCTTTTCACCGTTGTGGAAAGGTTAGCTCAGAGCTTCCGCCATTGTGGCTCATAAACTTGAGTTTTACTTAGGCAAAAAATAAAAATAAACTCAAAGTTCAAGGCGAGCAAAAGACAATTCTTTAGGGAAACTAAGTAATAAAACTCTGAGGCCCTGAGTCGTTTAGGCAAACTTCTTCTCAAAGAGTAAAAGAAGAAGCCCCAAAATTTCCTGGGGGGGAATGTTGTAGCAACAACAATTGGCGATTTGTTGGCGGACACAGATCTCTGAAACAAATTTATCTCATGGTCAGGGAAGTTACAAAGCGTTGATTGCATGTGCAACAGAATGTCTCCATAGTTCAGCTTCGAAGAATACAGTGATCACTCTTATCATAATGGTGATAAAGGGAAAGGTGGCTTTGACTCAAATTTATTTAAAACTCTCTAAGGGCCAAAGTGTGGGGTTTATTTTAAAATTCTGTCTTTCAGAAGCTTACTAGTATAAGACTCCACAGAATCATGACAATATCCCATAGGCATATTCGTTTGTTCCTCATTCCCATGAGTTTTTATATCCTTTTGGATGTTTCTTTAATTCATGACTTTTGGCCGCTTTGAGTCTTCCAGAAATAAGTTTCTCCTGCTTATAAAATTTTGATATAAGTTCTTCAATCCAAAATGTCCTTTTGTGTGAGCAGAAGATTTGTTTGATTTCATGCTTCACGGACGGAGAAGAACCTTGCTGGGCTGGTTTATTTGAACAGCTTCCTTGATTTTCTCATCCATGCTTTAATTGAGGCGAGAATTTCTGGAAACCAAACTCTTCGGCATATGCCTTTTGGCTCCTCTTGTAGCGTGGGATCATTTTAAATACCATATATCTGTGAGACATGCTTCCTCTCCATGGGTCTGCCATAGTGAACTTCTTAAGACATTTGTTAATGTTAGAGTGAACGGGGCCCTAAGATAGTCAGAAGGAAATGCTAAATCTTAGCTATTTGACAGGGGTTATTTTGACCAAACAGAAAAGAGGATCTCTGCATTCTAGAAAACCGATCAGTGAAAGCAAAGTTACAAATATGTATTGCCTTTATCAGTGAGCTTCTTCATGACCATTCTTTTGAGTTTTCTAGAGTCTCATCTCTCAGATACACCAAAATTGAGCTTAGATTTATTTAAACAAAGGCCTTAATCAAGAGGGAAACAAACAAACAAAAGAAAAAGATCAAGCTAACTGGCAAACTAAAAGGTAATCAAAGCAATTAAAACAAAAGAAAAGAAAACAAACCAAAACAGAAAAGACAGTGTTTTATTTATGTACAAGAGCCCACTCAGGACTCATGCGAAGTATTGTTTCAAGGCGAGGCCGTTGAAAGGGAGATTTACTTCCTCCCCTTGTAGGTCTTTCAATTTATAGGTCGACGGGCCAAGATTTTCAGAAATTTGGTAGGGTCCAACCCATAAGTGTTGAAATTTTGTGTGCATTCCCTTACCATCATGTTGGTGATCCCATTTCAGAACTAAGTCACCTACTTCGAAATTCCTCTTACCAGATTTTTTCTTATCAAACCATCTTTTGACTATGTCTTGGTGATGGTGGAATTGGTCTTTGGCCTTTTGTCGTGATTCTTCAAGTTTCAGCAGGGTGTCAATTCGTGATTGGATGGATTGATTGCTAGGACCTCGGGAAGCTTGGGACAACTGTAAGGATGGGAGTAAAATATTCGGAGGGAGAATGGATTCCTTACCATATACCAAAGTGAAAGGAGAAATGCCTAAGGCATTCTTGGGAGTGACCCTATCTTCCCATAAAGCATTCGGGAGGGTTATGTGCCAGCTTCTCTGGTTTTCAATTACAGTTTTCTTAAGGATTCGGATGAGGTTTTTATTGGCAGACTCAGCTAATCCATTCCCTTTGGGATAGTAATTGGCTGAATAATGCAGTTTAATTCCTTTCTCATACATGAATTCATTAATCTTAATTGACGAAAAATAAGGTGCATTATCAAAGACTAGGGAAATTGGAACCCCAAACCTGGTTATGATGTGTTCCTCCAGGAAATTGATAACTGCGTCTTCGTTTACTTTACGTAGCGGGATAGCTTCAGCCCATCTTGTAAAATAATCTGTAGCTGTTAGAATATAACAGTGTTGGAGCAAGGAATTGGGGTTTATTTCACCGATAATATCTATGCCCCATTTCTCAAATGGTTCAGAGATAATAATTGGTTGCAAGGGTCCAACTGCCTTTGGTAATTTTTCGGCACTTCTTTGGCATACGTCGCAATTCCTAGCATAGGCGTGGGCATCCCTAAAAAGAGTGGGCCAATAGTACTCGGCTCTAAGAATTTTGTGAGCTGTAGTATCTCCAGAGTAATGTCCTCCAGCAGGGCCATCTCTACACATCTGAGAAAAATGCCATTGTAATTCTTCCTAAAGAGGACTCCTTCAATGATTTGGTATGCTGCTGATTTGAGACGGAGAGCTCTTCTTTGTTTCATATTCTAGTGTTCTGGCAAGTAACCTGACTGTAGATAATGCACTAGGTCCCTGTACCAAGATTACGGTGTCGTAAAAATTGGACATACATCAATCATGTTCAGCTCGGCTTCATTTCTCCAATCTAGCTCTTCATCAGCTGGGTTTTCAGTAAGCAATTTGCACAGACCTTGACCTTTGATAATAGTGGCTGGTTTGAATTCTAAGTCATACTCTTGAAGAGTAGTGACCCAGTTTCCTCTTCTTTCTCCCAATTCTTTCTGAATGAAAAGAGATCTGACAGCGAGATGAGGGACTATGACTTTAGTTCTATTTTTTAGAATATATGGCCTGAACTGTTTTACCGCTTTGAAAACTGCGTATGCTTGCTTATATACCGCGGGGTAGTTTAGTTTAGCACCCTATAGACCAGTGCTCATAAAATAAATTGGGTATTCATTTCCTGATTCCGTCTTTTGAGTAAGCACAGATGCGAGAGAGCTATCAGAAGCAAAAGTATACATTATAAAATCTTTGTCGAAATCTAGGCTTCTCAAAGAAGGTGCCTTGGCTATGGTAGGCTTGATTTCTTTGAATGCAACCTTTTCCAAATCCGTCCATTTAAATTGTACACTCTGCTTGACCATTTGTTGCAAAGGATTAACGATCTGAGCGAAGTTTGGTACGAACCTTCGAACAAAATTTATGGTGCCCATGAATGATTGCATAGAATTTTTACTGTGGGGCATGGGAATCTTGTTGATATCTTGCACTCTCTCTTGATCTATCGATATTCCCTCCTTTGAAATGATATGACCCAAAATTCTGCTCTCAAGAACAACGAAAACACTTTTCTTAGGGTTTAAAGAGATACCATACTTCCTGCAACGATCAAAGATTTGCTTTAGGTGGAGAACATGATCTTCCCATTTCTTTGAGAAAACTGTCACATCATCTAAGTAGACTACAACACAGTGACCACCCAATCCTCGGAAAGAAATGTCCATGGCTCGCTGAAAAGTAGCTCCTGTGTTGATTAAGCCAAAAGGAATTCTTCAATATGCGAAGGTTCCCCACTTCGTACGAAAAGTGGTTTTGAGTCGGTCCTCTTCCGCTACTAGCACTTGGTTGTAACCAGAGAAACCATCTAGTAGAGAGAAAAGTTTTGACCCTGACACCATCTGCAAGATTTGTTCCATTGGGGACACAGGATAGTTGTCTTTATTGAAAGCTCTGTTTAAGTTCCGGAAATCTACACACATTCTGATTTCCCCTGATTTCTTCCGCACGGGAACTAAATTAGCCACCCATTCAGAATGTCGGACTTTAAAAATAATCTTGGCATCCAACAATTTTTTTTAACTCTTTCTGAATTAGAGGCTCAAGTGTCGGATGCATCCTTCTTAATTTTTGCTAAAAAGGTTTGACACCTTCCTTCATCGGTATTATGTGTTGAATGATGCGGGTATCATATGTTTTCAGATCATCGTAGGTCCAGGCAAACACATCTTTATATTGCTGGGACAATTTGATGAATTTACTTCTCTCGCCCGGCGTACAGCACTTACCAAGATTAATATATTTTGGTTCAGCTTATGTGCCCAAATTGATTAACTCATGTTGTGTGGACGAACTGTGAGTTTTAGAATTTACAGGTCTTTTGAACTTGCTTTGTAAATCAAATAACGCTTCAAGAGTTCTCATGCCTTTGAGCATGAAGTTTCCCTTGATAGCGTCTTTGTTTTGTAAATCTGAATCATGCTGCTCTTCCTCTATTATGGCCTCTTGGAAGACATATTCATTTGTTAAGAAATTAACCATCTGATCATCATCGTCAAACACCCTGAGATTTGTGATGTTATCCAGGACAGAGGGCTTGGAAATTAATTCAATAGAGCATTTGTTATTAGTGGGAACTAACCTGGAAGCAGAGGTTGCTAACAAATCAGCTGCAACAATCTTCAACCTAGGAACATAATTAATATTGAAAGCATCAAAACATGACATTAGATCCCAAACCTCAGCTTGATAACCCTTTAAGTGTGGTGAAAGGCAATGAATTGTATTCCTTATTTGCCTGACCATTATTTACGAATCACCAAACACTTTCAAATATTTGACATTCAAACCAATAGATTTCTTTAACCCATGGATCAGAGCTTCATACTCAGTAGTATTATTCGTGCATTCAAATTCTAATCTAGAAGATAAAAAATGTTTTTTTATTTCGGGGTCAATTAAAACACAACCGGCTCTTGATCCTTCTTGAGGTTTGGATCCATCAAAGTAGAGAGTCCAAAAAGTATCTTCTTTTTTAATTGATTCAGTACTATTGCTATCTAAGTTAGTAACTAAACTTACTATGTTACAATCAATATCATCAGTCCATGAAAAATGAAGGAGATCGGACTGTTTGTCTAAATCATGACTAACATCTTCTGACTGATAATTCCCAGGTTTGATTTCTAAGAAATAGTTTCCCAACACTGAAGATGAAAAAGCTACAGCTTCATTTTTTCCCTCTAGCTGAGTGACATTTTGTTTCATGTGTGGCTCTCTTAATATCTTGATCTGATTTTTCTTATTTTGATAGGGCAGCCACAAATGAGACCAATCCGTTGCAAAATAGCCATTCAGTTTCACAGACCAGTCCCTACTCAAAAGTAAACCATATGCCTCAGGGATATCGACCACCATTATATCAATGAATTGACATACTCTAGGATCGGATGACAACCTAATAAGTACATCTTTCAGTTCACCAATAACCTTGACAGCAGTTCTATCTAATTGAATGATTTGAGATGGGGATGGGATTGGCTGTCCATTAATCCTTTTGCAAATTGACAAAGGAATGACATTCGAACTAGCACCTGAGTCTACCAAACAATTATGCACATTGTGATTAAAAATCTCAAAGGTTAAGAGGAAAGGTAGAGTTTGAGATTTGGATTTTACGCCAATACTTGCTTCATTAATTTCCGGGTTTTCATCAGTGTTTTCTACTGTGGCACTTATTGGTGGATCAAAAACCTCCATCAGTTTCTTTCTTTGTTGTGGCAAGCTACACATATCAAAAATGGAAATGATTGCTTTTGTTTTCTTAATATCTTCGATTATATCATAACTCATGTCATATTCTTTTGAGATTTTCGATTGATTTTCTGTTTCGTTTAAAGAAGCTGGTGGCGGTTTAATTATTTCTGATTTTGGTTCCTTAGTCACCGTAGGAGCAACTGTCGGGTTTGTCTTAGGTTGAGGGGGAATGACAGTTATGTGTCGCCTCGGTATTTGATTGGGTCTAGCTTTAGGTGCTTCTATTGTCGGATCAATCGTTGGGCCTTTACTTCTGGTAGTGATGTTAATAGACGTTGTTTGCACTTCATCTACGGAATCTTCACAAGATGGCTCTTGGGTAGGAGTCCAATCCCAAAGGATCATCGTAGTGTTGGGGTAAGGCTCCTCCCTCTCAGGAATTGGTTCTTGTTTGGGATTCGTTTGCTCGGACATTTGTGCATCTAACATTTGGTTCATCACTAAACTCATCGAATTGATCCACTGTGGGCAGCTTTTCTCCGAGTGTTATTCTTGATGGAAAGTGCAGAAGTGGTCCATGCCTATTTCATTTAAGTTTAGTACAAGAAAATTGTTTACCAGTGGGGTTGACTGTCCATTTTCTTCTTTCCTTTTATAGAATGGCTTGAACGGTGGCCTTGAAGAATTAGTTTCCTTATCCTTTTCTAGATCTACAATCTTATTGGAGAGTTTTTGCATCATTTTTATGACATTATCTAAATCTGCTGTGGGTTCTTCCTTATCCCTAGTTAACAAAAAAGGTTTCTTAATAGATGTCGGCTTGACCTCTACATCTAGAGCATGTTTGGCGATGTTGTCGGCCTCTTCTTCTACTTTCTTTGCTTCTTCGAAATTTTCTGTCAGGGTAACCTTTTTCGTTCTTTTGACGAACATTGCTAGTGGGTATTTAAGAGCTGTTGTGTAATACTCTACCAAGCATTCCTCAGCAGGCTTTGTTGCATCACTAAAATTGTTTAGCAGTGTCGTGAATCTTTGATTAAACTCTTGGACTTTCTCATTCTTTTCCATTCTTATAGAAAACAATTCTTTCATAAGAGTAGCTACAGTTTTCTGATTTCCATATTTTTTTAGAAAACACTTCTCAAAATCCTCCCAACTAGTTATCGAATTAGCTTGCAGGCTAAAATACCAGTAGGATACTTTGGGTTCAAAAGTGTAAGGGAAAATGCGACAGACCATGTCTTCGTATTCTACATTAAGAATATTCAAGGCTAAATAGAAACTTTTGAGGCAAAACCTTTTCTGAGGTTTTTAGGCAAATCGTGGAATGGCCCAACTACATTTAATCCTCCTCTTGCTCTCCATGCGGGTACGACCATGAATCCAGGTGGAGAACGTGGTGGTGTGTGCAGTGGTGAGTTGTGAGGAGTATGTCTTGGAGTGTGTTGCTGTTCTTGATTTGTGGGAGTCTCGAGTCTAACTTCGTCGAAAGGTTCAGTGAGTTATTCTAGAGATAAATCCAATAATTCTTCTAGACTTTGAACAAGAACGGAATCCCTTGTACACTGAGGGTTTTTCCGAGGAGCTTTGATTCTGGGTAACAGAGGAACTGTGGTTAGTCCTCCAAGACTCCTAACGTAGGAGCGAGTATGTCTTCTAAAGCAGTTTACTTCCTCAAAAGGGACGGCATACAAAGTTTCTTGCTGTTCTGTTTTAGAATCAATATTTTCTTGATTTATTGATTCCAGATCTGGAATATCTGGGATAACTGTTTCTGATGGGTTTTCAGTGGAAAAATTTCTAACAAAGAAATCTCTTCTGCCAGCCATGCACTGGTGGCTCTCCTTCTAGCGCCAAAAAATGTTGATGCCTCAAATATCACAGCATCAATCAGCAAGGGATTCTCCCCAGTAAGCGATCCCAATTAGATCACCCACCGTTTGGTGTAGGGAATCCGTCCGGTTAACGGTCCGGCTACCGTATAGGTTTCACAGATTTGTTTATTTTATCGGTTGTGGACCGATCCACCATTTATGTATTTTATATTTGAGAATGATATGCAAGTGCCCTAAATTAAATGCATGCTATTAAACAAATCTATTCTAACTATCCTAACTTAAATTAACCTATACTTGCAAGGAGCAGAATTTAAAATATGAGTAACATGACTAAAAGAAACATCTGGAGAATTAAACAGATAGCCATTAATCATCAAGACGTATTTTCAATAGAATGTGGGCAATATCAAAGATAACTCTGATTCTATAAAATGCATTCCATTTACTCATGAGATATAGAGATTTGCAAAGAAATAAGATCAATCACAACATAGAATTAGTTCATAGGAGCTAGGAAAGATCTCACAGAATGTGTATTAAATATGCAGAAATAGTTTGGCTATCATTCATCACAACCCAAAGCAAACAATGCACCAGCTTCCACAGGCTAAAATCCTTTCTCTATTTATGTAGCTGAAATAATTCATGTACATCAGAATAAAATCTTTCACCTGCCAAAAGTCCTTCTATCCTCTTCTATTTAGCTATATATAGCTTTACAAAATGCTCCAAGAGCTACCACCTATACGCTAACCGTTTATATTCCTCTAATTTGTCTTGAAGTGTCCATGTCACAAAAAGAGAATAAAAACCCAAAATATTACAAAAATGGATGTGATGGAGGCCCAAATGTCATTTAATATATAATACATAGGATGACTGAAAAAAATACGTTGGTCGCAGACCCACGAAATAAGACAGAAGATATATTATTTATGAGCTGGTGCCTTTGCTGACTTGGGCGTTTCTGCTGAGGCTGATATTCCTGCTGGAGCTTGAACCACTGGTGTTGCTGGGACTTCCGTTGAAGTTGATGCCTCTACTACTCCTGCTATTGTTTGATGTGTTCCCGCTGTTATCATCCTGTCCATTTCTACTATATGCTTCACCCAGAGACTGGTCTCTTTTATGATATTGTTTGCATCCAGGGGAAGCATGGTTTTCAGAGAAACTACATGCTTGGCCAGCTCTTCTTCAAGATTAGCGACTTCTACTGTTGTAGCTTGGAGACACTCATTTAGGAGATATGCGCGAATTGTAGCCTGGCCAATCCACTCGTGAAGATCCTCTGAGGTCAAGGCATATACCTTTGTAACATAGTCTATTTCAGCGTTCAAACCCTCCTTTAGATCAGACAATCGTTGGGATTTGTCTGGAAACTTTTCTATGGTTTGGGGTATTTTCACCTGGCCGTTTTCTTGGGTGGTTCATATTTTCAAATACAAATTCCCGCACTGTTCAAGTGTAACCATGGCCACTTCATTCAATTTTATTCCGTAATTATGGAAAAACCCCAAGAGGCGGATATCCACTTTGAAACCGACGATAGATTTAAGAGGGAGTCTTTCTGGGAATCCTGATCTTCCCTCTCTCCATTCTATTTGCCTCCTAATGTCCTCAACAATACGTGTATACTTTCTCCTATGCCTAGTGGCCTCAACATTTATTTCTTTGATCCTGACCACTACTTCCTTCAACTTGCAAGTTTCTTCCGTCATGAGCTCTTGAATCTCGTGTATCCTTTTCATAATTCTACAAGCTTGCTCATGAAAGGGTCCCAAGTCGCCAACCTTGTTGGTTGCGAGTTGTAATTGATATTATAGCAGTTCCTCCTTTTCTTCCAGCTTCTCTACGCTCTCCTTTAGGTCATCAATCTGTTGAACCGTATCAAATTTCTCTGAGCTCTTTCTAGAGGTTGCGGATTTCTAGAGCTCTTTTCTCTGTTTCCAGAGCTCTTATCTATATCACCAAAGCTCTCTTTTCAGCTTCTAGATGCTGAAATTTTCTGTCGAATTCTTCCTTCTCTAGCACAAGGGTGTCACATTTTTCAACCATCAAATTTGAATAATTCTGCTCTTTGACCAGAGTTTCTTGCAGATGGTGGGCTTTCTCCTTCTCCAATTCCAACTCATCTGATAATATGTCAACATTGTCGGTCTTTGCTAGGACAGAGGCCACAGAAATAGATGCCGTGAGCTTGTGTGCACGTTGGGTACCTTGAATGACTTTAGTTTCATGCCTGGTGACAATATCAGGTTGAAAAGGCCTCTTCATTCTGGTCACTGTTTCTTTAACAATGGACTTCCTTTTCTTGTTGTAGGTAAACTTATCCCATTGGGACACTGTACTAATCTTGGATGGTGTAAAAGGGACAATTGGGAGGTCCCTTATGGGAGAAACCATGTCCAAGACTTGTATATTTGGGCTTTTAGGGTCAGCATCTTCTTTGAATTTATTTTCCTCTTCTTATTTTCTTTGCGCTTCTTCCTCCTGTTCCCTTCTCAGTTTGTCATCTTATTTTTGTTGGGAAATTTCTTCCAGCGTACTCCTTTCCTCCTCCTGAATCCTTCGAGCTTCATCTTCAACTGCTTGCATCCTTTGAGCTTCTTCTTTCTGGAGTTCATCTTCTTTTTCCTTGTTTGCTCTATTAGCAACTTCTCTTTGGATTTTCTCAGCTACTTATTTTACCTCTTGCTCTTCTTTAGAGAGAGTTTGAGCAACTTTTGATGCTTCCTTTTCCTTCTGTTGCTTTGCACCTTTCAGAGTGCCAGAGCTAAAACTGGCCCCGACTGTACTTGGCTGACAAATCTGCAATTCGGTCATGTTACTGACCCCTCGATACGTTTCTTCTTCGTCATCATAATAGTGGGCATATTCAAAGTTAGCATGGAGCTCTTTACAATGTCGTGCAGCTTTTCCTTGTCGATCGTTCCACCAGAAAATCCTCTCACCAAAGTGAAAGTCTTTCAGTTCTGCAATGAACTCTTCTACAGTTGCAATTCCCGAGAACTTGTAGGCCTCAACATAGAAAGGTAAAGGCGGGAAAGTGGCCTTCTTTACTTTGTACAAGGTGCTCCCCACCCCATCAATGAACACTTGCCTCACCGCCTCCTTGTGGACCACATAATCAATGGCGTATCTCGGTAGGATATACGGGGGTTTAGAGCCTCCATACATTCTTATGTAGGTGCCTTCTAACGAAAAATAGAAATCACCATAGTTTTCCAGAACTTCCATGGCATTCTCAGACAAGCAGTTGAGTTCCTCATTGAACATTAATTCGTATAGAGGCATGATAAACTCCTCACAAATGAGTTTGTAATACCTCTTGTAATTCTAAGCCTAGAAGATTTTGTAAGCGATGAATACTGAGGTCTCGACCGAGTTCCATATGCATCCTAAATTGGGAAAGGGATGCTTTTCCACAACACAATCTATCAAGTAGGACGCCATGTAACATTCTGCTCTTTTCTCCACTAGCCCTTCTTGTGCAGCAATTATAGCTGATGTTAAGCTTCCTGAGAGAATATCAGCCCAGTTAAAAAAAATTCCTTTGAACGCCACATAGTGGATGATGGGCACCCATCGTAGCACAAACATCATCCCATTAGGTCTTCCAAAGATTCTGCTTAACATGAGAGCAATCAATCTGAAAGGGGGTCTCAGATTTTGAACCTCATACTCTTCACTGTCCTTTTTCCTGATTTGTTTGCCTGAGATTAACAGCCTCCTTGCCATCTCCAGATTATCCATTTTGACGTCTTCTAGCCATGCATCATCCAGCCGCTACTGGGGCTTGGGAAATTTATAATCCGTTGAGATATAGGATGGGTGAAATGAAGCAAAAGCTTCTCCTTTGCGATCTGCAAGAACTCTTGTCTCGGTATTCGCATGCCGCAGAAGCCACCCAATTACTTCTGAGCAGGGGAAAAGTATGGACGGGTGGAAGCTTTGGATATACATGAGTTTCTGATATTCTGGTACAGACATTCTTCTTCAAGAAGAGCTTCAGGGAAGTCCTGGTCTCTTACCATATGGTATACATCTCCCCATTTCACTTCTGGGGGCACGCCTGTGGTGCACCTAGTGTCTTGGAATATAGTTTCCACCCTTGTGTTGTCATCGGCCGGGTAGGTTGCCTTTGACCTTTTCCTACCACCTTTAGTCATTTGAAAAATCCTGTAGGCATATGACAGAGCATCAGTAATTTAAATCATCATTTTATTCATACTATTGAGGCCTAAATTCCAACTGAAAGTTTCTAATTCTACTCGTTTCATGACTGATTTTTTAAAATGGCTCTTCTATTTCAGTTTAAAAATTTACATCACATGCTATTTCACAACCTCAGTGCGAAACTAGAAAAAGTTTCTGTAGGACGCTATATTGCAACTATGAAGAATAAGGGGTACGCATTTCAAAATGAAAAACCGTAAGCGCAAAGCGATTTTGAGTACTACGTTCCAAAGCGCAAAACAACATAAAATTTCACAGTTTGGGAAAGAATACTAATTGATCTTCATGTAAGGGTGGACGGGGAAAGTTTGGAGATTAAAAAACTAACGTCTTAATGGGTGTTTAGGATCCTGGAAATGTCCATATTCATATGAAAACAGGACCTTGACGCGTTTAAATGGATAAAGGCATGGGTTGCTTCGACCGAAGTTAAACTACACAGCTTGACGTGTATAAGAGAACCATGCATATAATATTTATCTTAACCATTACAATTTAGTCCATGAGGCTTGAAAAGGTACTTACCTGTTGAAAGACGATGGTAAGAAGGCGTTGATACCGTGGTGGAACCAGTGAGCCTGTAGCAGGTGCTTTCAACTCGAATGGAAAACGGAACGGGTGCTCCGACCAATGAAAATAGCGAAAAACCAACGGGGTTCATGCCCTATACATATAAAACTGATTCGTGCGAGTTATTAATAGGGTGGTTGCAGACCATTAAAACAGGGTTAAAGCGGCATACAGATCGGTCAAATTGACCTTTTTCTTATTAAATGCGACCGCCAAAATCGGAAAGACTCGATTAAGTTCTTTGTCTACTGCGGAAGGAAAAGCAGAGTTTGCCCGCCATTGCGAGATGATTGTCGGAACTTTTCCGCAAGAGAAAGTGTGACTCTATGCATCGGCCAACTTAAGTGAGTTTGCCCGCCTTTGCGGAAGAGTTATCCGAGTTCTTCCGAAAATGTGCCACTCTACCCGCAGGTGCAGAAGAGTTTCGTGAAGATCTTCTCTATTGTGGGAAAGATAGACGAGTCCTTCCGCCGCGGTGACTTATTCATAAAAATCTGATCGCTTGCGGAAGAGTTAGGCAAGTTCTCCCGTTGTTTGCGGAGAAACTTGGTGAATTTGTTCCGTCGTGGGTTCACTTGGTCAAAGGTTTCTCCCTTTCGAAAACTTAAGTTGAGTTTTCCGCCATGGATTGACTTGGTCTTTTTCTTCCGCCATTTCGGGAGGTTTGGACCAAGCTTTTCACCGTTGCGGAAAGGTTAGCTCAGAGCTTCCGCCGTTGCGGCTCAGAAACTTGAGTTTTACTTAGGAAAAAAATAAAAATAAACTTAAAGTTCAAGGAGAGCAAAAGACAATTCTTTAGGGAAACTAAGTAAGAAAACTTTGAGGCCCTGAGACCTTTAGGCAAACTTCTTCTCAAAGTGTAAAAGGAGGGGCCCCAAAAAATTTTTGGGGGGGAATGTTGTAACAACAACAGAACCCGAGGGAGAGTTCCAAGTGGAGCCTATATGTATTGTCGACAAGAAGGTCACATTGCTCCGAAACCGAGCCATCAGACAGGTAAAGGTGCAATGGGAGCACCTTAGTCCCGATGAGGCTATATGGGAGCTAGAGGATGCCATGAGAGAGGCATTCCCATTTTTGTTCAGTTTTGAGAACACCGAGGATGATGTTGTTCTAAGGGGGAGGGGAATGTAATACCCCATTTTGACCCTTGGAATATTTTGGCTTTTAATGTAAATATTGTATACATGCAATGTATGTTTCCCTAGCGCAGAGCTCAAGGCCAATGTCCCACTAGTGTATGCTCGGGTTTTATTAAAAATGAAATTATTTGATATTATGGTATCCATGTGCTATTAAGCCATGGAACATTGTAAAATGAAGTAAATATTAATATTGAAATAAAATACCAAAAATTGGCTATGGAAGCAACTAATGAGAAGGGGCCATGTGTATTCCACTAGGGAGTGGTGAGGGGGTTGTGGGGTTAAACCATATGTTTCCAAATGTCATCTTGAGAACCCATTTGACTTTCCTTGCTAACATTTATTTCTATTGTAAGGAAGTGGTTGAGGAAATCAATCCATGGCTTCAATGGAGCATGGGCAGCCCATAAATTCGTATGACAAGTATGGGCTCTGTTTTCTTGACCCACAAGTCACTCTACCTCAAGGGAATTCGTTCTTCCTCATTCTCGTTCCATTGTTGAACATTGAAGCATCATTTTTCATCCATTACACAGTCCTAGCAGTGAGAAAAACCAGAAATCACAACTCTGAATTAAGCCACGTTTTGAAGTGCCAAAAACGCCCAGAAATTTGTGTGGACAGTGAAATCCAATGGGGGATCCATAGACCTTGTTACACCTAAAATCTAACCATCATCATTATTTAGTGTATACATCCCTAAAGTCATTTGGACCAAGTGCTCATTTGGAGGATTTGTACTCAGTTTGTACACCCTTTTGAGAGGTTGTCGCAGGTTGCACACTAGCAACATGCGACGTCGCAGGTTGCTCCATAGCAGAGTGAAACGAGGTCTGTTAATGGGAAAAAATAGCCATTCTGAGATCTTTCTCGAAGCTTTCCCATTTGGGGGCTTATCCCTGATCTCTTGGAGAGCTGGTACTCGACCCCTAGCTTGTTGGGAAGATCCCCTATCTCTCTCCTACCATCTCTCAACCTATCCTATCCATAATCTCATCCACTTAGTCCTATATATATGAGGCTCACTCCCATACCAAAGGGAGGAAGACTATGGTATCTACATGCTAGTGAAATCTCTTAGGACACCTTCACTCACCTCTTGGAGAATTCATGCTTCCTTGGAAGGGCTTGGCGATTGTCTTATGTGGAGAAGGGCTGCTACATTAAGTCATTGGTTGTAGTTCTATATCTATATCATGTACTCCTCTATTTGCAGTAATATAAATGCTTTCCACCAATATCGTTCTAATGTGTAATGATGTTGTGTTGTTTACATGCTTAACTATTTACATAGATCTCTTATTGTATAGATGCTCTTTACTTGTTTCTCTTTTCTGTGTCTTAACAGGTCTTGCAGCTTGGATCTGACGACCTTGGGACGTGAAGCAACATTCGAGAGAAAGGATAGTGAAATCAAAGAGGTAAGAAATCTAGTACTTGATCCTTAAGTAGATCTAGGAAACATGTTTGTAGTTTGTTCTATTTGTTCTAAACTCGCATTGAGCTAGGGAGATCCGGCTCACCTCCGGTCGAGTGGATTGTCCGGTAACAAATCTGGCAACCATACTGGGGAGTATTCTTGTTTAGTGATTGTTAATCTGAGTCATTTTCAGTTGATTACTTGTCACGAGCCTTATTGTATTTTTTTTTCCATTTTCCTTCTTAAGATTGTTTCCATTGTCGGATCTTCACGTTGAAGATCTTTATCTTCTTCCTTTGAGTTTGTACAACTCAGTTTCAAACATGTTGGTGGTTCATTTTTGAGAGATCTGATTCATTTTCGAATCTAGAACTCGTTTGTCACACCTGGGCAGTGAAAACAGAGTGACACTATGTTTTCCTGAGCCTCTGTCCTTTGTCTCTTGCTTTCTCATCGTGGCCTGTGCATTAGTGAACTGCGACACCGTCGCACCTCTCGTATAGGTGTCATGTGATGTCGCACTGTCTGCAAAGACAGAGTGCGCTGATCTGTCGAGACTTGACATATGGGAATTCATTCCCTCATCTGACAGTCTGAGCCTTGGTTTGATGTATGAACTCTTTCTGTGCTGCATCATTCAGCCAGAGGTCCCATTTTGATTTGTTTGTTGAGAGTTTGGTTTGTTTGGATTGACTTGGGTTCCTCTTTGGACAAGTTTGAAATTGGTAGTGTTGTACACTTTTGTCTCCTTCACCTTCATCCTTTTCACTCTTGCTTTCCCTTCCTTCCACCCCTGATCTGATCGTTGCATTAGATCATCTTCCAGACCTCATTTATTTTTGTTTTGGGCTTTGCTTGCTTAGTTTGCTTGCTGCTACTTGATTTTGAGTTAAGAGTGTCATTTCTGCTTGGTTGAGTGCTTGTCTTTTCTTGAGTTTTCTGAGTGTATGAGTGCCGCAAGTAACATTCTCTTTTCAGTCATTTAGATCTGAAAGCAAAGTTGTTTTCAACATTATTGCTTTGATACATCCATTGAAAAATTAAAAGTGCTTCTCTCCCGTTGTTTCTCAAAAAGTTATTGAAGAAAGATCATTGTGCATTGGAATGTTTTGGAAGAAATGAATGGAAATATGATTGATTGTGTTTTTCTTGAATTATGAATCATTCATCTTCTTGAAAAGCTCTAGTACATTTCGTTTTCTGTCAAAAGTTGTTTTCATGCTAGAGAAAGATAAGTGCATTTTTTATTTTTTTTGCCTTTAGATCATTGAAAAAAGAAAGTGAAAAGCTTGCATTTCCATTTCGGAATCCTCTCATCTCATTACTTAGTGTTGTTTTGATTTGAAAAAGAAAAGAAAAGAAAAGAATACTTTGATTTGGATAGTAGTGTTGCGTATGTTTGTGTGTTTTGTTGAAAAAGAAAAGAGTACTTTCATTGTCAAATTTGTGCATTGGGAATTGTGTTGCATTGAGTTTGTTTGGAAATACCATTGGAAAAAGCTTTCTCCTTACCATAGGAAGAATTCATCGAAAGAAAAGACTATTTCGTGCATGTAGCTAGGGTTGCATTATGTTTTCGATTATGTACTCACCTCATGCATTCACCTAACCGTCCAAGATAAAATAAATGGTAGAACTAGGTAAAATTTTTGGTAACTTGTGTGTAAGTTAGAGACGTGTTCCAGTGTCGTTAAGCGTGGAAGCTGTCGTTACTTGCCAGCACTGTAGTCGGGGGGTATTGTAGTCTTCCACGTACATCAGTATATCGAGCTCCTTCACGTACCCACCAAGTACCATAATCCGTACTTGGCATATATCGAAGGGTGTATCGCGTACTCGACACATATATCGGAAGGTCTCATGCCAACGGTTGTGCATTAGACAGCACCACTACGGATTTGAGCTCCCACGTACCTTGCATATATCAGGAGACACCATTAGGATTCCTGAAACCAACCAAGTTAACCATTTGGCCGTCTTGGCAAAGCAATACACCTAGAACAACACTCGAGGAGATTAGCACGCACGTTCTGTCCAGGTAGTCGGGTATGCAGGCAAGGGTATGGTCCCAATCCTCCTTGTCGCGTCATACTGTTGGACCCTACAGTATATTGCGGTTTGCGATGCCTTGATAATCCCGTGAGGTTCCAGACTTTTGAATCCACTCTGTCACATAAGTTTGCTTGTTGCCTTAGTTTGAGTAGGTTTTCTTGGACTGCTTTTCTTTTAGAATATCTTTAGGAGAAACGTTGTTTCGACCTTTTTTGGCTGATTTTCCTGATACTCTGGCAGATTTTCCCTTGAGAAGGTCCCGTAGGATCTTGAACTTGCCACCCAAATTTCCCCTTAATCCGGAGGTTATTTCGAGGGTAAGAATGGATCAACGTAACGCGGTCATAGTTACTGAAGTAGGGAACCCCACCTTGAATATTGGCGGACATTTGTTTCCACCAGATTCACCTGCCTCTCATCCCACGCGGGATGAGGAAGCTCACACCCCCACTTCTCAAAACCTTCCTCTCGTCATCCCAGGAGAACCCAGATCGTTGGAATGGATAAACCAACCCCAGGACGACCCCACTGCAACTGTTGGTCCTTCAACAGCTTATTGGACATCTTCTACAAACCATCCAGTGGCTCATTTTTCCATCTCATCCCCACCTAACTGCACTACTCCAAAGTTCACTAGGCCTTACTATAGGCCTGACCTTGCCGAAACTTTTGGCCCCATTCACGAAATTTTAGAACAATTACATGTTAAAGGAGATGAGCTTCGAAGACAAAGTCTCGAGCAACACTGTGAAGAGTTCCACAATCGTCATTTCCAAATAAGACTTGACGATGGAAACATCCCAGTTCATTCAATATCTTTTGGATCAACTGAAGCACCCCACCACGTGAACACTAATGAGACTAGTCAACCCTCACAGGAATCCAGTCCTGCACCTCAAGTGAACCAACCGGTGGAAGGACAATGGTCCAACACACCTGTCACTACCATGGTTACTTTACCAGTTCCTCCCCCACCCCAAAATTCAAGGGAGGGTACTCTATTCCTACGGATTATCTTATTGGTAATGTTGTTACCATGGTAGCTAGTCAACAACCCACGTTGGTTCAACCTTTGAATAGTGGTCAGCCTATTGTGGCTGGGGGGAAACCCCTGTTCCCTAATCGGAACGTTGGTGGAGTCCCCAACGGGCCTTCCGTTGGACCTACCCAACCTGATAGACCATCCACCATGGGATTATCTCATGTTGGAGGGCCGTCAAATGTAACCCAAACCTCATGGAGTCAAGCGTATCCAGGTTCCGTTAACCCTGCGTCGGGCCAACCTATTCCCAGAAACGCACCATACGGGATACCTTATCTCGGGAATCCTTACACTCTATGGGGGCAACAACCTGTGTTGCAACATGGACCCCAACTGACTATCCCTCAAGTACCACCACCCCCGATTAGTCCTCCCCCTCCTCCTATTGGAGGCGGAGGGCCCCCACCTAATGTTGGCGGAGGCCCACCTCATTTTACCTACAACCCCCCTCACCCCTCAGGCGGTGGCAGGAATGGTCCACCACCTCCTCCAGGCGGAAGCGGCAGTCGACCACCCTATCATGGTGGAGGAGGACATTTCCCTTCGGGTGGCGGTGGTGGTCCACCACCCCCTCCAGGAGGAGGCGGTGGAGGACCTAATTACCCTGGTGGTGGCAGTGGTGGTGGGAACCCTCATCCTTCCGGCAGCGACGGTGGTGGGGGCCCCCATCCATCTGGCGGCGGAAGTGGTCCACCACCTCCTCCAGGCAGAGGCGGTGGCGGGCCACCTTATTACGGTTATGGACCCCCACCTCCTCCCGGTGGTGGCGACAGACCTCCACCCCCTCCTGGAGGTGGAGGTGGACTCCCACCCTATTGGAATGGACCACCTTATGATGGTGGATCTCCTTACGGTCCGGGCGGCACATCCCCCTACGGTCAGCTTTATCCTGGTACACCTTACGGTCAGTTTAGTCCTTACACGCCATATCCGTATTATCAATACGCGTAGCCTAATCCATAGCTACCCTTTTTTGCTACTTTGGACCTACTTGATCTCTCTCGTTTAACCAACAATCCCATTTACCATGGATCTAACTGGCCATCGATTCCAGTGAAACTTCCATCTGATATCCCCAAGTTTGACGGTAAGCCGGGTGAAGACCCCAAGAACCACGTGATGACATACCATTTATGGTGTTCATCTAATTCCTTAATGGACTATTCAATTCGTCTTAGATTTTTCCAAAGGACTCTCACTGGTTCGGCTACCAATTGGTACATTGAGTTGCCACCACACTCTTTTCCCGATTTGGGCTCTCTTGCTATGAACTTTTTGACGCATTTCCAGCTGCCTATATGGTATGAGACTGGTACCGAGCTTTTAACCTCACTCCGTCAGAATACCGCCACTCACATTTTGGATCATATCCACGAGTGGCAAAAGAGACGACGTCTCATTAAAGCTCCCATTCTAGATTAGCTCCTATCAAACTGGTTTACAAAGTCACTCTTTCCTGTCATAGCAAAAGATGTTTCCATGCGAGGTGCTGTCACTGAAGAACAAGCCATCGCGAGTGCTCACCTGTTAGACCTATTCTATACCCAGTCTGGGACTCTGTTCAATATTTTTCCTGACGCACCCTGGGACGTTAATGATCCCATGAAACCACATAAGGGACCCCAATCTGATGGAATCATTGGTTCCCTTACCACCCAGCCTACTACTAGCACTGTTGGATCATCCAACCCAACTTCGGCTGGACACGGCACCGTCAAGTCCACTTCTCCTGCTGTAACTAAAGAGGTGAATTCTGTTCAATCAGCTTCATCCCAGAAGTTTAATGGCAAAAAGAAGAATAAGGGGAAACCCAAGAAGTCTTCTTCCTAGCAGGAAATGAATAGCACTCCCGAAGATACTAAGTAGAAAAGGAAATTGAAGTATCCTTGCTTACTGTGTGGAGAAGACCATTTCTCCAAAGAGTGTCCCCATAGAGACGAAGTTCAGAAGTTTCTTAGGGGTAAACCAACTCCCACAGTCCTCAATGATCTGTTTCCTCCTCAAAATCAACAGATGGATTCTCAAACCCCCCCATCCCAGGGGGAACCATCCAATACCGCGCATGTTCTCATGTTGCGTAACGAGGCGATCAATTTAACTACTCGCTCGTGATCTTACGAACAGGTCCCTTCGAAGGAACCCACCGAAAGTAATACTGAAAAAGATTCTGACTCTTTGCCTGATGTCACTGTACCATCAACTTCTCTCACCATCGAGAGACCCTCTTTAGATTTGATATTGCGTCCGCCCAAGAGCACAATTCGAAAAGTTATTTTCAGTCCTAATGCTCGCGCTGCACAGAATTACAATATCGTAGAACACTTGGACCAAGCTCCTTATGCCATGTCCACCCTGGAGGTTTTGCATAATTGTCCCAATCAACGCAGAACTCTCCTTGTTGCTATTGGTGCATTCAACCCGGATTCCTCAAACACCATCATGTTTCGTCTTGACAACCTTAAGCCAAGGTTCTCCCACTAGCTCGCATTCCAAGTTACTGCGAACCTTGGTGGAAATATTGTCCATCGTACTCTTTTGGATGAAGGAGCCTCTACTTTTGTCATGTCCATCGCTTGTTGGAGAGACATTGGCTCCCCTGAATTGAGTCGTTCTCCTACCATGTTGAAAGCATTCGACTGGCATGGATTTCAACCTCATGGGCTCTTACAAGCTCTTGCAGTTGAGTTGGGAAGAAAGACCGTAACCATTAACGTGGAAGTGGTCTCAGCCCCATTAGATTATAATCTCTTGCTCGATTGCAATTGGTTTTATACCATGCAGGCGGTAACCTCTTCAGTCTTCCGCACAGTACAATTCCCCCACCAAGGACGAATTGTCACGATCGACCAGTTAGATTTTTGTACACCGGACGCCACTACTCATCCTGGTGACCATGTTCCTTCCATTGGAAAGACGTCAAAACAGTATGAGAGTGTAGGGGTCGGCCTATTGAAATATTCATCTCTCATGGGCATTTTTCCAGCCGCGGACCCCCCTAATCATGTTTCCATGGTGAACATGATCTCCACTGAGATTTTATCTCACTCAAACAATGCTTGGCTTGTCCCGGATGAAGCCACAACACACCTATTTGGAGACGCGATGCCTCTTTCACCCGCTGAACGTATTTATGAGGCTATCCAAACAACACCGAAGGACTATCTATCCATGGACCTTCCTTCCTGTTCTCCACGACGGACAGCCTCTCTACCCGATCTCTTATTTCGGACTTTTCATTCAGACAAGTCCATCATGGAAGTAATGAATGTGGACGACGGTCCATGGGATGATCTTCATCACAGGTCATCTTTTCTTCCTCCATGGAAGTACGTAGAGGACAACATTCATACCCTCTTTTCACCGGATATCTACCCATCCCCTCATTTTCCCATCCTTACATGTCTTACAGACACGGAGGGAAACTTGGCTAACATTGAGCCAACTACTGAGGTAGACATCTCCGTGAAACCAGGTATAGTGGAACACATTCACATCGGCTAGAAGTGTTCCCCTAAAGAAATCGCTATTAGCATGGCCTTGTTCAAGCAATTTCGAGATGTTTTTGCTTGGTCCTATGAGGAGATGCCTAGGATAGACCCTGCGATTGTTTCTCACGAAATAAAAACCTATCCCGACATCAAACTTGTACGTCAAAAATTGCGACTGGTACACCCCCAGAAGACTGCGGCAATAAAGGCAGAAATTGAAAAGCTCTTAAAAGCTGGCTTTATTTATCCTATCCCATTGATGGATTGGGTCTCAAACATCATTCCTGTGAACAAAAAATAGGGCACCATTTGCGTCTGTGTTGATTATCGGGACCTTAATCGGGCCTATCCAGAAGACAATTACCTGACCCCTTTCATTGACCAGATTATCGACAACTGTGCCGGAAGCGTCATCTTCTCATTCATGGATGGATTTTCTGGTTACAACCAGATTGAGATCAACCCAGTCGACCAACATAAGACGGCTTTCATCTTCCCATGGGGTACATTCGCTTATCGCAAGCTCCCATTTGGCCTTAAAAATGTTGGCACCACATTTCAGCGGGCTATGTCGTATGCCTTCCACGATATTAAGGACTTTGTGGAACCCTATTTGGATGATCTCCCTGCCCATTCGAAGCAGCGTGAGTTCCACATTGATCATCTGACGGCCATATTCCTCAAATGCAGACGGTACAATATCTGTCTGAATCCTGACAAGTGTATCTTTTGCGTTGAGTCAGGACGCCTCTTAGGATTCATCGTTTCGAAGGATGGGATCCATATTGATCCCTTAAAGGTGGAGGCCATCATCAACCTACCACCCCCGACTGATGTTACGGAACTTCAAAGTCTCCAAGGGAAGGTGACTTACCTCAGATGTTTTGTGTGCAATTTCGCGGAGAAAACTCAGGGCTACATGAAATTGCTTAAGAAGGACGTCCCGTTCATTTGGGACGACCAATCTCAAAAGTCTTTTGACAATATCAAACATGCCATCACGCATGCCCCTGTGCTCCAACCGCCTAATTATTATCAATATTACATCTTATATCTCGCCGCTTTTGCTACCACTATCGCCATGGTTTTGGTACAGGAGGATCAAAACGCTCAGGAACATGTGATATACTATGCCAGTAAGGGTCTAACTGACGCTGAAACTAGATACTCACATGTCGAAAAACTTGCTTTCGCGGCAGTCATTTCCGTCCAGAAGTTTTGTCATTACATCTTGCTCCGCACCACCACTATCATTGCCAACTCGAACCCCATGTACCACGTATTGACACGTCAGGTGCTTGGGGGCAAGTATTCACGCTGGATTGTGATACTGCAAGAATTCGATCTTCTTTTCGAGAAAGCCAAGTCTAAGAAGTCTTCGAGCTTATTTGTGACCTTCCCCGTCCTGATGCAGAAGTTGAGCACAATGACTCATTTTCGGATGAATCATTGTTTCTCATCAGTACGACTGACCCCTAGTATGGAGATATTTTGTTGTATCTTCAAACCCAATGCTTCGATCCTCAACTTTCTCGCGACGATCGTCGTAAGGTTTGTCGCCATGCAAAGTATTACTTAATCATTGATGATACTTTGTATCGTCGTGGCGTCGATTCAATCCTTCGACGTTGTCTCACTCTTGATGAGGCTGAATGCATTCTGAATGACTGTCATGTTGGGGCATGTGGCGGTCATCTCTCTGGGATGGCTACAGCCCAGAAGATTTTGCTCGCAGGATATTACTGGCCTACTATCTTCAAATATTGTATTGGGGTCATTAAAAAATGTCCTCCTTGCCAACATTTTCATACCAAGAAGCGCACTCATCCTGCCCCACTACATCCAGTTATTGCCGTTGGCCCATTTGCAAAATGGGGCATCGATTTTATGCACTGTAAGCCTACCTTGGCCGGGGGGCATAGTTACATCATCGTAGCTGTGGATTACTTCACAAAGTGGGCCAAGGCTATGCCTACATACCAAAACGACGGCAAAACTGCCCCACTCTTCATGTTTAATCATGTGATAGCGTGGTTTGGAGTTCCACGGGCCATAATTACCGATCATGGTTCTCACTTTCAGAACCATATGGTTGCTGAATTGAGCAACAGGTTGGGTTTTCGCCATGAAAACTCGACACCCTACTACCCACAATCCAATGGACAGGTCGACACAATTAACAAGGTCTTGAAAACTATGATCCAGATGATGGTAGGGACACAAAAGTCCAACTGGCATAATATGCTCTTTTCAGCATTATGGGCCTACCGAACTACCGTTAAAACCTCCACAGGCTTCACTCCCTTCCAATTGGTATATGGATTGGAGTTTGTTCTACCGATAGAGTGTGAAATCCCATCTTTACAGCTCACGGTCGAACTTCTTCCTAACACTACTGCTGAGGAGGAACGTCTCTTGCACCTAGCAAAGCTTGACGAGTCTCGCCGTGATGCCGCTCTTGCTAATGAAGCGCATAAGAAATGCATCAAGGCCCAATACGATAAGTCTATCGAACCTCGTATTTTTAACGAGGGTGATCTGGACCTCACTTATGACCAGAAACATGATAAACTAGGAGCAAGGAAGTTCGAGTCCATGTGGCATGGACCCTACGTTATAAAACGTGTGTTAGAAAAAGGTGCTTACGAGTTTGAAGATTATGATGGAATCTCTTTAGGTGAACCCCGCAATGGGATTTACCTGAAGAGATACTACGCTTGATATCTCATGCATATACTTTCTTGTATATATTGTACATGGCGTGTTTTTGTGTTTTTTGTGTGGTGTGACGCATTTCTCTTTTCGAGTGTCTTTTGATCTTGTTTCTGCTTCTCATACCATGTTCTTTCTGCGTGTGTAGATGGCAACGTGCTATGGATTCACGGACGACGCCAGCCGACATACCCTTCACCTTGCTTCGGCATCCTGGGTACTATATTCCCCAACAAGTGAGCTCATTAGCTCAGGAGGAAGTTTCCTAGGGTTTGTGACCAACAATGCCGTAGAATATCAGTCAGTGATCAGAACTCTAGCTGATGCCATTTCCTTGGGTATGAACCACGTTGTCATCCACATGGATTCTTAATTAGTGGTTTCTCATCTAAACTAGATATATGCCATCCGTGATCCCATCTTACTCTGTCTCTTCAGACGAGTACGTCTCCTGGAAAGGTCATTTGAATCTGTTCAATACCTGCACATTCCACGAGAGTTAAACACAGTTGCTAACTCCATGGCCAATTTCATTCTGGATTGGTACATTGCACATACATAATAATCTGTAAAAGCATTCACGACATGTAAATATAATGTACAGAAGCAAACATGTAAACAAGATCACATCACTAATCATTTGAAGAACACATAATGCATAAACCGTCGATAATGTATATATATATATAAATCACTCAAAAAGTAGTGCTGGTACAAAAAGCTGAAGCATCATAGCTTTTAGTAGGTACAAAAATCTAAGGCTTCTAAAAGCTCTTAAGTACAAGTATAAAATTACCTCAGGCACCACGCCTGACCCGTACACCCCTGACTCTAACAGCTCTCTGACGCTGGATGAGAAAGCAGTCTACAGTACGAGCCACCTTACGGAGCAAGGAGTTGAAGCGCACGGATGCTCCAACCCCATACCTCTACATGGGCCTCGGTAGGTCATCGATAGCTGGATTGGGAACCTCCACGGTAGGCTGAGATAGGTTCCGGTACACCTCCTCCATCTCCTCGATGGCAGCATGTGCATCGGCAAGAACCACTGCCTCTCCACCTTTGTCTCTCCTCGCCAAAAGGGAGAGACCCACTGGTCGTATGGGGCCAACATCTGCACACACATATAAAGTACTTGTCAGCACTACATAAAAAAAATAACATAATTCACAAAACTAAAAAGTACAAGGGTTTTTTTCTTACCAATATCACCCCATGCTGCACCCTCTGGCAGCACTAAGTCAGGATCCTCTCGGAAGTCCGTACCACCGTATGGGAAGTCCTCGACCATGAGAATCTGGCCCTCTAGCTAGATGAAGAACTCGGGGCCAAAAGTGATGATGGGACCCCCACCATGGCGAGTCATTAGCTCTGCCCACCTGAGGATATGTGGATCTCTCTGATCCCTGTCATCCAGTACCACCTACGGGCACAAGAGAGGAACCCGCTCCAAGAGGAACAACACTATGATCGATCCGTACTTGAACTGCTTGAGCTCCCCACGTCGACACTTGGTTAGCTGAGCTCGGATGTTTGCGAGGAGACCTTCGCACCAGTTGAACACCACGAGAGAGATACAGTCTTTCGCATATAAAATCTGAGTCCGAGTAGCCGTATGTGGAGCTTGGATACCCGCCACCCTGGTAATAGTAAGCAGTACAGTCCTCAGTGGATGACTCACCACATATCTGATGAGTATCTTCCCGCTGGAAGGGTGAGAAGTAGCAACACAGTGCTGTGACATCATGTCCTCAACTGTACGATCACTGGCCTGTGTCCCAGTGAGATGTACAACGTCCCCTCTTCGGGACAAACTGGTTAGAAAGTACATGTCCTCAATGTCAATGTTGAGGATATGCTCACCTATGACAAAGTACTGTTGGGCTGCATCCCAACTCTGTAGCATGTGTGTCAAGGACGGGACCTGGGCTCTCATCCCCTATACCTGGAAGAACTTGAGCAACCCACAGTTTCGCAAAGCAGCCACACATTGTGGATCGTTTGCGGCTTGATCATCCTCTATCTTGTGTTCTCTCTCTCACCACTTTAGTACCATCTCTGCTTGCTAGGAACCTGCCAAAAGGGGCATTTAAAGCATGTTAGGTCTTTCTCCAACTTGCACAAACTCATTTTTTGGAGCATGTTTGATGTTTGGGATTTGAGTTTCCGCCATCGTAGTGTACCTTCAAGTACAACGCGACGTCATTGCAAGTCCCATTTTCGAGACTTGCGACGACCCAGTCTCGTCGCAAGTCCCGAAAGGGCCACTTGCGACGAGCCGAAGGCGCATTTTCCCCTCCCCAAACCATAAAAAAACTCAAAAAATGGACAAAAATGGAAAAACTAAACCACTACAAAGTTGCTGGCTAAGATTTAGGCCTACCTGGTCCGGACGGTTGGTGAAATGGCGGATCGTAGCTCCCGGAATCGGCAAAGGAAGTTTTGGCTCCAAATTGGTACTTCTCCACCCAAATTGGCAATTTGAACAATGTTTCTATTTTTGGCCCATATTTCTATTTATAAATAGAAATGGAATATTCATTTTCAAATATTTTGATGGTTTTGGGCCATTTACTATAGTTTTGACCGTTTGTCGTTATATTAGGGGCTATTTGACACTTTCTCTAGTGTACAGGAGTCGTAAAGTGGTCTTTCGTAGTGTTTCTCGCATTACCAATGGTAATTACAGGTATGAACACTTCTTTGAACATTTTGTCATTATTGTTTTTGGTTAAGTCGTAATTATTGCCTGAGGATGAGTTTACTCTTTGTTTGTTCTCGTACTCACCCAATCGTGAGAACAAGTACCAAGTTATGATTGATCACTTTTTTGGGCTCGTTAAACTTCCACAGAAAAGGACACCCCCTGGAGTCCATAGTTAAGCTCTTTTCAGACTCCCTAAAATTGAAAAGATCGCCAAGCGAACTTGTCGCGTTCATGCTTGTTAAAGTATTTGAATGGTCGTCTCCTTGGTGATAGTTTACCCCTTTTTCGGACCAGGGGGCACTAGTTACGAAAAAGGAATACTCCAGCCAATCATGACTAGAAGAGTCCTCTCCCGCGTTGTTTTACCCTTTTTCGGGCGATGAGGATAAATTTACGAAAAATGACCCTTGGAGTCTTCTTTAGTTCTTTTCAGACTCTCTAAATATGAAATGACGACCGAGTTTGCCTTCTATGGACTCGTTAAATTTTCACATTGAAGGGCCCACCATGGGACGAACCCCTCATTTCCTAGGTTCAAAAAATATTTGGGATTGGACTCATCTATGAGATGAGCTATACTGAGCATATGGTTACCCTCATCAAGCTCATTAAAAACACATGAGGCACTCATCACTCATGATGGGGAAAAATGAAAGTGTTTGTGTTACATACCTTAGTGGTAGTATATAGTCATTCTTGAACATGACACTCATCTGCATTTGCATACCAATACTTGGGTCATCTGTTTGTCTATGAGTCCCCGCTTACTTTCTGAGTCCTATTACTCCTCTGAGTCATTCAGAGAAAGCTTCCACTATCAGTTGCATTAGAAGTTTGTGTCATTCTCATGTCAATACTTCCAAGTCATGCCATTCCCATGTTCAAGAACACATTCATCACTCATTATATTCAGTCAGTACACACGTCGTCATGCCGTTGTTACTTTGAGTCAGTCTCACATGTTATTGTACCATCCGATCCATTCTACACATATTTTGTCATGTTTCGTGTCGATTGATGGGGGATTCATTATGGCCCTCCTTCGACGGATTCATCCTTGTCGACTTCAACTCATCATCCAAGGATTGAATCTAGAAACCAGTCAAGTACCTTGGTCCTGCATGCCTCAATGGCAAGTTACCTCACTTTCATCATGAGTTTACATCATTGACTCTTGATTGAAAGATTTCATCTTGCATTCGACGTCAACACATTTATTCACGCTTGATGATATGTACCGTGATACCTTGGGAATCATTGACATTTGGTGATCTCCCTCGCACTTGTTAACGGTTCACATCAATGACTAGTAATCAAGCGGTTTCTACCATGTTTGACGTCAAGACATTTGTAATCACATGGATAGATTCGTATCATTGTGAGTTCAGCTTCAAGACCTTGGGGAGTCATGTTTTAACCAGGTTGCGATGGAGTTTGTATTGAGTCATATTACACGGATCCACTTTTGTATTGGTCATGGTTGTGTTATCATCTCATCATGGATCTACGCATGTGTCTAGTAGCCATGATTGTGTTTAGTCGGTCATTACTCTCATGGATCTGCAATGTATTGGTCGGCAGCCATGTTGTACTACATATGAGATTGTCAGTTCAGAGTTAGTTGTACTGCAGCAGCGTCCTTCATCCGACAAGTCTTTTGCCATTTTTTCTATCAAAGCACTTCACCTGTACATCCTTAACAACTTCATGCTTTGGGGGGCATTATGTTACACCTAAAATCTACCCATCATCATGATTTAGTGTATACATCCCTAAAGTCATCTGTACCAAGTGCTCATTTGGAGGATTTGTACTCAGTTTGTACACCCTTTTGAGAGGTCATCGCAGGTTGCACACTAGCAACATGCGACGTCGCAGGTTGCTCCATAACAGAGTGCGACGAGGTCTGTTAATGGGAAAAAATAGCCATTTCGAGATCTTTCTCAAAGCTTTCCCATTTGGGGGCTTATCCCTGATCTCTTGGAGAGATGGTACTAGACCCCTAGCCTGTTGGGAAGATCCCCTATCTCTCTCCTACCATCTCTCAACCTATCCTATCCATAATCTCATCCACTTAGTCCTATATATATGAGGCTCACTCCCATACCAAAGGGAGGAAGACTATGGTATCTACATGCTGGTGAAATCTCTTAGGACACCTTCACTCACCTCTTCGAGAATTCATGCTTCCTTGGAAGGGATTGGCGATTGGCTTGTGTGGAGAAGGGTTGCTACGTTAAGTCATTGGTTGTAGTTCTATATATCTATCATGTACTCCTCTATTTGCAGTAATACAAATGCTTTCCACCAATATCGTTCTTAATGTGTAATGATGTTGTGTTGTTTACCTGCTTAACTGTTTACATAGATCTCTTATTGTATAGATGCTCTTTACTCGTTTCTCTTTTATGTGTCTTAATAGGTCTTATAGCTTGGATCTGATGACCTTGGGACGTGAAGCAACATTCGGGAGAAAGGATAGCGAAATCAAAGAGGTAAGACATCTAGTACTCGATCCTTAAGTAGATCTAGGAAACGTGTTTGTAGTCTGTTCTATTTGTTCTAGACTCGCATTGAGCTAGGGAGATATGGATCGCCTCCGGTCGAGTGGATTGTCCGGTAACAGACCTGAACCTTGGGGCGAATTTGAGAGTGTTAGATGCCCATAAATACACAGGAAAACCCAGATTGTATAGCCCGAAAATCCAATTCCAGGACAGAGTTATTTGGCCATCGAATTGAGAAAATCCAAGCGTGAATAACAGAGTAGAAGATAGAACAGAGGTTGGGATCGCTTGATAAACCCAGTGAAGGCTAGAATCTCAAGGATTTAGCAGCTTGGAACTTTCTATTCCCACCCTGAAGAGCATTGGAGGGAAGGGGCGCTTGAGGGACTGTGCAGCAGAGAAGGGGACCTTCCTTGTGTTGGGTGTGGTAGGTATTTTGGGTGCCATGACTATTTGAGTTTAGTAGATATGCTTGTAGCTCTGTGGTTGAGCTCACTGGCTTAACATCCTCCTCCTTCATCTCTTTCATATTGCTTGATAAACCCAACTGTGTGTTGGCTTATCATGAGTGTTTGTGTGAAACCATGGCTGTGAGTGAGCCTGCTTAGTTCCTCCTTAGTGGATACACATCCCAGCTCGGGGGTGGTCTCTCAGCTGAAAGAATATAGGCTTGATAGAGACCTATGGTTGGGTGAAACATTGCTCTCACATAGACAGTTGATTGGATAGTATCGTTTTAAAGATAAGTATTATCTATGTGTTTTAATTCTGTAATGTTTTAATTATTGAGGACTGTTATGATTATATGTTAATACATGAAGTAATCGTGTGTGGATAATGTTTATTTCCGATGTGTTTATTTGAGTATAAATATGCACACATGAGTTTTTATTTAATTATGAATTTGTTAGTAATGAATGGAGCTGAGTTTCCCCAAATAAGCCTCGGAATGTTAGTCATGTTTCCTCCCTTGCATCGAATCGACGGGAGGGAACGTGACAAACATTCCATGCACCTAGCTATATATTTTGCAACATCATTCTTCATCCCTGGACAATAGTATTGTTTCCTTACTACTTTTACTGTTTTCTGATAACCTGAATGTCCAGCATAAGGAACATCATGCATTTCCTTTAGAACCATGTTCCTTAAATATCCAACATTGGGAACATCAATTCTATCTCTGTACATGAGGATCCCATTTTTTTCCAACTTATACTTATCAATTTTTTGTGAAATTTTCTATTGTTGCAATCCTTCTTTTACTTGTTGATAAAGTTCATATGTAACACTAGCTTCAATGATCTTATCCTTTAAATCTGATGTACTAGTGCTAATAGTTGCTACCTGCATCACATGTATCTTCCTACTAAGTGCATCAACTATCTTAGTTTCCTTACTTTGATATGATTGATGTCAAATCCATATTCACATAATAACTCCATCCATCTCCTCTGCCTTGCATTCAAATTAGACTTCCCAAACAAGTACTTTATCCCATCATGATCAGTCCTTAACTAAAACTTCTTACCCATTAGATAATGTGTCCACGTCTTTAAAGCATGGATGATAGCTACAAGCTCTAAGTCATGGGTGGCATATTTATGCTCATGTTCCTTAAACTTTCTAGATTCATAACTGATCACATGTCCATCCTGCATCAATACTCCACCAATGCCTTGCTTACATGCATCTGTGCACACAACAAAGTTTCCTTCAGGATCTTAAATCTTTAGAACGGGTGCACTAGTAAGAATTTCCTTAAGTCTTTGAAAACTATATTCACACTTAGGAGTCCAGTCAAACTTCACACCCTTCTTCTGCAAAGATGTGTAGGATGAGATAACTTCAAGAATCCTTCGATGAACCTTTGGTAGTACCCAGCTAATCCCATGAAAGATCTTACTTCTGATACATTCTTAGGTGTTGGCCACTCCATAATGGCTCTTATCTTTCCAGGATCTATTGAAATACCTTCTTTAGATATGATATGTCCTAAGTAATGAATTCTTCCCTAATAGAAAGAACACTTGCTTAGCTTGGCATACAACTGATTTTCTCTAATCACTTGCATTACTAGTCTTAGATATTCTTCATGCTCTTCTTCTATTTTGGAATAGATAAGGATGTCATCTAAGAATACAATCGCAAATTTATCTAAGTATTTTCTAAAAAATCCATTCATCAAGCTCATGAATACTGCAGGTGCATTTTTCAACCCAAAAGGTACCACAGTGAACTCATAATGTCTATATATTGTTTTGAATGTTGTCTTACTGATATATTCATCCTTAATCATAATCTAGTGGTATCATGATCTCAAATCTATCTTCAAAAACACTTTGGCTCATCTCAACTGATCAAACAAGTCATCAATCCTTGGCAAGGGGTACTTGTTTTTAATTGTCACTTTATTCAACTGTCTATAGTTTATGCAAAGTCTTAGAGTTCCATCCTTCTTCTTCACAAATAACACATGAGCTCGCCAAGGTGAGACAATAGGTCTTATGTAACCTTTATTTATTATCTCCTCTAACTGCATTTGTAATTCATTTAACTCTGGAGCACTCATTCTATAAGGTACTTTAGATGAGGGTATTGTTCCCGGCACCAAGTCAATAGAAAAAAGCAATATCCCTCTTAGGAGGCATTCCTGGCGGTTCTTGAAATATATCTGCAAACGCTTGTAGTAGTGGATAATTCTATAGTTCTTGTTATTTTCCTCCTTTTGACTCTTCCACGTGAATTGCATATAACTGGCATCCCTTTTTGAGACATTTCTTCAACTGTAGAGTTGTGACTTGCCTCAAAGACATGGGTCAGATATACCTTTGACCATCACTCGGTTTCCTTCTTCATCCAAACAAGTATAAGTTTTATTATGACAATCCAGTATGGCATGGTGTGCATCCAACCAATCCATGTCAATCAATGCATCATATGACCCCAAGGGCATGATATTTAATTCTGCAAAGGTTTTGAATCCATTCGTTTCTAAGGGACACACTTTTGCAAATTCTATGATTTTCCTCTTGGCTCCTGTAGCTAATTGTACTAGACTTGTTGTTTCAAGTTTACTTCTCTTCAACTGACATTTATCAACTAGATTAGGTGCAATGTAACTATTGCTAGCTCTAGAATCAATCAAAATAGCTATGGTTTTATTAGAAATCTTACATGTTAGCTCAATCTTTTGGGACTGGTGATTAGTTTGCCTTCCATCCAGGGCTACATAGATCCTTTGAACACTTCCACCTACATCTCCAACAGTTGAAGCATATTGAATGTTGTGAAGGTTATTTTTCTTACGTGGGCACTGACTAGCAAAGTGATTTTCCTTGCATAACCAACGTTCCACGGGTGGTCTTTTCCCTAAAGGCTCTTCCCTTGGCTGTCCTTGTTGATAAGAATTATTCTTTTTGAATTTTGAAGGCTGGAAACCTTTATTTCTCTGCTCTTGTTTGTTCTTCTTCATATCCTTCTGATTCTTTTGATATGGGGTCTTGCTCTTATTCTGTTCATATAAGTGTTTTTCCTTCCAGATGGCATCCTTAAGGTTCTTTGGTCTATCATACTGTATTTTGTCTCTATAATATTTAGGAAGACCACTTATGAACCTTTTAATATTTACCTTCTCATCTTTGATGAAGTCCGCATACTTCTAAATTTATAGAAATTTCTTCTCATAGGCATCCATAGTCATGCTACCCAATTTGAGCTCAAAGAACTCTTCCATCTTTTTGTCATAGTAATTCCCAGAGGGGTATTCCTTTTGGAAGTACTTTTTAAATTTTGTCCAAGATATTATGTCTTCGTCGATGTATTTTAGCTTAACTACTTGATCCCGCCAGATAGATGAGTTACCTTGCAGATGGTATATGGTTACTCTTGCTTCCATATTAGGTTTATACTTATGCAACTGGAAGAATTTCCTTAGTCCTAATAACCATGCTTCAACATCTTCTCCATGATTTACTTCCCCATCAAAAGTTGGGGGATTGATTCTTCTCAACTCTCCTACTAGTTCATCCCGGGTATACCTCATGTTGTTGTATCTCACCAGTGATATTTCCAGACTACTCTATGTATTGCTTGATGCATTGATCCAGATTTATGCAGGAACGCAACAGAATACACAAATACCCATAAAAACAAAGATGCAACGGAAATAACACTTCATTTCATTAATCAAAGAACTGAAACTTGTTTACATATAGGATGGAAATAAACTAGCTAGAGTGCTAGTAGATTATCTCTGAGAAGAGATGCAGCGGCTACATGCCTCTGAACTCTGTGTTACAATGAGGCTCGAAGGCCTATATATTATTGAGAAACAATGGAAACCCTACACATCCAAAAACCTATCCCTAGGAGGTGAAACTCCAGAATATGGCCCCATTGGGTAACTTGGTACATCAATTTCCCGGGGTCGTAACTTTGGCATACTACCTCTGTTTGACGCACATGATACATTGTTAGAAAGATCTATTCAAGGACTACATCTAGAAACAAAAAATATCAAGTCCAAAATGGACTCGTATTTTCCCAACCATTCAATGCTGAAAAAAACGTCGTTTAGAGCCTCAAAACGACTTCGAAAGTTTAGGACCCGAAAACTGCCAAAAATAGTAAATTGTGCTACAATTAAGGAAACTGAAAAACTGAAGAAACAATGGTGGGGGTACAAGTGGAATAGGCAGGTGGCCACCAATATCCTCTTGGATCATGCATACCCATTCCTCTTCTCTGAGTGATGAGGTCTCCTTGAGGATGATCTAGATCTCACACAACCTCTTCTATGACTCTTTTCAACATATCTTTGGATGGTCTTCAATGATTTTAGATCATTCATAATCTATTCCTGGATATGAATTATCCTTTCATTATCCTCCCTACACTTCCTCACTGAATCCTCCAATATTAATGGTTCACTACTCATATTATACCTATTTGACCTTCTTCCCTCAACAAACTCCTCTTCAAGATTGTATGGTCTTTGTCCTTCATGAAAATCCATCTCCAATCCGTGACTTCTTACTACTAAACTTGTACTTGTTGAATCTATAGTCTTCACAATTTTGAGTAAGATATTAGTTTAGTGGCCATGCTGCTCAATCATTCACTAGGAACCGCAATGTGTTCATTTCAACCATTTGTTAGAAAACTACATATTGGCGTAAGTTCATTAATAATCAAGTTGCTTCCTCTTCTTAGTTATGAAGAAACAAGGTAAATTTTCTATGTTACAATCTACCTAACTAGACAAGGGGAGTTAGAAATCCTTCAAGGATTTTTTCTTACAGACTAGACATCAAGTCCATAGTCGTCCCAAGCTAACATTTTAATTAACTAACTCACATGTGAAACTATATTAAGGTGCATGCACCCAAGTTATCTAATGCAAATGCATGTTTACATAGTGACTTGTAACTTTACAGAAGACCCAACAACCACAGTCTTGAAACCTTCAACTCCGATACCAATTTGTAGTGTCCCAAACTCTTAACTAAAGTTAAGAGTGCTAATATTAAGACTAAGTTAAATCACATCGGATATAGATAAATTATGCTTAGGCTAACTAACCATTCACCCAATAATTAATTTATTTATCTCTAGAGGTTGATTTATAACTAAAGTTGCGACACTTAATTATTTAATTACAACACTTAATTAATAACTTTCAAGGTGTGTTCTAAGGATTGCAATCGCAACAATCACATGATTAAGGCATGATAAACATCATCCTTAGTGTGAGTAATTAATTCATGTACTTTTGATTGTTTAATAACATAGTTTATAAATAACCAAGTATTGATGTCATCAATTGTTTGCAAATTAATCTATTTTTCGGTGTTGTCATGTGCATGCTATTAGTGAGGATATAAATTAAGGAAAATCACATATACAAAACATAAGTAAGCTACAATCTACAACCACATCGAAACCATAGCAAACAGAGAACATTGGCTGCAACTACAACCCTCAAAATCCGCTCTCGATTACTGTCCCCTGCAGTCATCTCTCACTAATAAAATAAGATCATATGGATGCCACCCTCCAGCCATTAATCAATTTTACATCTAAAATACATCACTCATCCTAAGATCTGCAACAAAGAACATATATGTAAACAAAACTCTTACAATCAAATGGCAGGTGCGCTCATCTTGGCACCGAAAAACTGTTGGACCAAAACATACATATCTTGGTCATCTGGAAAGCTTTTTTGACGAAACGAAAGGAAATCCTTGCTAGAAACGTTGTTCTGGACGCAATGGAACAACTCTCATGACTCATAAATGATCAGAAATGGGTGAACCTGAACCTGTGGTTGCACCCCTCTCAATACCATAGAGCCAAAATTACAATTTATGACTAATAGGAAGAAGAATAGAAAGAAGGTAAGGAGCGTAGCAACATATTATATGAAATTAATCCTCCATGCATATGGATACTGGAATTCAATACATGAACATGCAAACAACCAATTCAAACACTATTTTACATATATCAAATAAAATAATGTGATGAAAATGAAACATAAGAGAAATACTTTTCTCAAAATAAGGGAAACTGGTTGCAACGGGACAACTTTCCTCCCAGTCGTAGAAATAGTCAAGCATTTCTTGCTTGAACATGTCACCCCTAATATGAGACCATGAATCTACATGTAGAGGAACACTTAGTCTATCAAGTCTTGGAATTACCCTTCTGAGAACCACAATGCTTCCCACTACTACTTTCCAGTCTGTCTCCACTGCCTACGGGATGTGACTCCTCTCACCAACCCATTTCCTGGATTCTTATACGATATCCTGGACTAGTAGAGTGATATAATGGAAGCAAAGGTAAACAACTAGACTACCTCTAAGTCTCAACACACTCTCAATATCAACAACATTCCCAACATGGTGAGATAGCAAAATTCAAGTGATCCAAAGCTCAAGATTAGCTTCAACAAGGAGAGAGCACATGTATAAATAGCTCAAGGAGGGAAATTCAAACCCAAGGTGGCCAACTAGAATGGGTTTGATTGTGGTTGGGCTTCATCATATCACATAGGATTCTACAAAAGGAAAGAGATAAAGGTTCTTGAAGGCATACCTTATTAATGACGTTCGATCCTAACTTTTGCTTGCTCCTTCGATCGATCCTCCACTTGATTTTCCGTTTGGTGAACCTATGATACAAAAGATACCTTCCTCAGCGTATCTTGACTGATATAACAATGATGAAATTGAAATGAAATTTAGACATCAAGTACAATCAAGCATTAAACCAAACAAATATGCAATCCATTAGACATTTGATTGGGACAGGAAGGGTATTTCAACCTTTATTGTCAAAAGCAAATAATCAGTACAATTATACCTGATCAATCAGAGTGCTTGTGCAACCGGATTCTGGACTCCTGCTCTTCACACTAACTTTGGAATTCCTCCATCATAACAACCCTTAATGCATAGTTTCTTCTCCCCTCTCTCATCTATCCCCCTTGTATTTATGGGACAAGGTAGGCAATTTGGATCGAGAGGTAGTTTGATTGGGAAGTTGGGGAAGTTGCGAACCAACTTCAACTAATCCCAATTCTTCAAATTAATATATTTTTTATTACATTTTAAGATTTGCCTGAGTTTTTCACAGTAGAGTAGCGCACAATATGCAACTTCAGTGCTTTACAACCAACGTTTGCAACTATTTTTTGAGGTGTGCGCTAGTTTGCTTAGGTAAATTAGGGCATACTAGCAGGTGTGCGCTACTATTATGCATGTAGAGTAGGGCACACTTCAAGAAATGTGCTACTATCATGCATGTAGAGTAGCGCACATGTCAAAGTGTAGTTAAAACAGGGTTTTGTCAGCTGCTGAGGGGTAAACCAAGTCCATGCATCATCTAGGGCAATCTTTCTCTTCAATACATGTTTTCTTTTTGTGTGATCAACAGCTTAATGTGATCACGGATGGAGAAGTGCAGATTTGACCTATAACAGATGGCCCCTAATGTGTGAGGTCAGAGGGAAACGATGGCCGAAATACATTATAATTCCAAGTCAGCGGAGGAGCAAGAAACCATAGAACCAAGTCACAAAAGTACATGGAATAAAGATCAAGGTCAGCGAGCAATTACAATCTTGACATCATATAGATGTGAAGCATGATATAACATGATCTCCGATACATAACTAGGAGATGTATATATAGCATGGCCACTAAAATACAAGCGTGGATCCATGTCAGAATGCAAGTTCATAGCCATAACAAAAAACTGGATCTATGTCTCATGGAGAGCCAAAATGAGTGAGGCTTAGTCTTGCGCAACTTAGGTGATAACATAAAGAGGTAATGCTATCAAAATCCCAAGGTCTTCATCCAAACAACCCAAGGTACAAACCCTAACCATGTGAATAAATGAGCTGAAGTCGAACATGGGGGGAATTGTTTGATTATTGGTCATTGATGTATACCGTTAACAAACGTGAGGGCTTCCATCAATAATGATAATGGGGCCCAAGGTACCTAGTACGATCCAACAAGTGTGAATAAGTGGACTTGATGTCAAACACTTGAGGAACCTGTCATTCTCATAATTCAACGGCGAGGGAAATTGCCACTAGTGACTGCAATCCCCAAGGTACTAACCGAAACTCTGAACTTCATTCCCAGAGAAAAATGAGTTGATGTCGATGGGAAGAAGTCCGTTGGAAGGGAGGCCTTAAGGCATCCTCCATCATCCAAAATGAGGAACACTCAAATGGTATGAGTTGATGTGGAGTAGGACAAGTAACAAGATTGACATTAGTATGGCCAACACATGAGGTCAAGATAAATTGCAGAATGGCCGACACAGGTTGTATCCTTGAACAGTAAGCACGACACAAAGTGACTTAGGCAGTTTTCAACATGATGAGAAAGTGATATAAGCCTGCAATGTAGGAGACATTAACAGACCCTCCATATGGTTGGAAGAATAACCAATCGGGGGAGTAAACAACTCAGATATCAGGTTCACCCTAAGGTCAAAAACTAAACCCAACTGAAATGATGGACTCAAGTAGGTGTTGTGTTCAAGGATAGGACTGACTGAACTGACTTTGAAACTGCAAGATGTGATATACCCTTCTTATCCCTTATTCTTTTTAGAGAAAATAATACCTTTCTTGTTGTTTTAATGAGTCCAAGAAATAATGAAAACTCGATAGATCCAACCATGTAAAGAGTTTAACGAGCCCATGGGAGGAAGACTCGGGACCTTCTTCATTGTTTCAAGAGTTCAAAGAAGAGATAGAAGAATACTCTATAATACTGATCTCTGGATTTTAATATCGAGCCGAGATCTGTTCTTGCTCGCCGGTGTTTTCAATTTTAAGGAGTATGAAAAACTTAAACAATAACTCCATACACCTACTCGTGGATTTTAATATCAAGCCCAAGTCAGTTAATGCTCGCCGGTGTTTTCCTGTTTATAGAGTCTGAAAAACTTAAACAATCCTCTATATACCCTCTCATGGATTTCACATCGAGCCCGAGTAGGTGAGTGCTCGCTTGGTGTTTTCATGTTTCGAGAGCCTGAAAACCCTAAAGAAGGCTCCAAAAGGTCTTTTTTCGTAAAGTTAGTCTCCTCCCCCGAAAAAGTGTAAAACAATGGAAGAAGAACTCTTCTAGCCACGGATGAATAGAGTATTCCTTTTCGTAAGTAATCCGCAAAAGTCCAGAAAAGGGTTAAACTTATACTTAAGCAGATGGGCATTCAATTCCTTTAACAAGCTTGAAGAGGACAAGTCTGCTCGACAATCTTATTTAGGTTTCAATAGTCCAAACAAGAGCTTAAAATGGCTTTATAAAAATCTTTTTCGTAAAGTTTTAATGAGCTCGAAAAAGTAAACTCGTGACCTCCTTACTGTTTTTAACGAGCTCAAAGGAGAGATGGAAGAATGCTCGTAGCCTCCTTACTGTTTTTAAAGAGCTTGAAGGAAAGGTGGAAGATTGCTCAGAGACTCCTTCAAGTAGGGTCGATGCCTAGAATCTCCTCATGAGATCGGGCAAAGATGTCATGGAAATCATTAAACAGATTGGTGTACGGAATGATCTCATCAAGATAACAGTCTATTCCAATAAAGATATGTTATGTGACCCCAGGTTTAGTGGGAATGTTGATGGGGATGGTTCTTATTGTACTCGTCCTATTCCTTCGACAAAAATAACTTGTGAAGTGGAAAGGACAGAGGACCAATCAACATTCTCATTGGGTCTCGAAGGGAACTCACCTCTCTCTATCAGGTTTAGAACAGGAAGTAAATAGGTCATGGGGTGTAAATGTTCCCAAGGGCATCTCAGGACTATCATAGCTTCAAAAAATGTTTCGTCGGAAGGAAAAACCATGTCTAAACTATCAGGAGAAAGGGTAGAGTCCGTTGACCATGCAGGAGTAGGGTCCATATCCGACTCGGCAGAGACTGGCGGAGTCATGATATGTTCCGTTGCAGCATGTTGTGATTCCATGTATGTTACTTCCGCAACGGATAAGTGCACTGATGGTTCTGATACAATAGGAAGGGTCCACAGATCAGTCCTTAAACCGACCACGAAAGTTTTAGTAGATGTACCTTCATCAGAACGCATGAAAAGAATGGGCGTGGGTAGGTCAAAAGTGCCCATTAATGACCCATAAAGCCCTGCTCCTAAAATCTCGCTTGCTGGGGCAGATTGATCAACTAAAGGAATTGTGGATTCCGATGAAGTCTGGTTGTTTCGCCGAGAGAACGAAAGTTGATCGACCGTGATGATCTTGCCTTCGTGAGGGAACATTACAACTCGGAAAACTGCCGATGGAATAGCTCGCATGTCATATGTCCAGCTCCTGCCTAACAACATATTGTAATCAAGCGGAGCGTCCAGAACTTCAATCTCTATAGCAGCTGTCTTACTGCCAAGTGTGACATCAAATGATGGCAAGACTCCGTGTGGACGAAAATTTCTGCCATCAAATGCAGTAAGTAGTGTGTTAGAGGGGGCTAACTCGGGAGAACCCAAGGCTTTCCAACAACAAATTGACATTACGCACGTAGACACGCCCTCATCTACGACAGCTCATCCAATGGTCATAGGACCATGAACTACCTCTATCTGAAGAGCAACGTGGTATGGAAATCGGTATTTGATATCAGACATATCAAAGTGCGCAATCATGTTGGATGATTCCATACTTCCAATCACTGCCAGAAGTGCATTTCGTTGTAATGGACAACTTTGCAAAACTTCTAAGGTGGACATAGCACAAGGGGTCTGGGCTAGATCTTCAACCACATTGTAGTTGGTAGCAACCCATGTGTTGGGATTGTGCGAAGCCCGTTTCAAGATACCTTTCGGGATCTTGGGCAGTGAATCCACAAGTATGTGGAGAGGAGTGGAAGATTCAGGAACATCTTTATCCTTTTTCTACGAATCCGGGGTATAATTTCTTGCCCGCGTTTGTAAAAGAGCGTCTGAGTTAACCATATTAATAAAAGTTTGATCGAATGAAGCATGGGTGGTGCCCCCAGCATTGGAGGTGCCAGAAGCTGAGCCTTTCCCTTTGGGAAATGGATATTTAAGGACGACAGGTTTCTTTTCTTGAAGCAGCTTCTGGGCTTCTTCGATTAGAGGGCATTGGTGAGTGAGGTGGTCCTGCTTGCAAAGCTTGCAAGGGAACTTAACCTTATTCTTTTCTCTGTTACCCTCCTCGGCATATTATTTGTTTTTGGGCTTTTGTTGGTTCCCATATCCTTTCTTTCCCTTCTTTTTGTTGTTGGGTTGCCGAGGACCCTTTTGATTAGTCTGAACTTGCTGTACAGATTCAGTAGCAGGAGAGGTTGTGACGGAAATCACTTCTGCAGTCGATTGTTTGACTGATAAGGCATGAACCTGTTTAGTCAATGCTTCGAAAGCTACAAAATCAACTGAACCTACAATGCCGTCAGCATGTGGTCCAGGTTTTGGTCTACCTAGATCAATGTTTGATCGCGCTGCATCAGGTATAATCTCGTAAAGGATCCTAGACTGAGCATAAACCAAGTCTAGTTGTTGGGTCCTTAAAATGGCTTCTTCTTCCGATGACACCCCAGAAGTAGCTACTTCCTTAGAAACATAAGGAATGAGTGATTTTAGATACCACTCTAATAAGAACTCTGGGGGGATATTGACCTTAATGAGCCTCTTCCATCTTCGCCACTCCTGAATATGATCAGATAAATGGGTGGTTTTGTTTTGTCTAAAGGGAGACAAAAGATTTTTCCCGGCATCGTACCGAACAGGAAGCTGGAAGTGGTTCAGGAAGACTATGGCGAGATCCCAAAAGTTTAAAAAGATGGTTGCAGGTAACTCAATGTATCCTTTGGCTGCAGCATCGGTCAAGGTTCTTTGAAAAAGTCTCAACCTAATGGAATCTTCGTTCAACGAGTTCGAAGAACACCAGAGATGAAAAGTGGTAACATGATCACCAGGATCCTCACCAGTTTTACCTTCGAATTTTGGAATGTCCGAAGGTAGCTTAGTGGGAACTGGTGGCCATGTAATGTTATGGCACACTGGATCGTTCGTTAACTTGGAAAGATCTAGCAAATTCAGAGTTGCCAGAAATGGTAAACGAGGTCTATAAGATGGCATTTGATAAGCTGGAGTCATAAGGGGGAACCTCCCATAGTTTGACCCATAAACGGCTGGTTAGGGTTGCCCCCAACCATTTTTTGGTAGGGGTTTCCTCCATCCATCTGCTGGTAGGGGTTGCCCCCGGCCATATGTTGTTGTGTGAAAGTGTTGTTGAAATTCCCCCACCCAAATGAAAGTGGGTTGGTACCCTGTGCGTTTGTCCACTGTGGCTAGGTGTTAGCCCCGCCATATTGTTGGTTAAAGATATTACCCCCTCCTCCAGAAAACAAAGAAAAGGGTATGTTTCCTGCAGGTATATTACCTTGATTCATGTTGTAACCTGCAAAGGTGTTATAACCAGGGGTAGTCGAGGTGGACGGTGCAGTCATGGTACTCATGACAGGCATAGTTGCAGACGGATTTGGCCCAACATCCAAGACCTATGAAGTTGTTCGTCTTCCGCAATTATATAAAATAAACTAAGTAAAAAACCTAGCGGCCACTAAGACTAAGGAGCAAACATCATACCACTAAAAAATCTTAAGTAATCAAACCAATCAAACGGATAGAAAATACTCTCGAAAGCAAGTCTGGGATGATTAGGGCCCAGAACAGACTAACGGAGTATAGATGGTTAGTTTCGTGGTGTCCACTGGAGGTCCACTGGGTGCAAGCACTTGAATCACCAAACCGCTTTCCCGGGATTACTGCCAAAGGGTTACCTTCCACGCCTGTCCGAGGTGAAGTGGGAATAACTGCCCACTCTACTTGTGTAGAATCCTAAAGCTCTGATACTAAGGCTACCATCAATACGAAATAACCTGAGGGGACAGTCGTCAGCCTAGTCAAAACACATGGGCAGGGTAGCAAAGCCCGAAGTTCGAAAGGACCCCCGTATGCGAATCGACTCTGGTTTATGGTCAAAAGGAAAGTGAGGGGATATCCTCAACAATTCCAGTCTCCTAGGGCCTCGTGCTTAACTTTGGTTTGAGTAGAGTATCCCAGGACTATTTGATATAGATGGATTTACCTAAATGAAAGTCGTACTAATGAAGCCAGTTCCAAGCAGTTTAAGGCGATTTAAGCTCGAAACTCTAGCCTAAGCTAGTTGATGTCGTGTATACCTAAAAAGAAAAATGTTTCTAATTGATTTTATTAAAATTTCTTTTTAAGGCTACTTTTTACTCAACGGGGTAGTGCATTGTGTGGAATGGTTTGAGAAAGTAAAGTGCAAAAGAAATAACTTTCAAAGCAACAAAAGACTCTTTTTCTTTTTTTTTTCGTTTATGCTCTTTTGAAAATGAAAACTAAGCAAACAAAAAACAAATCTCTTTTTTTTCTTTTATTTTCAAATTCAAAACAAAGTAAACTACGCTACTTCGAAATGATCATAAGCCTTACTACTTTAAACTACCAAACTCATTTTTTGCTTTTTCTGATATATGTAAAAGAAAAAGAACTCGAAAATGGAAGTAAGTAAGACCTAAAAGAGAAATGCAAGTAAGGAAAAGCAACTCTAAATCTCACAACAATCAACTCGATGACTTAACAAAGACTTTTCCTACAAAGTTTTTTAAAGGAAAAAACTTTGGGCTTGAAAAACAAAGTGAAAAGAAAACAGGGATAAGAGACGCTTAAAATGGAAAGGCAGACCTCAAAGGTTGCTCCAAAGCACCAAGAACCCTAAGAAATCACTAATCCAAGCAAAAGGTAGGCAAGTGAACCAAAGATGACCTTATAATCACAAAGATTCGAATGGAAGCAAATTGAAAGACTTCAACTTACTTGGACTGAAACCGACAAAGCAATCATGAAGTGTCTAGACTCAAAAGGCTTTTAAAAACACCCTAGGGACTTCGACTTGGGGTAAAACCCTAAATCAAAGGACAAGACACCGTCAAAGTGTATTAGTGTTTCCAAAAACACCAAATGTTATAAAATAAAGGTTTGTATACTTGCAACAAGTATCTAGGGTACAGGAGTGCAGCTATGTCCAACAAGGAACAGTAAGCGGTCTTCAAAAAGAGTCACAAACACACAAGACACCTCAAAAGTACTCAAGAAAGCAAAAGATGACCTAAGGGACTTGGGAGAGGCAAACAAGACTCAACAAGGGCATAAAGACCTCAAGGATCAGTTAAGAAGGCAAAGCAAGAGGCTGGAAATCAAACCAAACAAGTGGAAATCAAATCCCCACAACAAACAGAGAGTTACAGGAATATGCCCTACTGTACAGTGCATAAACCAGCGCACACTAGGAGATGTGCCCTACTGTATAGTAGTGAAAGCAACGCTCGTCATCAGGTATGCGCTACTATGTATAAGGAAGACTAGCGCACATGTCAGAGGAGGTCTAAAATAGGCTTTGGAAAGGGAAACTGAGATGATTCAAGCAAGGGAAAGTAGGTACAAGTGACCTACAGGGCCTCTCAAAGGATCAATAAGACCAAAAAGTACTGGAAGGAAAACTAACTATGTCTCCTAGAGCAGAAAAAACCGGTCCCCAGTGGAGTCGCCAGTCTATTGTTTGGGATTTCTACCCTATAGCGAGGAGAGGGACACTACCAACTTCTAGGGTGACAGGTAAATACATTGATCATATCACATAGGATTCTACAAAAGGAAACAAATCAAGGTTCTTGAAGGCATACCTTATTAACGACATTTGATCCTAGCTTTCGCTTGCTCCTTCGATCGATCCTCCACTTGATCTTCCGTTTGGTGAACCTATGATACAAAAGATACCTTCCTCAGCGTATCTTGACTGATATAACAATGATGAAATTGAAATGCAATTTAGACATCAAGTACAATCAAGCATTAAACCAAACAAATATGCAATCCATTAGACATTTGATTGGGACAGGAAGGGTATTTCCACCTTTATTGTCAAAAGCAAATAATCAATACAATTATACCTGATCATTCAGAGTGCTTGTGCAACCGGATTCTGGGCTCCTGCTCTTCACACTAACTTTGGAATTCCTCCAGCATAACAACCCTTAATGCATAGTTTCTCCTCCCCTCACTCATCTATCCCCCTTGTATTTATGGGACAAGGTAGGCAGTTTGGATTGAGAGGTAGTTTGATTGGGAAGTTGGGGAAGTTGCAAACCAACTTCAACTAATCCCAATTCGTCAAATTAATATATTTTTTATTACATTTTAAGATGTGCCCGAGTTTTTCACAGTAGAGTAGCGCACAATATGCAACTTCAATGCTTTACAACCAGAATTTGCAACTATTTTTTTAGGTGTGCGCTAGTTTGCTTAAGTAAAGTAGGGCATACTAGCAGGTGTGCGCTACTATTATGCCTGTAGAGTAGGGAACACTTCAAGAAATGTGCTACTATCATACTTGTAGAGTAGCACACATGTCAAAGTGTAGGTTAAAATAGGGTTTTGTCAGCTGTTGAGGGGTAAACCAATTCCAAGCATCATCTAGGGCAATTTTTCTCTTCACTCCATGTTGTCCTTTTGTGTGATCGACAGCTTAATGTGATCACAGACGGAGAAGTGTATATTTGACCTATAACAGAGGGGATCCAATAGGGTCATAAATATCATGTAAGAACAAAAATAGGAATGAATGGAGGAGTGGGTCACACTTATGGAGGTCAAGGCACAAATCAAGGAGGTGGAAGCTAAATTCTAGCTTACAACTCCTAGAATCTAGGGAGAGGGATCATAAAGGAAAAAAGCACATAAATAGGAGGGAATTTCTCCCAAGGATGGTGCACTAGGAAAGAGGGGCCCACTAAAGTATGTATAAGGTGCAATGATAACTCCATAGTTCATAAAAATAAAAAATGGGTTCTATTGTACAATGTTTGGGTGACTAACCCTATTAAAGTCACCAAGGCACAAAATGAACTAGGATGAACAACTACCATTCAACAACGAGTTCTAAGGTGATATGGATGTCCCCCATTCCCCATCACACCGTGAGATCCATGGTCTCTCATACTCTTTTAGTTGCATTTGCTCAGCTAATTATTTATTTAATTAATAGCAATAGCATTCAATGATAACAATAATGACAATAACAACAATAACAACATCAACATTAATAATAATAATTCCAAAGTCCATAATCACATCATCAAACAAATGAGCATAATCACATTAACAAAACAGAAGATAAGTCCATAGTCAAATAAAATACCATAAGTCCGAGGCTTAACAACTGGGGTATTACACATGTATCTATGCCTTTGAATTAGAGCCTGTTGTTCAGGATTTCTACCTTATAGCGAGGAGAGGGACACTACCAACTTCTGGGGTGATAGGTAAATACATTGATCATATCACATAGGCTTCTACAAAAGGAAAGAGATCAATATTCTTGAAGGAATACCTTATTAACGACGTTCGATCCTAGCTTTCGCTCACTCCTTCGATCGATCCTCCACTTGATCTTCCACTTGATGAACCTACAATACAAAAAGACACCTTCCTCAGCGTATCTTGACTGATATAACAATGATGAAATTGAAATGCAATTTAGACATCAAATAAAATCAAGCATTTAATCCAAACAAATATGCAATCCATTAGACATTTGATTGGGACAGGAAGGGTATTTCCACCTTTAATGTCAAAAAGCAATAATCAGTACAATTATACCTGATCATTCAGAGTGCTTGTGCAACCGGATCTTGGGCTCCTGCTCTTCACACTAGCTTTGGAATTCCTCCAGCATAACAACCCTTAATGCATAGTTTCTCCTTCTCAGTCTAGTTTTCTAGATTGAGTCTAACTAGTTTGAGTCTCCTTTGAGTCTAGTCTCTCTCGTGCATCCCCCTTGTATTTATGGGACAAGGTAGGCATTTTGGATCGAGAGGTAGTTTTATTGGGAGGTTGGGGAAGTTGCAAACCAGCTTCAACTAATCCTAATTCGTCAAATTAATATATTTTTGATTTCATCTTAAGATGTTCGCGAGTTTTCTAAAGCATAGTAGCACATAGTATGAAGGTCCAGTACTTTACAAGCAGAATTTGCAACTTTTTCTAAGGTGTGCGCTAGTTTGCTTAAGTAAAGTATGGCATACTAGCAGGTGTGCTCTACTATCATGCTTGTAGAGTAGAGAACACTTCCAGATATGCACTACTATCATGCCTGTAGAGTAGTGCACATGTCAAAATGTAAGGTAAATTAGGGTTTTGTCAGTTGAAGAGGGGTAAGTCTGGTCCATACATCACCTAGGCCAATCTTGCTCTTCAATCCAAGTTGTCCTTTTGTGTGATCAACAGCTAAATGTGATCATGGACGGAGAAGTGCAAATTTGACCTATAACAGATGCCCCCTAATGTGTGAGGTCAGAGGGAAACGATGGCCGAAATACATTATAATTCCAAGTCAGCGGAGGAGCAAGAAACCACAGAACCGAGTCACAAAAGTACCTGGAATAAAGATCAATGTCAGCGAGCAATTACAATCTTGACATAATATAGATGTGTAGCATGATACAACATGATATCCGATACATAACTAGGAGATGTATATATAGCATGGCCACTGAAATACAAGCGTGGACCCATGTCAGAATGAGAGATCATAGCCATAACAACAAACTGGATCTATGTCTCATGGAGAGCCAAAATGAGTGAGGCTCAGTCTTACGCAACTTGGGTGATAACATAATGAGGTAATGCTATCAAAATCCCAAGGTCTTCATCCAAACAACCCAAGGTACAAACCCTAACCATGTGAATAATGAGCTGAAGTCAAACATGGGGGGAATCATTTGATTACCGGTCATTGATGTATACCGTTAACCAACGCGAGGGATTCCACCGATAATGATAATGGCGCCCAAGGTACCTAGTACGATCCAACAAGTGTGAATAAGAGGACTTGAAGTCGAACACCTGAGGAACCCGTCGAATAAAAGACATTGATGTATTCTCATTATTCGACGACGAGGGAAACTACCACTGATGACTGCAATCCCCAAGGAACTAACCGAAACTCTAAACTTCATTCCCAGAGAAAAATGAGTTGATGTGGATGGGAAGAAGTCCGTTGGAAGGGAGGCCTTAAGGAATCCTCCATCATCCAACACGAGGAACACTCAAATGATATGAGCTGATGTTGAGTAGGACAAGTAACAAGACTGACACTAGGATGGTCGACACATGAGGTCAAGATAAACTGCAGAATGGCCGACACAGGCTGTAACCTTGAAAAGTAAGCACGACACAAAGTGACTGGGGTAGTTTTCAACATGATGGGAAAGTGATATAATCCTCCAATGTAGGAGAAATTGGCAGACCCTCCATATGGTTGGAAGAATAAACAATAGGGGGAGTAAACAACTCGGAGATCAGGTTCACCCTAAGGTCAAAAACTAAACCCAACTGAAATGATAGACTCAAATAGGTGTTTTGTTCAAGAATAGGATTGACTGAACTGCCTTTGAAACTGCAAGATGTGATATACCCTTCTTATCCCTTATTATTTTTAGATAAAAGAATACATTTCTTGTTGTTTTAATGAGTTCAAGAAAGAATGAAAACTCGATAGATCCAACCATGTAAAGAATTTTAACGAGCCCATGGGAGGAAGACTCGGGACTTTCTTCATTGTTAATAGAGTTCAAAGAAGATATAGAAAAATACTCTATAACACTGATCTCTGGATTTTAATATCGAGCCAAGATCTATTCTTGCTCGCCGGTGTTTTCAATTTTAAGGAGTCTGAAAAACTTAAACAATAACTCTATACACCTACTCGTGGATTTTAATATCGAGCCCAAGTAGGTTAATGCTCGCCGGTGTTTTCCTGTTTATAGCATCTGAAAAACTTAAACAATCCTCTGTATACCCTCTTGTGGATTTCACATCGAGCCCGAATAGGTGAGTGCTCTCTAGTGTTTTCATGTTTCGAGAGCCTGAAAACCCTAAAGAAGGCTCCAAAAGGTCCTTTTTCGTAAAGTTAGTCTCCTCCCCCGAAAAAGTGTAAAACAATGGAAGAAGAACTCTTCTAGCCATGGATAACTAGAGTATTCCTTTTTCGTAAGTAATCCGCAAAAGTCCGGAAAAGGGTTAAACTTATACTTAAGCAGATGTCGCTTCAAATCCTTTAACGAGCTTGAAGAGGACAATTCTGCTCGACAATCTTGTCATATTTAAAGAGACTAACAAGACCTTAGAGAGAACTCCATAAAAATATTTTTCGTAAAATTTTAACGAGCCCGAAAAAGTAAACTCGTGACCTCATTACTGTTTTTAACGAGCTCAAAGGAGATATGGAAGAATGCTCATAGCATCCTTACTATTTTTAACGAGCTCGAAGTGAAGGTGAAAGAATGCTCATGGCTTCCTTACTGTTTTTAACAAGATCGAAGTGAAGATGAAAGAAATGCTTGTAACTTCCTTACTGTTTTTAACGAGCTCGAAGTGAAGCTGGAAGAATGCTCGTAACTTCCTTACTGTTTTTAACGAGCTCGAAGGAAAGGTGGAAGAATGCTCGCAGCTTCCTTACTATTTTTAACGAGCTCGAAGGAAAGGTTGAAAAGTGCTCGTAGGTGGATCAATGTCCAAATGAATGGCAGACTGTATTATAGACTCTAGGAAAACTTCATCATAAGGAAGTATATTATCCCAGATGGAACACATATCTAAACATTCAGATGGAGTCATCACCTGGTCAATTGTCGGGACCCAGTCCCGAGAAGGTAAGCATGAATTCAGAGGCTTATTCTCAGTAGCAATTGGACTCAAGGAACAATATGCCACATAATTTGATTGTGACATAGTAGTGCCTACTAACGGGGGACATACCTGGTCTATAGTTGGGTAATAAGAGGGATCGAAAAATGTAAGTTGATCGATGGTGACAATTCTTTCATTGTGAGGAAAATGCCTCACACGAAAGAGCGTAGACACCACAGCCTGTATAGTATATAGGTAATCACGCCCTAGGATCATATCAAAGTCCATAGGGTCCTTTAAAACCATAAAATCAACTAAGACTGTTTTTCCACCCAAAGTAACAGGTACTTGAGGGAGGAATCCCAATGGTTCACTAGGTCTTTTATCGAAATTCAACGGCCAATTAACAGCTGGAACAAGGTTAGGAAAACCTAAATCTCTCCAAGCATAAGGGGATAAGATACTAACAGAGGCTCCTTCATCTACAACACATCGGTGAACCACATGGTTGCCGATATCAACCTTTATCTGAAAAGGTGTAGCAAAAGGAAGACGAGGCCCAGTTAGACTATTCTAATAAAAGGAAATGATCCCAGAGCTTGGTAGGGGTTCACTCGGCACAGATGCAGTGCCCCCATTTTCAGAGATATCCGAACTGGTAATGCAGAAGACTTCAAGGACAAGCACATCAGTCTCCGAAGGAATGATGGGATCGGTCGAAGATTGCATCGATTCGATCGCTTCACTCTCCAAAGGAAGAGTGGGGTTGACTAAAGATTGCATTGGTTCAACCACTTCATCAACCAAAGGTTGATCAGGCTGTTGGGAATCTATAGACAGTTCAGGAGCAGAGGATCCTTCAGACATGGACCACACTCTCCGCACCTCTGGAATAGCAAGGCACCGGTGAGTAAGGTGATCTCCCTTACAAAGTTTACAAGGGAACTTTGGCTTGCGTCCTATAAGCTTAGACTTCGTAACAACAACAGTACTCTCAGCATGACTAGCATTGGCTGACAGCTAGCCCCCAGCATGACTTGCATTTGCTGGTTACTCAGAAGCAGAAGAATTTTGAACTATGGACCACACTCTTTGCACCTCTGGAATAACAGGGCACCGGTGAGTAAGTGGTCTCCCTCGCAAAACTTACAAGGGAACTTTAGCTTCTGTTTATTAGGTTTGTTGACAATGTCAACGTTAGCAGCGTGACTTGCAGTGGTCGATTCAGTGTCTCCAGTATGACTCACAGGAACTGGTGACTTGTCATTAATATGACCAGCAGTGATCAATGATGTGTCCTCAACATGAGAAACATCGGTTGAAGACATGCTTTCAGTATAATTTGCATTGACTGAAATTTTGCTCCCATCATGACCTCTAGAGGTTGGGTAGGTGTCCCCAGCATGACTTCCAGAGGCAGGGTGGCACGGTTCCGTATGATTCCTAGTGACTAAGTGTTTTTTCCCAGCATGAATTCCAGAGGCTGGGTAGGTTCCCCCAGCATGACCTCCACAGGCTGGGTGGCTGCCCCCTTGCTTTGGCATCTTCTTCATATTCTTCCTATGTCTATTCCTTTTAGACTGTTGGTTACTAGTATTACTACTTTCACCACATGAGGTAGAAGGAGGAGGAGAAGATGTTACTGGCGAAGCAGGAATAGGTTTCTGATGCTCTTGATGTGAGGTACTTACTTGAAAAGAATCAGGAGCATGCAAGGCATTCAGAGTGGAAAATAACCAAACCGGTAGCCCTATAGTGAATCCCGGAAGATTCAAGGTAGAAATTAAGGGAGTACCAATGTTCCCAATGAATGGAAAAGCAAAAGGATCCCCTTGAATAGGGATCCCTTGATTGGTGCTCACCGGGATGCTATCCATAGTTCCGACTCAACGGGCTAGAAATATCTAAGGCCAACTAAGGGCGAGAGGCACAAAGAGCACACCACTACAAAATCCTAAGTATCCAAAACCAGGCAAACAAGGATGGTGAATACTCTCAATAGAAAGTCTGGGATGATCAGGGCCGAGAACAAGCTAGTAGAGCATCGAAGAATAGTTATACGACGTCCAGTTCAGGTCCTCTGGGTGCAAGCGTTTGAATCACCAAACCGCCCTCCTGGGATTACTGAAAAGGGTTACCTTCCGTATCTGTCCTAGGTACAATGAAAATAGCCTTTCACTGCCACATATGTAAGAAGCCCTAAATTCAACATACTAAGGCTACCATTAACACGAAAGAAGCTCTGGGGGACAGTCGTAGGTCCAACTAGAACGCATGGGCAGGGTAGCTAAGCCCGAAATCCAAAAGGATCCCCATACGTGAACCAACCTTGGTGTATGCTCTGAATGAAAAGTGAAGGGGTATCCTCACTATTTCACCTTCGCAAGACCTCGTGCTTAACTCCGGGTTCAGTGGAGCTTCCAGAACAACTTTGATGTCAATGGGTTTACCTAAAAACAGTCTCACTACGATTATTGAGTAATGAAAATGGTTTCGGATAGTTAAAGTGTGTTCTAATCCGAAACCCTAGCCTAAGCTACTTAGTGTAGTGACATCCCTAGAAAGAAAAGTTGCTAATAAATTTGATTAATTATTCTTTTTAAGGGTTGTTCTTTACTCAAAGGTTGCAGTGCATTGTGTGGCATGGTTGCGACAGAAATGGAAAGTACATAAAAGTAAAAAACTTTCACTAAACTTTCTCATTCATTGTTTTCCAAAACTAAAGATAAGCAAACATAAAACAAGTCTCTTTTTATTTTCTTTTCAAATTCAAAACAAAGTAAACTATGCTACTTCGAAATGATCATAAGTCTTACTACTTTAAACTACCAAACTCATTATTTCCTTTTCTGATATATGTAAAAAAAAAAGAACTCAAAAATGGAAGCAAGTAAGACCTAAAAGAGAAATGTGAGTAAGGAAAAGCAACTCTAAAGCTCACAACAATCAAATCGATGACTTGACAAAGACTTGTCCTACAATTTTTTTCAAGGGAAAAAGCTTTGGGATTGGAAACGAAGTGAAAAGAAAACAAGGATAAGAGACGCTTGTAATGGAAAGGCAAACCTCAAAGGTTTCTCCAAAGCACCAATAACCCTAAGAAATCACTAAGCCAAGCAAAAAGTAGGAAAGTGAACCAAAGATGACCTTACAACCACAAAGACTCGAAAGAAATCAAACTAAAGGACTTCAACTTACTTGGACTGAAACTGAAAAGCAATCAGAAAGTGTCTAGACTCAAAAAGATTTCGAAAACACCCTAAGGAATCAAACTTGGGGTCAAACCCTAAATCAAAGGACAGGACACCGTCAAAGTGTGCTAGCGTTTCCACAAACAAAAAATGTTATAAAAAAAGTTTTGTATACATGCAACAAGCATCTAGGGTACAGGAGTGCAGCTATGTCCCACAAGGAACAATATACGGTCTTCAAAAAGAGTCACAAACAAGCAAGACACCTCAAAAAGTACTCAAGCAAGCAAAGATGAGTTAAGGGACTTAGGAGAGGCTAACAAGACTCAAGAAGGACATACAGACCTTAGGGATCAGTTAAGAAGGCAAGGAAAAAGACTGGAAATGAGACCAAACAAGTGCAAATTAAAACCTAACAACAAACAGAGAGTTACAGGAAAATGCCCTACTGTGCAATGCATAAAACTGCGCACACTGGGAGATGTTCCCTACTGTGTAGTAGTAAAAGCAGCTCTCATCATCAGGTATGCGCTACTGTATATAAGGAAGACTAGCGCACATGTTAGAGGAGGTCAAAAATAGGCCTTGCAACATCAGACTGAGATGAGTCAAGCAAGCATAAACAGGTAACAGTGACCTACAGGGCCTCTCAGAGGATAAAAAAGACTAAAAAGTACTGGAAGAACACCTAACTAGGTCTCCTAGAGCAGAAAACAAACGGTTCTCCCCAGCGGAGTCGCCAGTTTGTTGTTCGGGATTTCTACCTTATAGCGAGGAGAGGGACACTACCAACTTCTGGGGTGACAGGTAAATGCATTGATCATATCACATAGGCTTCTGCAAAAGGAAAGAGATCAAGATTCTTGAAGGCATACCTTATTAACGACGTTCAATCCTAGCTTTCGCTCGCTCCTTCGATCGATCCTCCACTTGATCTTCCGCTTGATGAACCTGCAATACAAAAAGACACCTTCCTTAGTGTATCTTGACTGATATAACAATGATGAAATTGAAATGCAATTTAGACATCAAATAAAATCAAGCATTTAATCCAAACAAATATGCAATCCATTATACATTTGATTGGGACAGAAAGGGTATTTCCACCTTTATTGTAAAAAAGCAATAATCAATACAATTATACTTGATCATTCAGAGTGCTTGTGCAACCGGATCCTGGGCTCCTGCTCTTCACACTAACTTTGGAATTCCTCTAGCATAACAACTCTCAATGCATAGTTTCTCCTTCTTAGTCTAGTTTTCTAGATTGAGTCTAACTAGTTTGAGTCTCCTTTGAGTCTAGTCTCTCTCATGCATCCCCCTTGTATTTATGGGAGAAGGTAGGCAGTTTGGATCGAGAGGTAGTTTGATTGGGAGGTTGTGTAAGTTGCAAACCAACTTCAACTAATCCCAATTCGTCAAATTAATATATTTTTTATTTCATCTTAAGATGTGCGCGAGTTTTCTAAAGCATAGTAGCACATAGTATGCAAGTCTAGTACTTTACAAGCAGCGTTTGCAACTTTTTTTAAGGTGTGCGCTAGTTTGCTTAAGTAAAGTAGGGCATACTAGCAGGTGTGCGCTACTATCATGCCTGTAGAGTAGAGCACGCTTCCATATATGCGTTACTATCATGCATGTAGAGTAGTGCACATGTCAAAATGTAAGGTAAATCATGGTTTTGTCAGCTGCAGAGGGGTAAGTCTGGTCCATACATCACCTAGGCCAATCTTTCTCTTCAATACAAGTTGTCCTTTTGTGTGATCAACAGCTAAATGTGATCACGGACAGAGAAGTGAAGATTTGACCTATAATAGAGCCACCACCACAGTTTAATTTTAACTTAAAATAATGATGCTTGTTAATGGTAAAAAAACTCCTAATGCACTTCTGCCATCCATTGTTGCACCATCAAAATATCTTGTAGCACTTCTAGAATCCTCAATTCCCTTAATCCAACGACATTTCTTTCTGGCTATTTTCTGTTGGTTGTAGGTATTAAACATACCGATACGTTTATAAACAATCTACGCAGGAATTATCTATCTCTCCTCGAAGAGAAATTCATTTCTTTCCTTCCATAACATCCAAGAGACAAACTTTGGTAATGTCTTGTGGAGCTTTTTGGAATTGACCCACACATATAAAGATGAATAAAAATTTTCATATCCCCGGGAGCGAGCAATCAAAAGAGAATAACAGACCTGAGACGAAATCAATTTTGTAACATTACAATGGACAAAAATATGATCCACCGTCTCCTCATTAGATCTACAGAGAGGGCATATATTGGGATCGATCCTTTCCCTACGTAATAAATTACTCCAATTCATTATACAATCCTCCAGTGCTAACAAGATAAAACATTCTAGCTTTTGAGGAATGTGCCATTTCCACAATCTCAAGGACCACCATTTTTTAGTACCTGTAACCTGAGTTTGCACAATTGCATTATATGCAAACTTAACATAAATTTTCCTAGAGTCCAAATTGTAGGACCACACAATTTTATCCTTCATATTAGTGAGTTTGATACCCGCCTTATTAAGATAAGAAATATAGCGGGTCCATTCATCCTCCGAAACACTTATGAGACCAAGTTCTAGGGCAGTCATCCGCTAAGTACCCGAGTTTTGAATCCAAATTGGATGTCGGATGTGGTATAAGGTCACAAAACCTAATTTCTAAATATAATCGCTAATATAGGCAAATAAAATAAAATAATCTTCATTACCAATGAAGGGATCAATCCCAATCAAGACATTTCGCCCATTCCCAATACACCAAGAAAGACGCATATTAAGCCACATATAGATTTTGAAAAAACCATTCCAAATAACAGAGGAATTCCTGGCCTGTTTATTATGATTCCTAACCCATTGAATAAAATTTTCCTTGATATACTTACCATGAATGATATCAGTCCAAAGACCTGAGCCAAAAATACCGTGCCACAAAATATTCAAACAGAGGGCAAAGTTTAACCAAAAGATATTCTTTATGTTCCATCCTCCATATTGCTTTGGTAAAGAAATCCTTTCCCATTTAGTAATATGTATCCTACCACCTTTCGCATTGACAGACCATAAAAACTTAAACATTAACATTCTGAACATCTGCAATATGGATTTGGGAATCATAACCATGGAAAACCAATAAACCGACATTCCAATAAGCACCACCTTTAACAAGGTAAGCTTGCCTCTAAGAGAAAGATATTTGTAACTCCAGTGACCAATCCTTTTTTCATATCTTTTGACCATCTAGTACCAATCACAAACCTTATAACAGTTTGGTTTGATAAAGAAGCTAAGTTACGTGAATCCAACATCGATCTGAGACATCTGATATGGAAATTTCTTGGAGATATGATCCAAAATATTCACATCCACATTATGATAAAGAAAAGTCGATTTATTTATACTGGTATCCATATCCGAAGCTGAACAAAATACATTGATAATTTCATAAAATTGACTCCATTCTTCAACAAAACCATTACCAAAGAGAACCACATCATCTACAAATATTAAATGAGTAATAAAGACAGAGGATGAGATCTTGATACCTTTTAATTTACCCCTACTTTTTGCTTTGCCAATCATACGACTCGGACCTTCAATAATAAGCAGAAAGAGTATGGGAGAAAGGGTACATCCCTTTCTCAAACCATGAGAACAACCAAAAAAATGGTGGGAGAACCATTGATAAGAACCAATAAAGTAGTGGTTGTCACACAGGCCATAATCCAATTTGTCACATGTAAGGGAATACCAATTTGTAAGAGGAGGAGACTTAAATACACCCAATTTACCCGGTCATATGATTTGTCAAATTCCATGTTGAGTATCAAAGAATTCAATTTTTTTTAATGGTATGAAGAGTCTCTTGAGAAACCCCAACAACATCCAGAAAACCGAACTATTCTTTAGTAATAACCTCTATCGGTTTAGGATTCAATCTATTGGAAATAATTTTGGTAATTAATTTATATGCCAAATTGAATAATGCAATAGGCATGAAGTCATTAAAAATAGAAGGCTTGCTACATTTCAGAATAGAAGTCAAGAAGGTAGAGTTTAGCTCTCTAGACATAAAGCCTTCCATTCTGGAAAACTCAATCATAGATAGTAAATATTTCCCCATAATATCAAAGAAGCCTAAGAATAACTCAACAGTCCATCCATCTAGACTAGGACTTTTGTCCTTTGCAAAAAATTTAAGAACCTTAGTAATTTCCTCCAAAATAGCAGGCCTTCCAAGCTCTATCCCTTCTTCCTTTGAGAAAAAAGAAGGAAAATGATTGATAACTTGCAATTGATCCTTGATTCGAGAAGAACCTAGGTCTATGAAATTCTTAGAGAAAAATTGTTTTGCAGCCTCTTCCCACTCATATTGAGAATTAACCACAGTACCATTTTCATCATTAAGTCCCAAATGTCATTGTGATTTCTTATATTTGCTGCATAAAGATGAAAAAAAATAGTATTTTCATCGCCTAGAGCCACCCAAGTTGCTCTAGTTTTTATTCTCCATGATTTCTCCTTCATTTCTAAGAGTTTGTGCTTCCTCTGTTCAAGGTTCTGTAAAACAAACTTTTCTTCCTTGGTAAAAATACCATCAGAATTGAGCTCAAAAAATAACCTTATTTGTTTCTCAACCATCTTAAGATCTTCCCTATCCCTATCTTTTCTGATATTTTCCCAATTGATCATTTCCTTCTTCAAACATTTAAGTTTAAGGACAAGAGCATCCATCGGGTTTAAGTCCTCTGGAACCAAAACCGACAGCCAACACTTTCTAACCATAGCACAGAACTCTTCGTCATTCATCCAGGAATTGTTAAACTTAAAAGGGAAATTTTCTTTGATTTAATCCCGTTAATCTGCAGCATTATAGCATAGAGATATGAAATGTTAGAGAATTCCACCCAAGATCTAAACTTTTGCATACATTTGCATAATGATTCCACCATTAAGAAGTGATCCATTATTTTCCCAATACCATGTTGACCACATCTCTTATTACTCCAAGTAGCACACAATTTGACATGAACAATATCAATCAAACTAGATTTCTCAACCAAATCACCAAAAAAATCATCTAGCTCATCGATTCAAACCGAACTTCCCCAAATTTTTGAGACCGAAAGTGTGAAGTTCAAATCACCTACGATAATCAAATTAGGAAGTCTTAAAATGTGACTATTGTCTAGATTATTCCAGAAAGATTCCTTATATTTATAGGAACCATAGACATTGAGAGCAACAATCTATTGATCAAAATCAAGGAATATCCCTTCCAAAAGTAAACCACCCAGAAAGTAGGCCTCCTGACTTCCCAATAGCATCAATGGCACAAAAATTCCAATTAGGTGAAATTTTAGGCAAAGATTCTATAGCATCCTGTGAACTACAGAGAGTTTGTTGGATCAAGATTAAGTCTGGGTTAGGAGATTTTAAGAATCTAGTAAGGAAGCTAACCTTACCCCCCCGATTCCATGAATGTTGAAGGAAAGACAGGCCATTAAACACCATTTGCAGGGGAATGAATTGCTCTAAGGGACCAAGGATAATTTTTAAGTTGCTTCAGTCGTTCAGATAAGGGAATAAAGGTAGTACCCTCAGTAGACACATGCTTAGGAGGAGGGAAACCCAACTTGTATTTTTTCTTCTTTTTGTTCTGAATTATTACATTTTGACATATGATGGAAGGGACAGGGATAATATCACTACCTGAAGATGGCATCTTCGAAAAGACATCTAGTGGAGAAATATGTATAGGATCCACAGATGGGGAAATATCCGACTGCAGAGCGTGGGGGAAAGTGAAAGGAAGGATTAAAATAACCGAGGGAGTCCTAGTCTTCGAAGGTAAAACCACAGGTTCAGAAGGCACATCCAAACTAATATCATTAATTAAAGGATCAATATTGATAATGGCATCAAAACCCCTAGACGTGCCACTAGTATTCAAATTACTAACAATATTGAGAGATTCAGGGAAAGAACCCTCCACGGGATAGGGGAAAAGGATTTTTGGTTCAAATGAATATAATCCCTCCTTCAAAGACTTAGAAACAACACAAATAGAAAATTTTCGTCAAACCCAACGATTTTCTACCGAAAGATAAAAATCTAGTTCCTCTTTCGATACACCTTCATAATATGTAGGTGAATCAAAATTAGACTTACCATTTGGGCATTCGAGGGGCATCAGAGATGGGTCGTCCTTCGAAGGGGAATGATCCAAAAAATATGATACCAAAACCTCCTCAAAAGAAGATCTAACATGACCAATACCATACAATAAGGAAGGACAACGAGCCTTAACATGACCCATTTTCTACAATAGAAACATCTGAAGGGTACATTTCTGTAGTCCAAATTCTACTTGAATGTCTTCTCCCCCCAAACAATCTCCACTTCCACGGGTAATCCATTAGTAACATCAAATTCAACCATCACCAAAGCAATTTTCTTCTCAACACCAAAAAACATATTCTTCTCCAGTCTAACAAATTTACCCAGGAAATTTGCCAGATCTTCAATGACATTGCTTGTCCATAGTTCTAAGGGGAACCCTGGAAGAAGTACCCACAGGTGACACTTCGTCAAATTATCCTTCTCGGGATTGAAATTTGTATGCCATCTCTTCAGTACAAGAGAGCCATCTTTGATCAACCAAATTTTCGCCAAATGTTAGGAATAACCTCTGCCGACGGAAAGATGAAACACACCCAGCACTTTGAAAGCATGATTGTTCTAGGAGCCAAGCCTACAACCAAAGTCCAATTTTGATTTACCCAATCAATAAGCTCCACCCTCGTTATCTTTGTCCCTTCGATCTTACCAACAATAGCCCTACTGGACAAAGAAACAACCCTGTCCAAATTCACATCTTTCCCCATAACAATTTGACCCAAATATTTTTTCACCTTGTAGGTTTTCAGCTTGCGCCGATATTTGGCAGCTTCACCAGTGAGCTTCCCTTTCACAATATTCCCAAAGGAGCACAACCGACCATATTGGGTAAGATTCCCCAAACCCTCTACATTACAGTAACCATCTGAGCTAGATCACTATTGTTTTTGTTGATGGAGGCAACACCTTCTATCGATGCAAGCAGGACTGAAAAATCCATAAAATCACCAAATTGTATAGAGGGATTTGAAGATGAGGGTTTCACAAAATTAGGAGACCCATGTACATGTTCCATAGGTTATCCTCGGTGAAGCAAGTCGACGGGATAGTCACACCATAGACCCAAACGTGGCATGCAAACAATACTAAGAAACTAAAGTGGGGCCAAATGTAGCCAGGAAGACAGGATTAACAATAAAAAAATAAAAGCCAGAAAAACCCCACAACTAAAGCCAATAAATAGGATGAAGGAAAAATAGGAAAAAGTAGGAAAAAAGAAAAAAACAGATAATCTAAAGAAAAAAACCAATATAGATCTATTGAATAACAGACTATTCTAGCTAGGGTTTATAAAAACACTGTAGAAAAAAATAGACAAAGATTCCCACTTTTTTGCTTGGTTGGTACTAGGCCAGCGGAAAGATGGCTTAACTCCAAATTGCTGCAGTTTTTAGAAAACCCTGGCTAAGGTTTCATTCAAACCAAACATTTCTCTCTACACAAACACATCTTCATTCCAACATTTTCATAATTATGTGGTGTTATAAGGAAGACTTCCACAAAATTATTCAAATAAATTTATAAAATATGAAATCATAAATTTGGATAAAAAGGAAATTAATTTTGAAAAGACATATATCAAATCATTTTACTTAATTTAAACCTTTTATAAATACCAAAATAATTAATAAATAACATCATGAAATACTAGATTTTAATGAAAAAGTTTGATGGAAAGAGTCCAATGTAAAAGCCATATGGATGTGTGAATGGTTACTTAAAATAAATTTTTATATCATGATCAATCATTTAGCGAGTATCATGAAGTTAATATCTATATTAATAATAAATAAGTTTTAATGTAAAATCATTTATATAATCACTAATAAATAATGAAAATTCTTAATATAAAATTATTTAAATAATAGCCAAAAGTTAAGATGAATGTGCATAGAAATGTGATTTTGTGGTTAACACAAATATAAGATTTTATTCATTTTATATGTGTGATAAGATATTTTCAATCTTCATGATGAATTGTAAGGAAATTTCATATAAAAATATCAATAAAGTATTTTTAACAAAATAGAAATTCACCTTTATTTTTATTGAAATTAAAGATCTTTAAATTATCATAATTTACTCAAATGGATAACCATGTTCTAATCACTAGATCTTGCTTGATGTATATTCTTTCAAGGTGTAAATCATTCATGATAAAAGTAAGTATTTTGATAATTTAACTAGATTACTTGTTAAAGTGCTTATTTATTTATTTATCAATTGAAGATCGAAAATGAGTGAAGCCACAAAAAGATGAAGATAATTAAATTTAGTCAAATGAGTGAAGCCACAAAAAGATGAAGATAATTAAATTTAGCCAAATTGAAGAATGTGATTAACTTAAATAAGATTAGATAAGGGCATGCAAGCATGATTGAGAAATCAAAAAGCCAAGAGTCAAACGACCAAAATCACCAAAACATCATAAAATGAAAGCCAAAAAACAAGCAGTGCAAAGAGCAAAAGATCAAGGAAAGAAAGTTGTGAAATCACCTATCAAACCAAGCAAAATAAGATGAAAGAAATCTAAAAGCTAAGTATTTACAAAATTATAATGGAGCCCTTTGATTTTTACAAAATCAAGAGAAAGTTGTTGGGGAGCCAACATCACCATATAACACCCTTATAGGTAAGATCCATTATTTTGCTTAGTAATTCTTCACCATATTAAAATCCCTACAAATTAACCAAGGTGTATATGGAAGCTCAACAACCATCTCACACCAAAATTGAGCTTACTCACCTACATCATAGTATATATAAATATTTATTATTGGCAAACTCAAAATTTGACCATCAAGGTTCAATATCATCCAAACAAGTCTTTGCATTAGCTTAGAGCCGTAGTCAATTACAACATCAACAATCTAAGGGGATATTAGGGTATAAACCCCATCTTTCCCATCATAATTATTTAAATAAAAGCACTTAGCACCCAAGCAAATGATAAGCTCATACATAGAAAAAATACAACAACTTTGACTTTTTGCAAATACATGGTCTCTCCCTCAAAAGACAATATTTATGGATGATACAGTTTTGGCTAGGGTCACTCGATCCTTGAACATTTAATGAGGAAACTTTCATTGGGAACCTTTTATCATGCGCTTATATTTCTTGTTATCCTTGAGGTTATAAAAAACACCAAAGGATTTCTTGCATATAATGGTTTTACACGAGACAATGCAATCATCCAAGGTGAAGGGATGAGGCCATTTTTCATGTCATTAGTTGATTCCTCCTCTTGGAATTCAAGTAATGATGGAGGATAACATGCTTTGCAAGTTTCCCAACCTTGTTGAGATGGACCAGAAAATTAGTTGGATCACTGACCTATTTGTTGAAGTAACTCAAGACCTCAAAGAGCCAACTAGCATAACATTATTTGGAACTAAGATCTTATGAGATCTAAAACCATTACTCTTAAATAACACTTGTGGACATCCTCCTTTTGTATCATGATTGGCATAAGGACCATTATTATCCAGTTAAGGAACTTTGTGGGTAGGTCTCCATGATGATCAACCTAGTTCATGACTAGGAAATGTTGGATATGGTAGTTCTAACTTTTACAATGCAAAAAAAAACATTTCGGAGATTATATAACAAATATGATAATGAATCATCTTGTTTCTAACACATATTTGATAGATTGATTGTAAGACATGCACAACTTGAGGCCTAGGATTGAAGAACCTCTCTTGTTCATGACATGTAAAATTTCCTATCAAGGTCAATAAACACTCTTGAAACAACCATATCTACATTGGAAGGCCCATGAGCTTTACCCACATAGGAACTGACAAAATGGACCACATGATCGTATGAAAACCTTTAGACCATCTTGAAAATATAACCAACCAATTTTTGCAAATCCATATCCCCCACCTGAGAACATTAAATCAATGTTGCCGAAGCGTGGGAGCGAAGAGGGAGCGGGAACGGGAAGTGAGAGCACGGGTGTGCATTTTTCAAAAAATGGTCGGAAGCGAAGCGTCTCGAAAGCGTTTATATATATATATATATATATATATATATATATATTAAAAAGAGGGGGATATTTTGCCTTATGTCCCCTCTCTAACCCTAAAAACACCCTAGGGTCCACCCATAAAGCCAAAAAAAAAACCCCAAAAAAATCTCACTTTTCGGCCATTTTCGCAGGTTCGACGGACTTCCCTAGGAAGCATGCGAGGTTCGATGGCAGAGCGTTGCCAAAGCGCTGCCTGAAGAGTTTCCGATTCGACTCCGAAACGTTTTGGTCGGAGCTCCGAGCGTGCCGAAGCGTGAAAGCTTCCGACAGTGGCAGGAAGCGCTTTTATTTTTCCCGAAGCGAGCTTCAGAATTTTGGAAGCGCGGTTCGAAGGACGCTTCGGGCATGAACTCGCTCGGAGCGCGAATTTACTCATGGAACCGAGGGGGGGACGCTTTGGCAACTAGGCATCAAATACACATGCCTTAAAAACCTTGGTCATGCTATGAGTATGGACACAACACCACCCATGTGGATTTTATACCTCTCTAACCCAATTACAAATAATAATGTCAAATATTTTCTCCTTATAATTTTTTTTAAGTAAAAAAATTTATATAATAATTAAAGCTTTATTAAGGTTAAAATTAACATTACCTCATAAACCACCTTCAAAATATTTAAAAAAAAAACTTAAAAGGTGCTATTGCTACCATCCCAAAACCGTTAATAATCACCAAACCTACAAAAGCATTTTCTGGAAAAGATTCTTCAATATTAAGCACCCTAAGAAAAAAAAAGTGCAACTTACAAGGAAAAGAATGTTGATAATCAATGACAAAACATTACATTAATGCAATTAAAAGACACTTAATCACAAACCTCATATCCATGATGCGTTTTTTTCTCTCTCTTTAAATTATGAGTGGTTATAGTTTTGTATGGAAGGGTCCTTCACCATGATATTTGAAAATGTAATATTTCTAACCATTCTATATCGATCTAAATCACCTCCTTCCACTACTACCATAATTACAAATATGTTATATGACCAATATGTAATTATGAATAGCTTGAAAGGATAGCGAAAGGAATAAGGAAGGGAAAGACAATCAGAACTTATGGTAATTTGTTTGTAAAAAGGCAAGTATAAGGATTTTTTTGTTCCGAAAAATGCTTTCTCAAGAATTAATGCCAGCTTGATTCTTTCTATTTGGAGTCCTTTGGGTTGGCTTTCTCTTTCTGGTCTTTCAAGCGTGATCCACCTTTTTTCATCCTAAATGAATAAAGTTTCTTTTGTTCTTTCCTTTTTTTTTAAAGAAAATGTCTTCTTCATGGTCATGGATTTAGAGGGAGGAATATTGTAAGGAAAGTGGATATCTACGCACCATTGCTTTAGTACCTTGCAGCTTTTACAAGAAACTTTGCAATCAATGGGCACACATAAATCTCTATAAGAATTTATGCCTATCTTTTTAGTAAATTTTACAAAACTGATTTAACATGGGTTGATAAGGAGTTGTTGTGGGGTTTTTTGCAACAAGAGTTAGCAACAAGCCTAATTTAAGAGTTGTGACTTAGACAACAAGCGGTTATTATGGGGTTTCTTGCAACAAGGGTTAGCAGCAAGCCTAATCTAAGAGTTGTGACTTAAACAACAGTTAAATAATGTTAAATAAAGCAAGTAACCGTGAACTAATGCAAATATAATCCAAATTAATGAATCAAATCACCAAATATTATTAGAAAGCAAGTTGAAATATACAAAGTAGGTTGATTTACATTAGCATGCACCAATGGATATAGAAAAATAATGCAAGCAAGCCTAGAAGAAGCTCGATAGAGGGTAGATGGTCTCATATGTTGTTTTATTGGGAGGTTTCTTTGCTTCCTTGATTGTTCTTGACTCATTTTTTTTGGTAGATGGAGTTTAGATGAGAGCAACATGAAGAAGAGGTATTCAAGTCTCTAGGAAACTCACTAGCATAACTTTGCTCTAGAAGGGATGCATATGATGTGACCCATGATGGTCTCTTTACAGGTTTTTCGTATGAAAACCTAAATAACTTACCTTTGACATAGCTTGAGTTGAGTCAAAGAGTTCCCTTTTGCATGTTGATCATAACATGAGTAGTTCTAGTTTGAGTAGGACTAATTTCATGTATGATGGTGATCAATTGAGTGAAAGGTTAGTTTGAGATTTCGTAATTGCTTCTTAAGAGTTGCATGTACTCTAGTTAAGTGAAGGCATGCCTTAATTCTAGGAAATAATTTCTAAATTCCAAAAATAATTTCAAAATCTAATTTTTTTTTAGGAAATTGTCATACTGCTAAGAAGGGCCACATGATGGAATGGAGGTATCGATATTGTAGGTTATGCATCTATTCGTGATGTACTAAGGTGCCAAAGGGTCCTAGGGGAGAAAATTTACAGTGATAACAAGGGTTCATCATCTTTGTTGGAATCCATGTAGATTTAACTTGAGTAAAGGTTTACCTAATCATACCATGGTGCAACATGGCGACTACTGATGGTCTTGGGTTTTCAATTATGGAAACACAACTTTTCGATTTAGAATTTGTAAATAAACATGTCATTTGAAGGCTTCTTGTCCACCAAATTCAATCCCTATGGGGAAAAATGTTAAACAATAAGCCCAAAGGATGTGACAAATGGAAAATAATCCTTTAGAGTTATAAAAAGGAATTTAAAATAATCTACATGTGCAAACCTATCTAAGGTACCCAACCTTCCTTAGGGTTATGATGTGGATATGGAGTCATTATCTTTTTTTTTTTTGTTGGTCAGTATGGTCGAAAATCCATTGGTTAGTATGAATGTGTAACATGAATCACATAGTTCTAACACATAAAGATAATTAGTGTCTCCACCTAATTCAAATGATGCAAGGTATCTAGAGTCAACAAAATTGCATGCAGATAAATTGACATGTGCAACCATAGATAAAGCATCAAACCTTCCTTAGGGTTAAGATGTGGATATGGAGTCAATATCTATTTTTTACAGGTCATTATGGTTGAAAACCCCTTGGCTAGGATGAATATGTAACATGAATCACATAATTCTAACTTGGAAAGGTAATTAGTGTCTCCACCCAATTAAAATGATATAGTTTATCTAGATTAGTCAACAAAACTTGCATCAATTGTAGGCTCCTTAGTTGAATGGGAAAAAATTAAAACAAGGGAGAAAATGAAAGTTTATATTTTCTTTAGATTATGACTGAAAAATTTAAGATCACAACACAAATCTTTAGAAATTGTAAAAGTAGTCAAGTATGAAACTTGACGTTGACTTAATAAATTTATAATTGTAACTTAAGCTAAGATTTCAAAAAATAAATATCAAACCTAGATTTTAAATAAGTAGGGGTAGAATTATATTATCAAGAGAAACAAAGGTATCTTATACATTTCTTTTGAAAAATCTAATATATATATATATCCATCTCAACTTTGAATTTACCAAGTATTGAGAGGGATCAAAACCATTGAGGTGCAAAGTTTTCCTCACACTTTGCACTCTGAAAAATGTATGCAACTCAAGGGATTCAAGATAGATTTATATTGGTTTAATTTGTGAAGCCCTCATATGTAAATCCATGGTTTAATAGTGGGATGACTCAACTCCCCATCACATAGAAAGAAGTATCAAAGTTTCATATTTTTTTGTTTAATTAGTTGGAATGAATATATATATATATATATATATATATATATATATATATGAACTATATGTTAGGGTCAACTTTGTAAAAATTGTATTTACTTAATATTTTATTATTTTATTAAAGTGCCATGTGTTGTTTCCAAGTTGAGCACTAAATTACACTTCACCCTTTTAGTGGGTTGTAGAAAGGGCCTCCGAGTGCAATAACTTTCTTGTAATAGAAAAAAAAAATGTTATTAGTTAAGTTGTGATTTAGTATGATTTAGCAATAATGATTATAAGTTTACTATATTTATTTTTTATTTTAGTAAATTGAGTGTAATTTAAGTGGCCATGAAAAATAATTGTTACCCTCCATCATGTTGAAATTTGACGGGTAAATAGCCATCATTTTCCATTTTACACGTCAAAATACAAATGTCATTAATGAAGTGTGGATTTTAATTTCACCCATCATTTGAAGTGCATTTTTATTTTTACACATCATATATATGTGTGTGTGTGGAAATTTTGATTATTGTCATGGTCTCAACTGGGTCATGGTTTTGGTGGCCCATGGTAATGCTTGTGAAGAAGCCTATTTAAAGGTTTTTAGGATAAACATTATTTTTCATTACATGTGTGCTTGGTTTAATCATTATGTTTATTATATTTTTTTGGTTTATTATATTGTTGTATTATATGATGCAAGATATGAGAATTCAATGTTTCATATAGTTATTATAAATATTATTTAAAAAAAATAAATTATTATGACTAATAAAATTAAGATTTAAAAGTGTTAAAATTAAAATGTCATATACAAATTTCTTGAGGTGCATGGTTGAACGTCAAATTTCAACCCTGCCCCCTCCATGTTCAAACCTCCCTTTATGACATGTTTCTCTTAATGAGTTAATTGTTAATATAGCCATCATAATTCGTGAGATATATCTACTTCATTGTAATGTCTCATATTAAAAATATTACTTACTTATGTTAACTAAAAACTCAAATAAACTATACAATAAATATATGCAAACTATAGGGCACCTTAATGATTTTAATATCTATAAGTTTATAAAATAAATTTATATTTATATGAATCTTTTATTGATTAAAAAATGATTTAATAAGATTCAAACTTTGGAGATATGTTGCTTTAGATCTTTTTAATAAAAAAAATCATAACCAAATAAAAGAATTTATTATCTACAATACAAAAATCAAAACTATTAAACTTTATAAAATAATTTATTATCCATGTAAAAAACCAAAACTATTAAACTATTTAAAATACTTTGTTATCGATATTATTTAAAAAAAATATGATCACTTAATTAAAAATAAAATTATATTTTTTTTCTAATGAAAAAAATGTTATTATTTCTTCGAATAACTTGAACTGCTCACTTGGAGCTTACATCAAAATGGTAGGCCTTGGAGGCTACCATAATACTTCATCATAATTCACTCGCAAGGAGTTTATATCAAAAACTTAGTTCCGCCTCTCGGGCTACATAGGTTACATACATAGTTTTCCATAGCATCTTTCCCTTACATCACAGATTGACATGAATTAGAGTATTATCACATAGTGTTATGCTAGCTGGTTGTTTTGCCATCCTTCCACCTCAATGTTGCCAGGAGGGACATCAAATGCCAATTTAGAGAGCGAATATGCTTCCATGTTTAATTCTCTATATACATGAGCAAAGGAAACTTGTTCAAAGGTGTTGATGAGCTCTTTAATTGATAGTAGCATATGTTGGAGATGTGGAGCGTTGATCTGAATTTTTCCGTTAGCCCAATCTATTACCATATTTGAGTCCCCAAATAGCTGCAACGTTTTTATCTGCTTTGAGAAAGCCACCCTTAGAACTGCCAAAAGAGTTGAAAGTTTGGCTTTGTTGTTTGAAGCTCTTCCAGGAGCAAATTTGATTAACCATTTTTTACCTTCTGGGAGGTGCACTATGCCTCCAGCTCCACTAAGGGGAGGATCTCCTTGGCTGGGTCCATCAAAAAAATCCCGTGGGATATCTTTGTTGATTGAAGGCTTGATATTAATCTTCGAGGGTTCATAACATGTTCTGATCGATGCTCGTTTAATTTCTGCAAAAGGATAGTTGTTGTTATATCTGGAGGGATCTTTGAATTGAGGAAAATCGCCTTGTTTCTTACTTCCCATATGTTGAAAATGAAAAGGGCATGGAAGGCTTCAAAATTACATACCCTGAAATCTTGCCACCAGTATAATACATTATGTTCCAATGAGGAATCTGTCTTCATTGTCATTCTACACTTTAAGCTTTCAGAATCCTTCTCCCAAACGTATCCTGCATAAGGACAGCAGCAGAACGGATGAACATTTGTTTCTTCTACACTATTGCACAATACACAAACACTCGAGCCTAGAAAACCTCGTTTCTTAAGATTTTCCCAGGTTAAAATTTTATTGCTTAATGCCAGCCAAAGGGTTATCAAGGTTTTCAAAGGACCCAGGATGGTCCAGATTTTCTTCCACCACCTACATTGTTCACCTTCCAAAAGAGAGCTAATTGCATACTCATAACCGAGTTTAGCAGAGAAATTACCATCCTTTGTATTTCTGGACCATATCAATTTATCGGGCTCCTCTTCCCTAAGGTGAATGAAATTGGAGGTTAGAAGTGACAAAAAACGGTTCCAAGAATCAACTTTTACTCCTATGAGTCCAATGCTTTGAGCCGATTTCCATTGAGATCTTCCCCCAGTCTCAGAAAGCTACATATGAATGTCTGCCAGTGTAAACAAATTTTTTGCTCTGAGATCTGAGATTAAATAATCCGGGAGCTTATAATATTCTCCTGCTCCAGCCCAGGGATCTTCTCCCAAACGTATGCTTCTGCCATCTCCTATCTTCCATGCATTCCAGTTACCAATTAAAGGGAAGGTAAGGACTAAAGCCTTCCAACCAATGGAGCTATTTTTTAAGCTTTTATTTGGTTGTCTAAACCAATCAACGATTGAGAGGGTTTAACAATATTTCGAGAAAAATAAAATTATATATATAATATTAAGCCACATATAAATCAAGCTTGTCCACAATTAATTTGTTGTTGTGTGGTTGAATTAAATGCCCACATGTGATCCTACTACATACACATATCAAATAAAACCTAATGCCAATATAGGAATTCATCCGCACTTTGTTATTATGTGGTTGAATTAGATCATACATATATATCTAAAATAAAACGTAAATGTTAATGTAAGAATAATTATACATATGTAGAAACAATTTACTATTAAGTAGGATGAGTTTAAATGGTTATAAGATGGAGGGTTATTTTCTTTAGATTCCATTTTTATAAATAGCATAATGAGTGTATATTGAATATATTATTGTATTGACTATGAGTCGATTTTATAGAATTTATATTGAATACATTATTGTATTGATTTTGAGTTGATTTTACATTTTAAAGAATTGAGAGAAAATGTTGTAAAGATTTAATTTGAATTTTTATATTATATTTTTTTTCTTGGATTTTCTTCGGAAAAAGTCGTAATTTTATTATCAGAAGATACAAAATTACATTCTGCAGATATATGGAGTGCAAAAGCTGCTCCATACATTGTCACATATAAGTGGGTACAGTAAATGAGCTCGGGAACAAACCCTCATTGCACAGAAAAAAAAGGAGAATACAGAAAAGAACTAGAAGCTCAGCTCACTTTGTAGCAGACCCTCCACAGAAAGATATAGATCCGTCAAAACCGAAACCCTCATCGGAGGAAGCAGAAGATCCATGTCTGTGGATAGAGCAGCAGACACGGTAGACCTCCCAAACCGGCAAAAACAGCCAGCAAGCAAACCCCTGATGAAGAAGTAGCCAGACAAACCCCATTTTGGACTGGAGCAGTCCGCCGTAGCAAGCCGAGCGTCCCTGAAACCAAGAGCCCCAGACGCCAAGGGCACCGCCCCCCACCGGCCTCCAAGAACCCAAAGCAACGGCTCTAAGAAGATCTGCTCGGTATGAGCTGCAGAAAGGTGAAAGAAACCCTAAGAAAAAGCTGCAAGAATTGCCAAGACGCTGGAGTTTCGACCCCACACAAAAAGGTAGTAGAGCCACCGGATCTGTACGCCATAGTGGAAAGTCCTCTGCAAACCGCCGTCGCGGATCAGTGCCCAGCCACCACTGTGCAAGCTCAATCTGACCACGTCCGCGGAAATAGTAGCGACCGCCGCCACTCAAGAAAGGAGTCTGGATGCCCTTACGTCGTCGCTACAGGATCAGCGCCACCGCTCGAGGCCCGCAGAAGCCCAACCAATCTACCAGCCGCCATGCTACCACGGAATCACGCGAACAGGCAGAAAATCGCCACCACAGATAGGGAGAAACGCCTCTGCCACCACTAATGCAGGAATATTGTTCCAATGGGTTGTCGCTAAGACCAGAAACCTCTCAGAGGGGAAAAAGGGTTGGCAGCCATGGAAGGAACCATGGCCACCGAGATCTGCAAGTCGACCCTTCCTAGTTCGTAGCTTACCGAATTTTTATATTATATATATAAAAAATGATGTTATATAAACAATTAACTTAGAGAAATAAACAATGAAGTAACATGTAACAAGTATATGATGTTTTTAAGAAAAAAATAATAATTTTTAAAAAAAGTATTTATATTTTTTATATACATTATTTTAATTTTTATTTATAGAAACAAAGTGGGAAAACATTTCAATATTTTAACACAATTTTATTTGAAAAGATATCACTATTGACTTAGTTTTCTACTTAAGATTGACTTAATAAAATATAAAATGCAATAATTATTGACAACGATTGGTTTTAAAGTTCCACTTGGACTTAGAATTGACTTAGTTTGGTTTTAAAATTACATAGGATTGACTTCGTTAAATGAAGATTTATGCAAAACTTGGCGAAAGGGAAATCATCCCTCAAAGAATTGGTTTAAAGTTACAAGACTTGGATTTACGATTGACTTGTTATAATGATTGAATAAGAGTGTGATGGAATATTGATTGGATTGAGCGTATATTGAATATAAATGGATTCATATTGATGGACTTGGTTTTTATTTAGTAAAATGAAGAGTAAGAGTTATATATAGATTGGATGTAGCTTAGGTTGTTGGGAGGAATGATTGTTACTCCCACCCAAGTTTAATTCTTGTAAGTGATATGATGCTCTTGTTGAGTCTCTATACAATGAATGAATGGATTATGTAATTATGGTCATACCTTGATTCTCTGGAATAGCAAGTGTTGGCATATTTCCCCAAGGGGTAGCTTAGTTGGTTGGATCTTCTGGGACCAAGATGGCACAAGGTCGAGGTCGAGGGTTCAATTCTCTGGGCCTTGTTATTTTAATATTGATAGGTTTGATTTTTAATGTGAATTTATATTAAGTTTTTTATATTTATAATTTCGCTAAATTTGTTGAATCTGAGAAAATTTAGTTAAGTTTTAAAGCATGTTAAAGATAGAGTATGTTTGATTTTATGTTTGTAGTAAAATAAATGGCGTAATTTAAATGTTTTACGAATTGGCCATTTTTTAATTCTTCCAAATAATAAGAATGGAAATTGTATTTTTGGTTTGAAACCTAGCAAGAATCACAAAGTGTTGGCTTATTGCAAATACATGTTGTCCACTGCATAAGACAATATTTTGATAAGTATTTGGTTGGGGTCATTCAAGCCTCAAACATTCCATGAGGAAACTTTCATTGGGAACCTTTTATGCCATGTCTAACTTTCTTGTTATCTTTGAGGTTATCAAAAATACCGAAGGAGTTCTTGCATATAATGATTTTAGGTGAGACAATCCAAACATCCAAACTGAATGGATGACGTCATTTTTTCAGGCCACTAGATGATTTCTCCTCTTGGAATTCAATTAGTGATGGTGGATAACATGCCTTGCAATTTTCCCTACCTTGTTGATATGGACCACAAAATTTATTAGATTACCGACTTGCTTATAGTAGTAGTTCAAGGCCTGGAAGGGACAATTGGAGTAACATTATTTGGAACTAAGGTCTTATAAGACCTAAAACCCTTACCCCTAAATAAGACTAGTGTCCATCCATCTTATGTACCGTGGTTTGCCTATGGACCATTATTAGCTAGTGGGTCTTTATGGGTGGGTGTCCATGAGAGTCAACCTAGTTCATGAGTGGGAAATCTTCGATATGGTGGAGCTTCTAACTTTTATAATGAAAAAAATCATTTGGGAGATTGATATAGTAAACATGATTATGAATCGTCATGTTTTCAACCTTAATACACACATACTCCTTAAGATCCTTTGATTGATTTATTGTAAGAGACACAACTTTGTATCCTAGAGTTGAAGAATCTCTCTAGTTCAAAGGATATAAAAGTCCCTCTCAAGGAAAATAAACACTTTAGGAGAGACAATACTTGCATTGAAAGCCTTCCCATGAGATTTATCCACATACGGCATGACAAATGGATAATTTGATCATTTGAAACCTTTAAGGCTATCATGAAAATATAACCAATTATTTTTTGCAAATCTCAAGGCACAAGCTTTTTCAATATATTGGAAAAAAATACCTCAACTAAATTATGAGTATATCCTGAAAAAATTTCCTCCTTAAAACAATTACAAGTAGAAGATTTCATATCAATTAACAAGAACACTAATTAAAATTATTTCCTCCTTAAAAACAATTACAAGTAGAAGATTTCATATCAATTAACAAGAACACTAATTAAAATTGACATTATCTCATAAACCATCTTCAAAATAAATTTTTATGAAACCTTAAAAAGTTTTAGTGCTACGATGCTAAAACCTTTAGCAATCCCCAAAATTACAAGAATTTTCTTTTGGAAAACATTTTTCCAAATTTGCGACTTGAAGAAAGCAATGTTGGTAATCAATAACAAAATACTAAAGTTAATGCAAGTTAGTACAATAAAAGAACACTAAACAACAATCCTTCCACTATCCAATCATACTGTTTTTTTTTAAAATTAAAAATAATCTTTATATATAAAGATCCTTTACCATGATATTTGTAAACCCATATTTTCCTATATTATCTAAATTACCTCCTCCCCTACTACCATAATTATGAATATCTTATATGTCCAATATGTAATATGCCATTACAAATAACTTGAAAGGATAGCCAAGGGAATAAACAAAAGGAAGACGAGCATAACGTGGGGTAATTTCTTCGTATAAAGATAACCATAATGATTTCTTGCTACAAAAATGCTTTCTCAAGAATGAATGCTAGCTTGATTCCTTCCTTTTGGAGCCCTTGGATGGATTTCTCCTTCTAGCCATTCAAGCTCCACTCTTCTTACTTTTTGTTTTTCATTTCAAACAAAGATATTTTTGTTATTTCCTTTTTTTAATGTTTTCTTCGTAGTCATGGATCTAGAGGAAAGGGTTTTTAAAGGAAAGTAGATGTACCTTCTCACCATTATTTGAGTACCTTGCAACACTCACAAAAGAGTTTCCAAGTAGTGGGTACACATAAAGCTCTATCCAAATTCACGCCTTTCTTTTTAGTAAAATTTAAAAAATTGACTTGAGATGGGTTAATAAGGGGTTCAACCTTTGCTAGAATATGTGTAGAATTAACCTAGGTAAAGGTTTACCAAATCATATCATATTGCAACATATTGTATTGTCTTTTGGATTAAATTGAGTTATAGTTTAACACTATTGACATTTTGAGTGAACATTGTACCCATTATCATTGGTATAGTAAGAACATATTATATTGTTTTTTGGATTAAACTGAGTTATAGTTTAATACTATTGATGTTTTGAGTGAACATTGTACTCATTATCATTGGTATAGTAAGAGCTCATTGAAAGATAAAAATAATGCAAATTAGGTGTAGGGGTTAAGGTTAGTGACTGTTAAGTACAATGAATTAAAATAAATAAATTAATAATAGTGGGATATGCATGAAATAGTAAAGAAATGACATTATGAGAAAATTAATAATGAGAAAAGTGATAAAAAGTTAATATGGGGAAGCAGGTAAAGTAAAAATGACTAAGAGGTTGTAATAAGATAGAGGATTGATGTAGAGTGAATACAAGACTAAATAAGAATAAGTATACTAAATTAAGGAAGGTATAGGTCATAATCAAGATAAGAGATTCATAAATAGAATGATGAGTTAGTTCAATAAAACAAAATTAGAGAAAGCTAGATAACAGAGGTAAGAATACGAATCATACAATGATCAATAGAAGGAGGATAAGGGATACATTGTTAGAGATAAGGGTAGGAGGAAAATAATACATAAAGGATATTTGACTATGATTGTGATTAGACTGGGTGGGAGGTATAGGTAATAGAACCAAAAATTATGATGAGCAGAAGGGAAGGTATTGACAGCATATGGGAAGTTGAGAAAAGGGGAGAAATCAAGACTAGGAGGTTTGATCATAGCAAAGATGATGGATGATAGGTTTCAAAGACTGGGTCATCTTGTATCCATCATCACGATTCAAATTATTCTTATGATTTTTTATTTCAAGGGATTCTCTGATGAGATGAGATGAGTATGCGGTCTCTTTATAGGTTTTTGGTATGAAACCCTAAATAATTTCTCTTTGACATAGCTCGAGTTAAGTCAAAGTGTTTCTTTTTGCATGATGAGCATAGCATGAGTAATTCTAGTTTGAACAAGACTAATTTCATGTATGATGGTGATCAATTGAGTAAAATATTAGTTTAATATTTCATAAGTACTCCTTAGGAGTTGCACGTACTCTAATTAAGTGAAACCATGCCTTAATTCTAGGAAATAATTTAGGAAATTATCAAACTATTGAGGAGGGTCACGTGATGGAATGGAGGTATTGATATTGTAGTTTATGCATCTAGTGATGATGTAATAGAGTGACACAAAGTTCTAAATGTACATGAGAGCAGATTTAGAGTGATAACAAGGGTTCATCACATTTGCTAGAATCCATGTAGAATTAACATGGGTAAAGATTTATCTAATCATATCATGGTGCAACATGGCGATTATTGATGATATTAGGTTTTGCATTATGGTACACAACTTTTGATGTAAAATTTGTAAATAAACATGGCATTTGAAGCCTTCTTATCCACCAAACGCGATCCCTATGGGGTAGAATGTTAAAAACAATAAGCCCAAAGGATGTGAAAAATGGAGAAGGATCCTCTAGAGTAAAAAAGGTATGTAAAGCAATCGACATGTAAAATCCCTAGCTAAGGTACCAAACCTTCCTTATGGTTATGATGTGGATATGGAGTTTGTTATCTCTTTTTTTGTTGGTCATTATGGTTAAAAAACCCTTGGATAAGATGAATATGTAACATGAATCACATAATTCTAACTCAGAAAGGTAATTAGTGTCTACACCTACTTCAAATGATGTAAAGTATCTGGAGTCAACAAAACTGCATGGAGGAAGTTAACATGTAAAAACCCTAGCTAAGGTACCAAAATTGGTCTAAGTGGACGTTAAGTTTTAACTATCATCATCATCATTATTTAGAGTTTACTCAATTGGGTGTAGTTTAAGTGATCATGAGGAATAATTGTTACTCTCTGGATTCAAATCTCCATTTGTGAGATGTTGCTTTTAGTGAATCAATTGTTGATGACTTATATATGACATATTCACAGTTTGAAAAATTGGAGAATCTGTGTGGAAGATTAAACCTCGACGTTTCGGGCTGAGTAGCACAACCCATCTTCAGGAGATACCAAAGAGTCTCAATTTTAATACTAGGTCAAAAGCTGATTTATAAATAGTATTGAAGTGTTATGTGTATTTTGAAAATGTAGGTCGGATGGTTTTTAGAAAAATATTATCATATGCAGAACACTCACAAACCTCTAAACACCACATTTGTATAGAGGATGCAAAGGTTATTGCTACCGTTGATAACTTCACGAAGAGAAAAATTCGTGAAGTTATAGAAATAGAAAAACACCCACACAACCTAAACAAGGATGACGGGTTGGAAATTGAGCAAATCATGGACCCCTGTTATCAACATAGTTGATTTTGATCTAGAGTTAATTGCTTATGTTCACTAAAACCCAAATAAACCATACAATTTTTTTTTGCAAAATATAGAGCGCCATAATCATTTCAATATCTAGAAGTTTAAAAAACAAATTTATATTTATGTGAATTTTGGTTTTGTATATTTTATTTTATAAATATCAAGCTTGCTAAATATGATATTTTGAATTTTTCAATAAAAATAATATAAAATTTGTATATAATTAATTATAATAATTTTATTAGTTTATCATTAAACACTAATTTAATTTAAAAACAAAATATTTTCTATTTTATTTTAAAAATAAAATTATATTTAATTAAAAAGAAATTAAAACAATAATAAAAAATACCAAACATCCACTAAAAAACAAAACTATTAAACTATAAAATAATGTATAATTAATTTTATTTAAAAATAAATAAAATTATATTATATAAATTAAAAAAATCAAACAAAATATAAAAGAACAAACATATTAAATCACATATACATTACATTGAACTCGCCACCACTTTGTTATTATTTCGTTAAATTAAATGCCCATATGTAATCCTAGTACATAAACATCTTAATTAAAATGCCAATGTCAATGTAGGAACTCACCCTCACTTTATTATTTTATTATTATGTAGTTGAATTGGTGATCTTATTATGTAGACATAAAAAATAATCAAACCTAATGTTAATGTAGGAATAATGTTAATGTAAGAATAGTGTACATATGTAGAAATAGAAACAATTTACTATTAAATGAGTTTATTTTAAGTGGTTGTAATTTATGAGTAATATGATGAGCTCATATTAAGTACCTTAATACATTGGTTTAGAACTTTATTACTAACTTAACTATATATTTTAAAAAATTGAAAATAAATGTATTAAAAATTTGTAAAAAACAATGATATAGCATATGACATCTATATGATGTTTTTAAGGTAAAAAGTAATTTTTTTATTTTTTATTTTTAAATGAAGTATGAAAACATTCCACACTTTAACACATTTTATTCCAAGAAATTCTCACTTTTTGACTTAGTTACATTTTATTGCAAGAAATTATCACTTTTTGACTTAGTTTTGGACTTAAGATTGACTTAATCATAATGATTTGTTTTAATGTTACCATCTCGACTTAGGATTGACTTAATTTGGTTTTAAAATTACAAGGCTGGACTTAAGATTGACTTAGTCAAATGATGATTTATAAAAACTAAAAAATTTGAAGAGAAGTGAGCGAAAAAATTGTCATGGTAGAAAAGACAATAATATAACATATGATATGTATATGGTTATATATATATATATGAATGAAGTACGAAAACTTTTCATTACTTTAATATATTTTATTGTAAAAAAAATTACTTTTTGACTTAGTTTTGGATTTATGATTGAATTAATAATAATTATAAGTTGTAAAAAAAATTACTTTTTGACTTAGGTCTGGATTTATGATTGAATTAATAATAATAATAAGTTTTAATATATTTTATTGTAAAAAAAATTATTTTTTGACTTAGTTTTGGACTTATGATTGACTTAATAATAATAATTAGTTTTAATGTTACCACTTAGATTGATTTAATTTGGTTTTAAAATTACAAGGCTTGGACTTAGGATTGACTTAGCAAAATGATGATTTATAAAAACTTGGGTAAAGGGCAATTCTCCATAAAGAATTGGTTTTAAAGTTACACTACCTTGATTTAGGATTGACTTAGTAATCTAAGGATTTATGCATTTTTTTTTTTTCAGCGAAAAAAAATTACTATTGATATTCAAGGAGAATCAAATAGTACAATGATCGACTTGATTCATGATCTGAATCAATTAAAGACTTTATGATCACATAGTCTTACTTAATCAGTCTAAAGCAATACATTCTTCCAAAATGGACCAAAACAGATGGGCTACACGCCTCTACAAAAAGAGAGAATAAGATTTCCAGTAAATTAGTCAAAAAAGTAGATTGTCACCACACTCCACAATGGCATTTTCCAGCCATTCTTCCCAAATAAGATGACCTTCAGAACCCTCCAAAGCCTGCTTTGATAACTTATCCGCCATCGAATTATGGCCAAAGGGAAACTATCCCCGAAAGAATTGATCTTATAGTTATAAGACTTGGACTTAGGATTGACTTATTAAGATGATTGAATAAGAGTGTTATTCAACATAAATTGAATTTAGCATATATTCAATATAAATTGATTAAAATTAAAATTAATGGACTTAGGATTCACTTAGTAAAATGAAGAGTAAGATTTCGAGTATGTTTATATATATATATATATATATATATATATTAAAATGTTATTTTAATATGGTATAGGTTTGATTTTTCAATGTGATTTTATATAAGAAAATTAAAATTAATGGACTTGGAATTCACTTAATAAAATGAAGAGTAAGAGTTAGAATAAGATGTAATATATATGGAAAATAAATTGATTGAAATTTTTTATTTAAAAAGAAAATAAAATATTGAAATGTCATTTTCATAGGGTATGGGTTTGATTTTTTATTTTTCAATGTGATTTCATGTAAGTATTTTTATGATTTGATTAAATTTGTTAAATTTGAGAAAATTCAGTTTATCTTTTAAACATGTTAAAGATAGAGAATGTTTGTGGTGTAATTTAAATGTTTTACATATTGGTTTTATGACGACTCTTAAAAAAAAATGAGAATGGAAATTATATTTTTGATTGAAATCTAGCAAAAATCATAACACTGTTGAATTTTTTTTTCTAAGTTCCAGAGAGAAATTATATTACTGTACAAATAAAAATACAGGCACAAGAGTTTCAAGGTATCTTGGAGACCATAGAGGCTCCATAAAAAACCAAAACATTAAGTTGATAACAACAGGTGGCCTGCCCATGCAAGGGAAATTCAGGTTCTCAAAGAAAATATAGGGTTTGTCCTTGAATGGGAGCCAGACCTACAGAGTCCAAAATAACGCCTACAGAGTCCAAAATGACACCAGAGACTATACTACTTTGCTACCACTATAGACACAATTCTAGCTAAACTGACTGCTACCAGAATACTAATTAAAACAAAGACCATGAAATTACTTGGAATTGCAGATGGTATCTTCGTCTTCAAACTTCTCCTCCAATATTGGGCAGTGGTAGTCTCCAGAGCTAGAACAGCTATTTTTTCCTTCCTTAATTGGCAGTCCGTTCATTTTCCTGAAAGAGGAGGGATCAACCAAGGCTTTGTGTTCCACATGCTTCCATTTATGGCCACTTCTAGACCCAATTTTATGTCTTGCCACGAGCTGTCAGGAGCTCCTTGTTCTGCTACATGCTATGTTGCTTAGGCGGTTTAGAGACTTAAGATGGGCATGGCGAAGAAGAGGTGTGAAGAGATGGAGCAAGGTATGAGGAAGGAGATGGATTGTTCTCCTAAGTGATTTCCTACGAATGCAAAAATACCTAGGAAAGCATATTCTTGACTTACCAATAGTGTTTCCGTCAATTTCAGGCTCTCTAATAAGTCAGTTGTTGCACCACCATTTCCTCTTCCCAATAATCTAACATATCTCTCAAATGCCTAGGAATTGCACTGTCATAGCCACTTTTAGTTGAACCTCTACGTCCTGGATGGCCTAAGCGACCACGGCCTCTGCTTCCACAACAAGGGGTGGCCTGTACTCGTCTAGACATCTTAGATGCAATAGGCATACACCCAATACCACAATCATGTGCGTGAATATGCGAAGGAGGAGAGGAGCCAACCCAGATTGGGATGAGGTTTAGAGATGAAGAAAACATAGAGCCATAAAGAAAAACCCGTCCAGGAGAGATATCCTCCATGAAATTCCATATGGAAACATTGCTAAGGATCCAGACCAAAGGTGTCAAATACCAGAAACTTACCAAGTCAAAATGATTGTGATTAGCTTCCCCATAAACCATAAATTCGCTCGATCTTGGCATGATTTCCATGGTACTATGAATAACTCTGCACAGAGGTCGAAGAGGCAGGTTCATAAATTCTTTCGACCTCACTTTCCTTGGAGGTTTAAGTTGCATGTAGGAAAGGAGGAGGGAAATCCACATGGTGGGTGGCTGGGTCCCTTAGTCTAGCTTCCACGTGGGTCATCTGGATGTGGTTTGCACCCGCATCTGGGACACAACACTGTTTGACTTATTTCAAATACAAGTTGTCCATTTCATAAGACAATATTTTATGGTTGATTAGTATTTGGTCAAGGTCACTCAAGCCTTGTACATTCCATGAGGAAACTTTCATTGTGAACCTTTTATGTCATTCCTATCTTTCTTGTTATCCCTGAGGTTATCAAAAATAGGTCAAAGGAGTTATTGCATATAATGGTTTTAGGTGAGACAATCCAAACATCCAAAGTGAATGGATGAGGTCATTTTTTCGAGCCACTAAATGATTCCTCCTCTTGGAATTCAAGCAGTGATGGTGGATGAAATGCCTTGCAATTTTCCCCACCTTGTTGATACGGGCCACAAAACTTGTTGGACCACCGACTTGCTTGTAGAAGTATCTCAAGGCTTGGAAGGGACAGTTGGTATAACATTACTTGGAACTAAGGTCTTATAAGGCCAAAACCCTTACTCTTAAATAACATGTGTGCCCATCCTCCTTTTGTATCATGGTTGTCCTAGGGACCATTATTAGCTAGTGGGGTCCTTATGGGTGGGTCTTCACGAGGGTCAACCAAGTTCATGAGTGGGAAATCTTGGATATGGCGGAACTTCTAGCTTTTATAATGAAAAAAATCATTTGGGATATTGATATTAAAAAAATATGAACCATCTTGGTTACAACCTTAATATACATATATTACTTAAGGTCCTTTGATAGATTGATTGTAAGACACACACAACACTGGATTCTAGAGTTGAAGAACCTCTCTAATTTATGGCATATAAAGCTCCTATCCAGGCTAATATGCACTCTAGGAACAACCATACCTAGATTGGAATCCTTCTCATGAGATTTACCCACATAGGGAATGACAAATGGATAACATGATCATTTGAAAACCCTTATCCATAGCCCCCACCTAAGAACCTCAAGAAACATGTATTTTCAATATATTAGAACAAAAACACCTTTTTCAAGTTATGAGCATGGACATTACACTACCCATTTGGCTCTTATACCTCCCTAACCCAATTACAAATGGTAGTTTCAAGTGAGACATGCCAAACAAAATACCTTGAAAATATTTCCTCCTTAAAACAATGACAAGTAGAAGGTTTCAAATAAATTAATAAGGACACTAATTAAAATTCATTAAAGTTAGAATTGGCATTATCTCATGAACCACATTCAAAATAAATCTTCATGAAACCTTAAGAGGTACTAGTGCCACGATGCCAAAACCCTTACCAATCACCAAAACTACAAGAACATTTTTTGGAAAAATATTCTTCCAAATTTCTGACTAAAAGAAAGCGATATTGGTAATCAATAACAAAATTTAGAGTTAATACAAGCTAATACAATGAAAAAACACTAGCATCACAATCCTTACACTATGCCCAATATTAACACATTTTTTCTTTATTTAAATTAAAAATAATAGATCACAATCTCTACACTATATCCAATATTAACACATTTTTTATAGTCAATAAAAAATAGTCTTTGAATAAAGATGCCCTTCACCATGATATTTGAAAACCTAATATTTGTAACCATATTTTCGTATATTCATCTAAATTATTTCCTCCCATTGCTCCATAATTATGAATATCTTATATGACCAATATGTAATATGCAATTACAAATAGATTGAAAGCAGAGTCAAAGGAAAAAAGAAGGGGAAGAAATGCACAATTTGGGGTAATTTGTTTGTATAAAGGTATGCATAATGATTTCTCGTCTCAAAAATGTGATGAAAATGCAATTTGATCTCTTCTTCAAAATTAGTTGAACGAGGAATCTCACAATTCATATCAAAATCCAATCAATTAAATCATTTGGTGTGCTTGGCTAAAGAAGGCTTAAGGTAGTAGAGGCTTTCAATAAAGGCTAAAGGTGTTGGCTTTCCTTCCTAACTCATCCCTCTAATAATACTGGCTCGGGTTGTGGATTCATCTTGCTCTCTCCTACTCCTCAACATAAATGGGATAAGTTACTCAAGATTTCCTCTATTGATTTTTAATAATACTGGCTTTGGTTGTGGACTCATCCCGCTCTTTCCTACTCCTCAACATAAATGGGATAAGCTACTCAAGATTTACTCTATCGATTTTTCAATTGATTCCTTCATTTTTGGAGTCCCTGGATGGATTTCTCTTTCTAGTCTTTTAAGCTTGATCCACTTTCTTTACTTTTTGGTTTTTCATCTTGAACAAAGATTTTTAAGTTTATATAGGTTTTCAGATTCATTGTGTGAGAAGATTTGAGGTTAACGTTTCGGATCCGTGATACACAAAGATAGAACGAACGAAAGACTAAAATTTATTTAGACATTAAAAACCCAAATGATTACCGCACCCTTAATTAGGAAGCAATAACTAGATAACAAAAATTTAAATGACTAAAAAAAACATAAAATAATAAAATACGACACAATGATAATAATAAATGAAAACACAAATTAAATAATAATAATAATAAAGGAAACAAATTATAAAAACCAAGAAACCATTAAAAGACAAAAGCCCGTGGGGGGTAGCTCAAGTGGTTAAGTTGAAATTGGTTATAAATGGCAAGTCACATGTTCGATTCCCCCCAACTTGCATTGTGCGCCATGACTCGGGCCTTGAGGTTGCACCTAGGGGTATAGTGGTAGCGATATTGGACCCCTGGACACCGTGTCACGCGAGTACCATACCAATCTCTGTTCTCGATTCCCATAGACAAAAAAAACAATTAAAAAACAAATAAGTAATAATACAAACAAATAACCGATTCATAAATTAATCCAACCAAATAACCAATTAAAAAGCGCGTAGTTTTAAAGTTTTATGATTTCAAATGAAATTTTTTTATTTTTTTGACATTTTTGAAAAAAAACGACAATGTTTTTTAAAAATCGTGGTTACAACTCTCAAACTCTGAAATTTTGAGTGCCTCGGGTGTTGAATCCATTTCTACCATCAAAATCACCATTAAAACACAATTGAATTCAAATTTTGCAAAATAAAAAATACCAGATTCCAATAATAAACTCCATCCAAACCAAATCATCGAAATTTTAAACAACTCCATTAAAAACAAACATTAAATAAATAAATCAATAACCAAATACAAATTAAGCAAAACGAAAAAAAACAAATTTTAAATCAAACCAACCAAATTATAATAACAAAATAAAACAAAACCAAAGAACCAAGATTTAAATAAAACAAACAAAATTATAATAACAAAATCGAAAACAATATATTTTTTTTTCTCAAAAATGTTTTGTTATTTGTAGTCATGGATCCATGGGGAGGGGGTTCAAAGGAGAGTGGATAGCCACTCACCATTGTTTGGCTACTTGCAACACACACAAGAGACTTTGCAAGTAGTGGGTACACATAAATCTCTATCAAAATTCATGTCTTTCGTTTTAGTAAAGTTTACTAAAAAGGATTTAATATGGGTTGATGAGGGTTCATCAACTTTGTTAGAATATGGGTATAGAATTAACATGAGTAAATGTTTATTTAATTATAGCATGGTGTTAATATATTGTATATTTTTTAGATTAAATTGTATTATGGTTTAGTATTTTCAACATTTTAAGTGGACATTTTATTCATTTATTCTTAAGGGTTTAGTAAGAGATTAACGAAAAAAAAAAAAAAAAGAGTGTAAATTAGATGAAATAAATAGGGATAAAGGTTAGCAATTATTAAAGATAAATTATGAATAATGAATTAAAATAAGTAAATTAAGAATAATGAGATATATTGTATGAAATAATAAAGAAATGAAATTGTGAAAAAATTAATAATAAAATAATAATGAGAAAATTGATATAAAGTTAATAAGGGGAAGAGGGTAAAGTAAGAATGAACTAGAGGTACTAGATGGAGCTAGAGTGAATGCAAGACCAAATAGGAATAAGTAAAATTAAAATTAAGGAGGGGATAGGTAAGAATCAAGAAAAGAGGTTCACAGATAGAGTGATGAGTGGGTTAGATAAAAGAAAATTAGAGAAATCTAGGTAATAGATGCAAGAATATGAATGATGCAAAGATAAATAGGAGGATAAGGAAGACATTCTTGGATATAAGGCTAGGAGGAAAATAATATATGTACAGGAGATCTGATTATGATTAGTATTAGATTGGGTGGGAGGTATAGGTAATAGAACCCAAAATCATGATAAGCAGAAGAGGAGGTATTGAAAACAAATGGGAAAATGGGAGAAATCAAGGTAGGGAGGATTGATAACAAAGATGACGGGTAATGGGTTTCAAAGACTAACTCAACTTGTATCCATTATCACAATTGAAATTGTTGTGTTGCTTTTCGATCTCAAGGTATTCTATGATGAAATGAGATGAGTAATGCGTGGTTGATGATAATATTTTGTCTTATTGAAACATATGAGGTGTTTATTGTCGTGGAAATGCTTGGCTATGGAAGATTTGGCAAGACGGTTGTGAAAGGTGTTAGCCATGTGCTCTTTAGATAAGTTTGGATTGATTTTCCTATCTAACCATATAGTATTTGTCATAGGAGCAAGGAATTTGGTAGACGCCTTGGGAGAGAAGAGGGTTGGATTTATCTTTCATACTTCAGAATAATTGTATGAGAGTTTTGTGAGGTTTGAATAGGGTTTTGATATTCTTTTTGGCTATGATTTCAAAAATTTGGTAAGTTATGCCATGAATATAAGAGAGGGACATGAGAGTTGGAGGAGGGATATTGCAAGGGGATTTATTGGTTTTAGCGTGGAGGGATGAAGAAAATACTTTGATGATTTAGGTTAGGGGGTAGCCATTAGCTAGGAAGGATTTTGTTAGGTGGGGTTTTTTGTTCTGAAGATGTTGGGTATAAAAGATGTGAATAGCTATAGAGGTGAGGGTTTTCAATACAACATATTTTTTAGAAAGGTGGTGATGGGATTAGGCATGGATTTATCTATTGATATGGGTTTTATTTTGATAAACTTGGTGTGAAAGGGATCCATCTGACTAATAGACAATAAGGACATATAGGAAGGGAAGATAGTTATCTTCTTGGATCTCCGTGGTGAACTGTATGTGGGGAGAAATGATATTAATATGGTTGAGGAAAGAGTCTACGGAAGAAAGACCATGAGGTGAAATAACAAAGGTATCATCGATGAAAGGAAACCAACATTTGGGTTTAAGAAGGAAGCTATTAAGAGATAATGCTTCAAATCCTTCCATGTATATATTGATTACCATCAAGGATAAGGATCAGCCATGGGAATAGCTTTTGTTTGTTCAAAAAGAATTCCTTTAAAACTAAAGGATGTGGAGGCAAGGAAAAACTTGATAAGACTTAAAGTTTTATAATCAAGTGATTTGGTGATAAGTTTAAAATTTAAGAGCTTTGGATAATAATAAAAAAAATGTAACATGAAAACTAAAAAATGCAACATGAAAACTATTGATGATCTTAGGTTTTGGATTATGAGATTTTTTAAATAAACATGTCATTTGAAGTTTCTTTTCCACCAACCTTAGTCCCTATGGGAAAAAATGTTAAAAACAATAATCCCAAAGGATGTGATAAATGGAGAAGAATCCTACATAGGAAAATTAAAAAAAGGCATGTAAAGAAATTGACATGTGTAGCCTTAGCTAAAGTACCCAACCTTACTTAGGATTAAGATGGGGATATGGAGTCATTATCTTTTTTTTAGGTCATTATGGTTGAAAACCCCTTGGCTAGATGAATATGTAACATGAATCACATAATTCTAATTCGAAGAGGGATTAGTGTCTCCACCCAATTTAAATGATGTAAGGTATCTAGAGTCAACAAAATTACATGCAAAGTAATCAACATGTGCAACCCTAGCTAAAGTACCCAACCATCTTCAAAATCACAACTGAGTCAAATGCAAGCATTAAGCAAATCTTGCGGGATAAATACTCCTACTTGCAATTACTTAAACAAATGTGATAAACATCATAGCTTGTCCAATATATCAACTTCACTCTAATATCTCATATTAAATATGTTGATTACTTATGTTAATTTAGAAAACTAAAGAAAATATATAAAAATATAACAACCTAATGTTTTAATTATATAGGAAATAATAATTTTATTGGAAATTATAGAACAAATTTATATCTATATATTTTTGGTTTTTTTTATAGATACATTGTTTTGATTTTGTTGGGACAAATAAGAATAAATAAGAATAGGCATCGAAGCACATTAATTCATTAAGAGAATGCACATACTTATACAATATAAGGTGACATTCGGTTTTATCTTTTTGAGGAATATGCTTGAGGATTCCAATGGACAGTTCGAAGATGAAACCGAGTATATATATGCTTGAGGAGTCCAATAGATAGTTGGAGGATGAAACCAAGTATATATATATATATTACATCCATTCATCATCTATTTTAAGCTCCATGGGTTATATATAATTTTTTATTATGATCTTGAATTAGATGTTCACATGCGATCATGTTACATACACATTTCAAAAAAAAACTATTCTCAATGTAGAAATAATTATATCTATGTAAAAATATTTGACTTATAGAAAAAGGGAATGATGTAGTATTGGGTAATTTTTTTAAGCAGGGAAAATTTTAAGGATCCATACTTATTTGAAAGTGTATAAACATTGGTGAATTTTACCAATTCTTAAAATGTCAACTATAAAATATTGATGGATATTTTTTTAAAAATATTTCAATTTCTAAGGATTTTATATAGTTTATATAATAATTTGGCGATTATTAGAGTGAAAAAATTTTACCCCATTAAAATTGGGTGAAATAGAGCTTCAAAAAATGCAAATTGGAGACTCTTTTTTGAAAAAATAACATGGAAAAATAACCATGAGCTAAATTTCATCCCTAAAATTTTCTTTGTTTTAAAGTTATTCTTATTTATACAAGACATACTTATTTGAAACTTTAAAAATATTTTAATATAATTTTATTTAAAAATATATTAATTTTAATTTAGTTTTAGATTTAATGAAATAATTATTTTAAAAAACAATTATAGAAAAAAATTATTTGAATTTTAAAGTTACCACTTGTCTTAAAATTGACTTAATTTGGTTTTAAAAGAATTGAATTAATTTGATTTTAAAATTCCCATACTTGAACTTAAGATTGACTTAATAAAATGATGATTCAAAAAAGCATTCCTTGGCTAAATGGCGATTATCCATAAAGAAATAGTTTTAAAGATACACGACCTTAACTTAGTAAAATGAAAATTTAAACACATCTGGCCCAAAAGAAATTATCCCTAAAGAATTGGTTCTCGTCTTAACGTTACAAGAATTGGACCTAGAATTGACTTGTTAAAATGATTGAATAAGTTTGCAATTGAAGATAAATTGGATTTAGCATATTTTGATTGAAATCGGTGAACTTGGGATTCACTTAGTAAAATGAAGAATGGAATTTTTTTCTAAATGGAAAAAAAAGAAAAAAATTATATTTTTGTTATTTAGATAGAATCAAAGAGTATATATCATCAGAGGTAATAATCTTTAAACTAAAAAAGGAAACAAGTCTACCTCATATTCCAGGTTCTCAAAAAACAGTCTAATCCAATCAGTCTACAAGGCTGATATATTTTGTTGAACCAAACATACAAAAAAAAAAATATGACCACCAATCCAAAACTGATACAAAATTCCAGATTACACCAGGAGTGACAAAATACTGACCAAAAAATCAGAATAGGACACCAAAGTAACTTAACATGGCAAAAAAGGCACATATTTCTTGAAGAGAAGACAACCTTCAAAGAATTCTTCAATGTAGAGAACCCCTTCTCCAGTACCAAGTGCCTTCTTGGATAGGTTATTAGCATTGTTGTTGTGTCCTTAGAATATATGATCAATAGACAAATTTGCAAAAGAATCCATCAATCTGCTAATCCTTGTACACCATTGATCAAGAGAAAGAACATAAAGTTGGAAAAGTGTTTTTTCCCAGTAGATGATCACCAGAGAATCACCAAAAACCTACAATGTGGGAATGCCAACAATATACGTAAAGGTTAATAAACACCAAAGGGCCAACAACTCAGCTTTAGTGTTTGTGTCAATCCCACAATTCATCCATAATTTATAATGATGATCACTATTTAGGAGCAATAAAATTCATGCACCACAAAAACCATCTAATTTGCAACGCAATTAAAAAAACCTGTCGGATAAGTGAATGTTGGATGATTTGTGATCCGACGCAGTTTTTTGCTACTAATAACTGAAGCATAGTCTTTATATAAACTCAAATTCCCAAACAACTAGCAGCAATATTCAGTGATTTGTCTATTGGAATTGATCTAATACTTAGGGGGGGTGAATCTGTATTAGTGCAATTATCAACATTTTTTAGCTTCTTTAAAAGATTAGTCTTAACTTAATATTGATATTTAGTTTTGCATCCAATATAAACAAAATCATTCATCCATATATGCACCAAGACAAAGAACACATAACACATGATTTTTGACGTGGAGACCCAATTGGGAGAACACTACGGAATGCTTTTTCATCCATATGTGTCCGTTCTTTTCAAGTGCCACAGTATTTTAGACAACTTGTGACATGTCGTGCATCAATTGATTCGTCTTTTTGGTTTAACACACTTGTCTCAGATCATCCTCATCATGACGCGCTTTCTGGATCCTGATGTCATCACGCATCAGATGGACTTCTCAACTTCACACATTTCACTTCAGTGTTTGTACATCAGCCAAACATATGTGCATCACCTGATATACGATATACTTTGGTTCTGTCTCTATGCTACTTCCTTGCTTACAACATCTGTGACTGTCTGCATGTGGTCTACAATTCTATCATTCAATATTCACGCAGTTGTGCATACTTCTGTGTTTCTGCCTTTCAGTATTTGTGCATTCGTCGCATATCTACAACATCATTCTGTGCACCATCAGTTGTATCATTCCTCTGTATGTGCACACTCAACCCCTCGCTAGATCATGTTGTTATTTCCTCGAGCCCTTGATGCCCCGAATATTAGTCTGTATTTTCCACTTGAAGCTCTACAATGTCGTCATCGAGCTTATGTCAAATATCCAACTTGCATATCTATTTATACATGTCCTACACGGATTGTATGTCCACAACTTGGTTGCAGCATCCCTTCTTCCATACTTCACAGATTTTTATTTTGCCACATGTCATCTTATGCGCTGCTGATGTGTCATCCTTTGTGGGTCTTGCTCATCTATGGTCCACGACTTAGTGGGAATTACACCTTAGTGATGTACTCTTGCGCTCTTGATGTACCATTGCTTTGAGGTATGTGTGCATCCTTGCTCTTCAACTTGATGAGTCTTTGACCCTTGTCGCACCATCATGTGTGGAACTTGCGCACCTCTTACATCATCGGCTTATGGGGTTTGCGCATAAACGAATTCAGTTGATGTACCCTTCTTGGAACATGTGAGCTTTTTATTAACGAAAAGCATCTTGTGATTGGAAAGACTTGCACGCTTTTAGGACTATTCAGTTTCTTACTGTTTGCGCACTTCTGATCTTTGACCAAGCAATGCTTGCGCATTCCAAAGTCTTCTTTCAATATGCTTGCACACTTATACTTTTGCTTCACCAACTCCTTGGCTACTTGTGCACATGTACTTTTTTCCAACCAGTTCTTTGACTACTTCTTTGAGAGAGTATGACTTGGTAGACTTGATATCTACCTCGGTACCACATGTAGTAGGATACATTGCTTATGTGATTCTTTGAACTGCATCTGCATGATGTACCTTCCTTATGTGCTTCTTCATACTGATCATGCATGATGTATCCTTGGACACACATCTTCAGACTGGATGCAACTTCTAGATATACTTCTTCACACTGGCATCCATGTCCTTCACCATCTTGTATACTTCTTCAAAGTGGCTTCCATATACTTCTTTAAGCTAGCATAGCAATGTTGTATCCAATTTGACATTAGTTGACATCAATGACTCAAACTGAATCAATTGACATCATCTTTGAAATTAGTTGACATCAATGACAACCAAAGTTCAACAATCTCCCCCTTTGACATTGATGTCAACACATTATGAAGTTGTTTATTATCTTCTTTGAACTATATGCTTCATATGTACTTGTCACAGTGCCCCCCCTATGTATGTGCTCCTCCTGAGTGCTTTGGGATTTTGACTTATGCACTTTCTGCTATCAGTACTGTTAGCACTCGGATTTTCCTTGGGCTGTATCAAAGAAACCCCGAGGTAACCTATTTCAAACCAATCTTTAGACTGAAAGTTGGCCTCCTTCAGCCGGAGAGGGCTCTCTCAACAAATCTTCCATCCAATGTCACTACGACAACAGTTTGATAATGAAACTCAAGGGACAATTTGTAGAATTATAATAACAAAAACTTTGTAGGCTTTAAATAATGTGGTTAGATCAACATGAATAGGATATCATTGGGCAATGGAGTCGAGAAACAGAAAAATATGGACCAGCAGTCAAACAAATATTTTCATACAAAGGCAAGATAGTTGTCTTATTACAGTCAATAAGATTTTTGCAGGTGATAGGGAAAGAAATAAAGACATTCCATTAACAACGGGCATCAATTTTCAGATGAATCCACTGTTAATTTTGGAGAAATAAATGGATACTCAGATGCGGATAAATCGAGGCATAGAACATGAATCTCAATCTATATGAACGTTCATCTAAGCATAGAAGAAAATGACATAATGAAAGGCATAACGAAGAAAGTAAACTTGCACATGTAGAGAAAGGGAAAGGGTACAGACTGCAATTTTTAAACAACACATGAATCTTTGATGAAAAATCTGCTCAGTTCTGAGATCTTTATTAATTTCTGAAAACCCTTCAAAACACCCGAAATGGGTCTCTTCTTATAGAAAATCCAACCCCTTTTACATTGCAAAATGTAGAATTTATACAAAATTTACTCCATGAGCAAACCCTAACTAATTGTATTTCTAAAAATAGCTTCTTGGAATAATAAACTAACTAATTTTTTACAAATAAAACAAATCTGGAGCGGTTGCAAAATATCTCGAGTGAAAGAGTATAGAGGAATTTTGAAATTTTCTTCAAACTATTAATTCCAGGGCTTAAAATCATCCTTATTTTCCACCTGTCGAGTATCCTGGAAATGAACTTCTGTTTGCTAATTCAGTGCCTATAAATCTGGATCTTCCTGCCACCTATGTTCCTTTTCTTTAACTACCTATTGTTGATGTGCCAACCGCTGAGTGTTGTCGTATGTTTTTGCTCATTCCTTTGCTCTCGTCCACTTCATCTTTGACCTGCTGAGCTGTTCTCCGAACCCTCGGCAATATCCTCAATATAAACTATGTTTCCTTTTGTTATGTAGCTTCTTACCTTCTCCACAAACTGAGAATACTTCTCTAAATAATTAGAAATAATGAATCCTTGTATATTTAGGGCAACATTCAAGTTCGGTTTTTCCTTGTAATTTAATGTATTATCAGAACTCCAGTCTATTTTTCAGCAACTCCAACAACATAGTACTTGTGTATCTTTGCAAACTGCTTAACAAATTGTCCAGCCCAAAGTGGTTTTGCAATCCTTTGAAATGGTTTTCTTCATCATATTTTTCACATGCGAAATGTTGTGGAGAGGCCACCTGTCGAGCAGTTTCAGTTTTTTGCAACAATCGTTTCCATCATACCAATCATGAATATGCCCGAAATGCTGCTCAAATTCACCAGTCGTGGGATAAAAATCGGGATGTACGCTGCAGCTTTTACTATGCAAGAGATGAAATTGACTTGCCATAAATTTTAGACTTTCACCTTGCTCAGAAGATTTGTTTTGCAGCAAATGAGGGTTCGGATATTAGTGCTAACCCTAATATCGGCAGCCCAAGGAAAAATCCATTGCACACGGGACACAAATAGCTCGATCTAAGAAGAGAAAAACATTCCAAAAGATGGGAAATGCTAAACTATAATACCATTTTTTTTGTAGCAATAAACACGACCTATGGTCCCCATATTATCAGCAATTTCTTCCCAATTAATGTTGTCACGGAGCAAATTTTTGGAAAGCTTTCCATCCTTTTGCAGTGAATTCAATTGTAATACAGAATATGAGCTCGAAGATAAACGCTCATAAGAGGTCTTCAAGGTGAAGCAGCCGTAATTTCCTTCCAATAATTATGAACTTATGAATTTTTTCTTGTTGTTTTAGGGTCATATGGATGCCTTTTCTTCTTCAAAACCATGTTTCTAGATGTAATCCCAGACATCGTTTCTTATTATTTGGTCTTCTGTCTTTTGAGAACTGCTTCCTCTAGCTCGTATTGATAGTGACTCCAAATTATTTACCGATTATTTTCATGTTCTATTAACTACTATCAATTTTGGATCTTCATATTTACCGTGTTTGTTTTTTAATCGATTGAACAAAAACTATTATTTGAGCGAGAATGAACAATTCTCCAATTGCAACCTTCGATGAAATTGGCACGACTGAGAATCTTTCCAATGTTGTGGCCATCCTGTCAAATATTGGTCTAGAATATCCACCATTTTTTACGAGCCCCATTAAATATCTTTCAAAAACGTTTTAGTGAGCCATGTTACGGCTATACTCCAGATATGCAGTTGGTGACCCAAGCCCACACCTGAATCATGAGCAGGTGCTATGATGGCCGCATGATGAATCTTATCCCAAAAGTTTTTTGCTTCAAAGCCATCGTCTTGGAAACTCTAACCTTTTTCCTTTAGCGACTGAGGGACTATTGGCTTTGGCGTCACTGAATATGGCTATGAAAGAGACGAGACCCCATGCTAGGATCAGCATTTGAGAAAGAGTTTTAATATTTATTTCTTCTGTCATCTGCAGATAAATGGTGTTAGGGTTTTGGAGTTTGATGTTTAGGTCAAAGGAAAAAACAAGTCACCAAGAATGAGGCGACTCTTCTTTTATATTCCCGCCAATCGACCAAGGTGGTACCGCATGGCCCAAGGTTGTTTGTAATACCACTTTGTAATGCATGCGGCATGCCCAAATGGTGACACGTAGATGGGTGGTATTCTTATCGCAACCGGCTATTTCTTTATCCCCCGGCTACTTCGGTGATGCGACGACCGTCGATTTTATTTGCCACCAGATCGTGCTGCACTTTGTGATTTGCATGGAGCTACTTCATTCGCCTCAACAATTCCATCGTGTCACCTTAATGTTGCTCGATATTGACTTGTCGTTCAGCATTTAAAATGTTAGTTGGAATATCATTTACATTTCCCATATGCAAACGAAAACTAATACTCCCACTCCTTATATATTGTATTGATTATATCATATCTCAAGTAGTAAACGATGGAGAGTCCTTCGGCATTGGTGTTTGGATGATAAAGGGTGCATGGAGCTCCTTTGCTTCGGCTCTCAATCACTTGACAAGCTAGGCAAGCCCTTGGTGCTAGGTGCTTCACCTTTTGTTTCAAAAAACATTAAATCCCTTCTTCATAAAAACTTAATTAATATTCAAACTTTGGATTTATTAAAAAGCCCTTTGTTCCATAAACTTTCAACCATTGGCTTTATCATGAATTTGACCCTTCACTTAGGCTATTAAGAGTTAAAATCCTTTTCCTCATACATTTTTTACTTTTAGACATAAAACATCAAACCTTTTCCTTCATTTTGGTTTGGCATTTTCATACAAATATAACTCTCCTCCACTTAGGTTAACATAAAAACTAATGTCTTTTCTTCATAAAGCTCTAAACTCGAGTTAAACCCTTTTTATATGAAAAACAAAAACCTTTGCTCACAAGGTCAAAAATAGATTTGAGTGGCTGAGATTTGTTGAATTTTGGAGACTTTTTTCAACCATTTTCTTTTGCAATTTTGATGCCCACACTTGAGGACAAGTGCTCTTTCTCGACCAAGCTTGAAAACCTCCCGCCATGAAAATGTTCCATTTTGCACCGTCAGTGTTGTTGGAAGAAATTTCAGCACAAAATTTATGGACTGTTAACAACTGGATCCTACTGGGGATGCTGTCCTCCCGGTGAGGCAGCAAAGAACACCGTAGACCATGTGCCTAACTATTGGGCGGCTCCCAACCTTGACAACTGCAACCTGTAACCTGTATCCTGTATCCTGTATCCTATAACCAGTCCTCCATCCAAAAACTGTAACCGAAAACCACTTAACTATAGAAAACTGAAAACTCACATACTGAAAACTGTTTGCTTGGCAAACTTATTTCTCCTACCTACCCTACTTTTAGAATGTCAAAGTCTTTTCATCAATCAAGTAATTCGGAAACACCAATAAAGCCAATCCATTAGGTGTTCAAACAATCTAACTCCTTTGCCATGTTTGAAATAAGCTAATAACAGAAAATATGACAGTATAGGCAACCACTGATAATCTTTATTCTCAAAATAAAAACCTAGCTGCAAATCGAAACTGAGAAATTTCTTCATATACTCAACTATAGGATCAAAGAAGATACATTTTATTTGAAGTACCTTCGGATTTTCTGCAATTTGACGGGAGAGATGAAATGTTCTTTCTTCCTTAGCATTCTTTTCCAGAAAGGAATGATTAACCTCATACTCTAAAGCATCTTCAAACATCAAACTCTCTGCAAGATTATTAAACATGACAGCTCTATCTTCTTGATGAAAGAACAGGGTGTCTAATAGTTGATTTCCTTGCAGAGGATCGTCATCACTAATGGATTCTTTCAAAAGATCATCATGACTGTCACCATTTAAATTTAGATTTTCATGTCCAAAAATGGAAGAAGTTTCACTTACATGTCCCTAACTGTGTGGATACTGCAGACTTGATTCAACTTTCTTGTTCAATGAAAAATCAGCAGCATCATCTGAGACATGATCTGCTTCCTGATAAAACTGAGAACACTTTTCGTCCATCTCGGGAGGAGAGATATAAATCTCCTTAGCAAGGTTACTGATCTCTTTACTTTCAACTGAGGGTGCAACTATGTTTTGATGGTTTTCTTGAATATCGCAATTCTGAATGTTTTCTTCAGTTGTATACAAAGAAGTAGATGAATCATCATTTGTTTCTGAATAGAGCTCATGGGAATCTACTATCATTTCTTCATTGATTTTATTTACAGCTAACTTCTCTTGATCATCATGTCCATGCACTTGCAAAGAAAAATGATAAAATATTTCAGACATGTCTTCATCATTCATACCTTCCAGATCTTCATCAATACTTTCAAGGTATTGTATGAAACCCTCAAACTGATCACAACAATTTTTCGCTAAAGACAAAGCTGGAAAATCTACTGTATAATGTTCATAAAATGCTATGTGAAAATCTTTTAAAGAAAACAAGCTTCCAGGTCTTAAACTTTCATACCAATCCCTTGCTTTTCCTTCTAAAGAAGCCATGAACATCTTCATAAGACAGTCCTCATGAAACATAATCTTCAACTTGTGTACATGTACATGAAATTTGATTAAATGTAAAGCAACATTATCACTGTTTTCATTTCTGAACTTAGGCAAATAAGACTGCCAATCTATTTTAGGAATTTGATTCGGAAAACCGGGAATATGAGACCTGCTCATAGGAGCATGCCTTCTTAATAACGAGGCCATCTCGAAATGCTGGAACTGTAGATTCTGATTTGAAAACTGAGGAGACTTAGCCTGTGAACCAATGCAAAACTGGATTTCTTTAATGTGGAGTCGCCATGAAATTTCTGAAAACTGGATTCTTTGAAGATGGAGTTGCCAGGTGAAAGATGCACAGCCTACTTGATATCTGACCGTTGTTCACCATCAACAATCAAATCTGCAACTTTGTCGTTCATACCCAGGGAAAATGAAACCTTCGATCCCCGGCAACGGCGCCAAAATGTTAGCACTCGGATTTTCCTTGGGCTGTATCAAAGAAACCTCGAGGTAACCTATTTCAAACCAATCTTTAGACTGAAAGTTGACCTCCTTCAGCCAGAGAGGGCTCTCTCAGCAAATCTTCCATCCAATGTCACTACGACAACAGTTTGATAATGAAACTCAAGGGCCAATTTGTAGAATTATAATAACAAAAACTTTGTAGGCTTTAAATAATGTGGTTAGATCAACATGAATAGGATATCATTGGGAAATGGAGTCGAGAAACAGAAAAATATGGACCAGCAGTCAAACAAATATTTTCATACAAAGGCAAGATAGCTGTCTTATTACAGTCAATAAGATTTTTGCAGGTGATAGGGAAAGAAATAAAGACAGTCCATTAACAACGGGCATCAATTTTCAGATGAATCCACTGTTAATTTTGGAGAAATAAATGGATACTCAGATGCGGATAAATCGAGGTACAGAACATGAATCTCAATCTATATGAACGTTCATCTAAGCATAGAAGAAAATGACATAATGAAAGGCATAACGAAGAAAGTAAACTTGCACATGTAGAGAAAGGGAAAGGGTACAGACTGCAATTTTTAAACAACACATGAATCTTTGATGAAAAATCTGCTCAGTTCTGAGATCTTTATTAATTTCTGAAAACCCTTCAAAACACCCGAAATGGGTCTCTTCTTACAGAAAATCCAACCCCTTTTACATTGCAAAATGCAGAATTTATACAAAATTTACTCCATGAGCAAACCCTAACTAATTGTATTTCTAAAAATAGCTTCTTGGAATAATAAACTAACTAATTTTTTACAAATAAAACAAATCTGGAGCGGCTGCAAAATATCTCGAGTGAAAGAGTATAGAGGAATTTTGAAATTTTCTTCAAACTGTTAATTCCAGGGCTTAAAATCATCCTTATTTTCCACCTGTCGAGTATCCTGGAAATGAACTTTTGTTTGCTAATTCAGTGCCTATAAATCTGGATCTTCCTGCCACCTATGTTCCTTTTCTTTAACTACCTATTCTTTATGTGCCAACCGCTGAGTGTTGTCGTATGTTTTTGCTCATTCCTTTGCTCTCGTCCACTTCATCTTTGACCTGCTGAGCTGTTCTCCGAACCCTCGGCAATATCCTCAATATAAACTATGTTTCCTTTTGTTATGTAGCTTCTTACCTTCTCCACAAATTGAGAATACTTCTCTAAATAATCAGAAATAATGAATCCTTGTATATTTAGGGCAACATTCAAGTTCGGTTTTTCCTTGTAATTTAATGTATTATCAGAACTCCAGTCTATTTTTCAGCAACTCCAACAACATAGTACTTGTGTATCTTTGCAAACTGCTTAACAAATTGTCCAGCCCAAAGTGGTTTTGCAATCCTTCGAAATGGTTTTCTTCATCAAATTTTTCACATGCGAAATGTTGTGGAGAGGCCACCTGTCGAGCAGTTTCAGTTTTTTGCAACAATCGTTTCCATCATACCAATCATGAATATGCCTGAAATGCTGCTCAAATTCACCAGTCGTGGGATAAAAATCGGGATGTACGCTGCAGCTTTTACTATGCAAGAGATGAAATTGACTTGCCATAAATTTTAGACTTTCACCTTGCTCAGAAGATTTGTTTTGCAGCAAATGAGAGTTCGGATATTAGTGCTAACCCTAATATCGGCAGCCCAAAGAAAAATCCATTGCACACGGGACACAAATAGCTCGATCTGAGAAGAGAAAAGCATTCCAAAAGATGGGAAATGCTAAACTATAATACCATTTTTTTTGCAGCAATAAACACGACCTCTGGTCCCCATCTTATCAGCAATTTATTCCCAATTAATGTTGTCACGGAGCAAATTTCTGGAAAGCTTTCCATCCTTCTGCAGTGAATTCAATTGTAATACAGAATATGAGCTCGAAGATAAACGCTCATAAGAGGTCTTCAAGGTGAAGCAGCTGTAATTTCCTTCCAATAATTATGAACTTCTGAATTTTTTCTTGCTGTTTTAGGGTCATATGGATGCCTTTTCTTCTTCAAAACCATGTTTCTAGATGTAAGCCCAGACATCGTTTCTTATTATTTGGTCTTCTGTCTTTTGAGAACTGCTTCCTCTAGCTCGTATTGATAGTGAATCAAAATTATTTACCGATTATTTTCATGTTCTATTAACTACTATGAATTTTGGATCTTGATATTTACCCTGTTTGTTTTTTAATCGATTGATCAAAAACTATTATTTGAGCGAGAATGAACAATTCTCCAATTGCAACCTTCGATGAAATTGGCACGACTGAGAATCTTTCCAATGTTGTGGCCATCCTGTCAAATATTGGTCTAGAATATCCACCATTTTTTACGAGCCCCATTAAATATCTTTCAAAAACGTTTTAGTGAGCCATGTTACGACTATACTCCAGATATGCAGTTGGTGACCCAAGCCCACACCTGAATCATGAGCAGGTGCTATGATGGTCGCATGATGAGTCTTATCCCAAAATTTTTTTGCTTCAAAGCCATCGTCCTGGAAACTCTAAACCTTTTTCCTTTAGTGACTGAGGGACTATTGGCTTTGGCGTCATTGAATATGGCTATGAAAGAGACGAGACCCCATGCTAGGAGCAGCATTTGAGAAAGAGTTTTAATATTTATTTCTTCTGTCATCTGCAGATAAATGGTGTTAGGGTTTTGGAGTTTGATGTTTAGGTCAAAGGAAAAAACAAGTCACCAAGAATGAGGCGACTCTTCTTTTATATTCCCGCCAATCGACCAAGGTGGTACCGCATGGCCCAAGGTTATGGCCCAAGGTTGTTTGTAATACCACTTTGTAATGCATCTGGCATGCCCAAATGGTGACACGTAGATGGGTGGTATTCTTATCGCAACCGGCTATTTCTTTATCCCCCGGCTACTTCAGTGATGCGACGACCGTCGATTTTATTTGCCACCAGATCGTGCTGCACTTTGTGATTTGCATGGAGCTACTTCACTCGCCTCAACAATTCCATCGTGTCACCTTAATGCTGCTCGATATTGACTTGTCGTTCAACATTTAAAATGTTAGTTGGAATATCATTTACATTTCCCATATGCAAACGAAAACTAATACTCCCACTCCTTATATATTGTATTGATTATATCATATCTCAAGTAATAAACGATGGAGAGTCCTTCGGCATTGGCGTTTGGATGATAAAGGGTGCATGGGCTCCTTTGCTTCGGCTCTCGGTCACTTGACAAGCTAGGCAAGCCCTCAGTGCTAGGTGCTTCACCTTTTGTTTCAAAAAACATTAAATCCCTTCTTCATAAAAACTTAATTAATATTCAAACTTTGGATTTATTAGAAATCCCTTTGTTCCATAAACTTTCAACCATTGGCTTTATCATGAATTTGACCCTTCACTTAGGCTATTAAGAGTTAAAAGCCTTTTCCTCATGCATTTTTGACTTTTAGACATAAAACATCAAACCTTTTCCTTCATTTTGGTTTGGCATTTTCATACAAATATAACTCTCCTCCACTTAGGTTAACATAAAAATTAATGTCTTTTCTTCATAAAGCTCTAAACTCGAGTTAAACCCTTTTTATATGAAAAACAAAAACCTTTGCTCACAAGGTCAAAAATAGATTTGAGTGGCTGAGATTTGTTGAATTTTGGAGACTTTTTTCAACCATTTTCTTTTGCAATTTTGATGCCCACACTTGAGGACAAGTGCTCTTTCTCGACCAAGCTTGAAAACCTCCCGCCATGAAAAATGTTCTATTTTGCACCGTCAGTGTTGTTGGAAGAAATTTCAGCACAAAATTTATGGACTGTTAACAAGTACTTCTTCTGGTTTCAGTTACTTCTACGTAGACCATATCTATAGTCATCTTCATGTCATTTATCCAAGTGATCTACTTCACACTCTTTCACGTCTGTTGCATCTCTATGTTGTTTCTTCAATTGTCTGTTTCATGCTCTTTCACGTTTGCTGCATCTTTATGATGTTTCTTCAATAGTCTACTTCATGCTCTTTCATGTCTGCTGCATCTTTATGTTGTTTACACAATTACCTTTATGTTGATTCTTCTCTGCTGATGTATAACCAGCTTCATGCATTACTACCAGTCGTTTTGTTAGCTTCATGCATTTCTCCCCCTTTGATATCAATGGCAAAGAGGTTCCATTACTTGCGCAATGTAGGTTCTCCTTTTGTTTTATTTTTGCGTTGGCCTATACCTCAATTGTTTGTAGGATGACTCTTCTTGACTTCATGCTTCATTTCTTTGTTGTAATTCTGCACTGATATCCTTTCATAATTATCTTTGATTTCTTTCTTGTTATAGGTGTTACATTATCTCTTCATTTTCATCTCATGTTCCTATCACAACACTTCATCATTCTTTGAGCAATTATTCATGCAATCATTATTTCGTGCCAACTGTGTAATGCTAACACATTTTCCTAGTTCTTCTTTGTCTTTTCATTTGATTCCTTTCTGCGCCTGAATGCTTTATCTATCGCATTTACTGCTATGTCGCCTTGCCTTGTTGCATTTATTATTGTCGCATATCTTTCCATGACAACCAAAGATTTGGCACGTTTGTCCGCTAGCTAAACATTAAAGTAGATCTACTTAGTTTGTTTGAGAGCCATTGTGTGTCATCATCGTACTTGAGATTTTGGGGCAAAATCATTTCATCACATGACCAAATGAATTTAATTTTAGCTTTCCGTACACCTTTCCATGACTTATTAAACTCGACATTCAATTTGGGCGATTCCACCACCTTCTTCAACTTGCACGACATTGAATGCATATCTTATTAAATTAATTTCATGCGCGCGAACACCTTCCATTCAACTCAATAAGAGTTCCATAAAAAATTCCTGGTTTATCACCATTAGCCCTTCTGTATTTATGTGTTGCGTTGTCATCTGGTTCTTCTTCTTTCTTCCAACGGCCTCCTTTTATCAATGAATGAACAACTCCCTTGAGAATGTGTGACTTGCCATTCAAACTCAACAATCTGAGTTTACATGCCTGAGAATTAACATGGGTAATTAGCAACCCTGGATGGAGAACGATGAATACCAATATCAGTATGCTCATTCATAGATGTATCTCGGACAATATTCTGAGCAATTGACCTACTAGAGCCGTCGGGTTGGCAATCTAGAACGCCAACAATAACTAATTTTAGATGAATTGTCCTTACCTCGGCCTCAGCATGCTGAACCATCATCATCTGTAACTCTGCAACTTATTCTCATCCATCCTTCTTCGGAGTGTACTGCGCTAGTGCAAGTTGGCTTGGAGCTTTGTCTTGCGAACCAACCAGATTCAGCAATTGACCTCGAGCTGTGGTTGTAGAATGATTTAGCATGTTTCAATTTGGAACCCTTTATTTGTGTACGCCTTTTGGCCATGGCATTGAGTCTCGACTCATGCAATTTTGTAAACATAATGAATATGAATAAATAAAAGTTCTATTTTGCGTAGACTCATGTCTATCTTTCAACAATGTTTGTTTCTTTATGGAACAATTTTCTTTTTGCATCTACACTACTAAATTCAAACAAATACTCGGTTATGTATTGTATCACATGCAAGATAACTTAGCAGTAACTTAATGCACGCATGTATCTAAATTTTTCTGTGAAATTACCAATTTAACACAACCTTGTGCAACCATAATGAATACCGCGACAAACACATTCTAACCACATACTTAACTAACATACCCCTTGAATTCCTTAAGATGCATCATTTTGAACTCAAGGGTCTCACTTAATCCTTATGGGATTAGCCAGAGAGGCAGCAATTTCTTGCTGCATTATATGCACCTGGATTGTCTGCATCTTCGGCGCACTTCTAAGGAGATTTCCTTACCCATGTTTTGTTGTGCACACTTCTGGCTTGATTCTGCACCAGATATTTTTTACTATGGTCCCTTTGAATGTGGTTTCATTTGCACAATAAATATTCATCTAGATAGTTTACTATTTTTCTAAAGTACACAGCCTTATGTGCAAAACCATCACATGCATAGCATCTCACAGTTTGAAAATATTTTGCAATATGACCAACACAATTGCATCTTGCGCACTTCACCCTATTGATCCTTCTTTGCTTAGTAGATTGAAGAGAGTTGTAGTTGAAGGAATCATCATACCTGAAGGACTTAACATGATTAGGGAAATATTCTCTGTCGCAGACCTTCCTTGATTCCTTTTCATAACCAAGACCTGTTCTATCTTTTGGTGATCTCTAATTGTCCAAAATTTTGTTCAAGATTGGTGTGATGTATTTGAACTTTTCTTTTAGTTCATCATCAATACTAACCTTGTTGTTTTCTTGGTGTGCGCAAATCACTACGGGATCTTGGACTTGTTTCTTTCCATTTACTTCAATCAATTTGTCTTCTAGACAAAATATCTCTTTGTCCTTCTCCTCAAGTTGATTTGTCAGTATCCTGATTTTCTATACTAATTCTTCCAAAGAATATTTCAAAGCAGCTTTCTCTTCCTCAAGCACTTTAACCTTGTCTTGTGTGCAAATCAGTTGAATCTCATAATTGGTTACCTTTTCACGAACTTCCACATCAAAAGATTCTTGAAATGGCATGTCCTATTCTTCATACTTCGACAACTGTTCCTGCAATAATTTATTCATCTTTCTTGAATTCTTTAAGTCTTCCAGCACACTAATCAATTTAACTTCCCATTCAATGTCTGCAGTATCTTCATCTTCTTCATATTGACTATCAATATTTACCTCAACAACTGGATTTGGAGGTGTTTTGAAGCATCCACTAAAGAAGTATTTGTCTAGTGTTCCTGGTTTGCTTTGCGCAACTAGAATATTCTTTGAACTGCTCTTCTTCTTTTCATATTTTCTTTCTTCTTCCACATGAGCCATGAAAAGTACTTATTTTGGTTCTTCATTGCAGTCGCTTCCTTCAGATGCATTGCTTTCTTCCTCAGTGTACAGACTCTTTCTCTATTTTGGAATCCTCCTTTTATTTTCACGCCTGTGTTGAGATTGCGTAGTCTTCCTATCATACAAATTAGATTCCTCGTCATTTTCATTGTATCTATTTTCTTTGTAAGGACACTTGGAGACATAATGACCTACTCCTCCACATTTGAAACATTTGAAGGGCAACTTGTTCTTGTATTTACCTCATCCTATTTTCATCTTTTTGACAAAGTTTGATTCCTCATCATCCAACTTATCACAACAGTCTTTGTCATGATCATGCTTATCCTTTCCAATGGCTTTAAAAGTGGCTTCCTTTATAAGGGGAGTCTATTTCTCAATTCTCATCTCGTATGCAGTCAAAATCCCATGAAGCTCATCCTTTGTCAAGTCTTCAAGATTATCTGAGTCTTCCAACATAGACACCTTCGCATCAAAGCTTGAGGGTAAAGTTCTCAATATTTTATGTACCACATATTCTTCTTCCAAAGTAACTCCAAGACTTTTGATAGAATTAACTATCTCATATGCTCTTAAGATATAGGAGGTAATGTTTTCTTCATCTTCCATTCTCAGAGATTCAAATAATACAGAGTAGTTCTGCAACTTTTCTTTATTTAACTTTTCATCGCCTTTATAGACACCTCTGAGCTTGTCCCAAACTTCCTTGGCTGAATCATAGTGCATAACCTTGACGAACTCATTATCTGCCAAACCACATAGCAACGTGTTTCTAGCTTTTGCATTTATTTCATACATTTTCCTTTGTGCTGGATTAACTGGTACATTTGCTGGGATATTATAAACATCAACAATAGATTTCCAAACATCTGCTCCCAGTGATTGCAAGTATACTTCCATTGCGACCTTCCAAAAGGTATAATTGGTGCCGTCAAACCTTGGTGCTTTGTTAGCGGAAAGACCTTTATGCTTTTCCATATTTTCACAATGATATATCTTCCAGATGTTAATCTGTTATTGAAGACACCCGCTCTGATACCAATTATTGGAATCAATTTAATACTGAGAAGGGGGGTGAATCAATATTAGCGTAGTTATCAACAATCTTTTACCTTCTTTAAAATATTAGACTTAACTTAATTTTGATCTTTTGTTATGCATCCAATAAAAAAAAAATCATTCATCCATATATGCACTAAGACAAATAACACATACCACAGGATGTTTGACGTGGAAACCCAATTAGGAGAAAACCACAGAATTCTTTTTTGTAATGAAAAAAATACATTAAAGGAAGCAACGACTTCCTATATTTACCAACACCAACTGGAAGGAAGCACCAACCCCCTGGTTTTACAGGCACCGACCTGAAGGAAGCTCCAAGTCCCTTTGTTCTCCAACACCAACTAGGAGGCTACAATCCCCTGCTCCTTGCCCCGTCCTCCCGTCCTTCCGCCCAGATATCCAATATACGATTCTGACTTACTGAACTTCCAACTCGCGCACACTTCTAATCTTCTGAGATTAGTTTTGTTGTGTTATACCTTTGTATGTAGACGATTCACTGTCACTGTGTTGCATACATCACTTCACTTCTCATTCCTATCAATTCAACACTTCTCTTGATGTTTTACTTTATGTACAGTATGCTTAATATTCTACAGTCTGTGCTAAGGTATGCTCTGTCGATCTCCTACTGCGTAACTGCACTCACCGACTAATATTGTGCTTTCAATTGATAGTTTGATGCTCTGAGATAATGCACCAGTAATAGATGGAACTGCGCACTTACTGATGTCTCTATTATGTTTAAGTGCCACAGTATTTTAGACAACCTGCGACATGCCATGCATCAATTGATTCATCCTTTTGGTTTAACACACTTGTCTCAGATCATCCTCATCATGACGCACTTACTTGATCCTGATGTTGCTCTATCATCGCAAATCATATGGACTTCTCAACTTCACACACTTCACTTTAGTCTTTGTGCATTAGCCAAACATCTGTGCATCACCTGATATACTTCGGTTTTGTCTCTGCGCTACTTCCTTACTTACAACATTTGTGACTATCCGCATGTTGTCTGCGATTCAGTCATTCAATCTTCACACAGTTGCGCATACTTCTGTGTTTTTTCCTTTCAATATTTGCACATGTGTCACGGATCTACAACATCATCATGTGCACCATCAGCTGTATCATTCCTCTGTATGTGCGCACTCGGCTCCTCGCTATATCATGTTGTTATGTCCCCGAGCCCTTGATGACCCAAATATAACTCTATATTTTTCACTTGAAGCTCTACATTCTCTCCATCGAGCTTATGTCAAATCTCCAACTCGCATCTCTATTTATACATGTCCTGCACGGATTGTATGTCCACAAGTTGGTTGTGGTATCCCTTCTTCCATATTTCACTGATTTTGGTTTTTCCACATGTCATCTTCTACATTGCTGATGTGTCATCCTTTATGGGTCTTTCGCATCCATGGTCCACGACTTAGTGGGACTTACACCTTAGTGATGTACTCTTGCGCTCTTGATGTACCATTTCTTTGAGGTATGTGTGCATCATTCCTCTTCAACTTGATGAGTCTTTGACCCTTACTTCACCATCACGTGTTGGACTTGCGCATCGACTGTATCATCGGCTTATGGGATTTGCGCATAAACAAATTCTTTTGTTGTACCCTTCTTGGAACATGTGATCCCTTTACTAACTGAAAGCATCTTCTGATTGGAAATACTTGCGCGCTTTCAGGACTATTCAATTTCTTACTGTTTGCACACTTCTGATCTTTGACCAAGCAATGCTTGTTCATTCCAAAGTCTTCTTTCAATATGCTTGCACACTTATACTTTTGCTTCACCAACTCCTTAGCTACTTGTGCACATGTACCTTTTTCCAACCAGTTCTTTGACTGCTTCCTTGAGAGAGTATGACTTGGTGGACTTGATATCTACCTTGGTACCACATGTAGTAGGATACATTGTTTATGTGCTTCTTTGAACTGCATCTGCATGATGTACCTTCCTTATGTGCTTCTTCATATTGATCATGCATGATGTATCCTTGGACACACATCTTCATACTGGATGCAACTTATAGATATAATTCTTCACACTGGAATCCATGTCCTTCACCAACTTGTGCACATACTTCTTCAAAGTGGCTTCCATTTACTTCTTTAAGTTGGAAAAGGAATTTTGTATCCACTTTGACATCAGATGACATCAATGACTCAAACTGAATCAATTGACATCCTTTTTGACATTAGTTGACATCAATGACAACCAAATTTCAACGTTTCCCTAAAAAATATAGAAGTTTCAAGATCTCCAGACATCACAACATATAAAGACAGGAAGAGTTTTGTGCAAAGGATGCTTCATGAACCAATTTTCCATATTCCTTTCCACAAAAGTGGATCCCCACTCCTGAAAAATACTCAGTTCAACAGTGATAGATTTCTATATTTTTTTGACATAGTCACAATATAAAAAAAATATGATCAATAATCTCACAGTCCTATTTGCAGAGAACACATATACCTGGCCCACACCATCCCCTTCCGAAGAATATTATCCTGGGTCAAGATACAATTCTCACAAGTGAGCCATAAAAAGCATTTGTGTTTAAGTGGCATGTGTCACTTCCAAATTTTTGCATACCACCATTTGTTGATAGGGCAAGTGTCAGAAATTTCAATTTCATTATAATCCTCCATAGTAGTAACTTGACCTAGAGCAGGATTTAAAGTCCAAACTAGTTCGTCATCTTTATCATCTAACCTGATGCCTAATCTGTTTAGTGGTACAATATATGTAGTCCATTCTTCATCCCAGACACTACCCAACCCCAACTCTTCAGTAGTCAACCAATAAGAGATAGATTGTCTCATCCAATGTGGTCTCTTAATATGGGCCAAGGAGAAAAAACCAAACTCTACTAAATAGTTTACGATATAGGAAGAAAGAATATAATTATATTCAAATACAACCACGGGGTCAATCCCAACAAGAATTTTTAAGCCATTACCCACCTTCCATGAAATATATTTACTAATCTAAATAGAAGACCTAACAAAGCCCTTCCAAAATTTTGAATCATTTATGACCGTATGACCATCATTTCTAATCCATCCAACAGGGTTACCTTTCAAGTACTTCACATTTATTACGTCACACCAAAGACCAGTTCCAGATATTCCTCTCCACATACTTTTTATGCATAGGGTAGTGTTGAACCAATGTATGTTCTTAATACCCCATCCACCTAATGATTTTGGTTTTGCATGAGTATCTCACTTAACAAGATGAATCCCCCCCCCACCTTAGAAGAACCAACCCACAAAAAATTGAACATTTTTTCCTTATCATCTGTAGAATAGATTGAGGCACGTGTCCAAGTGAGAACCAATATACATGTATACCGGTCAAAACCACCTTTAATAAAGTAAGACTTCCACCCATATATAAATACATGTATATCCAATTATCAATCCTCTTATCCACCTTTTTTACCAACCACATCCAGTCTATAATTACGTAGTTGTTGGGATTTAGAAAATAACCCAAATACTTAAAACCATCATTTAACTCTGAAGCTTGGAATGGTAAAAAAATACTAATTTGTTCAAAAATATCATCATCAATACCATTCTTGATCAAGACAGATTTAGTAGAGCTTACCTCCATTCTAGAAGTTGCACAAAAAAGGGATATAATCTAAAAAAAATAGGCCACTATGCTATTGTGCCTCTACCAAATAGAACAACATCATCAACGAATAATAAATGGGTGATAAACAATGTAGAAGCAATCTTAACCCCTTTTAGTTTTCCTTCATATTTTCCAATGTAATTAACCTCTAGAGACCTTCAATAACCAGGTGGAAAAGAAGAGGAGAAAGGGGAAATCCTTGTCTAAGCCCCCTTGAGTTGGAAAATAAATTTATAGGGGATCCACTAATTGAAGCAGCAAAGCAAGTTGAAATCACACATGCCACAATCCATTTAACCACCATAAGAGGGAGCCCAATCTGTTAAAGAATCAACTTGAGGAAAACCCAATTAACTTCATCCTATGCTTTTTTCAATTCCTGCTAGCTCACTCCATTAAGGTGTGGGTCTCATCAGCGAGGCGACCCAAGTTCAATTCCCCTTAGGGGTGAATTAGTTGGGAGGCAAAACCCAAAACCCAGTCAAGTTGAGGTTGGTGCGGTCTAGGCCATCCCTGGGTGATTTTGACAGCTTAGATGCTCCTCGATCATGGTTTCTCAGACCATAGGCCATTCCCGCAAGTTAGGAAAATTCAAGCAAACAAACAAAAAAAAATTATCATATGATTTCACAAGATCCATTTTTAAGATCAAGGCTTATAGAGTTTTGGATTTAATTGTGTGTAAGCATTCTTGAGTAACCCCCACGGCATCAAAGATTTATCTATTAGAAAAAAATACAAATTGCTCCTTTGTCATGAATTCAACCAATGCTTTGGCCTTAGTCTATTGGATAAAATATTTGTGATAATTTTATAAATGAGATTACAAAGGGAAATAGGCCTAAAATCAAATAAATTAGTAGGATTACTGCGTTTAGGAATCAAGCCGTAACAAAGGTAGAATTAATGGCACTAGACACATAGCCTTCAACTCTAGACTATTCCACCATTTCCAATAAGTCCATTCTCATCAAATCAAAGAATGAAAGGAAGAGTTCTACAGGCCAACCATCTGACCCTAGGTTCTTATCTTTTGAAAGTTGTTTTAAAACCCCTTCAATCTCCTTCAAAGTAACAGGTTCTCCAATTTTCAGCCCCTCCTCGACTGAGAAGAAAGTAGGGTAATTGTTGATAACCTTAAGCTGGGATACAATATCACTATTTCCATTGTCTCTTAAATTATTGTAGCAGTGACTTAAAGCCAGCTTTTCTAAATCCTTATGAGATTGTACCAAATTACCCCTGACATACTCCATATCCCATATAGAATTCACATTCCTTCTAAAATTTGCATATTTATGAAAAAAGGAAGTATTATTATCTCCATGGGAGATCCAAATTGCCTGACTTTTTAACCACTGAGTCATTTCCTCTTGGTTAAGTAGAAGAGATTTATGACTCTCCAGGCCAGCTAATTCCGCCTTTTCTTCATAAAAAAATATGCCAAAAGTACAAGAATAAAAAATATGATTTGTTAACTTTTTATTTTCAACTAACTCCTTGGATTTGATATTTTTATCTCTTTGCCAAAGAACAACTTTTTGTCTTCATATGTTTAAGTTTAAAAACCATCTTTTCCATAACTGAGAAATCATTAGGAACAAGAATATAGTTTGGCAAAGTTGTAGCGTCTATATATATGTGATTTTTTTTTTGCTAAAATCTTCCTGACTTGTGGGAGTGACCTTTGGTCTAAAAAACCATGACCCAGGGGCATCTAAGCCATCAAAATCACCCAGGAATCACACCGGAACTCGGCCACACCAACCCTTAACTAGTTGGATTTTGGGTGTCTCCTCCCAACTAGATCACCCCTAGAGGAAATTGAACCTGGATCGTCTTGCTAACGAGACTCACACCTTAACCGAATTAACTAGTAAAAATTGACTATATATATAGAATATAAATTGATTGATAATATTTATTTAAAAATAAAAATAAAATAATGGAAATTGTTTACTTTAATTTAACAACGGGTTTAATTTTTAACGTGAACTTAATTTTAAAATTTGTCATTTTAATATTAATGGGTTTTATTTTTCAATGTGAATTCATGAAAGTTTTTATATATTTATGATTTGCTTAAGTTTGTTGAAATTGAAAAAATTTAGTTAACTTTTTAAACGTAAGGTATGTTTGATTGAGTTTTTGTTTATAGTAAATCAAATGGCATAACATAAATGTTTTACTCTTTTGTTTTGAAAAGAATTATCTTGGATTTAATAAAATTGAAAATATTATATGTTAACATTGTACAATGTGGTTTTGGAAGTGGGATAGGGGGATTTGGGGAATTAAGTCTCCAATTTTAGTAAAAAAAATAAGGGGCATTTATATTTAAAAGAAAACATTACATAATTCGATTGTAAAAGGGGTATTGTCATAGAATTGCAGTTTATCTGAAGTTTTTTCTTTCAAATTTTGTAATTTTCCCAACTTCGTATTGGCACCTGAGGCCATGTCATTGCCTTTCCTCGACCATAGGGTTAGTCCATCCTATGCCTAATACAACTAGAATATGCCTCTTCACCTAAGGTCTGCCCATAACTTCTTCTTAGACTACAAACTATCAAATGCAACTAAGACCTACTCAACCAAGTTGATTTAGTAGTTAAGCATGCATCCAACCGTAGCTTCTCAACATCCCATCAATACTTATATTGTCGATGTTTGGGGTTGCTTCAAGAAAAAATCCTCATGGACGTAGCCATGGTGCTTGGATTGATGGGTCATGGTGATTTGACCTATGGAGGATGATGATGGTTCACTCACTGGTGTATGTGAGGCCCCTGGATGTAGCATTTCTTTGTCATGGTGCTTGTCCAAGTGGTAGAAGGCTTGGATGCTTACAGATCTACTCCCTGGTTTTGGGAGGCCCTGGTATATTCCTTCTTGATCATGGTACTTGATCAAGTGGTATAGGACTTGGGTTTTCCATCACATGTCTGCCTAGCTTTGGTATTCCTTGTCACAAATAGAGTGGATTTGACTTGCCCATTCTTAGGGATTAGCTACCCCCGTTGGAATGGTTAAGTCTACTCTAGTGTGGGTGCACACACACTAGATCTCTTTTGACATGGATGGGCATGCATGTGAAGCAATCCCATGGAAATCCTTCTTGGGATATGAAGACTAAGTTTCTAGATCTTGTTACATACATAAATGATAATTAAATAATAGTTGAGGGTATGTGACAATAAATAAATATAAATAATATAAATAAGAGAAAATAATGAGTTAAACATTAAAATGAAAAAGATAAAGAAATAAAATACCATGGGAAAATACCATGGTTTTATGAAAGCATGGAGAGATAGTGATATAATAATAAATTAAATATTAAAATGAAAAGATAAAGAAATACCATGGGCCAAATACCATGAGAAAATACCATGGTTTTATGAAACCATGAGAGAGGCGATGATATAATAATTAATTAATTAAGCATCTAAATAAAGAGTAAAAGGATGTGCCTTTTAAATTTGAAAAGGCACGTGAGACTTATTTAATGGTCCATGTATTGTATTGTATTCATTCATATTTCATAAATCATTCATCTTTTAAATAAAACATTTAAGGTGTAACATATGGTTGAATCTTTCAGTGTATAATTATTTTATGAAGAGTTTGCTGCAAAAAATTCATAAGGGAAATAATGATCAAATATGAAAGTGGTATAATCATCATATCCTTAGTAGTATTCAACACTCAACCAATTCCAACAATTAACCAATAGTAAGGATTGCATGAAGTAGATCAACATTCATCCCAATAAGAAAGTCATAATACACATACACATGTATAGTCGACACCCAAGTGGATGCCTTAAACTTTATTAATGAAAATAATGTTTGCAATTCACCAACAAGGGAGGGTGGCCACATGTATGCCACTCTTTTATGTCCATTACAAAGACACTAAGGCAAATAAGTATCTTCCCAAATCCCAACAATTCTTTACAAACCAACCCCTAAAGTTATTGTAGGTTTGCCACCTACAAGTCATCTTCACCCGTTTGTCTTTCACCCAACCAATTCAAATTCCCCCTATTGTGCATAACCCATAACTTAATACAATTTCATAGCTCCCCATGGACTTGTGTGAGACAATTCACAAAAATTGATGATGCCTTAGCTTAATTCCTCCTCTATATATATGAATCTTTCTAAGCTCTAGCAAGCCCCTCCAAGTCTAAGAGGTCCCAAGCCTCTACATGTTTCCAACATGACTTTGTTGCCAATGCCCATCTCTCATGGTGCCATGCCCATGTTTCCATGTGATCACAATCGCAAGCTCGTCTAGCACCCAAGTGCCATAGGTGCACCCATAATATCCACACCCGTTGCAAGGTTGTTCGACAAGTGAACCCATCACATCCATGCCCATTACAATTTTTCCTGGAAGGTGTTTCCATTATGTGCACATCCATCACAAGTTCCATTGGCAGGTGCGCCCATTGTAAGTGCCTTTGACAAGTTGTGCCCAAGTGCACCTAGAAAGTGCTTCTGACAAGGTTTCTCCAAGTATTCCTAGCTACCTTGTGCCCAAATGTGCCCAAGGAGGTGTGGCCACAAGTGCATGAAGTCAACATCCATTCAATGTGCATCCAAGTGCCTCTAGTCAATGTGCATCCAACCAAGAGCGTCTATTTGGTATTCCCAGCCAATATGCCTCTAACCGAGTATGCCCAAGTTATTTATGAGTTAATTGGTTATTCTTTTTGCTTCATCTTTCATGGGTCATGTGTGCCTATGGGAGAGGTTGCCCACAACAACCTTAATTACCTCACCAAGTTCCTCTTGGGCTATCCAACTAGTGTGAGCTACCAATGTCTATGCTGCATCTTTCCTTCAGGCAAGAGCACCCAACATACATGGTGTGACTTGCCAACTAGTCAAGGCACCCCTAACTGATTCATCTAGATATCAACATCTCCTTATGTTTATCCATGCCGATAAGTGACCACTGTGGTGATCATGCTGCCTGAATCCTCTCAAGGCTAGGGTCTTATAGCTATTTTGTTGAATCCACTTTAACATTGAAAACTATACTTCATCAATCCAAAATTACAATTTTAATAAATATTACCTAACCATTTTCCACTGATGAAAAAGTAAAAAATCAAATATCTAACCTCCTTACAATTAAATAAAATACCCTTTACAAAATAGATAAAAAAAATAGTTAAACCATATAAATATAATACAAATATATTTTGTATAATATAAATATAATAAAATAGATATATCATGTAAATATAATGGATATGGATGTAAAGTTACATCCCAAATTTTAAAAAAATGCGTTCAAAACTATATCATATTTTTTAATTTCTTTTATTGCTTAGTAAATTTAAAATTAAATCAATAAATCTATCCTTTTTTCATTTAAATTAAATTAAATCAAGAATATTTAACTAATTTAACCAAATTCAGAAGAAAATATATTATCTTGAGCTAATTAGATAAAGTAATAAAGTAATGGCCTTTCCTTAATAAAGAAATAAGGTAAGGTGTTAAACTTAAGACCAAGAATCTACATGAACTTAGTACAATATATTGTTTGAAAATGATTTTTAATTTTGACAAGAAGATGGTTATTTGTTTTTATGGAAAATTTTATAGAATTTTTTGTAAGTCTTTTTTATGATTTATATTGAATGGTAAATAAAGCAAATTGTAAGCACTAATTATGGAGCATAATTTCAAGAAAATCAAGATAGTCAAATTTATTAACTCCCCAACTTTGAGAAAGAAGTTTGATGTCTAACTCATGATCTCTTAAATTAACCCCGAGGATGATAAAAAGATATTATGTGTGTGTAACAATTGCAAAATAAAAAGAGGTTTTATGAAGTATTTTTCGAAACAAAATTGTTACCAATCTAAATCCTAGTTTTGGGGCAAGTCTTTGTGTTAATTTCATAGTAGACTTTACTTCATTCCAATAATGACATCACTAATAATATCAATGCCATGTCGATCAATTGAGTTCACTTCAAGTGGTTGTGGGATAGCGTGTTATCCTTCCCACTTAGGTTATATTCCCCTAAGTGATATGTTGATCTCATAACAAGTATATTGTTGTAATGACCTTGTGCCATGAATAATCTAGAGTTGATCTAGACACCATACTCAAAATAAGAAAAGTGTCAAAAATTTTGCACCATAATAATTTACCAAAAAATCAATATTATATCTTATAAACCCTCATTAACTAATAGTTGTTAACTTGTTATGTATGTGATATACAAATTATCACTAATATATATATATATATAAGTTTCCTTTGACATTAATATTTATACTACTTTTATGATTTGCATATATAGTGAATAATTCTACTTATAATTACAATTACAAGACAAACGAGGTTTACGGATTACAATTAGAAGACAAACGTTTATGAAGTGTTATCTATACCGAAAGTTACACCAATCTAAAAATCTTAGGCAACATCTTATGGTTGGAGTATTCTCAACTTTTATCTACAAAAATCAATTACCAAATGTAAGCATTCGGAAACTAGATTATTTAATTGCTAGAATTACTACCTAGAATTTGCATATTCAACTAACATTAATTACTCGGAGTCCATTGAAGATGGAAGGGAAAATTGATAACTAAAGACTAAGAAAATGAGATGGAGGGAAAAGGTCAAAATGATTTTAAAATGGTAAGAGGTAAAACTATTTAGATTTTTAGATTTAGATGGTGATAGAGAGAATACACTGTGAAATTTTAAAGTGTTAATATTTGGTTTAAAATTTAATTTATTTTGATTTTTTATTTTATTATAAAAATAATAAATAAATTGTTTTTTTTTTAAATTAATGCAATTAATTAAATTGTCCATTTAAAATATGTTATGTTGTTGAGTGAAGAGATTGCATGTTACAAATTAAAATTTGAGCATGTTACAAGTTAAAATTTGAGCAAATCCTTAAGGATACCAGACTTATATATCTTTCCAAACTAATTGTAATTGTGGTGTTACATAAGTCATACCAAAGCCCAACTAAATTCGAAAGTAGGGGATGTGTAAAACACAATGATCTTAACACTAACCATCAATCACTCAACTAGAACAAATAAGCATTTCTTAAAAGATATAACATCAAGCACTCTTGGAAAACACTTTGATCAAGTTGAATGGATGAGGACTTATTTCAAAAAGCATATGGGTCAATAACTTAAAGAGAAACTTTGTAAAATGAAATATTATTAAAAGATTTACCAAGAGTTGTGTCTTCTCTTTCCCATGTCTCTTGTTATTGACATAATATACAAGATAAGAACTTGATCGAAACTTAAAGCAAACTACTCATTTGATTAACTTCCCTTTAAATTATGAATAAAAAATTGTAATGAATGCAAAATTAAAAAAATGGTTTGTTATTATTATATGTAATCTAGTAGAAATATGTTAATAGAGATACCCAATATACATGATTAATATGTAGAATTAAAATATGTAAAATATATTTATAGAAAATTAAAATAGTATTTTAATTTTTTAATAAAAATAGGTAAAGAGGTTTTTTATTAAGTTGGTTCTAAATAACTTAAAATATCCAAATAAACCTAGTAAAAAAATTGACCATATGAGATCAATGTTATCAAAATTCCAAGAGGAACTAGGAGGAGTGAATCCACCAATTTCTCTTGCCTCTTGTTACATATTCTTCAGCAAATAGATAAATCATAACAAATTATTGGCATAATAAAACACAAAAACAATACATAAGAATTATCCTAAACGATTAAAGGTTGTTTTTCCTTATTTTCTTGGCTAGATTTCCTTCTTTGAATGAGAGGGGGAGATGGTTTATGGGTTCTCTGTACTAGCTCAATAAAGACAATTCTATCATCCTCTCATTGTTATCTTTTCTTTAGAACTTCACTATATGAGTAAGATATCGAGTTGTTTGCAGAAATTCATATATCAATATCATCTTAAACTACTTTCTTTAAAATATATTCTACTTCCTCTTTCCAATTTTCTATATATTTATATTTAACTAAAATTTAAAAATAATTAATTAATTTAAATTTAAATTTATTATAAATAAAATTATTCAAAAAATAATAACTTAACCTCACACATTATTTTGATAAAAAAACACTCTAAACTAAATTTCCCATTTCAAAGAGAAGCATAATTTCAAAGTGTGCCCATCTTACTCTTTTAGCCATTGACCTACTGTATTAATTACTAACTATACTCAATCCAAATAAATAACGTGTGAACAATTATTGGATGCATCATTTAACTCTTTGTATATAGGGTCCTTCATCATGAAGGTTTGAAAACCTAACATCTCTAACCCACTTTTCCTCTATTGTTATAATTTACCTTGGGTTCCCCACACACCATGATTACACATGGTCACAATTTGTGTAGATATCAATTCGAGCGAAGATCTTTTTATTATCATATCATGGTGTAATGCAGCAATTATTAATGATTTGAATTTTAGATTATAAGAGATAATTTTTGGATACTATTTTAAAAATTTGTCTAATATATATTTAAATAAAAATTTGTCTAATATATATTTAAATAAACTAAGAGGATGGTTATTAATATAGAAAAAAATTGTAAAAGACTCTTAAAAAATAAGAGAATGGTTATTAATAAAAAAGAAAATTGTAAAAAAAATTCAAAAAAGTATGTGGAACATTTGAAATCTACAACACTAGTTAAGTTGTCCAATTATAATGTTGATATAAATTTAGAGTCTTTTCTTATTTTTAAATTATTTTGATTAAAAACCCTTCAAATGAGATGAAAAGATATCATAAGATCAATTAGATTTTAGAAATAGTTAATATTTATATCCAATTCAAAAAATAAGGTATCATAAATTAGATCGATTATATTTTAGAAATAGCTAATATTTCTATCCAATTCAAAAAATATAATGTACTCAAATTCAACATTTTCTCAAATCTATAATCAAATAATTCATACAATTAATGAATTAAAGGAGGACAATTCTTAAATGTGTGCATTTTATGCTTAAAGAAAGTTGATGCATAATAATCTGGAACATTATCTTATTTCTTATCCAGATCATGAATCTAGAACATAATCTGGGATGAATGTAACATATTATTCATGTTCCATATTCATGCAGTCTAGGTCAATATTATGTATGTAATATGGATGGATTCATGTTGGTCCAAATCATATTTATCAAAGAACCATATTCAAGTTGAATCAATGAGTTATCTTTTTTTTCTTTGTTGTTTTACCAATCAAGTATGGAGCGAGATTAAAGTAATGCTTAATTTTTTAGGCATTGGATTTATGTTTCTTATAAACACAATTGGGAGTCTTGGCTAAATGTTCATTCAAAAAGTGCCTTTAAAGAACTCCCAAGTTATATCTATTGGAAAATTTGGTTGAATAGAAATAAGGTTTTGTTTGAAGATATGTAGAAGAATGCTAATTTGGTTGTTCACAAAGTGCTTGGTGTTTTCAAAGAGATTGATAGAGATGTCTAATATCCAAAAAAGAGGGCAGCCCGAGAGTCATTTTAATTTACAAACTTCTATGTTGGATACTTTGATGGGGTTTGCTAGGGCCCAATATGTACATGTGGAGTTGGTATGTGTTTACTTCTATCTGCAAATCATTCTTTCTAGCTCAATATGGGTGCAGGCCTCGAAACAAATTCTAGAGAAAAATTGTTGGCCTTATGGGGACTTTTATTTTATGCTACATCAAAGGGATTGAATTGGCTTATGGTTTTGGGGGATTTGAAAGTTATCATTGACTAGATGAATGGAAGATCTAGGCTCAAAGTACTTAATTTTCCATGGTGGTAGAGAAAGGTTTGTGCTTTTCAAGATTCATTTGTGGACATTCAATTTGCACATGTATACATAGAGTTCAATTCCCAGATGGACAAGTTATCTAAGGAGGCAATTTCTTTTGTTGAAGGCTCTCTTGTTTTTGTTGAATTTATTAATGGAGATGAGGTCTCCTGTGGCACTTTATCAACCTTTTGAGGAAGGTCCGTTGAGGTCTTTAGTGGTTCTCTATCAGTTTGTTAAGGAAGTTTTGTTGTCTTACTAAGTTTTAGTTGTAGTTTCATTTTGTTTTTTTAGTCTAGTGGCATCATAAAGAACCAGTTTTTGGTTGGGTTTGTGGTTGGGATTGAAGTGTCTTTGCCTATTCATATTCAATAGTATTTAGGTCTATAACATGTCATGAATTCTTTAAGAAACTCTTTTTTAAGATTGTTATGAACTTTTCTTATATATACATGTATGTCTTGATTTGTTATAAATAACATATATAAGTTTTTTTAGAAAAAAACAATAAATTAAAAATCTATAATAATTTTTAGATTGAAAATTTAAATTAATTATAGTTATAAATTTTGAATTTAAATAAAACATTAAAATAATATAATCTTTGTTATATATATGAGAATTTTTATATTTTTATAAAAAAATATTTATTCATTATTTATTTATTTATATAATATTTCTATGATAATTAAAAATATTATTGATTGAATTGTGATTTAACATTAAATTGTTAAAAATTTATCTTATTGAAAATTTTTATAAACAATATAAAATTTATTATATTCTAATTTTGTAAGACTACTCCATAAATAAATAAATATTCTATTCTATATTTTTAATATTTGCTAAATAAATTAATAAATAAATATTATGAAAAAGAAATGTATAAAGTGTTTTGAAAAACACATATTTTGGTTAAATTTTGTTAGTTCATTCGATTAAGGCATGGATCTAGTCAACAAAGTGATTCGAGTTCAATTCTTTTTAGGGGTGAGCTAGTTGGAGGAGACATCCAAAATTCAACTAATGAAGGGTTGGTGTGGCCCAAGCCAGATACAATTCCCGGGTAATTTTGACGATTTGGATACCCCTGGATCATAATTTCTTAGACCAAAAGCCACTATCACAAATCAAAGTAATTTTAAATGATTTTAGCAAACAAAAAATACATAGTTTGAATTCATGATAATCTTTTTCAATGAAATTCATGATATTCTAATTTAACTTTTTTAACACTTATCAATTAAAATGAATGAATAATTATTATGAAAAGGAAATGTATAGCGTTTTGAATAAATGATTATTAAGAAAAGGAAATGTATAGTGTTTTGGAAAACACGTCATTTCAAATTGTACACCTTTGCACTAAATATGATGATGATTGGTTGTATTAAAAGATTTACATACATTTGTATGTTGCATTTGATAATCTTCAAATTTTAAATAAAGTTTTAATTGAATTTGAGTAAAGTTTTTATTTGAAAAGTTGAAAATAACAATGGTAGAGTGTCCACTTTAAATAGTAGAAAGGTTTTAATTTTCGAATATAATTGATATTCCAAAACACATTATTATGATGAGTTATGAAAGTTTTATGCAACATTATTATTTTTAAAATTATATGTATAAAGTTTATTTTTTAACAAGAATAGGTATAATTGTGTATTATAAAGATTTGTTGCTAGACTTGTTAGCATTGTAATATAAAATGAACGGCGTATCTAAGTTCAAAAGTCACTAATTCAGTCTAATGGAAAGAGTTTAAAAAGAGATGGTTATACTTTGTAAAGGATTTTATAGGACTGCTACACACATAAATTTGAAAAAAAACATATAAATTAAGTATGGTCTAACAAAACATAATACTAGGATTTAGTAAAAAGAGTGTTTGTTGTGTGTTTCTTCTTGGTTGACATTAACATGTTGTGATCCTTGGTTTTCTAGGTCCATGTCTTCAAGCATTTGGTGAACAGTTTCCTCCTCTTTTAGTTGCCCAGGTGTAGAGCCCAAACACATTCTAAAATTAGAGGCAACTAATTATGAGCCCTTTATGAGATTGCAAACCATATTTTCAAGCATAGAACACTCTGCTTCTAATACTTGAATTTGTTTGTTTGTTGTATTAGTGCATCCATTATCATTGCATCTTGAGAGTTGCACCAATGTGCATTACTATTAATTGTGATTGTCACTAAAAATTTGAAGTTATGTTGTCACTATTGTAATCTTCATACCAATGCAGAACCCTTTGAAGTTCATATATGTCCCTTTGACATTTACCATGGCACCCTAGGGCCTAGAAATTCCATGATGTTGACCATCTAGAGTTCTGAATACACCTTACTGAAAATATCTATCTACCTAGGAGAGGTAGCCCTGAAACAAAGGTTATGTCAAATGAGCCAATCCCAAAATCCAAAGGAAGAGATGGCACCACCAAACTATATCCAAAGCCCCAAAATTTTCTTAAACCAATGGGCCTCAAATGACAAATATTAGAGCCCATAGATAAGAAAACACAAATGTGAAAGGAACCAACAAAGCCAACAAAAAGAAAGAATAGAATACTGAAAATCCTTCATAATACTAGAACTAACATGAATATGAGAGACTAATGCAAGAATGCCTTCAAAAACCCATTTCAAATTGAAATGCAATGTAACACCACAATGGATTCAAATCTTATAATTTCATGCCACCATAATTTAAACCTTCATCAATTTGAGACAACAATGCAGATTCATAGGAACTTACCCATGATTCCAATGATGCCAGGGGAATCCCACCAAGATGGACCAACCCTCCAATAGCCATATCAAAATCCATTATCCCACTTGCAAGCATGTAAATAAACCTTACAAGTTCAAAACGACAACAAGGGACTACTCAAGGCATGTGTGGTGCCATACTATGAGTGCTCTAAGCTTCAATCACCCTTATGCGTTCGCATTCAAGGGATATGAATTCCCTTTTATGTGTCGCCATGCATGAGTTTTCCATTAAATTGATTGTTAGCATATATTTTTTTGGTGTGGTTAAAAACTTAGGGGATATGATGAAATAAGACCTCCCCATTTTTTCTAAACTCCTTCATTCAGTTTCAAGGCATGATTGGCTTGGATATCTTCTTGATAATTAAGTTCTTGTAGGACATGATAGAATGGAATGTCCTCAAAATGAGATGCTCCCACTTTGATTATGGGAGTTAGACAAGCTAGGCTCAGTTTCTTTAAGTGACAAGGTCTACTTGTTCATTAATTTGATTATCATTGTCGAATCCTCAGTTTTACTATGAGGGATTGTAACGCCCCGTTTTGACATTACTACCTAAAGTATTATTATATGTTGTATTTGCTTGATTATGAGATTTCGTCATTTTGATGACACTGTGGACTTGAAGTTCCATTATTTTTCCGAGATAGATATGTGTATGTGTGATGTTAGTGTTATGATATGTAGTCAGGTTTTGATATATGTCTTGTGTTAATCATGTCTCATATATGCAAATTGTTGAATGATGGGTACGTGGATACTGTTAAAGTTATTGTTGAACAAAAGAATGTTATACCAGGTGCATGGTGAAAATAATGAATTTATTATTGTGGTTATGTTATGACGAAATGTATGTATACATATCGAGGATTTATGCACGATATTCTATATTGTATGTCGAGGACTGACTTACAGGTTGAAACGGCTAAGTGATAGCTGGATCCTACGAGGTGGGAGGGCCTCGGGGACATGGACTTCGAAAGATAAAATGGTATGCGAGTGATGCATTATTTACTTTCGTGTGGTTATTATGTTGTTTATTATGATGTATGTTATGACATGGGTGGGGTAGGGTTTCAAGAAAATCAATCGCCCAGATTGGTTATACGATGACAGACCGAGTACAAGTGCAACGCGGTTATTATGTCGGGTAGACATAGTCCCTTGTTCCATTAGGGGGGTGGAGGCTTTACCCACCGTTTATCCCCGAAACCCAGAGTCATGGGAGGGCTGTGCTACGGCGCGCTCCCCAAGGTGTGTGATGATGACTGGTGGTTGCCTGCTGGGGAAGCTTGGTCGATGTAGTCGACACTTCCGCTTACGGGTTCTAGCTGGAATCGGTCAAGACTTGACATTTCAGGGTAGTCCAGCAGAGGACAGGATAGGATGTGGAAGTTAGTGATGATGTAGGTATAAAGGTGTAGCTTGAAGTAGGGGTGAAACCAAGATCTGACTGTATGTGTGTAAAACCTTGGATTGAGTATGTGCCGTAACTCAGTAACGTATGAATTGTCGTAATTTAATAAAAGTTCAGTTAGTAAAAGAATGTACCTCGCAAACTATGTTTAAACCTGTGTTAGTAAACAATAAGTTTTGTGATTTTGATTGATGTGTGCGATTTATTACTGTTAGTGTACTTACGTGAGGTATGTAAGCAGTAGCTACGCTTACATAAATCGCCTACATATTTATAAATTGCGTGAAATAAAACTGAACTATAATGTTTAGGAATTAATTACATTGTTACTACTTATCTAACTAGGAGATTAAGTTAATACGTCGAGTTAGTAAATTTTGGTTTAATAATTGAATAAGATAATAAAGTAAATTAGATGGTAATGAAAGACGATTTAGTAATAGTGTTAATTATTTTCAATTAATGTTAGTCACTGTTGATTAATGATTAATAATGTTTATTAATATTAAATATTGTCGATTAATGTTAAGAATATTGATTAATGTAATTATCGTTGATTAATGTTAATAATATTGAATAATAATGTTAAATATTGTCGATTAATGTTAGTAATGTTGATTAATGTTAATTATTATCAGTTAATGATTAATAGTGTTGATTAATAAACGAACTATGGTTAATCTAAGTAATAACTAATGTAATTGATTAGTAATGCTTGATTGATTATTAATGAATTTAATTAGTCAAGGGTAAGGGTTAAAATGTTAAATGGTTATTGTAATATTAATTAAAGTAATATTAATCTCATAGGTTAGTATTAATTACAAGGTTAGTTAATTAATTAAAACATATGGATAAGAATTAATTTATTACTATTAATTTAATTATTGTCATGTCCAAGTTAATTAGAAAATAGGGTAAATTATAAATAGATATATTATGCAATTGATGAACAGGTGTCGAAATGTACATTGGGAGATGTTTAATAGAAATTATAAATTAAATTATGAAACATTTAATTATAAGGTCATCGAGAGATGACTAGCAATTAATGGGGTAAAACGTGTGAGTGTGAAACACTTATGGTTGATGTAAAATTTTAAATAACATTTTATTAATTATTAATTAAAATTTTGGAAAAGGAAGAATGCTATAATATTGCCGAGAGATTGTCGGTTGAGTGTTGGAAGATGAACCAACCCAAACTTAAATTTAATAATAAAATAATACAATCTTGTTTTATGAGTCAAATGTTGGGGCTCGAGGAGGAATGGGAGTTGGATAAAATTAATGATGAGGATAGGGGTAGTTATGATAGGAGGAGTCGGTGGAAGGAGAAAGGAGGGGAATAAGGTCGAGAGGAGAAGGAGGAGAAGGGGTCTTCTTCACCTTGGATATTTTGGATAGGGGAGGGGAGCAGAGATAGGAGGAGAGAGCAGCAAAAGAATGGGGGTTCTTGTTTGGGAGTTTGCAGAAGGGAAATACCGGTTGGCTTGTACTCGGTTTGGGCTCGGGGGTCCAAAGGGGTACCTTTGGAGCTGGGTGGTCGGCGAGACCTCGCCAGTTGGCAGGGTGGCAAAACTGGTTGGGCAGATTGAGTTTCAAGGGTTTGGGAAGATATTGGTTGCAGGGCAGCAAGTAGGAAAACAGCAAGCAGGGCAACAAAAGATGCAGCAACAAAAGAGCAACAAAAGATGCAGCAACAAAAGAGGGATCTACTAGCTATCTACAGGTATTTCTCTTAAAGGTATACTAAGCAATTTCTAACCCTGTAAATCGTTTTGTCAAGTTATTAATAAATGGTGATTTCATGAATGAATACTCATGTATTGTTGTTACACCTGCACAAACATATATGGTTAGAAGTAGGAAAAACAGTAAATACATCTATTTCAAAACCTGCAAATGTAATTGTTATTGTTTTTACAGACCTGAAAATTGAACACAAACCCACAAAACAGAAACAGAAATTGACACAAGTGTAAAGAGAAATGAATGAATAGTTTATTGATAAACTGAGATTATCAAGGACCGGGGTCCTACATATGGTATCAGAGCCCTAGATTCTAATACTGGAACCTTAGGGGTCTACATGAAAATAGAACACAAAGTTACCTAAATTTTTACTGTTACCTAAATTTTTACTGTAAATTTTTCCTGATCAAGAATTTACAGAATTTCAAATAGAAAAGAACATAATTTACAGAGAAACTCAATAGAAATGATGGCAAATTGTATACTAAAGAAATATATATGAAACTGTGTTCCATACTTCAAATCCGTCAAAATGAGAAACCCATACTTGGAGAAAGACTACCAAAAGGAGAAGAAATAGCCAAGATTGAAAGAGAAGCTACTAAAAGAAAAATAGAATTACTAGAAAACAAAAGAGACCCTATTAAAAGGGACACCTTAGAACTTTGAATCGGGAGGAGAATATAGAATAAGTAAATAATAAACTCATTTTTTTTGAAAACCTAAGACCTAAGTTCTGCAAAAGAAAAGGGGAAAAAGATAGAATAAGTAAATGACAATTTTATGGAAATTGAAACAGAAATGAAATTTGGTTTGAAATTAAATGCATATACATAGAACAGAAAACTAATTTTAAGTGAAGAAAAATAAATAAAATAACACTAAATCAAAACCATTAATAGAGATAGAAAAGTACTTGAAAATGAGTCTAAAATCTTCCATGTATGTGAAATTTATAGAGACGCAGAAATAAAATTTAGGGCTGCTAGGATTTCTGTTAAAAATTCTATATATGTATGAGATAAAATAGATTTTCAAAAAGTATTTATAAACTCTGCAAAGAAATTAAACTGCTAGATATTCAAAAATAAAGACAAATATATTTTCCATCTACACATAGGGGAGAAAAAAAAAATTTACAGTACCCCAAAGAAATCTTCATAACGATGTGCAGAATGAAAGACCGCCCATAAGCCATTGGAAACCCTTGGAAACTTTCACAGAATGAAAGACTTCCAATGCAAACCAACCTAGAAATCTTATACAATCATATTTTCTATTTTGGTCAAAGGGAAAATCACGTCAAGATGCCCCTTGAATTATATGCACACAAGGATGCAGTCGGCACTGAGCCCAGTGTATCGGCCTGCAATATTCCGATCAAGGACTTAAGGAAGAGCCCAGTAAACTAAATGGAGTATTTAGGGTTTTTAGAGAGACGCCTAAGAGGGACCTGGTCAAGGAGCGGCACGCTTCACCTTTTAGTCGACCCAACACGTGGGCGCAGAGTGAGGCTCCTCAAGCGGCCCGTGAGCCCGGCGTGAAGATCTGGGGCATCAATGAGCCTGAGGACGGGCCATAGCTTGATGGTTATCTCCTCTTTGCGATGGTTGTGAGTAAACAACACCCTCAAAAAAAAAAATAATATATAATGATGACATATTCCCCATCAAAAGCAATGAACGTATAAACCCATATAAAACTCAAAAGAAGACCTGTGTCGGCCTTGGCTGCGGCCATTGAAAGATAACAATGTTTCCACACTTAGGAGCTCTTAAAGCTCTCCCTCCCATTGTCAGTAACCTCGATACACCAGAGGGTTGTACCCATTGGAAGAAAAAAAAAAAAACCCTCGGTGAACCTGCAAAAAAACAAAAGAACCTGGAAAGAAAAACAAAAGAAAGAAAGATTCATAATAAAATGCCAAATCGCTGAACAACGGGGATAGAGGAAAGGTAAATAGCACGCCCATTTCTGTCGAGCCTCCAAAAAAAAAAAACCTGACTGTAGCTGCTTGAAAATCCTGTAGCTGCTTGAAAATCCTGTGAGCGGCGAAAATGAATTGGTCAAATAAAAATTCTGAGTTACGAAATAACCTTGTTAACAATAACAATTAGGTTTTCTTGAATTAGAAAGGATAATGAAGGGGATTCCATAAGTGTACACTTGGCTCGCATGCATTCAAGGGATCCCGATTGAGCTGCGTATTTAATATTATAAATAGGTGGAAATTTAAAAATTATTATTTTTTTTATAAATACAAAATTCGAGGAACGCTTACAACAAGTTATACCTTGCGGGTTCAATGGTGGGATTTTAAAGCATAGTATCAACTCATCGAAAAGTGTGCCATGGTAAGACACACGGCTCAGTGTGGTTACCACGTGCCTTGGTTTGGGTTAACTTAGGTCTACTATGCTTGGGCTTTATAATGTGTAGCATGACATGTGAGTGAGAAACTTTAAATAAATGAAATTTGACTCAATATTAATAAACTCTGAAAAACCTTGGAGGGCGTATTTAAGGAAACGGGTCCCGCGATTGTTAGCACATGTGGGAGGGATTCTTCATGGATGCTCGATCCATTTAAAAAAAAAAATTATTATAAAAATTTCTCTTTCAATATCAAAAAAAACATTATGTAAAAGTACGGATGCGCAATAACTTCATAGAAGGATTTTAGACCCAATGATTATAAAAATTTCTCTTTCAATATCAGAAATATTATGTAAAAGTAAGGATGAGCAATAACTTCATAGAAAGATTTTAGACCGTAGTAAAATAATACTTAATAGCATTTCTTGTGAATATCAAACGAGAGGGTAAAAGTGTGATGACTTGATGTATATAGGATTTAAAATTATCCTCAAAATTTGTGCCTACGATACTTTCCAAGAAAAACCTATTCACATACTTTATTCACAGCCAGAGCCTGAAAGATAACTAATTGGGCATGTCTACAAAGCGAAGTGGATTGATAGCGGATTGACAGTTGCAGCTGTCCCACGAGTGTCTTGATAATTATCCAGTTATGCTTTGCACAAGTGTTTGTAATCAGCAGCATTGTGTAGGTGTAGACATTTTATTTGGGTCAGAGAAAATGAAGCTTTTACAATAGCCTTTTCCGTGAGCTTAACCCTAAGTATAAAATGGAAAAAAAAAAATAGTAATAATAATAAATAAACGAATTTGATTTGGGCATTTCCTTGCTGGAAACAACTACAGCAGAATGGATATTCTGTAACAAGACCTACCTATTATTATATAAACCTCGATGCAATTCAATATGTAAAGACAAACCAACAAATGGTATTGGTCGTATTGGCCTTATTCAGTTTACTTTAATGGCCATAAGGAGATCTATATAAAGGGGTAAGGTTGTAAAGGAATTTACGTGGAATTGCATATATTTCGAGTCAATTAAAATTATTGTTTAAGTAAAACAATCGAGAGTAATATATCTCTTAACTTCCAATATATTTAGTGAAATATTATTGTTAATTATGATAGTTTAGATAAAGTAAAATGTAAAGAGGTAATATGTATATATTAAATTCAATTTGTAATATAAGAGAAAATAAGATTTGGTTAAACTGAAATACAACTAGATATTTGTAGTACATTTTCAATTAATACATTTTTAATTATATATCTCTTAACTTCCAAATATATTTAGTGAAATATTATTGTTAATTATGATAGTTTAGATAAAGTAAAATGTAAAGAGGTAATATATATATATTAAATTCAATTTGTAATATAAGAGAAAATAAGATTTGGTTAAACTAAAATACAACTAGATACTTGTAGTACATTTTTAATTAATACATTTTAATTAATAGAAGTTTTGTAATGTATTTATTTTGATGTTTAATGGTTTTGAGATTAGCTCATATTTATGTAGTAATGTACAAAAATAATAATAATAATAATAATAATAATAATAACAACAATAAAATAAATAAATAAAATTTTGAGGCCATAGCATTACAATAAGATTATGATAATAAATGGGTAGTTTCACTTCAATGATTAGCAACCCTTAAATCTAGATATGAAACATGTGGGTAGAAATTAAGCACGAAATATTTTTAATGACGACCTTGCATACTTAATATGTCGAAGGGCATTTAGCATGAGGTCTTTAAACAAATTGAGTAATTCAAAGGGAAATATAAGAACATGCCACCACATTAGCAACAATTATATGGTAGTAACTATAGATTGTGGTCGTGGATCCTCGCGTGAAACTAATTCTTAATTTATGTAATTATTTTACAAAACTCTGGTTGGAAGGAGGTGAATGGATAAACGAAATTTAAATTTTGTTAGGACAAATGATATGGCAGGCATGCAAGTTAACAACTAAACGAAATAATATAGAAGTTGTGGCCATTATTAAAGTTACTAATAAATATGTAGTAGTTGTTATATGACATTAGAAGTGTAAAATGAGAGTTTAGGGTTGTAATAAAGACAGAAATGGAACTATCGCCACATAGGCGGATAGGGTTATGCAAGGAGAGTAAACAAATGATGAACACAAAAATTTAGTAATTATACTATAATTATGGGGTAAAGTAATACAAAATTTTTGTGAAGTGTACATATAGACAATGGAATATAAGTGGTTGATTCATAAATCATGGAATGCACTATTCATAGTGGTGTCAAGGGAAAGAAAAAAAAAAGGATTAAGGTGACATAAATGAAATTTGGACATTTAACTTAGTCCCTAACTGGAAGAGTATAATGACATTTGATATTCAGTAAAAGCTTGTGACAACTAAAGTAGTTGGCAGTAATTATAAGAGGAGAAGATCGTAATAGAAGAATCGTACATGTTTCATCAAGTCATGGTAGAACATAAAATTTATTTTGGTATGTTAGGTAATTACAGGATCTTCATCTTCCCTCTATAAGGATAAATTAAAAGTTGATCGACATTAGATGGGGTTGTAAAATTGTAAAATTCTATAAGAAACCTATGTATTCATGTTAAGAGGAAATTCGCGAGGGTGTGATACTATCCTGTGAGGTAATGACTTTATGTCATAATTTAATTTGTAAACAAAAGAAAAATAATATATTGTGAGATTCATAAGTCAGATTTCTTGAAAGTGGTTCATAATGTAATACATTGATGGGAAAATGGTGTGTGATATATGACTTAGAGGTAATCATTACTTAATAGGTAATTGGGATTTTGGAACAAATTCGACTTGATTTTTTTTAAACCTAATTGCTATCCTTAAGTATGGTTATAAAGTGTTTTTGAAGGACATTGTTGAGTGTGCCTAGTTTGGAATTACCTAAGGTACCTCATATTGACATGTGTTGTTGATGATGTGTTAGTTTCGAGCTTTCTCCTATTCATGTATGAGTAATAAAATGTATCACACAATAGGTAATATTGGACATTGAGTGAAATTATGTGTGTTTAAGAACAACAACAACACAATTGCAACATATCCATTATAGGCGTGTTGATGATAAATGATCGTTAAGATAAGTAAAGGGGTTAAACAACATGAGAAACAACCATAGTATATGGTAAGGTGCGATAATAACGGATGAGCTCATTCGCATATTATGATAAGAGTATTGTTTTAATGCAGTATAAGTAATGATGAGTAAGGACTATAATGTTAGTGTGCACAAATAAGTAGGAGTCATCATCCTGTGTAATTAATGTTTTATAATTTAAAAAAAAAAAAAAAAAAAAAACTAATAAGTGTAACTTAGATACTAAGTGTAATAGAGTAGATAGGATTAGTGGATTAACATAGATATGTGAATGAAGGAAATGGGTATGCCAAGGTAAGGGATAGTTAGAGAAATATTATAGGACATAGGACAATGATGTGAGGATTACAAGATAAATGGAAATGCGGTAGAAGAGAAGTTCTAGTTGAACTTGGAAAATTGTTAATGATGATATGTAAATTTCTCCATAATGTTTAAACTACAAACTCAACGGGTGTATCATTTAAACCAAGAACCTTTAAATAAAGAGCATGGTGGATTCATACTTTAATCTTGATAAAGAGAAATTGCGTAATTCAAAGTAAGATTAACTAAAGATGATATCCGATTAGAGAGTCATGGCAATGACTTAAAATTAAATTAATAGTAATATATAAGAAAATATGTTCTTATAAATCACATTATAGAATGTACAAATTAATTTAATTAACAAGGATGTTGATTATTCTATGGATTAAGGTGGTAATGAACCTTGAGTAGTCAAACCAACAACCTTGCAAACGTGAAACAAAAATATAAGGACACATCCAATAAGATTAAATCAGTAAAATTTTGTAGATGTCATTATGTATAATTAGGAGGTGGCCCAGTAGGGGAGGTATACCCTAGGTTCAGCCACCTAGGAGGACGCACAGATCATGCATCGTGATTATCCCACACTATTTTGACCATAACTTCGGGACGAAGTTTCCTGAAGGGTGGGTGTATGTAACGCCCCGTTTTGACATTACTACCTAAAGTATTATTATATGTTGTATTTGCTTGATTATGAGATTTCGTCATTTTGATGACACTGTGGACTTGAAGTTCCATTATTTTTCCGAGATAGATATGTGTATGTGTGATGTTAGTGTTATGATATGTAGTCAGGTTTTGATATATGTCTTGTGTTAATCATGTCTCATATATGCAAATTGTTGAATGATGGGTACGTGGATACTGTTAAAGTTATTGTTGAACAAAAGAATGTTATACCAGGTGCATGGTGAAAATAATGAATTTATTATTGTGGTTATGTTATGACGAAATGTATGTATACATATCGAGGATTTATGCACGATATTCTATATTGTATGTCGAGGACTGACTTACAGGTTGAAACGGCTAAGTGATAGCTGGATCCTACGAGGTGGGAGGGCCTCGGGGACATGGACTTCGAAAGATAAAATGGTATGCGAGTGATGCATTATTTACTTTCGTGTGGTTATTATGTTGTTTATTATGATGTATGTTATGACATGGGTGGGGTAGGGTTTCAAGAAAATCAATCGCCCAGATTGGTTATACGATGACAGACCGAGTACAAGTGCAACGCGGTTATTATGTCGGGTAGACATAGTCCCTTGTTCCATTAGGGGGGTGGAGGCTTTACCCACCGTTTATCCCCGAAACCCAGAGTCATGGGAGGGCTGTGCTACGGCGCGCTCCCCAAGGTGTGTGATGATGACTGGTGGTTGCCTGCTGGGGAAGCTTGGTCGATGTAGTCGACACTTCCGCTTACGGGTTCTAGCTGGAATCGGTCAAGACTTGACATTTCAGGGTAGTCCAGCAGAGGACAGGATAGGATGTGGAAGTTAGTGATGATGTAGGTATAAAGGTGTAGCTTGAAGTAGGGGTGAAACCAAGATCTGACTGTATGTGTGTAAAACCTTGGATTGAGTATGTGCCGTAACTCAGTAACGTATGAATTGTCGTAATTTAATAAAAGTTCAGTTAGTAAAAGAATGTACCTCGCAAACTATGTTTAAACCTGTGTTAGTAAACAATAAGTTTTGTGATTTTGATTGATGTGTGCGATTTATTACTGTTAGTGTACTTACGTGAGGTATGTAAGCAGTAGCTACGCTTACATAAATCGCCTACATATTTATAAATTGCGTGAAATAAAACTGAACTATAATGTTTAGGAATTAATTACATTGTTACTACTTATCTAACTAGGAGATTAAGTTAATACGTCGAGTTAGTAAATTTTGGTTTAATAATTGAATAAGATAATAAAGTAAATTAGATGGTAATGAAAGACGATTTAGTAATAGTGTTAATTATTTTCAATTAATGTTAGTCACTGTTGATTAATGATTAATAATGTTTATTAATATTAAATATTGTCGATTAATGTTAAGAATATTGATTAATGTAATTATCGTTGATTAATGTTAATAATATTGAATAATAATGTTAAATATTGTCGATTAATGTTAGTAATGTTGATTAATGTTAATTATTATCAGTTAATGATTAATAGTGTTGATTAATAAACGAACTATGGTTAATCTAAGTAATAACTAATGTAATTGATTAGTAATGCTTGATTGATTATTAATGAATTTAATTAGTCAAGGGTAAGGGTTAAAATGTTAAATGGTTATTGTAATATTAATTAAAGTAATATTAATCTCATAGGTTAGTATTAATTACAAGGTTAGTTAATTAATTAAAACATATGGATAAGAATTAATTTATTACTATTAATTTAATTATTGTCATGTCCAAGTTAATTAGAAAATAGGGTAAATTATAAATAGATATATTATGCAATTGATGAACAGGTGTCGAAATGTACATTGGGAGATGTTTAATAGAAATTATAAATTAAATTATGAAACATTTAATTATAAGGTCATCGAGAGATGACTAGCAATTAATGGGGTAAAACGTGTGAGTGTGAAACACTTATGGTTGATGTAAAATTTTAAATAACATTTTATTAATTATTAATTAAAATTTTGGAAAAGGAAGAATGCTATAATATTGCCGAGAGATTGTCGGTTGAGTGTTGGAAGATGAACCAACCCAAACTTAAATTTAATAATAAAATAATACAATCTTGTTTTATGAGTCAAATGTTGGGGCTCGAGGAGGAATGGGAGTTGGATAAAATTAATGATGAGGATAGGGGTAGTTATGATAGGAGGAGTCGGTGGAAGGAGAAAGGAGGGGAATAAGGTCGAGAGGAGAAGGAGGAGAAGGGGTCTTCTTCACCTTGGATATTTTGGATAGGGGAGGGGAGCAGAGATAGGAGGAGAGAGCAGCAAAAGAATGGGGGTTCTTGTTTGGGAGTTTGCAGAAGGGAAATACCGGTTGGCTTGTACTCGGTTTGGGCTCGGGGGTCCAAAGGGGTACCTTTGGAGCTGGGTGGTCGGCGAGACCTCGCCAGTTGGCAGGGTGGCAAAACTGGTTGGGCAGATTGAGTTTCAAGGGTTTGGGAAGATATTGGTTGCAGGGCAGCAAGTAGGAAAACAGCAAGCAGGGCAACAAAAGATGCAGCAACAAAAGAGCAACAAAAGATGCAGCAACAAAAGAGGGATCTACTAGCTATCTACAGGTATTTCTCTTAAAGGTATACTAAGCAATTTCTAACCCTGTAAATCGTTTTGTCAAGTTATTAATAAATGGTGATTTCATGAATGAATACTCATGTATTGTTGTTACACCTGCACAAACATATATGGTTAGAAGTAGGAAAAACAGTAAATACATCTATTTCAAAACCTGCAAATGTAATTGTTATTGTTTTTACAGACCTGAAAATTGAACACAAACCCACAAAACAGAAACAGAAATTGACACAAGTGTAAAGAGAAATGAATGAATAGTTTATTGATAAACTGAGATTATCAAGGACCGGGGTCCTACAGGGATCTAAGGTGAGTTGACTCAAGAAGTCTAAGCCCCTAAAGAAGAGCATAACATTGATCTTGATTATTTTTAACTATCCCAAGGCCCCATTCATAGCCTAATTACATACCACATTGATTATGGGAGTTAGACAAGCTAGAGTGTCTTTAAGTGACAAGTTCTACTTGTTCATTAATTTGACGAACATAGTCGAATTCTCAATTTTACTATGAGGAATTTGACGTGAGAGTCAAGAATTCTAAGCCCCTAAAGAAGAGCATAATATTTAGCTTGATTATTGGTAATTATCCCAAGTCCACATTCATAGCCTAATTCCAAAATTCCATTGGGATTAAAAATGATTCCCCAACACCTACAACCCCTAAAATTAAAATTATTATTTATAATATTTTTTATTGGATTATTGTTAAATCACAACTTAATTAAAAAACAAATTGTTATTATTATTTAATAATAAAACTAATATTAATTTTAATTTGATCTATATACCTATATATAATTACAACACAAAATATTAACATTATAAAAAAAAACAATTTTTTTTATTAGTGAGAAAGCCAATCAAAATGTAAATTTCTCAGAGGAAAATAACATTCCATCCCACAACCACTCAAACTAAACCTGATTAACAAAAATAAAATAAAATAAAATACTTAAAAAATATTTATTAATATATTATACATAATCTAGGGATTAACAATCTAGAAGATTATACACAATATGCCAACTATGTAAATCTATATTCTAAAATTATTTATAATTAGTTAATAAATAAAAATAATATTAAATTTAATATAACGAGAATAATTAAATGGTTGGTTCGAAAAATTGGTATCATCCAACTTTAATTTGTAATATATTGCTTTTAATAAATTAATTTATTAATAAACCATATATAATATATTTATGAGTTATTGACTTAACTATGTACTCAAAATAATTTAAAAAATTATCAAAAAATTTGAATGAAATGTCATTTTTTTTTAAAAGAAATTCCAACCTACTTTAGTTTCAAAAATTCACTACTCATTTTATTATATTGTTACTTTGTCAATGAAAGAATAATTGTACCTATGTAGGAATTGACCTTTTTTTAACATTTGTCTCCATTAGATAGTTCTACATCCCATCACATATAAAACTTAATGTCAATAAAAGAATAATTGCACCTCTGTAGAAATTGACCCTTATTTGAACACTTGTTCAAAAGAATAGAAATTCATTGACTTATAGACAAAGATAATCATGCAATATGTGGCTTATATCTTATATTTTCTAAGACTTCCTATAACATAGTCTAAGCAACTATCCATATAGATAGTCTTATCATAACTAATTTAATTCAACCATGTTCAGATTCAAATACAAGATATGGGAATGACTTAGTAAAAAGATTTCGAATTTTTAATTGACCTACTCTTTAAGTTCAAAGACAAGACATAGGACACTGTTGTTAAAAGATTTGGATTTTGGAATGATTTAAGTAAAGTGGAGAATAAAAATCGCAAGACTTAGAAATATAACTTTGTGGTTAAAACTGGTTTAATATTAAGATTTAGTATTTTTTAAATTTAAAATAAAAGATAAAAAAATTTCATCTTCGCTTGATATGGGGTTGATTCCAATCTATTACCACTATATCTTTAGGCGTATCGCGATGTCCTATATGTAACACACCGTTAACTAAGGTTTGAACCCGTGACATCACAAGGAGTGCACCCCATCGACAACTCCCATGAAAACTACTATTTATAAGTTGTATTATTCAAGTAGATGTAGCAATTTTGTTTAGATTTAGAATAAAAATTAAAAAAATTCATTGTATTTTTTTATGAATTTTATTGTTAAATGGATTCATTAAGTTTTGGAAAATTTTGTTAAATTTTATTTAAGTATGTCAAGATATGATATGTTTGATTGAGTTTTTGTTAATGAAGTGTCCTAATCATAGTGTGAACCATCTCTTTATCCACTGCAATAATTTCTAGAGTGTATGGAGATGCTTAATGTTCTCGCTTGGTATTTATTTTAAATGGCAGTGGGGTCGGGTTAAACGAAACCTACTTGCTTGGGGGTCTGCACATCCGGACCGAAAGGCACCACCTTTGTTCGTTTTTTGGACTCTTTGGAACATAAGAAACATAATTATTTTTTAGGATGGTAAGAAACCATGGGAGCATGTGGCGATTCATTTTATTGTTTTGAGCTTTCTACCTTATTACAACGCAGCATCGGCTCATACAAAGATCCAGAGGAACTATGTACATGAGGAAGTTATTTTACCCCGTGGGTACTTTGATGGGGATGCTCAACAGGGTGAATGTGGTGGGGGGATGGTTATTACGATTACCATGAATCAATACTTCCTTCTCAAGATGGCCTGCAGTGGTGGTACCAACACCCGGGCGGAGCTTTTGGCACTCTGGGGTCTCCTTTTTTTCGCCAAATAGCTTCAGCTTAGCAACCTTCATGTATTCGGAGATTCAAAATTCATGGTAGATTGGCTAAATGTCTCTTGCTCACTAAATTCCCCTAGTATTGATCATTGGGATGCTCGCATTAAGGTTTTGGTAGGTGCTTTCGATTCCTTCTTCATCTCTCACATTTATAGGCACTTCAACGATTTGGTCTATACTTTATCAAAGGTTGCTATCATTTTGGAGGAGGGCCTCATTTTCTACTCCGCTTTTTTGGATAGTGAATGCATTCATGAGGGTCACATTGTGGCATACTAAGACTTTTTCTCTAGGAGTTGTATTGGTATACTCGCATCTTAAGTAGATCTATCACACTTTTTGGTTTTTCTTCTTGGTTTGGAATTGTAATTTTGTTGTTGAATGCTGCTGATTTCTAGCCTCTTTTAGGAGGTTTATCTAGCGATATACAACTTTGATTCTAATGGAATAGCAAGTTGTTTTTCCTCTTTGAAAAAGAAATAAGTGTATGTTATAACTTGCTAAAAAAATGTTCTTTTTAATTTAATTTGTAAAAAAATAAAAATTAAAATGAAAAAAAGTCATCTTATAAAAAATTTAAATAACTTTTAAAAAAGTATTGATCTTCGTCTTACCAATAAAAAAACATAAAATGTTACTAAGACCAAGTCCTTACATAAATATGTTCTATGAAACATTTATACTGTCACCCCATGCAAAACACTCTTGAGATAAAAGGGGATTTACTAAACATCATTCACACCAAAATGTTTACAAATCTATATTCTAATTTTATGGTACAAGTCTTTAGTCGATGATAGCATCTTATTTCATTTTATATGGATATGGATAACATTATCAATGTTATATATTGTAGGTTTTTTTGACATGTGGTTGTTATGTGGTTGTTATATGTGCCATTTGCTTTTCACAATAATAATTATATTTTGTATTTGAAAGAGTTGTGGCTTAATGATACAATGATGAAATATAAAAATGAAATAGTGAGACTACAACCTATTGTTAAAATATTATAAAAGTTTATCTAAAAAAATTTAGTTGATCTTCCCTAAGACCAACATGATAAACCTTGATAGGAGTATTGCCTTACAAACTGAAGTAGAAAAACTATTACCTGATAAAATATAAACTACTAAATAAAATAAAATAAAAGTTATGCCCATTTGGACCCGTTTGAAAATCTATGTTTGGTTTCGCTAGATGTGCCTTTTCTTTCGCATGCTCCATATGGGTCCCAATTTCAATTAATCCCTTCATTTCTTGTGATGAACACATTACACAACCCTCTTTAGAGAAAACCCCATAACATTCATTCACAAAGGAGTCCTCTATTGACATTGTAGTCATGAGATAGTGATTGTGGGCCACATATAGAGGATTTTACAAATAATATACACAATTATCTTGACTAGAGAAAAGAGATCCCCTAGTTTGGAGTCTAGTTCCAGGTAATGCCAATGAGAAATTATCATGTATGTTGAGAATTCATTCTTCGTCTCTCTCATTTCAAGGAACTATGTTGTTGTTTCCATTGCATAGTCGTCTCAGACTTGATTATCTACCCTTTGTTTCCCTTCATTTTCTTCATGCCAATGAATCCACCTTAGGTTAGAATTCACCACACTACCCTACACTTCAACCACCTCCTTCTCACACCGTTGTAGACTGTGTTGGACCTCTTGGAGGTTGGACATAACACAACAATGATTTCTACAGTGGAAGCACCCCATAGTTTTTGTGGAAAGAGTAGACAAAGCCATAGGGATACTCCAACTGGAATTCCAAAAATGCATACCCAGAATTCTCCAGCTCCCTCCTTTTTATGTTTTAACAATCAAAGGGAAACCCAAAGAAGGAATATGTGCATAATTGAAATGAGACCTCCAATGCTTCAACATATTTAACCTACATTCATCTGTCATCACACCGCCTATACGATCCATAAGGTCACATGATTAAGGATTAATATAGAATGGTGTGGGTGTTGTCCTTAACTCTCCATCAAATTCTTGAACCACAGAGTGATAGTTGTCCTAGCTTGACGCTATTTGCATAAACGTTGATTAGTTATGGGAGTGGGGTATAGATTGATGCCCTTCTATTTTACTTAATGACTCCTAATTTTACACATAGATTGGCTCATGCATCAACGTACCTATTTTGGGATTTTAGTACCTAAAAGAACTATATTTCCTCAAAGAATTGGCTCAAACTAATAGTCTAATAGTCCTATGAAAAATGCGAGGGGGATTGAGATATTTCAGAAGGTGATTTTGAGAAAGAGACTAAATGATGATGGATGATTCACCAATTATAGTCACTTGGGATATCACTTGCTCTTTTTAGAAGTTCAAGTCCTTGAAACATTACCATGGCCTCTTTTCATTATTCGATGTCATCCGTAGACCCCAATAAAACTCAATTTCTTGTTTTCCTTCTCAATGCTATAAGCAACCTACCCCCTACACCTACCTCCCCTTCTATGCCATTTATTACAAGTTATTGCTACAATGACATATCATTATGATGAGATTTTTGTCCACATTAACAATTATTCTACTCTTTATGAGTGTATGATTGGGTGCATGCGTTGTGAAACTCTCTTTATTAAAATTTTGTAAACAATTATAAAACAAACTGAGTTCATAAAGTATTCTCTAACAAAAAAAAATTATTATTACTTTGAAAGTGTAAGTTTCTTGGTCGATTTGAAATCATTTTCCCTTATATATTAACATCATATAAAAACTCAACTTAATATGATAATATAGTTTTTTTTATCTAATATTAATATTTGATGGAAGTCTTTACACCAATATCATCATCTTTTATTTAATCTTAAAATTAATTATAAATCATCGTAGACTTTATTTGACTTGTCATTGTTATCTATAACTTATTATAATCAAACACTTAATGAGATTTAGTTTCACATTAATATCTATTGTGACATATAGGGATTGAAATTTCTACTTTGTTGCACCGAGAGTAGCGAGGTGCTCTACAGCCTAGTATTGGGGAGATGATGTAACACATAACATTGTGTAACGTTATGTAACATGCCGTTTGGTGCTCTATAGCCCAGCATGGGGGAGAGCTTGTAACACATAACGTTGTGTAACGCTCTGTAACATGTTGTTCTTAAAAAAAAAATCCAATTGATGTCGGCTTAAACAAAAAAAGGGGAGTTGTTGTAACATAACATTGTGTAACGTTATGTAATATGTCATTCCTAAAAAATAAAAATCCAAATGATGTCGACCTAAACAAAAAAGGGGAAATGTTGTAACATGTAACGTTGTGTAATGTTATGTAACATGTCGTTCCTATAAAAGAAAAAATCCAAATGATGTCGGCTTAAACAAAAAAAAAGGAGATGTTGTAACATGTAACGATGTGTAACGTTATGTAACATGTCGATCTTATTAAAAAAATCGTAAACAAAAAGAGTGGAGATGTTGTAACACTTAATGTTATGTAACATGCAGTTCCTCAAAAAACAAAAAATCTAAATGATGTTGACCAAAAACAAATTATATTGATTTCATCTTAAACTTAGATTAAGCTTGAAATCAAATATCTTAAAAGTGTAATTTTTTTCTTAATATGTGAAAAATCTATGTTGATTTTATAAAAGTTGAAGATTGAAATTTATTTTAAGAATTGAAATCGTAGAAGTTGAAATTTATTTTAAGAGTTGAAATTGTATTGTGGGATTTGGTTTCACATTCACATCTACTCTGCTATACTCTATGATGGTTGGAAATTTCCACTGTACCATACTATACTTTATGATGGTTGAAATTTCCACTCTACTATATAGGGTTGAAATTTCTTTACAAGGGTTGAAATTGTTGGCATGGAGTCTATGTCGTGTGAAGGTTTCATTGATTACTGGGCATGTAAGTCAAATTCCTCAACGATGTTGTGATTGCTTCCCTGACCGATTTCCCATTGCATTGCCTCCATGACATTCATTCAACAATGTATTCATATTCAACGTTGGCCTGCTTGCTTTCTTTGTGGAAACTGGTGGCCTGCCCTACAAAATGCAATATATTCGGGGATGGCCTTCACAATCAAACATCTGCAGCGGCCAGACTGAGGCCTCTTGGGTTCTCTCACCATCCCAGTCCTTCATTGAAATTCAATTCCAATTCCAATTTCAATTGGTGTAGTGCTGCAGGAGCCTATTGCTATTGCTGTTATCATTTCCCATGACAAAATCCCAGACAGGTTCCCTCCATGGGAAACAATGGGGATCTGTTACTGCCAAACCCACTGTAACACCGCAGGTCGAGGCTACAAAGCTCAAGCACATTGAAATTCGTACTACATTTGTTCAGACAGACACCAGTAGCTTCAGGGAGCTTGTGCAAAAACTCACAGGCGTGTCAGATGATTCAGAAGTGGGGGAATTCAAATTCCCCACCACCATGCCTGCAAAATACGCAAATTCAAATGCAGCAGAGTCTGGATCAGTGTTGCAATATGGACATTCTGCTTTCAACAAGAGCGGGATTGAAGTAGGTCCACGGAAATCGGCCTTCAAGCTCCATGAGAGAAGACAGTGCCCAACAAAATTACAGATTAAGTTGGGTCTCCATGGCACTAATCCTCATAGATTATTACCAGGTGAGGTCTTATCTCTTCCTCTTCCAGCTTTGATTCCCAGCCCAATTACTCCACTTGGGCCTGATCGATTTACTTCAAATCATTGCACTGCATATAGTCCAAATTCTACTCCTTCCTGCAATCAATCCAGTTCTACAGATCCCCCGGAGGAGAAGTCCATAGCAGGAGAAGGATTTTGTTTCCAGCCTTTACCCAGTCCGAGACATGGTAAAATTGAGCCAGAATTGCTCTCTCTATTCCCTCTGCATTCTCCTAGAAGGAAAGAAGGAGAATATTAATGTGGAACAAAAACCCAACAGATAATTTTGCTACCCTAAGATAGTATTGTAACAACATATAGATAACAGCCATAAGCCAAGAAGGGCAATGCATAAATTGCTTATATGTATTCCCACACCTGTGATCTTACAGATGAAGTGGGTGGTTTTGCAAAAGCAGTGACTATTTAGTTCGATTTCCACAGACTTTTATGTTTTCCACAGACTTTTATGTAAAATCCTTGTCTCATTGCTATCTGATCCTTCATCACATTGCTGTTGTATCTAATGAAGCATCTTGGGATCATGAACAAAAGCTTGCTGCTTTTGAAATCTGCTTGCATTAGCTGTTACATTGGTGATTTTTGAGTGCAAGTTACATAATTTTGCTGAGTTCTTTGTATCGTCTAAATTGATGCAGCTTTCTGTACTTGTGAAAATCATTGAATTGATTTTGAGTCTGGTGTATTGGACCAAAAACTTACAAAGAGCACACTTGATGTTTCCATTTGCCTGGTCTATGTCAATATTTCTGAAAAATGTTGAAAAAGGTTTTGTTCTCTGCATTTAGCTACTTCTTTTGGGGAACTCTAGCCTTTGCCAACAGAAATCAAGGCTACTTAAATATTTTCTTGTGATTATTTTCCTATCTATTGCATTGATGCTACTGGTTCTGTATCCCAATTAAACTAGCTTCTTATTTGTTTAGAATCTTATTGGATAGTAAACAACCTGTTTCTTTTTGGCAAACAATATGTTCCCCGTAACTGTCAGAGATGAGGCTTTCCACATCTGACATTATATGTGCCAACCTCTATACTCATTAATGTTGCACTACAGGATGCTTATTGCTTGCCCTCTTTTGGAATGTACCAACTTATTAATCAAAATGCACAAAACCACCAAAACTGTTATTGAATGAATGCTTCCCAAAGGTGAAAGAAAAGACAAAGATCATAACAAAGCTAGAAGTGGTAGCAGAGGAGGTAAGCTATCTAGGCAACCATTTCTTCATTTGTAAATTTTTAGGTGCCTGGCCCTTGCAAAAACCATTAAGGGCATAGAGCTCCTACAATTGACACCTAAAGGGAGAGTATAATTCTTTGTACAAAAAGCCTTTCCTTGTACTATTCATTAACATTGAGGACAAAAGAGAATATTTCAGGGACGATTTATATTTGTAAAATTGTAGGATTGCATAATAATTAATGGACAGTAGGATTTAACCTGACGTATGATTCCTCACCACCTGCAACAGTTTGGATCCATTTGTATTTTTTCCCATTGGAATTCTGGAAACAAGAGGTTTAAGAACAAAAATAGAACCTACTGGGGGAGTATGATTAGTTGAGGCTTGACTGGAGAAAGGGTTGAAAATTGAAATAATCCCTCCCAGAAAGAGGATCTGATTTTAATTGCAGATTTTGTTATTACAGGGAGAGAAGTGAGGTACATTTACAGTGCAGGATGGAAGAGATCTATATGAGTATGACCACTGATGTCAAATCATGGAATGTTAGGACACTAATTGTGGATGAAATATGGGACTTTTGCATACTATTTCACTTATTCAACGCTTAAAATTAAATAAACATTACAAAATTACACCAAACATATCTTGCAAGACTCAAAATCCATTTCAATCAACTATCAATTACAACCTGACCCTTTTATGAATAAAGATAATACGCCATTTCTAGTAGTTGAACTAGAAGTGCATGTGCCCATAGTTGCATGTCTGGTGGTGAGTGTAGGTACAGACTGGTGTTTCGTTTGCACCTTAAAATTCACTTAAAAAATCCAGTAGGGAACATATATAATAAGCAAAAATGTAAAATAAAAATAAGTTTTTAGCTTTTTATAGGAATTTTTTCCTTGGACTTGGATTATATAATTTGTTCAACTCACAAAAGGTGCTGGAGTTTGATTGGCAAAATGCTCATCATGGTCCATTTTGTTTATCAAATATGATCAATATTTATTGCTAACTGTCAAGAAATACAAATAAATTTTCGTTCATTTTGCATTTGCTTGATTCTTGCAACAAATGATGTCAAGCCCAGTGTTGCAGGGAACACTCCTATGGGTCTCACTCGTGCTTTGAAAGCATGGTAGGAGCATGCTCCTGACTTGCAATTTTTCGGTGTTGTTTTTTCTTCTTTTTCTTTGCCTTTATATGACCTTCTACATCTCTCTTCTCATTTTTCTGTTGACTAAATTATGCAAGATTTCATTCGAACTGTCACTTGTGAGCCACCAAATTACTTCAACCTGCTCTCATGACCTCGTCTCCGCATCAAAGACTCTTAGAGCCTTCTGTCAATGTTCAACTTGACCTCTGCAAGTCAATTTTGTACATGGGACATCATCGTCCGGCCATTCACATTGTCAATTTGCAGAATCTAGATGTTTTTCTACTTTCTAGCTATCAACCATATTCGGATCGACCCTACCAGACAAACCATAGGATGCAAGAGCATCTAGTTGAGCCAGAGAGAATCAACACCAAGAAGGAGGAAGTTGGTTGCGAGAGAAAGTGAGTTTCAGAGGAGCAAGAGAAGTGGCACTGCAGTGATTAGATGCCCAAGATGAAGGATATCAAAGTCTAATGATAATTTTTTGAGTTAGAAGATCCCGATGGCGAGGATAAGAGTCCAAGGTTGAAGATAGCGTGTATCCAGACAAAGCACAAGAGGAGTGGAATCTCCAGAAGAGAGGAAGCCTAGGAGAAGAGAGGGCCAACAGATTGGAAAGCCGATATAGTTCAAAACATAAGCTGTAATCTTACTCATGATAAAGGAGACCGAGTAGACTCTTTTGAATGATTGCTGTAATTTTAATTTGTATGTTTGAATACATTTCTATTCTTTGCACAGAGAGTAAGGTGCTCCATGTCTTCTCATAAAGTAAATTAAAACAAGTATTTGGACCTCTGAAAATTTTAAGATAAAAAAAAAATTTGCACCTCAAGAAATTGGATCTCTCTCGATATTTGATAGATCCAGGTTTAAGATATATCTATGTTGGTTATTTCTTGATCCAAGTAATCTATATAGTGTGAATCTAGGTGTATTGAGCCTGAGTTGGGACATTACACTACTTAGTACCCAATTTTGCTCTAAGAGTAAAAGTCAAACCACATAATAACTATTTTGTATTTTTTACAAAGTAGATTGCAAACTTGTAATGTTTTATGCGATTGAAAGAAACCCTAAAGGTGCAATTCTTAATAGTTTTGAGAATTAGAGGGTAAGAATTAACATGTGAGACTTGTATTTCACTCCCCACACACACATAAGTGGATCAAAGTTTACCCTCTTGTCATCCTTAAAACCGGGCACTAATCATTATGGCTATGGCCACAATTTTTGTCGAGGGCAATAGCTCGAATACTAAGGAGGTACGTTTCACACTCTCCCCACTCAAGTCCACATCCCCAATGAGACATTGGCACGTTGTGATAATGCTAGAAGGGTAGGCTTCCCTAACAGGACATCTCAACCCTTGTTAAGCCACAAGTTATTGGTATATCTGGCTTACGAACTATTGGAATACTCTTGGGTTATAGTGGCAAACATTGACTTTGACCTAGGCCTTGCCTAGGTAATCCCAACGAGTTACCGATTCTCATGACTTAAAAAAAAAATAATCATAGTGATCTCAAGAAGAAGTTGAAGATGTGGTATAAACCAAGAAAATACAAAAGTTGAGAACAAGAATCAAAGAGTCAGAGGAAAGACTACACAATCGAGACCAAAATCCAATAGTTTAGAGGCAAAACATGAAGAAGAACAAGAAAATAGGTAAGAAGGAGATGTCACAACTTAGTTGATCGAAGCTTTGGAGAGAAAAACAAGAGCCGAATTTGAAGTCTCATCTTATGATGGAAATAAAAAAGAGGAAGCATTGATAGATTGGATACGTGAGAAGGAAAGTTATTTAAGGTGAAGTTTCACTATTACTATGTTGAGAGAAAATGTAGTTATTTGGGGGAATTTTGTGCTATATGATAAGTTAACCAAAACAAGAAGAAGGTTAGGACTCAGAGAGGTGGTATCCAAGAGGTGGTATCCAAGATGATGAAGAATTTTATTTAGTAGATTATACCAGTGCTTTTCAGATAGATGCAAAAATTATGACAAAGAGACCAAAGTTTGCAGCAAGAGTATACAAAGGAATTCTATCCAATTCTATTTGACTAGACCTTGATGAAGACGAAAACTAAAGAATTTTGAGGTATGTGAATGGGTTGAAGTTTGCAGTCCAAAAAGAGATGAACTTAGATAGGCGTAGTGAAAGAAACCCATTAGTTGGCACTATGAGTAGAAAAAAAGTTATCATGCAAACATAAGACAATAAATGCTAGTATAGGAAGAGGTGGTCAATGTAGGAGGAGTTCAGCACTATGCACAAACTATTCGCAAGAAGAGAAGGATGACAAGTAAGAGGAAGGTAGTGCATCAAGCAAAACTCAATGAGAATTCTGAGGTAGAGGTTGGGGTCAACAAAAGAAAGATTTATTCTTACATGTTACCTCCCAAACTTGCACTACAACATACCTCTCCAAAGGCTGATATACATGATCCAACAACTTTCCTCCTTTTCTACCATATAGATCGCATGTCATAGCCTGAAGCAACAAGGAATTAGAAGGTAGGTCCAAGATAAGCTTGCAAAAAAATTATCCCCTCTCTTTGTTTCCCTCTATCAAACCTCCACATGATGTATGCCATAAAAAAATCAGATCTAGATAAACAAATCAGTTCATGATTTAGGGCTTGCTGCTCTCTTTTGGAATGCTGAAAAATGTTGCTAGATATCGATGATCGTGTATGATGTTCTAAATTTATTGTATCCCCAAAAAATACCCCCTTGCCAACTTTTTGTATATATAAAGGGTATGAGCTGAAGATATCAGTGGATGGAAAATTTTTGCGTACATGATGTGATGAAAATGATTATTGTGTTGCAAAAATATGCCCGGTTGCTCAACAATAAAAAATGCATCATATACCTCAACATATTTAGGTTGTCCAATATGAAAGAAACTAAGATATGCAATGTCCTTTTCATGCATCACCATCCCTGTCATATATGGGATTTCCATGAATAAACTTGCAATCAATGTTCCATCTATGTTTCATAATCACAAAAAAAATGCCCACACCATCATCCTCTTGGCTGCCATGTTTCTCATCGCATTAACTAGTGGGATCACTTGCAATTTCTTATTCTTTCAAGGGTTTCTCTACAACATCTATCATTTTCAAATTATCAAGTGATTCAACACCAAATTCAAACTTTTGAAAAGGAACATAACCTACCAATCCCTTGTCTTGGATGGAGGATTTGGATGCTTGAGTGTCTTCATGCAAATGTACAACATCATCACAACATGCTTCTTTCAAAGCAAGATAAGTTGACAGTCTTCATTGGAAACTTCACCATCAAAATATTAATGAGGTGTTGTAACAAGTTTTTCAGGGACTTCATCAATCTGCCTAAAATTCCCCCCCCCTATTGGAGTATGTGAAGGGTGTGTGCTTGGAAAGCATAACTAGGCTCCCTTTGAGACAACAAAGGCATGGAGAGCCAATACTCAGCTAGAACTTATTCACAATTATCTATGTTCGATGAACAAACCATCACTAGAAAGTGCGAGGTATATTTTAACCTTCATTGATAATTTTTTCAAGTACACTTGGGTATATTTCTTTAAGAATAAGAGTCGTGTCTTTGAAAAGTTCAAGGAGTTTAGGCAATGGCTGAAAATAAATACGGTTTGACTTATGAACTATTTAAGATCAAACAATGGTGGAGAATATGTGGGTCTATTATTTGAAAACTATCTATCACAAAATGGAATCTATTGGGAAATATCTGTATCTCACACACTTCAGCTGAGAATGGAGTTGTAGAAAGGAAAAATTGGACTTTGGTGGAAATGACACATTGTTTGCTTCAGACCAAAGATTTGTCAACTAGCTTCTAGGAGGAAGCTATCTATTGTTCAAACCATCTATTGAACCTTATTCTAACTAAATTTGCGCTTAATATGACTCCAATTGAGAAATGGAGTGGAAGGAAACCATCATTCAATCACCTTAGAACATTTGGATGGCATAGGTGCACATTCCAGATGGCCACAAAAAGAAATTCGATGTAAAGAGTCATGCTTTCATCATGATGGGATATTATAAAGAGTCAAAGGCATATATATTGTTTTATCCAATTAAACAACATATCATCATTGAAAGGGATGTTATGTTTGATGAAAAGATCCCAGGTATTAAAATATTGAATTCCTCTTTTGGTTTGATGAGCATTGATCCTTCTAAAATTGTGATATGATCAACTAAACCCTATTTTGGAGTTTCAACTGAATAATTGACTCACCTTCATGTTTCAATTGGTAGTCAACCAGTGACTATGGAATCTACTACCGGATTTGGAACCCCTGATCGAGCTTCTACTAGATTGTTCAATATAGAAAATTCTTCGTCTTAGAATTCTTGTCTACCCCATTGTGTTGCTAAGACAAGTGAAGCTACTAGAGTTGATGCAAGAGATATTAATTATTTAAGGAAGACTAGAATTCAAAAACAATGTGGTAGTGTTTATCTAATGGCATGTGTGCTAGAGGCTTGTGATCTAGATACATATGCAGATGCACATGGCCAACCTGAATGGGATAATGCTATGGATGAAGAATATCATTCCTTAATGAAGAATAAAACATGGGATTTAGTTCCTTGACCACAAGGAAAGAATATAGTGAAATGCAAGTGGATCTACAAGACCAAATTCATATCTCATAGTATTGTTGAAATACATAAGACTTGTTTGGTTGCAAAGGATTTTTCTTATAAAAAAAGGCATCAATTACACTAAAATATTTTCCCATGTTGCAAAGATGAACTTAGTTCGATTGATTCTTTTACTTGTTTCTTGACTTGGATGGGAGGTACATCAGATGGATGTCAAAATTGATTTTATTCATGGCGATCTGACTGAAGAAATCTATATAGAGCAACCCTCTAGTTTTGAGAAGGATTCTTTGTCAACTGCAAAAATCCTTGTATGGTTTGAAACAAGCTCCTAGGGATTGGTATGAGAATATTGATCATTTCTTTATCAATCTTGGTTTCAAACATTCTGAATTAGATCATAGGATCTATGTTTTACATGTAAATGGTGAAACCTCAATTGTCGCATCATATGTAGATGATTTAGTCATTATTGGTAGCAATATAAAGCTAATATTGGGTTTGAATAAATAATTAGTTGATTCCTTTGAAATGGCTAACCTTGGTCTCTTACATTTATTTTTTAGCATTTGAGTTCTACAAATGGATGGTGATTGCTTATTTCTCAACCTAACTATGTAATGGATCTTTTGCAAAGTTCCAAGATGAGCAATTATAAAGTCTGTGCTACAACTTTCTAGTCGAGAGTAAAGTTGACGAAGCAATATGACTTACTGTGAGTCGATGTGACTTGTTATCAACAAGTGATTGATGATCTCATTTATTTAACTCACGGTGGACTCGATATTTCCTTTGTTGTTAGTGTGGTTTCTCAGTTTATGTAGGATCCTCGAGAAAGTCAATAGAAGGCTGCAAAGAGAATTTTCCATTATATCAACGACACTTATTAACTTGGCATAAATTATGGCACCAATACCATAAACACTTATCAATAACGTTGACTTGGAGTGAGCTTAGTACAATGATGACATGAATTCAATAAATGGGTATGTGTTTCATCTTGGTTCCAAACCCTTGGTTTGGTCATGCAAGAAGAAAAAGGTGAGCTCTCTTTCAACCACATAAGTTGAATATAATGGTGTAGTTAATGCTAGCACATATGCATTATGGATTTGATATCTCTTAGGTGAGCTTGGTTTTTCAGTTGACCCAACGACGAAAATCCTTTCTGATAATCAAAATGCAATACAAGTTGTTGACAATCATGTTGACACAACAAAATGAAGCATGTGGAGCTTCATGCTCATCACTTAAGACAAATGATACAATATTCTATTGTCAAATTCATCTATAGTAAAATTGATGATTAGATTGTTGATATATTTACGAAGCCTTTACCAGAAAATAAGTTTGTCAAACTCCAGGCTATGCTTGGGCTTCAGGAAGTTGCAATTATGGGGGTATACAGAAGTAATTTCACCTCATGAATCTCCATAATGATGTGTTTATGTAGGGGTGTTGGAATAGAAATCCTTGCTATTTCATCACATGTCTAGATCTTTTGGAGATAGGTAGTCGACTAGAAGATTCTATTGAGTGGTCGTCTAACAGGTTAACTAGGATCTCAACTGGTTGAATCGGCCGAATGATGGATATGTCAACTAACCAACCAATTGGCTAGGCATTGGAATAGAATCATTGACTATGGCACAAACATGGTAGAAATCAAGGAGACCCTTATGTTATATGACCCAATTATGTGGACACATTCCTTCTCACTTCAAGGCAAATGGTTACATCTAGGTGCTATGAAAGAGAAGCCATGATGATAAATCATATGGTGAATTATAATGAGGAACAATGGATTTTGATGTATTCTTGACTATAAGTTGTTTTGGCTTTATAAAGGATATGAGATGACTTTCATTGACAAATGTATGGCATCTCTTCACATTGGTGAGTATATAGATGAGATTTGTGTGATATGATTCTTGTGGACACATCTCACTTATTGTTGGGGAGACAATGATAATTTGATCATTGAAAAATACATGATGGGAGGAAGAAAAAATATACCATCATGAAGGATGGAAGAAAGTCCCAGTTGTTTCCCATGAAGGATGAAGACCCAAGGAAAGTATCACTTCTGGTAATAAAATAATTTTCACCACTATGAATGAGACTAAAGAGTGTTATGCAGTTGTTACTAGGAAAATGGCAGAAGACCATTTTGACGAATGAGAGACAAGTACATAGACGAAAATGAATGCAAAAAGATGTGATAAAATTTTGTTGGATGATTTCCATATATTGTGAGAGAGGGTTTTCCAAATTAAATTCCACCGAGAAGGGATAATGTACATGAAATAGTGGTTTGTAAAAAATCTTTGATATTCCACTAGTTGGCTCATTAGAACAGATCTAAAATCTAATGTTAACACATTGAGCCTATGCTTAACCGCATGGTGATTTTTCTTATATTTAGTATTTTATGGAAAAAAAACATATCACATAACTATTAAAATTACATGAAATAAGAACAAAAACACCAAAGCAAAGAATAATAATGGAAATCCATGAACACAATATTTACCTTGAAGAAACCTAGTGTGGGTAAAAATTAATCTAGCAAAATGAAGGACTATGGATTTATTCTTAAGAGTGTACAATGAAAATACAAAGATCACTAAGCCCACTTTGGAGCTATAAGATGTTATGGCTTGCTACAATACCCCACATATTTCTCTTTCCCCTACATTAGGGTATGAACCACAAAAATCGCTACAATAGGAGTTGAACCCTTTCTCCCTTTTTAGCTAAGGTTTTACTACCTTTTTTTTAAATATTAGGATTAGAGTTCTTGACACTCTTGATTCTTATATATATTATTGGAAATACAAGTACTGGCTCCACATGTGAAAGATGGATGTGGCTTCGACATGGCACTGAAGTGGATAGACTAACTATCCACTAACCAAGAGTGTAACTTTTGCATACTAACTTTGTTTCTTTAATGTAATATACCATTATAAATATTTTGACAAGATGTATATCTAAGAAAATAAAAACCTTCCATCTATTTGGACCCGGAAGACGCTTGGAAATGCCTAAAACATGCTCTAAAAGTGCAAGGTATAAAATTGGAAAATATAGGTTTTGTTCCAAAAATATCTCTACAAGTTCATGACTCTAAGTCTCCTACTCTATAAAATAATTTTAGAAGGAATATCATTGTGATGATCCATTTTGTATCATTCTTCCCCATTTGGAAGATATATCTTCTTCCAAAGAAACAACGTGTTAACCATATATTTTGACTGATACAAGTTCCCCAACTTTTCCCATAGCTTCTTTGCAATGTCTTTTCCCGAAACATTCAACAATACAGAGTCTACTAAGAAAATTCGAATTGTACTCCTTTCCTTTATGTCGATCTTATTCCAGTCTTCCTTTGACACACCCTTCGATGTCGTTCCCGGGGGTCGACTACAATCCATTGTTCTTGATCTACAAGGAGATCCTTCATCTTAAGCTACCAAAGCTTAAAAATTTGTCCATTAAACTTCTCAATTTCTATCATCAATGTGTTAGTCATTCTAACTATAAAGCAACACTTCTGGAAGACTCCTATTGTAATAGGTATTCCCCTAGATCCAAGACCAAGCCAAAACCCTCAACAACAAAGGCGTCCACCTACATCCAAATACAACTCCGATACCAACTGTTGGGTTCTTAATATCGATTATAACAGGTTTACAAATTGATTAAATAGTTAAACCAAAATACATTAACAACGGCATACACACCACAACACATTTCACATAAATTACCCTGGAAACCTCTCTTCTGGAGGAAAACCATCAAATTAGCGAGCTTTGCTTATCTATTAATCAAGCACCCCAAAAACATGTGTTTACAATCGTGACTGTCTAGACCACAAATCACACGTCATTACATGATCATGATACACATTACTTCTCATAGTCTTGTACATCATGCATAACCATTACATGTTATTTATAGATGCAATACAAGAAATTACTCATTAATGGAAATCCATAACTTCCTAACCACTTTCAGTTATTCTTTTATAGTCAACTTGACAAGGTTAACTTCAGTTGATTTTCTATTGAGATTTATGGTCGTTGAATCGACTTCTCGTTGATCAATTGTTTTCCTTCGACCGAACAACTATTCTAATCGGTTGGCCAGCCATAATTCCATCGTCTGTCACCTTCAAATCCTGTCAAATTATACCGATCAAATTGTCAAATTTTCCAATCTATATACATGCAAAGAATATAACATTTCCAACACTTACCTACCACTTTATAAAAAAAGCATGGAAGTCTAGGTCTATAGTGGTGATCCACTCTTCTATCAAGCAAACAAATGGGGTGAGGAATTTATAATAGGCCTCTAGAGAAAAACAGTTGAAAGAAGAAATAGCTTTCTCCTTTGGATTCTTGATTAGCCTGTTGTCTGCATCCTTGATCAACTTGTTGTCTACATCAACTTTAGGGAGGATCCAGGAGATGAATTCAACACGTTGGAAGAGAGAAGGTCTAGCAGATACTCTATGGAGCCCTAATTTTTTGATATTTTGATACACTACCAGGTCATCTACATCTTTAGGTGGAATAGTCAGGAAATGATCATGCTTCAAAATTTGGTAAAATCCCTCCCCAATTGAGCGAAAGATCAGCATTGGTGTTGTTATCGGTGTCCCCATAATTCGTTCGGACTATTGTTTCCCCCTCGTCCTCGAAAGAAGACACATGGACCATTTTTTCTTTGGACTTGATCCTCGGTGTAATCCATCTCATTCTCCTGCAATTCATCATCATCATAATCCATGACAAACAATGTGTTAATGGGTTAGCAATCCAAACAAGGACAATGTAAAAGGGGCGAGTCTTCAGTTCTTGGCATTGGTTTGTTTAGTGGGGATATGGCTCAATACCGAAGTTGTTATCCTAGATAAATTAGCACCGCGAGAAGATTACTATGGGTCACCTTCAATAGGAGGGTGTGAAGGTCCAACCTTGTGTGGAAAATTAAACTAGGAACCAATAGTAGGGGCTTCGAAGGATACAATCTTCAAGGCTAGGGTAATATAATTGTTGTTTTGCACCCTAGCAGCAATCTTCCTTTTGAATTGACACTAAATGTCCCTAGACTCAAATTATGACTAGGGGTGAGGGCAAGGGTGTTTCTTTTCAATGTGTGATAGACAAGGAGCTATTTAAATTGACAAGTGGGGTGAAGAGGGGCTTACATGTTGAGCAATTACGTAGATGATGATGAGGTGGCTCTTTCTCCCTTTGGCTAGATCTCCTTATGCACCTAAGTGCCTTGGATACTCCGTCAAATCGAGGGGGAACAAGTGTAAACAATGGATTTGAAACAATGGTCTATCCCTTTTAAAACAAATAGTGATGGCACATGTGAGGGGTTGGGATCAACTTTCCTTTGTTTTATTTTTAAATTTTATTTTAAGTTTGGGAATTAGGGTAATGTTGTCTTAGGATACTAGAAGCATACCTCCCTAACACATCTTCTCCACATCTCTCTAACTCTTCGATACGATCAAACTAGTCAAGTGAAGGGGAAATCTTCGACGTCATAGGCTTCTACATCGCCAAGGTGTCGAAGGACTAGAGAATTTACCCATCAGAAAATCGACGATCTGAGCCTCTATTGGAGCAATGAATCCTATGAAAAATCATCAGGATGTGGGAATTGATATGTCAACGACTGAGTCTAAATTGCTATGTAATGTTCCCTTCACCCAATCCGACCAACAGGAGGGGACATTAATTGATTTCGGGCTAGCAAATTTCCCCATAGCTAAATTATGATTTCATAATATTTAAAAGACATGTGCAGATGCATAAATAACATACACATTAGAAATAAAATCTAAATACATACGATCTAGCAATCATATACAAACTCAATCATCACATGCAACAAATAAAAAACATTACACAATGAAATAGAAAATAATACATCTTTACCCAACGCAAATCCAAGCAATTGGCTATGTAAGAGTGATTTTCCACCCAAACGTAGGCTCTCTGTCTAGCATATACTCTTTTTGTTGAGAGACCACCCCCAAGTCGAGATATGAGGCCACCAGGGCAAAGGAAACACCTACAGGATTCTCTCTCTCGTCCGACAACCCGTTCTTCTCTCTATGCTCAGCCAAATTCTCATACAGAGCTCTACAGGGATCTCACTAAGCCTTCACATCCTCGCCTCCCACGTTACCTTCCCCACACAACACCCTTCTAGGCTCAAGCATCCCCTTCACTGATCCACAATTCTCTTGGGAAACCCATCTTGCTTGGTGCTTCCAGTGTGTGCATAGAAGGAGGCCAATATGATGCATGCTATTGGAGAACTACCTGTAGCCTTAATATGTGGATTTGCAAGATCCTATGAGCAAAAAAAATCAATGGGTAAGGGTTCCTAGATTTCCCAACCTCTGCGCTCACCTACAACCATCTATTTTCCCTTCCAAATCTGCAGTGTTGTCTCTAATTTCGAATTTTTGGGTTTCACAGTCTGGCAATGGTCATGCACAACAATGGGGAGCTCTGCATAGTGTAGATCTGTATGAGAGAGTGATAGAAATGAAGGTTGACTCCATGTGATATGAGATAATGGTGAAAATACAACTGACATAGCTTCTGACCGTAGAAGAAAGGAATCCTAGCAGTTGTAGTCTGACTTCTTGCAGTTGACAGAACTGTCACAAAAGTGCAGTCGTCCCCATGCTTCAATAACTGCATGAGGTGATTTTTCCCACCAACCTCACACATGCATTCGATGATTGGAAATAGTCAAAAGAAGGTGATTGGCTCATTTAATTCACATGGAAAAAATAGGATGAGTTCTAAGGTTGACACTTGGCAGCAAGTATTTAATTTCCCATAGGCCCCCTTTCCTCTTCACCTCTGGTGGAATCATAGCCCCTGTAGTGATCTTTACATAGCCATGTTGAACCATTTTATTATTTATGCCACATAATATTTACATAGATTTCGAGCTAGCATGACAAGCCAACCATTCGTTCCAAATGAAAATATATACATCATACATGCTATCCATTCACTAGTCGGGTCTTGGCCTTGAGCTCCGCACTAGGAATACGTACTAGCATATTTACATCATTTACATAATTTGGTTAAATACATTCCAAGTCAAAACTAGGGCTATTACAAATGAAACATCAGTGATAAAGGGTCCTACCATGTCGACGTTTTGGTGATTTAGGAACTTAGGCTCTTGACGATTTAGAGGAAAGGGCCCAAGCACAAGTGTTTTTCTATGCTAAGCAACTATGCCTCCGAAGTTCTAGATGGATAAGGACCTAAAGCATTGAGTGTTTGTAGAGTTATAGGTTAATTGCCAACGTTTCGAGGGATTGGGGTTGAACTTGTTGATGTTTCAGCAAGTGAGGCTTAAAACCAGCTTAAGTTTCATGGAGTTAAGAGGCCAAGATGTCAAAGTTTCCATGAAAAGGTAGCCAAAATGTTGATCTTTCGCCACGTTATATGGTTAAGGGGAAATTTTTTTGACAAGTTAGGAGCTTAGGATCCCGACATTCAACGAAGTAGGGGCCTTTCAAAGTGGGTTTTGCAAGGAAGTTTTCATCGTAAAATCTAAGCATTTTTATTCTTCATCCTTCAAGGTGCCCAAGATAGTTTAGGAGTGGAATAAACTAAGGTTTCTTTTAACATCCAAATCAATTTAAGTTTGGGGGATTAGGACTAGCCTATTCACTCCTATCTCTTCAACTTTTGAAGGATGAATTGCTTAGATAAGAAAAAATGGTACGGGGGACTCTTCATTATATCCAAGTGTGTAACATGTTGAAAAGAAAAGTAAAAGGGAGTAATATCAAAATGGTCCAACAAAACATACCATACCAAGACTATATTCAAGTTGTAATTGCAATGGTGTCATTAAGGGAATAAGAATATGGACTAGTGGCCTTTAACTCGAGATTTCAATTGGGACCCCAAGCTGCATAACTTGGGGTGCTGTTGAGAGCTAAACAACTACATACATACATTTTAGTATATTATTATGCCTACTTAACTAGTCAAATAGGGTGACTACAACACTACCTCCACCTACTCTAGGTAGTCAAAATGCTTTTATGGGATGCTACATTACAAAGGTATGTGTGATGTTCATGAATATTGGGAATGCTATATTCTTTGCATGTAAATCAATTGGAAAATTCGACAGCCAATTGGTATTAGTCAACTGGATTTAGAGGTGACAAACTGTGGAAGTCTGGTCAACCGGTTGACTGGAATAGTTGTTTGGTCAAAGGCAAATGGTTGGTCGACAAGAAGTCGATGGAATGAGCAAAATCTCAATGGGAAATCGACCAAAGCTGACCCAGTCAAGTCAACCATAACATAATAATTGAATGTGGTTAGGAAGCTATGGATTGTCATTAATGAACAATTGGTTGCATTGCATCTATAAATAAGATGTAATGGCTATGCAATGAATCATGGCATAATATAATGAAGTGTGATTTGTGGTCTAGCAAATCACGGTTTTAAACAGATGTTTTTTTAGTGTTTGATTAATAGATGAGTGGGAAGCTCATTGGTTTGTTGGTTTTCCCCTAGGAGAGGGGTTTCCATGGTAACTTATGTTTATTGTGTTGATGTGGTGTGTGCCGTTGTTTTATGTCTAATCATGTTTAAGTATATGAATCAATTTGCAAACCTATTATAATTGGTATTAGAACCAACAGTTAGTAAAAGAGTTGTATTTGGTTGCAGGGGGATGCCTTTGTTGCTAAGGGTTTTGGCTTGGTCCTAGATATGGTAAATACCAGTTACAATAGGAGATTTTTGGAAATGTTGATTCATTATTAGAATGGATAGCATGTCGAGGATATAAATTGAAAAGTTTAATGGGAAAAAATTTGAGCTTTGGAAGCTTAAAAAGGAGGATCCCCTTGTAGATCGAGAGCAATGGGTTGCAGTGGACCCATGAACGACTCTGGATAGTGTGTCAAAGGAATAATAACAAAAAATATACAAAAAGGAAAGGAGTACAACCCAACTTTGTTTAGTAGATTCTATATTTTTGAATGTCTCGGGAGAATAAACTACAAAGAATTTATGGGAAAAGTTGGGAAACTTGTACTAGTCAAAATCGTTGGTCAACAAGTTGTTTATTCAGAAGAAGCTATATATTGTGAGGATGGGTGAAGCTGACTCAATCACAGAGCACCTAAATGCAGTCAACATTATGATCAGTCAATTGTTGGTTGTGGATATTAAAATCATTGAGGAAAAATCCATCAGTCTATTGTGTTCTTTGTCAGATTCATGGGATAGCGCGGTTGTGGCTATTGGAAGCAATAAAACCACATTGAAGATTGATGATGTGGTCACATATCTATTGTCAGAAGAGATGAGATGAAATAACATAGAAGGATCGACCCACGACACCTTAACAATAATAGGTTGACCAATAGACAGAGGAAAAGGGAAAACCTCGGGTAGAATATCGAAGTCGAGGGGTAGATCTAAGACCAGATCCTATGGTCTAGCGACACAAACTCGTTGGCGATGTAGTAAATTCGGGAATTATAATTGCAAGTCGACGAAAGTAGAGAAAGGAAAAGGGCCCAAGGAAGGTCATTTGACTGATGGTAAGTCGTCACAAGAAGAGAAAGGCAATGTGTATTTGGCCTCCACAAGTACACAGTTGGACTACGACTCTTGGCTAATTGAATTTGGTGTGTCATATATCATATGGAACCCCACAAAGAATGGTTGTGTGAGTATGATAATATAAATGGTGATGATGTCCTACTGCAATATTATTCATCAACTAGGATAGTTGGACGAGGCAAATTTTGACTAAAATTGAAAGATGGAAGAATAGGAACGCTTCTAGGAGTACTGCATGCATATCCCGAGTTTGGATCGAAACTTCATCTCGATAAGTAAGATGGGGAATGCAGATATGTAGTCTGTATTTGAGAAAGATACATGCAAGATGGTGCAAGGAGCAATGGTATTGATGATAGGAGTTCATAGTGGAACCTTGTACAATCTCTTGGGAAGAATATGCTCCAACGAAAGTGCTAATGTGGTCTGTCTTGAGTCCGATGGCATATATTCTTGTCTAGTTGACTTCACTATGTTGTGGCATCAGCGAATGGGACATATAGGACAGAAAATTCTTCATGCTATGCATAGTAAAGGTATGGTAAAAGGTATCCCTAACTATCTTGAAGAAGTTGACTTCTATGAACATTATATTTATGGAAAACAAAGTCATGTAAGGTTCTCATCTTGTGCTACTAGGGATAAGGATATATTGGAGTTAATACATAATAACGTGTTTGGACTTCTGTTGATCCCTTCACTAGGAGGATATTGATATTACGTATACGTCATAGACGATTTCTCTAGAATGAGATGCTTGTATTCTTTGAGGAAAAAATATAAGGTTTTTGAGAAGTTTCAAGAGTTCAAATCTCTTGTAGAGAATAAGACTATTGGTAAGAAAATCAAGGTGTTGAGAACTGCTAATGGAGGAAAATTTTGTGGGAATGTGTTTGACCAGTTGTGTAGATAGCATGGTATAGATCGAAAAAACAAAAGTCCATACATGCCTCCATAGAACAGAGTTGCATAAAGAATGAACAGAACGTTGATGGAGAAAATGAGGAACATGCTCAGTGGTGCAGGAGTTGCACAAGAAATATGGATAGGGATAGTCGACACAACATGTTACCTCATGAATAGGTCGTTGTCGGCGAATTTGATTGTCGAGACTGCATATGAGGCATGGGATGGTAAAAATCCCTCTCTTACACATCTCAAATTTTTTGGGTGTGAAGATTTTGTGCATATCCCAAATGAGAAAAGAACCAATCTCGACAACAAGTCAGAGAAGTGCATATTCATAGGGTACAAGGATGGAGTGAAAGGGTATAAGCTGTGGAACCTAGTGACAAAGAAGACAACTTATAGTAGATATGTGATCTTCAAAGAATTCAAAGGCATTTTCACGGATGAAGAGGTTAAAAGAGAAAAAGAAGTAGAAAAGCAAGAGTTTGAAATGAACAAAGAAAGTCTAGATTTAGGTGAGTTAATTGAATCTGACGAAGAGGTAGAACAATACACTCTAGACGTTAGGAGGTCTGGTTGAGTAAGGAAACAACCAGAAAGGTACAATCCACCCAAATTTTTCTCTTCTTTTGTGTTATTTTCCATAGAAGACGATCCTATGTCGGTAAAGGAAGCAATCGACTCAATAGAGGGTAAACTCTAGAAAAGGGCCATGGAAGAAGAAAAAGAGTCCTTGAAGGAGAATGGAACATGGGATATAGTCACATTACCAAATGGAAGGAAACTCGTCGATAGTAAGTGGGTGTTTAAGAAAAAGTTGAATGCAACAGTTCAAGTCGAGAAGTACAAGGCTTGACTAGTAGTGAAAGGGTATTCCCAAGTCTAGGGAGTCAACTTTGGTGATATTTCCTCTCTTATTGCTAAGATAACTTCCATAAGGTTACTAATGTCCTTAGCTGCAACATTTGATCTTGAGATAAAACCGTTGGATGTAAAGACAACATTTCTTCATGGTGATCTTTAAGAAGAAATCTATATGAAGTATCTTGAAGGTTTTGCAGTGGAAGGAGAAAAGGAGCTAGTCTGCAAGCTCAAGAAGACTCTCTACACTTTAAAACAATCGCCCAAGATGTGGTATCAAAAGTTTGAAATGTATATCCAGTAGCTAGGGTTTGTGAGAAGTCAAGTTGATCACTGTGTTATGGGAAGAACGCCGATGGTCATTTTATACATAGTATTATATGTTGACGACATGTTGTTGTCACTTGTTGGTCGAAGATAACATGGATCAGATAAAGGAGGTGAAACTGTATTTATCCTCCAAGTTTGACATGAAGGATCTCAAAGTAGAAAATTTCATTCATGGAATGGATATTACAAGAGATTGAGCAAGTAGAAGGCTCTAGTTAAGTAAAAAAATATGTTGAGAGAGTTCTGAAACATTTCAACATGTGGGAAAGTAGACCGGTCAAGGTTCCTATTCCTATGGGAGTTAATCTGTCTGTTGAAGAATGTCCTAAGACACCAAAATAAATAGAGTACATATGTGTTCCATGTGCTAGTTTTGTATGTACTCTAATGCATGCTATGGTTTGTACATGGCCGGATATTTCCCATGCAGTGGGAGTATTGAGTAGGTACATGTCGACACCTGGAAAATAGCACTGGACTGCAGTCAAGAGAGTGCTTAGGTATCTATGTGGCACGATGGATTATGCAATCTGTTAAGAAGGAGAGCACAAGTATAACAAGGAAATCAATGTTCAAGGATTTGTCGATTCCAACTAGGCTAGAGATATCGTTAGCAAACAGTTGAAGCGGATATGTATTCAAGGTATTCACTGGAGCAATCAATTGGATGAGTAGGAGGAAATCGTTCGTTGCACTGTTGACTACTGATGTTGAATACATGGAAAGTACCCATGCATGTAAGGAGGTTGTTTGGTTGTAGATATTGTGTTCAAATGTTGGGTTTCGTCAACATGATGTTAGATTGGATTATGACAAGCAAAGTGTAATCTTCCTAGCAAAGAACCCATCATATCATTCAAAGACAAAGCACATTGATGTGCAATATCATTTTGTGAGAGAAATGGTGGAGAACAACAAAGTGTTACTAGAAAAGGTAGACATAGTGAAGAATGTTGCAGACTCATTAATCATGTTGATAAGCACAGAGAATTTTTCCCAGTGTAGGGAAATGATGGGCTTGTTATCCCTGCTTAAGTGAGCAGAACTTATGAATCTCTTGTTTATGTAAAGAAGATGACAAGTGGGAGAATGTTAGGAATGTTATATTCTTTGCATGCAAATTGACTGGAAAATTCAACAATTGGTTGGTATTAGTCGACTGGATTCGAAGGAAACAAATGGTGGAAGTCTAATTGACCATCCAAGTGAAATAGTTGTTTGGTCAAAGGAAAACAATTGGTCGACAGGAAGTCGACGGAATGACCAAAATCTCAACGGGAAATCGATCAAAGTTGAACCAATCAATTCGACTGCAACAAAATAACTGAAAATGGTCAGGAAGTTATGGATTGTCATTAATGAGCAATTGGTTGTATTGCATCTATAAATAAGATGTAATGGTTATGTAGTTAATCATGGCATGATGTAATGAAGTGTGATTTGTCTTCTAGCAAATCACGGTTGTAAACACCTATTTTTTTAGTGTTTAATTAATAGATGAGTGGGAAGCTTAGTGGTTTGTTGGTTTTCCCCTAGGAGAGGGGTTTCCAAGGTAATTTCTATATATTGTGTTTGTTAGAAAAACAGGATCGCAGAGCAATAACAATAAGCATAAATGCAAATATAATCACACAAACACATTACATTCGAGACACCAATATATCGTAGTTCACCCAAGATGGGCTACGTCCACACTGAAATTGCTAGTCCTTATTATTATACCATCCAACAAATGAAGGGATACAACCTGCAGCACATCCACTGCACTTCCTCTTCATTGTATCACAATCTCTCTTCACAATATCATAGATCTTTACAATGCATAATACCTAATACATCTTACCCTAGTCGTATTACAATGTCTTTCTTTTATAAGGGAAATACAATGGGAAAACACCACGGGATACCCAAAACCATGGGTTCGCAAAATTGTTGGCCAACAAACATCCCAAAAAAATTTCCCAAGGTTGGGGAATGAGTGTACAGTAAGCCTGGGTACAAACACGATTGAATAACATCTCTGAATCTGGAAGATCAGGAGGCTCCACAACCAACAGTGTTGATGTGTTGTGTGTCGTTGTTTTATGTCTAAATATGTTTAACTATATGAATCAATTTGAAAACCTATTGTAATCAGTATTATAACAAACAATGAAATGGAAGAGTGCCATGATATCCATCCTCGTAGCTCTTATTTATGACCCTAGAATGAGAAGCTCGAGATTTTTTCCCTTGCTACTACAAAGAACAAGTTCTCCAAGGATGTTGATCCAATTAATATTTTTTTAATGTGCCATTGTCCTAGATTAAGAGCCAACTAATTATGGTTAGAGTACACTCCTTGTGACGGGAGATGATCATTATTTGTTTCTTTATTGTATGCTCATAATCATGTGGCAATTTTGTTATGATTTATGTGCATTAGTAGTTTTGATAGCTATTAGGGATTTCTAATTCAAACTTTATTAATTTGTGTTGGCTACCACAAGACCCACATTTTTTATACAAAATGCCCAATATGTACATTATTGATTATATTAATAATAAAAAGGAATATTTTTTATACAAAATGCTCAATATGTACATTATTGATTATATTAATAATAAAAAGGAACATTTTTTATACAAAATGCCCAATATGTACATTATTGATTATATTAATAATAAAAAGGAAGCATTTTATGAAGAAAAACGAGGATCGAGAAGGAATAGACTAAAGGCCCATAAATTTCAAAAATTATACATGAAGTAATGTTACAGCCACAAAGGGAAAGGACGGGGATTTTAATCAAATAAGGATAGATTGTGAAACAAGCTACTCTAGAGGACAATGAAAAAGGTAAATTAAGTATTAAAAACATCAAAACCAAAAACACAAAAATTGAAATTAGGAAGAATCAACTATGGAGCTCGAAAAAGAGAATATTCTCAACTCTTGGTTAACACTACATGAAAGATTTTCAACATACATGTTTGAAGTGAAAGATTTTACTATTTCCCTCGTGATGAGTGGCTGAATATTTCATATAGTGTTTAACCAAATGACATATCAACAATATGTATCATTGTGAAAACCTCCATACAATAAAGGGAGAATAGATCAGAGCGGAGGAGCTTGTAGACCCAAACTAGTTACTTTTTATTTTTTATTTCAAATATCATGAGGAAGCTAAGTTCCTCATGTGACACGTGATAATGGTTGTCAAATCATGGAATGTAAGGGGATTGAACTCTAACTCCCAAAACTCCCAAAAGAGGACAAACAAAAGGTTGATTATGGTTAAGATACCTACCTTTACTTGCAACCTTATGAAAAATAGGAGGAAATAATAGAGATAATTAAGTAGGTAACTTTGGTAGAATGAAAATAAGTGGCCATGAGTAAAACATGAAGGTCAAGAGGGTTAGGAGATGTTTCAAACCTATGCACAATAATAATGAAAATTTTTATGTAACTATAAACTAAAAGTAGAACTCTTTAATTTGAAAAATGGTTAAAAGTTATGTGTACAAATGTCTGTGTTTGTATGCATGCGTGTGTTTTTCCATAACATACATGAAAATAATTGTTGAACAATGATGGGTAAGAGGAGAACCTAGAACGGATAACAATCAATACTGCAAGGTGGGTCGAGGGCAAGCCCTCTATTTTCTTGGTAAATCCCTAATAACTTCATACAATTTTACACTAAACCCCACTAGTTTTTTTCATTCTTCTACTAACTCAGATCCCCATGGATTTGGACCCATTTTTCATTACTTGTATGGGTTTTGGAACTATGATCATGCATTCACCTCCTACTATGAGCTTTCAAATTTCTTGGAACCTGCAAATCTTTGTGGACCCAATTCACCTTAACAACCCTAATCTTGTATTTCTTGGGTGGTTCATGTTATGTAGGTCAAATATCATGTATAACACCATATGTACTAGATGCATCAAATCCTAATGACACTTGAACATAAATCCTAGACTCCTCTTCCTTCTAGTACTTCTTTGTGGGCCTCAAGCCTTATTGTTCCCATGGGCCCTTCCACGTGGCATGCTTTCATTGAGTGGTGAGAAAGCACAACCCTCCTTGGCCCTCAATTATTCTCTAGGATTACCTCATAAGGCATCACCTGTCCTTGCAAAAAGCACTTATGAGTGGAAAAGAAGTACCCTAGGACCTAGACTCGTCGATCCTTAGCTAGTGATGTTCCACCTCAAGACTATAAGGTACATGCTTCTTGTTTTCGTTTTGGTCATGAGATTAAGTTTGTCGCATTGATCTCTACCCACCCATATTGATGGTTGAGAAATAAATTGCATGCCTATAGTCACGATTGTGGCTCCACTCCACATAACATTGGCCCATCTTCTCGTTGCATGGGATCGTAACCATTCCACCCTAACAAGTGAACTATCCACTTCATTTTCCACTTAGACATGGTCACCTATATGTAGATTCCATGTGGCATATTATGACATGACAATAACATCATCACTATTTCATCCGCCTTGTCCTCAAACCACTTATTTATCCCACTTGGGTATTACATGGTTTTGACCCTTTCAATGTGTAGTACTTGATGTTGATGTTTTCTCCAATGTGCAACATCGGGTAGACACTCATTATGAATGGGGCTCAGAGTAATATATTCTATGATAGAGGATTATTGTTGAATTGACAAGATCTAAGAAGTGTCAGGACTTCTTAGTGGGTCTATTCAATATTAGGACTGTATGAATGAATAGACGGGCATACGAGGAGAAGAAGAACATCATCATCGTGAAGAACTTTTCTTAAGAAAGATGAAAAATCCAATAATAAATTGTCAACAAGTGAATTAATAATGAAGTGGAGATGGAAAATCCAATAATAAATGGTCAACAAGTGAATTAACAATGAAGTGGTCAAACTAGTAAATCGACCCTAAAGATAAAATGAAAAGTGGAGATAAAAAGTGCAAGTCAGCCCAGAAGTGAAATTCAAGTGATTTGAAATGTATAAATAACCAGGTAAACATTTCATTTTGACACAACATAACAACACATCATCCTATCTCTCTAGTGCGCAATTTTAGCTAGGCATAGTGAAAGATCAAGGAGCAAAATTTTGGGGTTACTTATCATTTCTAGAAGTTATCCCTCTTGCTAGGGTTTCTTGTGAAGAAGTGTGCACCCTCTATTCCACTGGATTCGCTTTATGTAGCTAGTGATGTTTAGCACGCCCTTGTGAATTGGGGTTCTTCATGTTATGATTGTTGTACTATTATTATTGGAAATATATTCTTAAGAAAAGTTGTTGGGTTTTCTCCCTATTGGGTTTCCCAGGATAAAAACTCTTTGTGTCAACTGTGCATGGTTACCTTTCAGTGATCCTTGTTTTATTTCCACCGCAAGTGCATGTTGAATTTTTAGTGTGTAATTATGCAATGATAAAAGTGGGATGATAATCATATGACATAATTATCAAGATCTAAAAATTGTACTACTAAGTTACTAAAATATAACATGGTATCAGAGCAGTACTTAAAGAAGCCACTGCCAATTATTGTTTTTGCCCTAATTTGGAAACTAGGGCTTCCAAGTTTGGACAATTTTGACCACATATTGGACTTGAAATTAGTGTTCTAGAACTCGCCATATTAGGGTGCATTTATCTGTAGAGGTCTGAAAAAGTAGGGTATGAAAAAATAGGTCCCCAGAAAAGTAGGCTCGAAAAATTGGGCCCAAAAAAAAGGGTTCAAAAAAAAGGCCCGAGGAATTAGGGCCCAAAAAAAGTAGGTCCAAAAAATTAGTGCCTAAAAAATAGGCCTGAAAAATTAGGGTTCAAAAAGGCAAGCCCGAAAAATTAGGGTCCAAAAAAGTAGGGTCGAAAAAAAAGCAGGTCCAAAAATTGAAGACTTGGCGATACTGGTAGTGATGTAACAAGCAAATCTAAAGTGGTTGTTAAAAGATGGATTTTTTATTGGTTTAAGGACCATTTTGAAGAGAAGTGATAGTAGGTCCAAGGGGACCTTGGATCTAGTGCATTCATACACATGCAGACATATGACAATGGAGTCCTTCGATGTATTCTTGTACTATGTATGGTTCCTTCCAGAAGACATGAATACCAAGGATGAATACTTCAGTAAGTTCCAGGAATTCAGGACTTGATGAAGAAGAAGATCAAAGTTTTAAAGACTTCGGTGATTTCTGCAAGAAGGCATGTATCAAGAGGGAGTCAACAAAACAAGCAAAGATAAGTATTTAATGTTTTGTGCAATAAGTGTTATTTATTCAAATTGAATTGTCATTTTATTGATAAATAACATAACTGTTTAAATTAGTGGTGGTTAACCCTTGTGGACATTTATGTCATGTGTTACAGAATAGGAGACGAAGATCCGTGATTAAGATATACCCATGTTCTTATGGGAAGATGGATCCAGTATGACAGTTATGCTCAAATCAAGTGTCCTCATTGGATATTGGGGAACAAGAATCCTAAGAGACACTCGCACGAGTGAAGCCAAAAAGGATCTTTGGTTGTCGAGAATGCACCCATATGCCGAGGAAGAAGAGGACGAAGATCGTAGCCATGATTATTCATGTGTATTGACTAAGTGTGTATGAGGCTTGAGATGCTTAACCTTGATTAGTCATGTGTATTGACTAAGAGTGAATAAGGCTAGAGGTCACATTGCATACTTTATGTGGGAGTGCTCCGTGATGGAGTGATCTATTCTTATTAGAGTGAGCTGAATTGTTTATTTGATAGGGGATCTCATCTCCTTGTGAAATAGACAAAGTATAATCTAATGTTGAATTTGATATGGGTCTAAGAAGTGTCTGGGACTTCTTAGAGTATGGTCAAATCATCATTAGATCTCTATGTGGGAATAGACGTGCATGTGAGGATATGACATATATGGATACACAAGTTGATTCAGTGCAGGATACTCAGATGCAGAGTGTATAGATGTAGAGGGAGCATGATACTCAAGTACAAAGGGAGCAGAGTGCTCCCGCATAGAGGGAGTAGTTGTAGCATAGGTTGTTGATAATGAAGGAAGTGCCCCAGGATCTTCCTCTATCGTACACAATTGAGATCCTGAGAGATTCGGGATGATGGACTACAAGTCCATGGCTATACCTATGGAGGTAGATCTGGAGAAGATGAATGATTCTACTTCAAATTCAGATCCGGTGGATCCCATCATGTGTAGATCTGGAGAAACTAAGTGATTCTGCTTCATATTTAGATTTGGTGATGTACATGCAGTTGAACAAATCCTTGATGAGATCTTTGCTTTGAAGTGAGTACCCTAAGCTAGTTTATGGTTGAGCCGAGACTCTTTGATTGGGTTGTGGAAAAGCATGGGCTGAGGTACCTATGTGGTACAGTTGGATATGGTCTGAGAGATGTCTCATGTGATGAAGTGAAGTTGTAGAGATATAGAGATTCTGACTGGGTGGAGTGCAGTGGACAGAAAGAGAACCTTGAGGTGTTTCTTCAGCTTGGATCAGTTATGATCAGCGGGAATCAGGATTCTATGGAAATCAGTACAGCAGAAGAAGTAGAGTATATTGGATCCAGTGTCATAGGACTATTTGATTTGGAGATCAAATATCACTTCATTTGAGACATGGTGCAGAAGGAAGAAGTAAAGCTTCAATATATATATTCACAGATGAGCAAGCATTGGGAAGACATTCACCCTTGAAGCATGAAGCATATGGCTAGAGGTGAATGGCTCATATAGAGTGTTGATGGCTCTATATACGAGTGAAAGATATTCACAAGATGGATGAGCAGTATGGGGAAGACATTTACTCACGGGGCTATGCTAAGGTGAATGGCATCGAGTAAGCATTCATTATGAATGGGGCTCAGAGTAATTTATTTTATGATAGAGGACTATTGTCAAATTGACAAGATATATGAAGTGTTTAGGACTTCTTAGTGGGTCTATTCAACATTAGGACTCTATGAATGAATAGATAGGCATACGAGGAGAAGAATAACATCATCATCGTTAAGAACTATTCTTAAGAAAGACAGAAAATCCGATATCGGCCCTAAAGATAAAATGAAAAGTGAAGATAAAAAGTGCAAGTCAGCCCAGACATGAAATTCAAGTGATTTGAAGTGTATAAATAAGCAAGTAAACATTTCATTTTGACACAACATAACAACACACCATCCTCTCTCTCTCTCTAGTGTGCAATTTTAGCGAGGCATAGTGAAAGATCAAGGAGTACAGTTTTGGGGTTACTTATCATTTCTAGAAATTCGCCCTCTTGCTAAGGTTTCTTGTGAAGAAGTGTGCACCCTCTATTCCACTGGGTTCACTGTATGTAGCTGGTGATGTTTGACATGCCTTTTGAATTAGGGTTCTTCATGTTATGATCATTGTACTCTTATTATTGGAAAGATCTTCTTAAGAAAAGTTGTTAGGTTTTCTCCCTATTGGGTTTCCTAGGATAAAAACTCTTTGTGTCTATGTGCATGGTTATCTTTCAGTGATCCTTGTTTGATTTCTGCTGCAAGTGTATGTTGAAATTTTCAGTGTGTAGTTATGCAATGATAAAAGTGGGATGATAATCATTATGACATAATTATCAAGATCTGAATATTGTATTGCTAAGTTATAAAATTCATCACTTGAATTGGACTTGGATTCTGCACCTTGTTCCACTTGTACATGAGGGTGTTTTTCCAATAAACTATGGCTATTACGTGGCTTTGTTCATCATGATACCAACTCTATCATTGTCTTCCTAAAGAGCAAGTCAAAATCCAAAAGTGGGTTGACATTTTACCTCCAACAACATTAACAAGCTTGCACTCCAATAATTGCACATCCCTGCAAGTAGAGAACTGTGGGTGAATTCATTCATAAAGGTGTGAGCCTAAGAATGCCCAATTCACCTATATCTAATCTATGCCTTTCTTCAAAAGTCTAAATGCTACCAAACAATCAAAGAGAAACGTGAACCAAATTGGGTTATTCACATGCATTTCCCATAAGAGATTGATTCCACTGCCAAAAGTTTCAACCTATGTAACCAACAGATTTGGGCATTCCTACCAAATTTTCACAATTTCATTTATTTTTTCCCAATATCCTTCAACCAAACTAAAGAATCTCTTTTGTAGTCTGTGACAAGCATGCATTCACAACTATTCCCATTTCTTGAATTTTGAGCAATCCATCGTACATAAATGACCAAGTATGCATTCCCTAGGATTTGAAACTCATTCTTGTTGAACATCTAAAGGAATATGTACTTCCCAATGTCAGAAATTTGAACCTCGTAAACTATCATAATGGTTGTTGATTTTCTTTAATCATATTAGATTCACTTCTATAACATGTCCATAGTTTTTAGTATTAATTCAACATGTGAATTAAAGTCGACTACTCATGACATGGCATTTTTTCCAAAACCTCATTAAGGCTTTTTGTCAAACAACTAGTATGCAATTGTAATTCTATCTCACATAGATTTTATGTCCATGACAATGTAGTGTTCTAAGTTGGGATCTAATACCAATCTATAGAGTGATTGAATGCCTCCCTTAGTCTTCAAGGTACTCTATATGAAATCTCTTCTTCTATTATCCAACTACATCGTTGAATTCAACCTCTAATAATAATATAAACCAAAATTCATATGCATATAGGAAGATTGACAATATTTATGTTTCATATTGAAAGGTCATTCATTCACAATTAAAATATCATAATCAAATAACATATTGCAAACATAAACGATTATGTGCAAAGAAGAATATGTAATACTTTTATGTAATTAAAACAAGGTCCACCAAATCAATTGTTGATGAATGATCCACCACTCATCCATACGAATCAATGATGGATTCCACCCCCAAGCCAAACCATGATACCACTAGAGAAAATGAATCTCCTATGAGGCTTCAATCTCACAAAGAGAAACCGATTACTCCCATGCTATAGTCAATCTACTCAGTGTGAAATTGTCCATGGCCTCGTCTAGCCATCAATTAGCCATGAAACCCCCATCCACTGCCCTACATAACACAAGGAATATCTTCTCTTTCTCTATTCACCAGTCACTCCAATATTTTCTTTCCTTGCAATGCTATTTGGTTTAGGTACCAAGAGGCCAACACTACTAGTTGAATTTTGGGAATAACTTGGAAGAGAAAATACTTTGTTCCAAAAACTTTCATAAGTAGCAATAACAAGATTGTTGGTTTAATAGAGTTTGGATCCACTATTGTGGAGCTTCCTACAATGGTTCTTCACTTAAAACCATCCCATTTTGTCTCATATCCTTAGTAGTGAATCCTCAACTTCCATAGTCTCTTACTAGACACGAGTACGTGGGATTCTATTTCCATTTGCAAGCATAACCACCTTGGAATTCTGCTTTCCTTTTGCATTCATGACTACCATGGGATTCATGCCAACTTCCCCCCTAAACCAATAGGAAAAGTACCCATAACATGGGAGAGGAATATTAATTTGAGAAAAGAATGAACAATAATAATGATAATGAAGCTTCACAATAATTTTGCACAAGATATACTCCCCTTTACATAAAGAGCACATGCCTTTCTTGATAAGCACGAAGAAACATCAAAAGAACCATCAAATCAATATTGATGGGAAAAATTTCTATGGAAACTAGGACTAAAAGACAACACATCATGACTTGCCAAGGTCAAATCGTCCATGCACCTCCTTTCATCTTCACTTATTGTGGTATCATAGTCCCCTTGTTGCTTCCTCAACCAAACTTTTTGTTGGATATTGTGTTAATATATTTTCTTTTATATATGCTTTTACATAAACGTATCAACCATAGATAATCCTAGCCCAATAACGTCAATCTTAAGCATTCACTAATCAAGCCTTAGCCTTGAGCTCCGCACTAGGAATATATGCCCATACATTAATTATTTACACACAAGGCCATTTAACATAGCGCACATTGCTTGAATCCCACTTTGTAAACCTCATCATAATTCGACATGTCATAATTCAAAGTCAATACCAAGTATTGCAAATGAAAACAAGTTGTCTTTACCATTTAGGAAATGAAAAACATAGAAAAAAAATTACAAAAAATAATATACAATGGAACTTGTTCCATTAAATTTCTTTTGTTGTATTCATCTAAAATCATTTGAACATCATTAAAAGGATATGATTAGATATAAATATCTAATTAGCAATATATATGTAAAGATCATTTGATATAACTTAGCAATATATATCAATGTTAATATATTCTCTTTTAACCATTCACCTAACATCATTAAAAAAAATATTAACACAATATATTAATGTTCATATATTCTCTTTTAACAATTCAAGTTTTTTCATGCATTTGATATTAATGAGATAGGCATTTAATTATTTGTTGGCAGTCCAATACTTAACATGATTTTTTTTGTAATTCATCTAAAAAAATTTACTATACAATATAAAAGTACATAAAAAAATTGATTTCATGTATTTGATATTAATGAGATAGGCATTTAATTATTTGTTGGCAATCCAATACTTAACATGATTTTTTTTTGTAATTCATCTAAAAAATTTTACTATACAATATAAAAGTACATAAAAAAATTGATACATCATGAAGCCAAAGAACTAGCAAACAATGTATTCCCTACCTACATACAAAAGTGTCCTGCACCATTTTAACAGAGAGAGCATTTTTACAAGTTGAGATGTAGACTAAGAATGGCACACATAAGTTGAACCAAGTTGGAAAATGAGGACAACTACTTTCAACTAATAGTAGCTAATTGAAGTCCATCTCCAAAAGCAAATTCACATTGAACAAATAAGGTGACGGAGGGCCACTACCTTGTAAACAAAGAGGTTTGATCCAACTTGGATTGACATTGATTAGTAGACTCTCATTCACAAGTAGATTGTTGTTAACCAAAACTAAAATCAATGCAAACTAGTGTTTTGATTTTAAGTAGACCTATGAAATCAAACAAGGAAAATGCTTAGGTTATGAGAGGAACTAGAAATGTGATTCTAGAGAAAATTACATGTGAGAAACAACACAAAGCTCAAGTGTCTCTACCCATCATAAGCCTTGTCAACATAAAACAAATTTACAATGTAATTATAATTATAATTACAATCTGTCCTTTTTCTCCTAAGCTCCTATGGTACATTTTCTTGTCTCTATAGTGGATGAAACTACTGTAATTGAAAGGTGTTGTGTCCAATGTTTAAACTAGAAAAGTTTGGTTGTTCCCTAAACGATTTTGGTTCCAATCAACAACAATGAACTCATCAACTTAGTTAACATAGTGTACTCATCAATGTCGATCCAAGGTGAATCACCAATATACTCATAATTGATCAAAGTCCACTTCACTTTGTCCACAATGAAAATTTCACCACAAAATTTTGGATAGCCAACCAAAGTGGGAAACATGCTAAACCTCTCAACAAAGAAAGCATTGAAGTTCCACAAATGAATAACCACTACTCATAACTCAATAAATCCACTATAACACTATACGTTGCACTGTAGTAAAGATGTCCCCCACAAATCTTGGCTTCAGAAAATCCTTAAACAAGAAAGCTTATAACGAACTAGAGTAAGCAAAATGTTGTCCCTCGTAATGAAGAAAGCACTAAAGTTCTACAAATGAAAAACCAACAATTTGAAGTATTGGTGTACCAATTCCATCTTCATTTTTTGTGTATATTATTTTTACAAAGTCGTAATATGATATTACATTATATATGGTTGCAAATGGAACACAACACACCTATTGTAATTGTAATGAATCATCAAATGTCTAAATATTTTGTAGCTTTTTCTTAATTTAATTAAATGAAAGATCTTACAATTACAACAATAGCTGAACTATTAACTCCAGAATAATAATATTATATTAGATGAAAGAAATTATATATGGATATTTTTTCCAATAAGAAAGTTAACCTCTGCATTTTAGTATTAAACATAAAATAAAATGAACTTTAATATTCTATAGGTTTCTTTTCCAATAGGAAATTAATTTCTATGTTTTAGTATTAAACATAAAATAAAATGAATTAATTTCTATGTTTTAGTATTAAACAAAAAATAAAATGAACTTTAATATGCTATAGGTTTATTTACCAATAAGAAATTTAACTTCTACATTTTAGTATTAAACATAAATAAAATTATTTTTAATATTGTATAGTATTAAACATAAAATAAATGAACTTTAATATTGAACATGAGCAAATTATGGTGCTTTGCATACAAAACACAAAACACTATGTTTGATGATCAAATATTGATTGATGCCGACAAGATTACAACCAGCATAGATCCATCTTAACTCTAGCTCTATCAAGTGCCAAGAGGGATCAAATCTCTTTAGGTGCAAATCCATTTTAGAGTCCTAAATTTGAAGAAAGGTATGCCTCCATCATAATTGTCTAGGCACCAATTATTCCAATTTGTAATCATGTCGTAAAGGTTGCAAATACTGACACATAAATCCTACAAATATGCACTAATTGCATTAATTAATTAATTATGAAGTAAAATAGTTATTTACCCAAATATAATTGTCTAAGTGCCAACTATTTCATGTTGTAAACTATAACACCTATATCCTACAAATAAGCAAAAGTTACATTTGTTAACTAATTATGAAGTAAAATACTTGCAATTTACACAATTATCATTAATTTGCAATTATCACAAAACTAATATCTAACGTATTGTTCTATTATCAACTTAATAATAGATAATCAATATATTCTCCAAATCCTACAAATAGGCAAAAATTGCATTTATTCATTGATCATGAAGTAAAATAGTTATTCTTAATCCATATACGTCTCTCTTGTAGATCAAATAAAGGCAAAACTAACTAATACACAAAGATTTAGTTGTCTTATACCTATTTATGAAAAGATTTATTTAAAATGTGAGTATGTGAATGGAAATTGTAATTGAAATTCTATGTATATTTTTCATCTAAAAAAACATTTATCTTGATATTCAACAATCCAATTTATGTTTATAAAAATGTATTTTACAATCTAGCCAATTTAAATTTGAACCAACATGTGCTTGGTTTTATAATTTTTTTATATATTTAGTTTTGGAGCCAATGTGTGCCATGCCAACGTGACACATCTCATCCACTTTGGGTTGTAGAAAGCGTCTCTCGACGCAATCAAATTTCATAGAATATCATATTCAAATAAGTTGACTCTCATAAAAGTAAGACCTATTTTTAAAGCAACCCAAGGTTGCACCGGGCTTTTGCAATTCGCATATACATAGATGACATGAATGGGAGCATGCAACAAGACATCAAGGTCATGTATAGTTGTCAACACAACAAATGTAGACCCTCCAAACCACAAAGTGAATGCACTAAGTTACCTTCGAGCTCCTAATATCATCAAATGCCAAAAACAGAGAGAGAAAGAGAGATATTACTATAAACTCAAGAAACTATTTTTCAAACCTCTTCAAATTCAATTTCAATGTTATTAAAAAAAAAAAAAAAACTTATAAAATCTAACACTAACCCTAATAGTTGTCTAAAAACTTAGATTGTCAATAGCATGAATGCATTCACATATTTAAAACTTATCATAAAATCTAACACTAATATAAACTCAAGAAACTGTTTTTCAAACCTCTTCAAATTCAATTTCAATGTTATTAGAAAAAAAAAAACTTATCATAAAATCTAACATTAACACTAATAGTTGTCTAAAAACTTAGATTGTCAATAATATGAATGCATTCACATATTTAAAACTTATCATAAAATCTAACACTAAAAACTGTCTAAAAACTTAGATTGTCAATAATATGAATGTATTCACATATTTATTAGACTTTGTTGTTTTTTAAACAGGCCATATAAATAAATCAATTTATTTTTTTATAAATACATGAGCCTTTTTTGCTTTTTAAACAGGCCATGTAAATAAATCAATTTATTTTTTTATAAATACATGAGCCAAGGTGTAAATTCCTCATCTTTAACTCTTTGTAAAATGATCACTTTAATGCGTGATTGTCAAATACCAATATCGATATGGATACAACACAACAAAAATATGGATATGGATACGACCCAGATACGAGAGTATACATCTCACAAATATGAAAAACATGAAAAAGATTTCAAAAATTTTAAAATACAGATAGACAAAATTAAAGATTCTATACCATAAAATCATAAACCATTCAAAACTTATAACAACCCTTTTTATAAACCATTCAAAACTTAACTAGTAGCAACCTTTTTTTATATTTTGAGAAACAAATCATGTATTATTATGTCATGGATCAAATATTCTCATCATGGAACAAAGGGAATTATAGATATCTAACAATAGGATTGAAAGGAAATTTCTGTCCTCAAAAAGCCATATGACACTGCCCAATAGGAAGGAGCCAACAACTTTAAGACAAAATAGAGATGAGCATTAAACAGCCTCAATTCCCCTAAGCTAAGAGGCATAATTCCTCATGAAAAGTAGCATTCTCTTGGTATTAATCCAATAGCGGAGAACTGAACTGAGTCATAAAGATTTGAGTTATCCCTAATCATCCAAGTGTCCCAAGGATAAGACCTTTCCAATAACATTGAACAGGAAAATAATAGTTAAGTTCACCCCGAATCCATGAGTAAAATAATAGTTAAATTGGTCCCAAAAACAATTTCCAAAGGTTTTCACAGATGAGCATCTCCAAAACACATGCCTAATCATTTCATCCCTATCACAAAGCATGCATGCAACGCTTATAAAACCAACATTTTGACGCTTGGTCTTGATAGCCAAGCCTTGGTGGAACATAAGCCGCCCAATACTCTGTGCTTGAAAGAAGATTGAGTTTTCAAAATGCATCGGCACCTCCTTAACCAACAAGCTTCAAGACCCTAAATCCCCCACCTTTTGTTCTATTGTGGAACAACTTCAGAGATGTCTTTACAAGGTCATAAAGGTCCTTTGGCACATAGATGTAGAAAGGCTTCCCACTATTCCATCTCCAGTCCCTCCAAACGGGACCTGACACATGGAGTTGCATTTTAAAAAAACTTCTATTAGAGGGATCGGAACCACGAGCACCAATAGCGGCATACTAGGTGTGACTGTTAGCGCTTTTACTTTTTCATTTTCCATGCCCTTTTTTGGGTTTAATCTTAGGGCCTTTTTCGATTCCATACAGTACAATGTGTGTATGCTCGTACCATACGTTACAGTCAACAGTACATACAACATGAAAAATACAATCATATCTACCATCCATACCTCTCCCATATTTTCATATACCAAATCCTCGTACCGTCATATCCTGCAACTAGGCTTTAAAGTGATTGACACACTAACTTTAAAAGTTCGTTAAACTATAATACAATTTGGTGAAAGTTGAAACTATGCTAACCAGAGAGTTTGAGGCATCCCATGTAGGAGATCTACTATAAAAAGACATGCAAGGAAGACTGTATAATTGGTCAAGGAACCAGATTTTGATAGTGAAAGAAAACTTGGTTACAAGGCAAGAAATGCATGAGACCATTTTGTGTGTTTATGCACTCCATGGTGAATAATTGACTCTCTCTATGCATGGTAATATGTCTATGCAATACTAGAACATGGAGAAATGAAGCTGATCGAAATTCTTAGGATGGAATGTTCACTCCTCCAAACATCATTGTAACTTTAACACGGCTTTGACTAATCCTATAAACCTATTTTAGATAGTTTTATGCAATTCCCTTGTGAACTTTTCAGATTATCAACTTAATGGAATATTAAACAATATTTAGTTGGTAGGTGCTCTTGTTTGTATTTGACTAGAGTACAAGATAAAGAGTAAACACCTGAATTTGTGGATTGTATTGCTCTATGAAACACTACAAAAACAAAACAGAAACTTGAATGTGGTACTAAAGATATAGTAGTGGTTCAAAATTAGAGGCCAAATTAAGTTCAAATCCTTGTTTGAAAGACCCTGTAAACCATGGGAAATAGGCCGTAAGGCTTAAAGGTAATAATCATGCTTACCAGATATGTCTGCCCCGTTAAGTTATACTCTGCTCTTGGAAATCTTTGAATTATGAAATAAAGGAATAGACTTTTGTACTGAACATTAACTAAAACGTAGATAGCTGAATTTTGACAAAATGATGGTGCTAAACATAGGGAAAATACATCTTTGAAGTACCCTAGCAATTCAATATAAACAAAAAGAAAAATTTCTAGCTAGTGATCATGACAGCTATGCCAACAAGGAAGACGGTATATGGCATATTGATATATGAGCAATATTCTTTCCATTTTAGGGATTAAAAATGCATGACAAACCATGAGCATTAAAGGAACAACAGTCAATGAAATAGCAGCTTGTATATCTTTCCATGCCAAGACAATTTTCAACAATGCACATAAAAATAAACTAGAATATGCTCAACGTATCTTACAACAATGGACACAAGCTGCTCAAAACATCTACCTCATGAATAGTATTTATCAAGAAAGGAGTGAGCAATCAGCTCTAATAGAAGAGGATTAAATATCATAAGCTAAACTACTGTCCTGTTCTTGAATGATGCTGCGGCCCTGGAAAAAATTGTTTGAAAAATTGCATCACACCCCAATAAAGATTCACTCAATTGGGCAGTGTGATGCATGCAGAATAGAGGGCGCCAAAAATGAGAAGCAGATTTAACTGAGAAACAAACTAATCCAGATTGGGATACTTCACAAATAAATGTTAGAGCATTCATTCATCTGGTCTTGGTATTATTCCACATGGTAGAAATTCACAGGCCAAACAGACCTGTAAATTTTTAGCAAAACCACGGGGGGCTTCATGGCTTGTGTTCCAGCCTTATTTGACCGTGCACCATGTGATGAGCAAATAATGAAAGACAGGAATCATTGGGATCTACATATTTTTGGGTACTTGAAATCTGCAAGCAATTCAGCCTTGCAAACTATAATTTGTTTCACTCAAAAGGCTGGAAATTCCAGCTCCAACTAGCAGTCTCCGCAAGCATCACAAACCAAAAAAAATGTTAGCCTGAAGAAATCTCAAGCAGACTCAGATGGAACAGCAGCAACAGAGTTTGATGAAGTATCTGTTTCATTTTTACCCACTGGACCATCAGTAGATGAATGGTGCTTGAAGCTAGCTGACTCTTCTAATCTTGAAGATTGACCTTTGACCGTCAAGGCTGCCTGAGAATTTTCTGAAGAACTGGATCGAACAAGCATTCTCGTGGGGGAACTACCTCTTGGATATGGAGCTACTGGTTGTTCAGAAAGTGAAGAAGCTGATGGACTGTAACTTACACCAGCCAACGGATGATCAAATTTGCAAGCAGGACCAAACTTACAAATACCATAATGGCTGTAGAATGTGCATGCTGGTTGATCCTATTTACCACAAGAAAAAAAATTTAAAAGGCGATAAGCAAGTTTGAACATGAAAAATGGGAAAGAAAATAACTTACTAACAATATTCAATATTGCTGTTGTATCTGCTCCCTATTGCTTTGTTTCTGTTTTCTGACCAGAATTGAAACTAAGAAAAAAACAGGACACATTATCTAGAAATTACGCAGCTCTCTTCTGCTTCAATTTGCATTTACCTGACACAAACTACTATGCATTTCTAGAGATGTTGTTAAGAACTCACAGGTCTCAAGGGAAGCCCAATTGGACTAAGCATGCATGTTGGTGACTGTGCAACCCTCTCTTTCGGATGGTGATATTTGCAGGTAGTTCCGAATTTACAGTCCCCTGTTTTCATGTAATATTGACAGTCTGGCTGGCCAAATCTTTCAGGAAATGATTCTTTCTGTTCAACAGAAGGCTGAGCTTGCACTGTTGGAAGTCCCATAGCTGCAGAACCAACCTGTACTAGTGGAGTAACAGCACTTTGAACACCACTGGCAGATGAGTCACTCTGTTGAAATGATTTATATGCAATCCCTGCTCCAAGAGGCTGTTGATGCCTTTCAGGTGACAGCAAGGGGCTTAGAGGACTCTGATCCAAAACCACAAAAATCATCAAAGATTTAAATTGTGTCTTAACAGATGATAACTTTCCAATGATAAGTCATCAAATCATACTGGTAACATCCAATTTTAACAAGTCCACTAGCAAGCAAACTTCTAAGTTCTAGTGCTCATTTAAAGGTTTCTGGAAACCAACCTCCACTCGAAACTCCAAAAATGCAATTAAAAGAAACCTACTTTAAAGCTGGAAAAGCATACTTTAAAATTGAGGAACTGGCCATTACCTTAACAATATAAAAACCATTATTGCAACAAAACAAAGACAATTCTGCAAAACAGCTCTGCAAAAACTGATGTGCTCGAAAAAAGATGTTAGGAGACCAGCCACCAGTAGTTAGTTGAAACTTACTTGAAAGATCAACACAAGTATTATAGCAGCTGTGCTGAAGATATATTCTTCTGCATGTTTAAGATGTATCGGTAATTTGGTACCCATGGAACTACTTGGTTTCTTAACAGAGGAGGAAAAATACATATCAAAATAAAAACAATAATCGTTTTACAGTCACTAGTGTGACAAAAGGATTCACACATGAAGAAAACTTACTCAATTATGTCCATTTAAGCATCTTATCATCAAAAGCATTTTGTTGTCAAGGATAAAGTTGAGCAAAGATGTGAGCAAACATATCGTTGAACAAGGCCAATTTAAGTTTTTGGTTTCATTTTTTAAAAAACTGCATCTCATATTTCATTCCTGCTCACAGAAAGATACATCAACAATCATACATATGCTGGATGAAGCAGAGACATGTAAGTTTCCATCCCAACATAAGCAAGAAGATCCAACATGTTTGCTTTGGCACCCATTGCAAGTCCAATTCTTCTTTTCTAACAAATGCATATTTTCAGATGGCACTAAATAGCTAAACCTAATCTGTAAGCCTGCAATGCACCCAAGTTATATCATGGTAGCATCTCCATTAGAGATTGCCCAGCAACGCATTTTACATAGGAAGGTAATGCCCATTAGGTGTATGGTGTCCCATTTGCTCTTTCCTGCTTGCCTAATCATCCATTTGTCCTTGAATATCACCCCATTCTATTGAAAGGAAGCCAGAAAGAGTGGACCAATCTAAGTTACCAGGATACCAATACAAAACGGATATGGATATGTCAAATTTTTAGAAAATTTTAAATATGAAATGTCTAAATACAGCATATGTAAAAATATATACTGTATAAAATTATAAATACAGAGATACTTGTCAATTTATGAATAAAAATACACCCAAAGGGTTTGGATCCAAAAGTGAGTGAGGAGTGAGGAGTTTCCCACTGTTTCCATGGAGACTTTTCCTGGAGAGATGGGGTCACCTTGAGGTAGTGGGCGAATGTGCAGTTGCACCTGGAGGGATTATATTTATGATCTTGTGACCTGTGCAAGCACAAGTGCATTAAATCCCACTCCCATGTCCTTCAACATTAGACAAAAAGGGGTTTGATTGAATGGTGAGGAGTGAGGAGGTTTTCACCATTGTGCAATGTGCAATTTCCATGGGGGCATTTCCTTGAGCCATGGGGCCACTGAGGTAGTAGTTGAACGTGTGACTGCACCCACAGGAATTATATCAATGATCCCATGACTAGTGCACAAATAAGTGGATCAAAGCCCACCACCATGCCCTTCAACATTTTTTCCAAAGAGGTTCAATTTCTATGAGGGTTTTTCTTGGAGTTTTTCACCACTGAGTAGGATTCAAGTCCTATGAGGGCTTTTCTTGGAGCCATGGAATCACCTTAAGGTAGAGGTTGAATGTGTTGTTGCCCCAAAGAAATTATATTAAATGATCTCATGACCCATGCACACATAAGTGGATCAGGGCCCACTCCCACGTCCTTCAATCTCAATAATGGTCGTGTGACCTGCACACATATAGGTAGATCAAAGCCCACCCCATGTCCTACTATTTAATTAGCTCTAAAGATGAAGCATTTTGAAGCTCCACAAAAGGCAACTAGGGTTTTACCCAAGCTGCACTACCACTAAGTAGGGTTCAAGTCCTATGAGGGATTTTCTTGGAGCCATGGAATCACCTTAAGGTAGAGGTTGAATGTGTTGTTGCACCAAAGAAATTATTTTAAATGATCTCATGACCCATGCACACATAAGTGGATCAGGGCCCACTCCCACGTCCTTCAATCTCAATAATGGTCGTGTGACCTGCACACATATAGGTAGATCAAATCCCACCCCATGTCCTACTATTTAATTAGCTCTAAAGATGAAGCATTTTGAAGCTCCACACAAGGCAACTAAGGTTTTACCCAAGCTGCACTACCACCAGCGCCATATGGAATCTTTGGCCTTGAACCAGAATCAACTTTCACTCTAGCATCCTCAGTCACCTCCAAGCTCACTGTCCCTGCTTTAGTTCTCTCCAATATGGGAGCATCATCAATGACATTCCTTGTCATCCCTAGTAAGCAAGGGATTGTAGAGGTCATCAGTGGTAACATCGCCTATCCAAGAGGGGATCCCCATTACTTGGGGGTGACAATCCCAAGTACCAGAGACTCCAAAGAGTACCCCAATACCAATGGGTATTTCTAGAAATTCCCTCTCCCAAATGTAGCCTACGACAATAAAAAAAAAGCATTACAAATTTAATAAAAAACAAAGTTTAAAAAAAATGTAAACTCCTAAATAACAGAAAAGTTGATGGGCCCCTCCCAAACCCTAATTATAACTTGGTTAAAGTAACCAAACCCTCTTTCCATTTATTTTTTACCAATAGCAACACACCAAGGAGGCTATGGTCTTCACTGATTTTTGTGAAAAGCACGCTTTTAGAGGAGTTCCAAATTTGTGATGGATTATGCATCAACTTTTTTATAAAATGCATCATATAATTATAGAAAAATATTTACAAAAAATAGAGCAACAAGTGGAGGGGCATATACAATGGAAATCAGAACCTCTTTCACAGAGAAACCAAGACTAAATAAACTCAAAATATGCTATGGGCTCTAATGTTGGGGTTTCTTTGATCAATAGAGTGCCCTTAGCTAAAAGTCTATGGTGTACTTCATCATGCCACAATGAACAAAAAACAAACAATGAGCTAACCTCATTCTCTAAAACAGATTTACATTAGATCTTCTAGAGAATGAATAAAGCATAAATCCCCAAGCAATGCTAGACCCCAGTAAAAGCATAACAAACTAGTGATTGGCAATATCTAAACAGGATAGTACACCAAAGAATGTGTCCCTGAAACAACACTACACATTGATCCTACATAAACTGCCACCAAATCTTGGTAAAATGGCACTCCCAAAAGATATGCTTCATGATTTTTTACCAATGGCAAACAAGGAAAATGCTATCAAAAAGTCCACTCTTCGCCAAACAAGCCTTGGATAGAACCCCCTAATGCATCACAAGCCAAGCAAAAACTTACAACTTATAAGAACGCTAGATGGACCAAACACTATGAAATATACACACCCAATTGTCCTTTGCATTAGTAGATACCCATCTCGCATTGAGAATCAAAGGCAACCAATGGCGATGTTGCAAGAGTGAATATAATCCATGAGAGTCATATGGCTAAAGAGGATGCCCAAAATTCCATCCCTAATCCATCCAAAAAGATTTGGGCATCCCTCTATTCACATTGAATAACTTTGCCTCTAGGATGAGCTCTCTTAACTCCATAATTGATAGGTAATCAAGGGCCATCAATCCAAATTCCTGAGCAAGTGCATGCTAGTACATCCAAGCATGTGATGCTAAGTCCTTTAAGTCTCCCAAAAAGAAAATGCCCTTTCTACTCAACCTACATGCCTAAAAATGAGACATATCTGCAACACATCGACCCAACATCCTCCAACTCCAAATGGCATAAGCAGCTAAATCCCACCCCGCTCGACTAACCTCCTAAGACCAACAAACCAATTCAGCCACAGCTTTCCAAGACAACCATATACTCTTGAAGATGAATGAATTTGACACCTGAAACAAGTGAGGCTTAGAGATAATATCACATAAGCCAAATGCTCCTCAAACTCACCTTGAATGTCGTGAAATCATCCATCGATGCTAGGATGCAGAATCCTTTAAGCATCTCACCATCCACTTGGCAGTAAGAATACTTCCCTATGTGCTAACATCAATCAAGCCAAGTCCACCCTTGTCCTTGGGCATGATGTATAAATCCCAATGACCCATTGAAAGGCCCCTCTCTCTACCATACTTAAACCATAAACATGATCAAAGAACTTGCCCCAAGCACTAAAAATGAGTCTTGGTAGGAACAAGAGACATAATAGATATGTGATGTCTAAAAAATGTGCCAAACCATTGTTTTCTTCCCAACAAAGAAAAGGTCCTTACAATGCCAAACATCAATTTTACTCTAAAGCCTCTAGAGATACCAATCCCATAAAGCCACTAGCAATAATCCCACCCTAAACAGAATACCTAGGTACCTCACAATCACCCTAGGTCTAATGTAAGTGTAATCTTACGGATGCCAATCTTACCATGAACCCAAACCAACCAATCAGAAACTAGTCTTGTGGTCACTAACCACAACACCCAAGGAAAAACAAAAAGAATCTAAGCAAATAAGAGCACCATCCACTGCCACCATCATTGTTGTGATATGGATTCTTCCTTGGTAATGGATCAACCTCATGCGACTTGGAACCTTGAACCTATGATCCAGGATGGTTCAACTCGCCATGGGCCCAATAGCATGGAGGTTGAGCCAGTTTGGCAACTTAAGACTAACAAGCCCTTCCGCTTGAGGTCCACCTCCACACACCCCTGCAAACTTGCCCGAAATGAATTCAACAACAATCAAGAATACAAACCTAAACAAACTTGTGGGCAATCAAGATGACAAAAGGGTGCAAATCAAGATTCGCCAGATTTTTTAAAACCCAGGATCCGGATACAACGAGTAAACGACAAGTACAAAAAAATATAAAAATATTTGTATAATAAAATAAAATATAGAGTGAAGAATCAAGATTCAAAACTATTCATGAAACACAAGAGAAGAACTATAAGTTATTGCCAAAAAAGGGAGTTCATTTACCATAACTGATAATTTGATGAGTTGTAATCATGATTGATATTGATAATTTTTAAAACCATTTCAGCATGAACTTGAAGCAGGTCATAGTAGTGTTTTTGTGAGCCACATCCACATGTCCCTATCAACAGGGAATAAAGTAGTTTTCTTGAAGGCTATGGAAAGACTACATAACAGTGTAGGTGAAGTGAGCAACAACATAGCACATAAAGATAGATCAGCCCTTGACAACAAACCTTGACCATAAAGATAAATCAAATAAAAACATTTGAGCAAAACTTGATATTGATATATCAGAGTTCAAGAGCAAATCTTGACATAAGGATAGATCAAACCTTGAGCAAGAATGGTTTTTACACTTTTAGCCATTAGTTGTTTAGGGTTTTTTAAGTTTTTCATTAAAAACCAACTTTTATGGGGGATCAATGGGTCATAGAAGCACTGGAAGTTTCAGGATCTGTTTGAAAATTTCAGGAAATGTTTGATTTTTCACAAGATCTGTTTCATAGGAATAGGATACATTTCCTTCTACAGGGGATCTGTTTCCATGACGGATCCTAGGCGGATCCGATCTGGATACGTATCGAATATGCGGATCCTACACACTGGGGTGGCGGATCTGGTAACACTGGCTTGATTTGATGTTTCATGTTGATAAACAATGGAGGGCATTTATTTGATATGAGGAGAATAAAATGACACAGAATTTGAGGCACGAAGTTGAATCAAGAAAAATGGAGCCAACCTTTTTTGGTTCTATGGAAGAATGAACTCAAGATGGAATTTTTTTTCAAGATGCAAAAAGATAACTTGGATGTGGCAAGAAATATAAAATTAAAATAGAACTTGAAGAATTGGGCTCTGACATGCTAATTGCTATATTGAGTAGCATGCTCCATCAATTGCTAACTAACCAAGGGATTGACAATGAAATCCTCAAACAAGTGCAAATCAATGTAGCCATCCTAAAGGCTAAATTCTTCTCTAAAGATGGTGGTCAAGGTGAGATCTCCTAGTGCCAAGAATCCAAGCAGAAGGATTTGTTGTTGTAAATGTAACTTCGGAAGATATTCATTTGTATTTTATAATTATATTATTATTGTATTTTATTTTGTACCTCCGACGGAGATGTTTTTCCTCTGTTCAGGGATGTCATTATTATGTTTGGTCATGCAAGCTTATTGAGGTAAAACCTCCATTGTAAGTCGAGGCATTAGATCCCCAAAGGTCAAATGTCAATTGTATTTTTGAGTCTCCCTAGGAGAGGTCGGCCCAGTCAAGTTATTGAGGTCGGCCCCATTAGGAAAAAGGTCACCCACACATAAAGTATAAATAGAGAGGCTTGCTCTCACATTTGGATACAGCACTCACTCAAGCAAGTTCGCATAAGGAGAGAGAGAAGACAAGTTCGCTGGAGGAGAAACAGAGAGAGTTGCAGAAGACATCTTAAATTTTGGTTTTCTATCTTGCTTGATATTGTACTAATGACAAATCTATTTCTGAGGAAGTTGCGGGGTTTTCTCCTTTATGGTTTCTCCAAGGAAAATTATTGTCTCTTGTGTTTTGTTGTGCTTGTTTGTCTTTCAGTTAAAGATCTAATTAAATTGAATTAAAGTGCAAACTCTAACATGGTATCAGAGCCAATTTGAAAAGAAGGCATTGTGCAGCAGCGGGAAACTAGGGCTTCCCAGTTCAAGGTCTTCTCTCCACAAATCATCAAGAAAAGAGGGCTAGGATAACTCGCCCTAGCAAGGCGCATCTTTTGGAGGAAGCAGAATCGAGTTTGAAGAATTTTCATTTTTGACCCAGTCATTAGTGTCGGGGGAAAAACTAGGGCATCAAACTTTTGGGGTTTTCCTCCATCAATTCAAACAAAGGAGTAAACTGGACAACTCACCTTGAGGAGGCGAATCTTCCTATCAAATCAGAAGTTCAAAATTCCAAGTTTGGAAAATTAGGGTTTCTCTAACAAACCCTAGGCCAACCAGCTCCAAAACCAAGTTGGGGATCTCAAATTGGTAAGATCTAAATCTTTGCTATTTCCATTTGATGTTCTCATTTCAAAATGACAAATCACTCCAAGCTTGAGGATAAGCTTGAAGGAACTGACAACTTCTGAGCATGGAAGTATAGAATCTCTCTTGTCCTAGAAGAAAATGACTTGGACAAGTATGTTAATGAGGAGGTTCTAGCACCAAAGGAAGATGAGGCAAAGGCAATCCACAAGAATAACTTAGTCAAGGCCAAGAGGATTATTGCAGACTCCATTAAAGATCATTTCATCCCTCATGTATCATCCCTGAAGACTCCCACGGAGATGTTTGATGCCCTAACGAAGATATTCGAAGGGAAGAACATCAATCGGAAGATGACACTAAGGAACCAACTCAAGAATGTGAAGATCCAACACTTAGACACCATGCAATCTTACTTCACAAGGGTCTCTCAAATCAAGGAGCAACTTGAAGCGATTGAAGACAAAGTAGAAGAAGGAGAGATTGTTATGACCACCTTGAATGGTCTCCCAAGATCATGGGACTCATTCATTCAAGGAATATGTGCCAGGAAGAAGTTGATCCCCTTCAGCAGACTATGGGAAGAATGCACCCAAGAAGAAGCTCGGCTAGTAGCAAGAGAAGAGAAGATGGGAGCAAATGATGATCAAGCTCTAACAGCTCACACTAAAAGAAATCACAACAAGAGGGAGGACCACCATCATAGAAGATACAGAAGGCATAATGGATCCAGAAGAGATATATCCAGTATTAGATGTTACACATGTGATGAGAAGGGACATTACTTAAGAAATTGTCCCATAAACCAAGGATCCTCCAAGAAAACCAACAAGAAGAGGCATCATGCTCACACCGCTAAAGATGATGAACCAACAAGGAAAAGAACCAAAGAAGAAAGAGATGATTCTTCAAGTGATGAAGAATATGTCCTAATCTCAGCACTCACGGGCACTATCACACACGGGAGCAATGATTGGCTTATAGATAGTGGAGCATCCAAGCACATGACAGGATACAAAGAATCCTTCGTCAATCTATCAGAACATGAGTCACCTCACAAGGTGAAACTTGGGGATGATTATCAATACCCCATCAAAGGAAGTGGAGAAGCTTCCTACAAGCTAGACTCCCGCAAATCATTGAAGATGAAAGATGTTCTTTATGTTCTAGGATTGAAGAAGAATCTTCTTTCCATCTCGGCACTAGATGCTAAGGGAATGAGGGTTGCATTTGTTGATGGCCAAGTTCTAATGTGGCCAAAAGGAAAGACAATAGATGATGCAACAGTAATTGGAGAGCAAGAGGGAGGCTTGTACAAGTTGAAGGGACAACCTGAACAAACATTGGTTCATGACTCCATGGAACCAAGTGAACTATGGCATAGAAGGCTTTCACATGTACACTATAGAGCACTACCTATTGCAAGCAAAGCAGTTTCAGGACTACCAGAAATCCAGACAAAACATGAAAGCATTTGCAAGGGATGTGCACAAGGAAAGAATGTAAAGAAGGCATTTCCCAGCAGTGAAAGCAAGGCAAAAGGAATATTGGAGATAGTCCACTCAAATGTATGCAGTCCCATGTCCTCCAGCTCATTAAGTGGGTATGTATACTATGTTTCTTTTATAAATGACTTTTCTCGTAAGACATGGATTTATTTCTTGAAAAGTAAAGATGAGGTATTTAGTAAGTTCAAGGAATTCAAAGCCTTGGTTGAAAATCACACTGAGAAGAAGATCAACACCCTACAATCAGATAATGGCGGAGAATTTACTTCGGAAGAATTCAAAGAACTTTGCAGAGAATCTGGGATTAAGAGGGAGTTCAACACTCCTTACAATCCTCAACAAAATGACGTTGCGGAACGAAAGAATAGAACAATAATGGAAGCAACAAAGGCAATGCTACATGATCAAGATCTTCCGATGCGCTTATGGGCAGAAGCAGCAAGGACAGTTGTGTATGTACAAAACCGTACACCTCATTGTGTATTGAACAACAAGACTCCCAAAGGAGCTTTCTCAAGAGAGAAACTAGAAGTCAGCCATCTCAAAATATTTGGCTGCCCGATGTACATACATATCCTGAAGGAAAAGAGAACCAAGCTAGATCCTTCATTCGTGGGATACAGCGACACATCAAAAGCCTACCGAATATACTTCCCGGGATTCAAGAAGATTGATATTAGCAGAGACGCAACTTTCGACGAAGATTCAACATACAACAAATCAAGAAAACTACCTATCGAAGAAAATGAAGAACCTGAAGTTCCCAGAGTCAGAGACACAGTGATGGCAGAAGCGATTCAAGAAGATCATGAAGGCCACGACATAACAGAGCCACAAGAACCTATAGATCCACCTCGTGAGAAGAAATCCCAGAAGACAAGACCAGCATGGGCACGTGAAGCAATCCAAGATGCAGAGAAGTATGGCGATCTAGATGGGATGCATAAAGAAAGCAAGAGACCCAGACCATACTCCAACCATGTGGCCCTACTATGTGACATCATTGATAAAGAACTTTCCAACTATGAGGAAGCAGCAGAGAAGAAGGAAAGGAAGGATGCCATGATCGAGGAGTACCAGTCGATTATGAAGAATGATGTCTAGGAGATAGTTCCAAGACCAGTAGGGAAGTTTGTTGTGACTTCAAAATGGATCTACAAGATCAAGCATGTTGCAGATGGTAGCATAGAAAAACACAGGCAAGATTTGTGGCACGTGGCTTCTCTAAGAAAGAAGGCATAGACTACGAGGAGACATTTGCACCTATAGCAAGATACACTTCCATCATATCTATACTTGCATTGGCTGCAGTAATGAAATGGAAGTTACACCAGATGGACGTCAAGACAACATTCTTGAATGGTGTAGTCAAAGAGGAAGTGTATGTGGAGCAGCCACTGGGATTCGAGACACATGACAAACAGACTCATGTGTGCAAGTTGAAGAAAGCCTTGTACGGATTGAAGCAGGCACCCAGGACATGGTACGGCAGGATGGACAGCTTTCTGATGAGCTTAGGCTTTACCAAGAGTAAAGCAAATTCCAACCTTTACTTCAAGGTTGAGGGCGGAAGACCAGTAATACTACTACTATATGTAGATGACATGTTTGTGACATGTGAGGATGAGCTCATTGCACATACTAAAAGAAGGCTTGCCGCAGATTTCGAGATGAAGGACCTGGGGATGATGCACTAATTCTTAGGCATGGAGGTGTGGGAGAGTACAGATGGAATTTTCCTTGGTCAAGGAAAGTATGCAGTGGAGATTCTGAAGAGGTTCGAAATAATGAACTGCAAGGCTATGGCCACACCAATGGCATCAAACTTGAAGCTACTATGTGATGCTTCATCAGAGACAGTTAATCCCATGATGTACTGGAAAATGATTGGTTCGTTGATGTACTTGACGAACATGAGACCAGACATATGTTTTGTTGAACACACCGAGCACACTGAGAGGGGGGGGGTGAACAGTGTGTATAGCTTTTTATTACTTTTTCAACTTTAACAATCATCAACTGCTTATTCAATACATCATTCATTAATGTATTATCACATTATCATTATATCATCAGCATTATTAACAATTACAGCTCATCATCACATAGGAAGCATAGCAAAACACAGTACACAAGATTTTCACGTGGAAACCCAAGTCCTGGGGTAAAAACCACGGAAGCCTTTATAATAATAATTTACCAGCAACAACTGGAATGAGGCAACAACCCCCTTTGTTACAAAGCCTTCAATTCTCCAGCTACAACTGGAAGGAGGCTGCAACCCCCTGATTTAAAGGCTACAACTTGAAGGAAGCCTTAGCTCCCTAGATTTCCTTGCCCCGTCTTGCCACCCTGATATGAAGATAGAAGCTGAACTACTGAATCACAAACCGCACTGATCGTGCGGACCTGCTATCCAACACTTGTACCACACTGTACAATCTGTACCACAATGCACAACCACTGTCACTGCTCATCAACTGACCACTGCTCATCAATTGTCCACTGACAACTACACCACAACTGTGCAACACTGCTAGTCAATTAATCAATCTGCTATTCACATTATTCGAATCAGTAAATCTGAGTTCAACCAACTGTATACAAGACCACCTGGGTCAAACCAACTGCTCATACAACTCAGCCAATCTGAGTTAGACCAACTACACATAGGACAACCTATGCCAATTCTGCTCAACTGAACCAACTTATACCAAGTTGCTTGTGTACCTGAGATAAGCAAGGTTAGTACAACCACAACTAACTTATCCAATCATGCTCAACATAACCATCCCCAAAACTCAACAAACAACTTAGTCAAGCAAAGCTTGACAAACAACATCAACCAACCAAGTTCAAATAAGAAGATGGTCAACCAACAAACCATAAGATAAACTTAATCAATCAACTCACAAATCAAACTCTACATTAACCAAGATGATGGAAAATCTCAATCAATCAAAACAACGAGTCTCAATTACTTGACTATTCTCAGTCAACCAACTTTATACAACTTGTTAAGTCAATCATTTCTGAGCACTTGTCACACCACTAAGATCAAGATTCAAGACTTGCTAATCAAGTCAAGCCAACACCAAGTCAAATCATCAACTTGCCAATCTTACTTACTTAGATAAGAGACTCAAAGTCAACCATCAAGGTTAAAAGGTCTTTTAATTTCCGTCAACAAATCAAGAACAGGTCTAGATCAAGTAACTTATTGAATCAATCTTTCAGTCAATGCAATAGCAGTCAATACTTGTCAAAAAATCAAGTTAAACCAAAAAGTATATCAACCAAGAAATAACCAACATACCAAACATCTTAAGTCAACACCATTCAATTTGATAGACCAACTTTAGGTAACATGCAACTGTCATACTTTATGAATCAACTTACAGTACTATTGCAAACCAAAAGAATGTTGACTATTTACAGCCAACTAGGTCAACTACTTAAGGTTAAATGCTTTGGTTTTTACAAGATGTACAATACTCATCAAACCTAGTCTACAAGGTAATCAGTCACAATCACAATCAACTTGTTAAGAAATGCAATAGGGTCGAAATAAACTTGTCAACTACAAGTCCTAATTTGTCAGAGCTTAACAAGAAGCTTATCAGCCTTATTTAACAGAATCAACTTCTACATGTAACATGTCATGTCACTTTACTGTCAATCTCTTGATAGCTCATCAAAACAGTCAACTTCTCAGGTCAAAAGAAAGACTTGCCACATTCACTTAATGCTAACACCCTCATTTCAAGGAGGAATATCTTAGTAACCAGCAATATACAAGGCCAACATAGCTGTAAGAAAGACTTGCCTTTTCTGTACTTATGCATGAACCAAATCCAAATTTTTAGAAAACAGAGGTACTGTAGCAGCCTAAAATTTACAGAGACAGTCTGAAATTCTGGTGTAAAAAGACAGTTTGAAATTCTGCAGAGACAGTCCGAATTTTACAAGGAAGAAAAAACACAGTCCGAATTTTTGCAAGGTTTAGACAGTCTGAATTTGCTGCTGCTCCTGTGGATAGTATGCCCGAATTTTTCAGACCCTTCTCCTGCTCCTTCGCTGCCACAGTCTTCAGTTTATCACCCAAAAATTAGTGCTCTAATTCACCACCGAATTTCATAGAAGAATTCTTAAAAAAAAATTCACTGCTTTTTCTCTGTAGCTGCCTCAGTCAACCCGAAAATTTTAGAGCTTGATTCTTGAAAAAGTTGTGTATTAAATGAATGGAATAAGTGTGTATTTATATATATTCCAACATGGAGTTTGATTGAGCCGACCTGCTATTATAAATATATAATTTTTATTAATTAAAAATATCTTTCAAGGCTGGCCAACTTCACAAGAAGGGTGAAAATACTTCAACTTCAAAAATTTATATTTCTTCAACCGTGAGGAACCACGTGACGTGCCACCTACCATTGGAAATGGCATGACGAGGGCTATCATCTTATGAGGGGCTTATTTGCAAATACAAGGTCCTTCATTCTTAAATTCTTCAATTTGTGCAGGACGTCAGATTTGACTTGATAACTTTTGGAATGTTTCTTTAAGCACTTATAAGGGCTTTAAGGCCATGCACAAGGGTTATATGACTTCATTATTATCAAGTGAGAGGTCTTCTTTGAGGGCTATGTGGGTTCTATCATCATAGGTCATCATTAAGGATATCAAGGACATTCTACCATGTCCAAGGGCTTCATGACCACATCAAGATTATCATCAAGGATACAAGGTTACCACATGTGTGGGTTCAAGACTTTTTTCAATGGTACAAGGTCTTTTATTATTATTGTTATTATTATTTTGGGGGGGTATCATTATTAGGTTCAAGATTGTTTCAACCATGTGCAAGGGTTCCATGGGCTCCATTACAATGTTAGGGGTTTCAAAACCATCTATATTAGGGCATCATCATGATACAAACAAGACAAATGCTTCAAGGTTTACTTGATGCAAGGTGAGGGCTCCAAGGCCTAGGTATGTGGGCTTAAGGACAAATATCATCAAATGTAAGGGCTTAGACTTCTCAACAAGTGTATTGACAAGGATACAAGTACACAATCAACGATCAACAAGCGTCAAGTATGACCATACCATCTGTCAACAATCAATCAAGAGACCAGAACAAGTGCAAGCAATCCAAAGACCATCAATGAAAATACAACCAGGAGCAATGATACAATTTAGGAGTGCTCAACCGAGTTAATGGGTAGCCAAGGCTTTTGGCATTGTCCCAAGGCCTCCAAGGGCTTCAAGCTTGGGCTTGGACAAAGTCAAAAGGTCTCCTCTTGACACAGACAACCACAAACCAAATACTAACCCTTAGGGGCTCTACGAGGGGCACCAAGATTCAATTGTTGGCATCAATGACAACCTAATCAACAATCTCCCCCTTTGTCATTGATGGCAACACTCAAACTCCTTTTCAAAACAATCTCTCCCTGTCACTGTTTCTCTCCCCCTTTGGCATCAATGGCAAAGGAACATCCTTTGTCAATAAAACTCTCCCTAAGGGCATGCTCCCCCTGTTAACAACTTCTCTTCCTTTTTGCATCAATGGCAACAAGAACTTTCTTTAGCAATACTGCTCCCCCTATCACTGGGCACTGTTGCTGCTTGTATGCTGGAACCAACTGTGATCGTTGATCTCAATCCATGATAATCAGGTACATAGCTCCTTTTACACTTCATAACACTGATCGATAGTCTTCAAAATGGTATTGGGTTTTTCCCAAAAATTTCATCATTTCTGTTTTGATCAACGGGGCAATCTACTGACTTTCTTCTCCATACTATGGTAGACTGATTGTTGTTCATGACATTCGATTGAACTTGCTTTCTTCTCCAAACTTTAACTTCTCCCTACATCTTGCAATGTTTTGCAAAATGACCATAATGATAACAATTATAACATTGAACGAAAAACATACCTTGATATCTTTCTTGAGTGATTTTGTCATGAGCTCTGCAATGGATGGCTTTGTGACCATAATTGTTACATTTGTAGCAGTGACCACTGAATAATATAGGATATCTCTGAACAAAGGATCTTTCTTTTGTATAACTGTTAGTCTTTTCTTCTTTTTCCCTGAAACTCTTGCTTTCTTCAATGTTCTTTTGGATCTTCAAATTTGTTTTTAACTGAGCAGCTATCTTGTCCAGATCTTCCTTCAGAGAGAGGATCTTCAATTCTTGCCTTTGACAAATTTCTATCTTTTCTTGGAGTTGTCTTGTTAGGTTTTCTTCAATTTTCTTGACTTCTTCTACATGTCTTTTCAAATCAATAATATTGTCTTCCATCTGTCCTTTTGAGTTCTGTTCTTCCTCATGAGGTTTTTGTAGTTGTCCTTTTAGTACTTGATTTTCTTTTTTGATCTCTGAGAGTTCCTTTTCAAATTCAAAATTCGTCAGGCAATGTAATGTGTGGTCCTGGGCTATACCTACTTCATGGCTTGCTCGTAGAGATGATGAATACCTAGATGAGATCTAGGCCTACATCCAACATGAAAAAGGGTTGGCTCTGTACAACTTCCCATGACGAATAGATTTGAGAGATGTCACTAGTCAATGATCAACGAGATGAGGATTGTTGCAGCAGCGACAATGACGATCTAGTGTTGATGATGATGTTCCAGCAGTGAAGATGATCCAACGATGATGATGTTGTCCAAAGTTTGTGTCCAAAGTGATGATGATTGTGGCTAAAGAATACCTTCCTAGTTAAGAGGGAGTGTTGTTGTAAATGTAACTTCGGAAGATATTCATTTGTATTTTATAATTATATTATTATTGTATTTTATTTTGTACCTCTGACGGAGATGTTTTTCCTCCGTTCGAGGATGTCATTATTATGTTCGGTCAAGCAAGATTATTGAGATAAAACCTCCATCGTAAGTCGAGGCATTAGATACCCATAGGTCAAATGTAAATTGTATTTTTGAGTCTCCCTAGCAGAGGTCGGCCCAGTCAAGTTAGTGAGGTCGGCCCCATTAGGAAAAAGTTCACCCACACATAAAGTATAAATAGAGAGGCTTGCTCTCTCATTTGGATACAACACTCACTCAAGCAAGTTCGCATAAGGAGAGAGAGAAGACAAGTTCGCCAGAGGAGAAAGAGAGAGAGTTGCAGAAGACACCTTATATTTTGGTTTTCTATCTTGCTTGATATTGTACTAGTGACAAATCTATTTCTGAGGAAGTTGCAGGGTTTTCTCCTTTATGGTTTCCCCGAGGAAAAGTATTGTGTCTCTTGTGTTTTGTTGTGCTTGTTTGTCTTTCAGTTAAAGATCTAATTAAATTGAATTAAAGTGCAAACTCTAACAGGATTGCAGGAGAAGGCGACCGACTACAAGTACACTAGAGAGGAATGAACACTCCAAGGCCACGATAATGATATAAAATTTCCCTGAATTCATGTTTGACAAAACAAGGTATTTCTAAATAGGTTGAACACCTTAAGCAATCGCTCACACAAACAGATCAAAGATTGGCACACCAATGTATTACTTAGTTAAAACCCTTGAAAAGGGAATAGTCCATGGCCCTAGACAACACAACCAGTTGAGACAATATATTAATGCAAAAGGAAAATATTTTACATATAAGTTTCTCACAATCAATCATCAGCAAATGACCCTCCATGCTCTTTAAATAGAGATCATGGACCAATCGAGTGTTAAGACACAAATCGATTAGGTCATCAAAATAACGAACAACTATCATGAGATGGTTACTACCTATGAGAATAAGGTCATCAACATAAAAAACAACTACCATGAGATGGTTACCTACTTTCTTGGTATAGACATTCGGGTCAGAATGATATCTAGAAAAACAATGTTAATAAGAATACTATCCATTTTAGCAAGCCAAGCATGAGGAGCTTGCTTAAGGCCATAGAGAGCTTTCTTAAGTTAGTTTTGTCATCCAAACTCATACCCTTCAAGATAAAGTCCTAAAGCTCTAGGTGTGGTTTTGGTGTAACTAAAAGTGAGGTCAATGTCACTACACCAAACCCTCTTTTTCTCTTTAGGTTAGTTGTTATCCAACTCAAGAGAGGCTTCCCTAGGATAGGATTGCCAATGCTTGCAATGAGGTTCAAGGTGAAATGAAGAGATGGCTCTAGCAAAATGGATTGTTTTAGTAATGACAAAAGAAGTGGATGGAAGATAATGGACTAGCACCTTATCCATTGGGAAATATGGGGTAAATAAAGGCACAACGAAGGATTTTAAAAGAAATGGTTAGAAGGATTAAGGCAGCGGATTACACACAATTGCCACTTCTAATTGTTTCACAAATTTCATAAATCACTATTGACAAGACTTTCAAATTAGTTTTGAAAGATAATTATCATGGAAGGGTAAGAGAGTATATAACCAATATATGAGATACATACCACACTTGTCACCTCCAATTGAAAACCATCACATAGAAGAAGAAAAGGCTTACTTACTTCATAATCCCAAACATGAGCAACACAATACCATTCAACAGAAGGTGCTTTGATTCACCATCCAAAAGTGACCAAGTGACATTCAACTCAAGCTCTAGGGGATTTCTCCCACAATACAACCATGAGAAATGGAGAGAGCAAAGCCTTATACAGCGCTTTCACTCCTCTTCTTCCTACAATAAAATAATAATAAACTCGTAGAAATACCATAGGGAATAGTAAAGAAACCAAAATACTCCAACTACATGCATAAAATAAGGTGGTCAAAGCCATATGTACAAGTATCAATGAATAAAGAGAGGAACGCCTCCATAAATGAGGGATAACAAGAAGTAGAAGACTAACGTATAGCCTCCAAAGGCTCATCAAAATGAAGCGCTCTAATAGAATTGGTCTTCAAGGCAATGAATGAAGCCTAGATCTAGGTTTTGACCACCTAAATCTCCTCCAATACCAAACGACCTCCTCAAAATCCATGTAGAACACCTCAAAGTGGACCACCCCATCATAAATATGCAATAGACACCCTCGAAGGTGAATGCTCCAACAATATGAGCATGAAAGTGTGCAAGTAACTTTCTTATAGTGGAGCATTCCATCAATCAAAGCTAGGAATGAGTCAAAGATGCTCCAAGAAGTGGACACACCTTAAAATATGGCATAAAACCTCATGTGGAATGTTTCAAAGCCGAGCACCTCAATGAATAGGCTCCCACAAGATAGAATGCTCCTTCAATAATGAATAGGAAGATGTGAAATGAAGGCTCTCCAACCAAAAACGTCCCACAATAATGGCATAGATATGTGTGCACATCATCCTCCAAGTGAAGTGTTCCATCATAATGGCATAGAACCTAGTCAAAGATGCCATAATGGCCACACATGTGGCTCCCCCAATGAATGCTCCATCAAATAAGGCATAGATGAGTGTGAAAATAGCTTCAAAGGAGTGAACGCTCCTTTTAACCATATCAAGGGTCAAACCTCAAAGAATGTGCAATGAACTTCCTCCATCAAAATATGTCCACCAACTCATCAATATATGTGTGAAAGCTAGATCCATGAGCTAAGGAGACGACCAACTAATGATGGAAGAATCCAAACCAAGGACAAGTTGACATAATAGTTAATCAACTCCATCAGGAACATAACACCAATAACATGCCTCCACACATGCCAAGAGAGAAACAAGGAGTGTTCCACACTAAATGATAGCCAATAGCACCAAGATGTCATACAAGTCTAGGAACAAGAGAGCTCTCCATGAGAAATGAGTGCTACGCCATGAAACATATGCTAGAAAAAGGAGCACTCCATCAAAAACCACCAACAAAGCAACTTTGAGTGAAGTACATCATATGTGCTAGAGTGCTCCATGGAAAATCAGCCATGAATCATCCATAAGTGTAAAAGACAACCAAAGAGCTAGAGCGCTCCACCAAAATGAGAGTCCATGCTATCAAACAAGTGCTAAAAAGGAGGGTGCTCCATGGAAAGTCAACAACAACACATCTTCAAGTATAAGCCACATCACATGAGCTAGAGTGCTTCACTAGAACGTGATGAGCTAGAGTGCTTCACTAGAACGCCCTCATATATCATCGAATCATGCAAACAAGCCAAGCTCTCTATCAACAAGGACCATCCATGCTATGAAGATGCCAAGTATAACCACAAATGCTAAGGCGCTCCAAGCAAAACTCACCACAAGGCATCTCTATGTGTGAATCATGACCAATGAGCGAGAACACTCTACAAGACATGATGATCTATGTCATGAAGAAGACAAAATAGCCCAAAAGTGAAAGGGAACTCCATCAATAAGTGAACAATGTGTTATGAACAAGCATTGTATGAGTGAAACACACCATCATATTCCATCTAGGAGGCCTTGTACCCTCATAAACACATCCATAATCATACATAGGCAATGCTTCATCAAATAGCTCTCACTAACCCTTCTTACATCTTTGGGAGACCCTAAGTTGAAGGGTTCTCATTCCTCGAATATACAAGGTATTAGTCAAATGCTAATCAAAACAAACTCCATGCATGCCAATAACCATTATGAGAGCACATAAACATCTAAAAACCATGGACAGATCACATATCATAGTACTAGCACAATTAGATCCATCAAGCAATCATCAACTATGGCATCATCACAAGTGAAGCATAACTCTAGCAAAAAAGAGCCCAAGGCATCCAACAGCTCTTCAAGCTATCAACAAGCCTTTGTGATGAAAATTAACAAGTGTACGACCTTGTACAAGGTATGGGGTAACATCTAGCTCCAACTTGGAGACATGGACTGAATAAGAGTGCATGAGAACCTCAAACTATCCTACAAGTCCTTGTTAGCAACTTAGCAATGACCACTAAAACCAAAAACCATGTGGCAGAATGGATAACCTCAACATCTCTAAACACCACATCACATCCAACAAGTTCTTTTACATAGGCTCTCTTCAACACATGCTCTTTGTATCCCTTTGTGCTAGTTCAGAGTGGGTTCTCATCGTCTTAGGGTTGAGACAGATCACGAGATCGACTGATTAGACAAGATCTACCAGTTTTGCCATCTTCGAGATGTCAAGACTGAGGTGCATTTCATTTTTTGGTGTCTCGTCTATTACAAGATTTGCGTATGATTCCACTGTCTTTTCAGGGACCTTCTCGCGGAGTCCCGATCTTTGGCTAGTTCCGTCAAGTATCTGCATCAGAGATGTCTGGCCTTATACTTGCAAGAAGCCCTCCGACTCCAATCCCTCCTCCTCCGGCGACATTCGTAGTCAAGACCAACCTCTACTCGGTAGATCACTTCCTTATTTTCGGTGCTCCTCTCCTCTAGGGGCACCAAGAGACCGACAGAGGACAGTACTATCTCTAATCGTAGATCAGTTAGGACTCAGCAGACCACCTACACGTCCATCTGACCCCAAGGACGTGGCCAGCCTCAACCCCATCCCAACAGTCGATCAACTACATCCAGATCACAACAGCAGGCTCCCCATCCTTGGCTGCAACACACTACCCAATATAGATCTTCTTCTAGTCCGTCCAATTCTTCTTCCAGACAGATTACTATCTCAAGATTTCTTCATTCGGCTTCAGATGTTAGGAGAGACGCTTCCAGTGCTTCTAGTGTGCCATGACATATTCTCTATTTTTGTATCACTGTTCCCAAATCCATTCTCCTTTTACATTTTTCCTTCGTATCGGCTCTCTTTGAACTTACCTCTTCTAGGTTGGCTCTCCATCTTTCTCTTTGGCTTTAAGATTGAGTTTCACATCTAGCTTTATATAGGGGCCTCCTTAGCACTCCCAATTTGTATTGACATCATGTTACCACACAGTCCCATGACCTACTTCTGTGGTCATTTGTTGGACATTAATAAAACTCTCTCTCTCTCTCTCTCTCTCTCTCTCTCTCTCTATATATATATATATATATATATATGCAAGAGTTTATTCGTTTTCCTACCTACCTAATCTAGCCAGTGAAAATGAGCATGCTAATTAAAATCATATACCTAATGCAACCACTTGAGTATTTCATCAATGCCATGATTTCTTCCCTTGTGTTTGGTCATCATCCAAAACAACGCTACATCAAAAATAATATGGATCACAGCTACAATCTCTATGAGATGAGGGTTGAAATCTGGAATGAGCTCATAGCCAAAAATATCAACATCATGCCAAGAAAGGCATACACCAACACAAGACTCCTCTATCCAAGCATAGATAAGGCCAGTGTAAGCAACCTCGTGGTTGAAAATGTCATAAACCACCCTTCATCACCATCACTCCTCCCCTCAAGCAGCAAGGGCTTCCAGAATGAGACAAGATGTGAAATTCCAGAATTAAAAAATAGTTTCAGCTCCAAATATAAGGCTCGAAACCCTTCTTTTGATGGCTAGAAATTTATGTTGAATGACTCAAATTGAAATGCTTGTTGCCTTGTACAAACTCCAGTATTTGTATCATCATATCCAGCTGATAATACATGTGAAATATGAGAGAAACTAGGAAAGGAAAGTAGCTGGAAATTTCTGCAATAAAAGCATTACTGTACACCATCATTTTCATCCCCCAAAAAACATATTTCTTAGCTGAAATTTTACTCATAAATCTATCAGAAATTGAGGGATTTTGTGGCTGGAAATATTCTGCATAAATGACATCACAAAACAGTCCCAAATCATGAGAAAAATCAGCATTAGAGAGTGAAGAACATGACTAGAAATTACCCTGCAATTGATACTCCAAAACTGCATCATTAGCACATATACATGGATGAAATTGAATATGAGAAAATTGTGAAGTTGCCTCATTCATATGAGGCTGTCCAAAGGCTTCAAATCTGCACTTCCTTCATTAGATATGTCATGGATTGGATCTCCTAAAAAGCTCCAATAACCTCTACCCAAACCATGATCAAAATTCTAAAAATGCTCATCCATAACAATATACTCTTGGCTGCTCTTATCATCATCAAAAGTGGGAGCAAAGAAATTTGCAAAATCCTCACCCTCCCAAGGGTTTTTCTTCTAGATCATCTTTCTCAAAATCATCCATAGATAAATCAACAAACTCAAAATTTTGAGAGAGTGTAGCTTTCCAAACCCTTGTTCTCATGAGATGATGAAATGGAAGCTTGACAAGCTTCTTCATCAACGTCTTCCTCATCTGTATGATCTTCAATTTTTTCATCCTCTCGCTCCACTTCGTAGGAAGGATTCCAATGCTTAAGAAGCGCTTGAATAAAACTTGCATAAGATGAAATCTTTCCATTTTCCAAAGAATGAAACAATTTCTTAGCACTTTCTTCTAAAGATCTAGCAAATAACCTCATAGCACAGTCCTCATACTCAACATCCAAATCTGAAATATAATCTCCAATGAAATAAACATGCTTGGATGCATTGTGAGTGTCATAAGGATCACCATAAAATTATGGAATAGACCTTTTCCCAATACTAGGAGTATGATTGGGATATCCATGAATCTTTGAAAAATCCAAAGGAGCAAATGCTACACCAAAATGAAAATCCCATGGCTTCATATAATTCATTGCAAAATATAGGGTTGCAAACAAATCTAAAATAATACCTCATCTGAAGTCGCCAAGATGACCTTCAAATGCCTTCAAAATGGAGGGATGTGCTCACCTCTATACCCACTAAATGCCTTCAAAGAAAAATCTGCAAGGAACAAGCTACTTCATCCCTTCATGGAGTTGCCATGTGAGAACTAGATCTTCAAGATAAACAATCCACAATATGTCATGAAGCATAGTCTTCAAACTTTTCAGGAAATGGACTTTATCGCCAGCAATAGCACCAAACTCTTATCACCCAAACTCACAGCCTTCAAGATAAAGTCATAAGGGTTTTGGTGTAACTAAGAGGGACGCTAATGTCACCACACCAAACCACCTTCTGCTCTTTGGTTTGGCTCTTCTTCAACTCAAGGGAGGCTTCCCTAGCATAGCATTGCTAAAGCTTGCAATGAGGTTCGAGGTGAATTGAAGAGATGGCCGTAGCAAAACAGATTGTCTTAGTAATGATAAAGAAGTGGATGGAAGGATAAGGGACTAGTGCCTTATCCATTGGACAATAAGGGGTAAAGAAAGGCTCAACGAAGGATTTTAAAAGAAATGATTAGAAGGATTAAGGTAACATTTACACAACCTAGGCAATTCCAATTGCTTCACAAATTTTAGAAATCTAACAAAGGGAAAGCACTATTGACAATACTTTCAAATGTTTTTAGAAGGATAATTATCATGCAATGGTAAAAGTGTATACAACCAATATCTAAGATACATACCACACCTATCATTTTCAATTGAAAACCACGACATAGAAGAAGAAAAGGCTTACTTACTTCATTACCCCAAAACCATTATCAATTGAAAACCATCAGTAAAACATGAGCAACACAATACCATTCAAGAGAAGATGCTTTGATTTACCATCCAAAAGAGACCAAATGACATTCAATTGAGGCTCTAGGGAGTTTCTCCCACAATCCAACCATGAGAAATGAATGAGAGAGAAAAGCCTTATATATCTTTCAACTCCTCCTCTTCCTCAAATAAAATAATAATAAACTATTAGATCTAGCCTAGGGAGGAGTAAGGAAACCAAAATACTCCAACTACATGCATAAAATAAGGCGGCCAAAGCCACATGTACATGTCCCAATGAGTAAAGAGAGGAATGCTTCCATAAACAAGGATAAATCATAATAGCAAGTAGAAGACCAATGTCTAGCCTTTGGATACTCATCAAATGAAGCGCTATAATAGAATAGGTCTTCATGGCAATGAATGAACCCTAGATCTAGGGTTTGACCACCTAGATCTCCTCCAATACCAAACAACCTCCTCAAAATCCATGTAGAACACCTCCAAAGTGGACCACCCATCATAAATGTGTAATAGACACCCTCCAAGGTGAATGCTCCAAAAAAATAAGCATGAAAAGTGTGCAAGCAAATCTCCTATAGTGGAACGTTCCATCAATCAAGACTAAGAATGAATCACAAATCCTCCAAGAAGTGGACTCAATATATGGCATAAAACCTCAAGTGGAATACTTCAAAGATGGGCACCTCAATGAATAGGCTCCCACAAGGTGGAATGCTCCTTCAATAAAGCATAGGAAGATGTGAAATGAAGGTTGTCCAATCAAAACGTCCCATCATAATGGCACAAATGTGTGCAAACCATCTTCTAAGTGAATCGTTCCATCATAATGGTGTAGAACCCAATCAAAGATATGCTACAATCGCCAAACATGTGGCTCCCTAAGTGAACACTCCATCAAATAAGCCATACATGAGTGAAAGTAACTTCAAAGGAATGGATGGTCCTTTTGACCATATCCTGACATAGTTATTGTCTGACATGGAGATCGAATAGAGGAGAGAAAGCAGCGTAGAGACAAGTTGATCAACAAGAACTGTCTCATTTTTCTGCAAGCCATACCTCTCTTCAGTAGGTCGTACAACTTAGTCCGAGGTGGATCTATCAACCATACAACTATTAGTTTTTAGCAGTCAACGGAGATTTCCTTGTAAGATTTTATTATTGGAGTGATAAGTTGATTTGAAGGGGAAATTACCTATGTGTGTATTTAATTTATGCTTCCTCTGTTTACTTTTCCAACTATTGTGCAATTGATGCTATGTTTAGAAACTAGATTTTCTACGATTAAATAAACTCAGACTTGATTTGTTTAATTAAGCATAAGAACAACATCTTTCTAGGGTTGGAAATTTTATCATGGTATCAAGGCCTCTCTAATTGAGATTCTCAAGAGTTTACAATAGCAAATCAACTGTCGTAGACAACTACTAAAAACAGGGACCAACAATTAGAGAGTTTCGGAATTTGTGATTACTTACTTTTCAGATTTAGGAGTGTGTGTACTAGGTCTCAAAGATGACATCATCTAGCTTAGGTTTGAGGACAGATTGGAAGGTGCCTCAAATTTCTTATTGTGGAATGTTAGGGTAACTTTCTTATTGCAAGAAAATGATCTCTAGGATATTGTCAAAGATGTTGTAACTCTGCCAACAGATCCGCGACAGTTGGGAGCTTACAACAAGAAAGAAGTGAAGACCAAGTGGATTATCTTGGATGATATAAATGATCATTTGATTCCTCACATATCCGAGAAAAAGACAATGAAAGGCATGTTCAATTCTCTAGTTAGCCTTTTCCAAAGCGAGAACATAAACAAGAGGATGATATAGCAGAACCAATGTTGTCAGACTCGGACTCAACAAAGACTCGGCTGGCTAGGGACTTGGCTGACTCGACGACTTGGATAAGACTCGGCAAATAGAAAAAGAACTCAAAATATAGTAAATTTTGTGCACAAAAAAATATACTAATGACATCTCTAATCCACTAAGTTGCATGAAACGGGGAAACGGGGAAACATCGGAAACGCGACTCCCCCAAATTTTGGAAACGGGGAAACGCGATATATATATATATATAAGTCACAAAATTATTATAAGACAAACATTCAATTATTAATTACATAAACATATGGCTCCAAGTGATAAATGATAAATGATACAGATAGAATTTAAAGTTAAACCATATATGTAACATCACATTTTGATTTTACGCATAAACCCAAGTCAATATCATTTCATTGAATCATTCATGCAAGTAGTAGTATCCAAAAACAGCCTTTATAAACGAGGCTATATAGTAAATATCCAAAATTAGCATTGTTATCACCTATTTTGTACAATAGTTGAATTTCTTGCGAGCAGCCAGTTTCATGAACATGATTCATGTTTATCATCAGTGTTCAAAGGTTCCGAAGTCATTTTCATGGCAGTTTTGCCCCATTTGTAATAACTGCATGTTCATACCCCCATGGGGAAAATGTAAAAAGTTGGTCTAAATGGGGTCCTTTTATAAAAGACTCGGCTATCCGTAGGTTTAGCCATTTGGGGGATACTCTAGAGTGTTTTTTCCTTAGGAATTATGCGCTACTCATCAGTGGCGTATAATCCCCGAGTTTTTCACTCAAACCTCCAAAGCTGAAGTATCTTCCATGGGGGTCAAAACCTAAGGTGGTTATTAGAGTCTTGTGTCTAGGATTTTTTACGTGTTAGCCATCTCAATTGAGTCGTATGAACATGCACTAGGTCCCCTAGGAGTTTCGTTGGATTCTGAGAAAAATAAATTTTTCCATAAATTAGACCATTTTTTAATGGTTTAATTAAAAAATTTCAAAAAGTGATAAAAACCTTATCCGGAGGTGAAATTGGGCATGGGAAAGCTTGTTTTGACGCTCAGAGCGTCCTCTTTACCCTAGCACCCTCATTCTTCAGTTTCTAGGCGATTGCGTCACCTCTGGGGGAGTTTTTGCTAAAAATGCATCAGTTTGGCATTTAATTGCTACCAAATGATAAAATGCACTAAGTCCAAAATTTGAAAAAAGGCAAAAAATGTGATTTTTGACTTTGGGAAAGGTTGAATATTATTTTCCTAAGGTGTACAACTATACCAAATGAATAAGCACATGCCAAATTTTGAACTTTGGTTAAAACGTGAAGTTTCAAGTTTGGATTAGCGTGGGCCTCCCCCACGTGAGGATCTTCCACGAATACATGGGTGATGGAATGGTTGGGCAAATACTCCATTATGGTGGGATACCATGTCAAGGATAAGGCACATGTTTTATTAAACATTTGAAAAACGAATGGATCAAAGGTTATGATGTGAGCATGGCATATTCGTGGGCTTCTTCACGTGGTCCAATCAGCTCACGTTTTGGTGGGCGTACTCTCCAATGGAGAGGGCGTTGGTTGCAATAAAGAGAATGGCGCTTGTGTTATGTCCCACCAACAAACTCAAGATCTATCAAAAGCTCGAGTTCCAAGCATATCTCCAAGCTATTGCTCACGCACTCCCTTGCATGCACACGTCAAACATGAAGTGGGGCTTGTTATCAACTGATTTGTACAATAGTTGAAACCTTATTGAGCCGCCAGTGTTGGAACACATCAGTGTTCACTTCCAGAGTATCTGGGTTTCATTGTATTTGGGTCTAGCCAGTTTTGGCTAGCCAGTTTTGTTTTTTGAGTCGACATGACCATGGCCCCATGGGGGTTTGTATCAGTGTGCTAGTAGGGTCTGAGTGGCTCGGTCTCCCATGACTGGATTAAACAACTAAGGTATTCCAGGGAGTTTTTTCACCGTCAGATTATACTTTGCTTCAGGCGAAATATAATCTCTTGGTTTTTCTCCCGCTTCCTCCAAAGCTGGAATGCCCGATTTTGGAAATTTGGCCATGGGGGGTTATTAGGGTCCAACTATAATGTATAAACCTACTAGACACTATTAGAATAGGTTTTGGTCATGTCCTAGGTCTCTAGGACCCCCAGAAAAAATTTCGAAAAAAATTTTACCGGACGCGTCGGAATTGGGGTTTTTAATTATTTAATTATTTTTAAATTTTAATTAAATTTCTCTATAGTTTAAATAGAGAAATTTGAGTCTGTAATATGTCAGTCATCCAGGGTCCGTTTTCAGTGTTTGATGGCTCGTTTCATAAGCCAAAAATCACACATGACCCATGGAGCAGCTAAACCCAACTTTCGGATGTCAATTCCGCCCCGTAATTAATATTTTCTCTGAAAAGTCATTTACAGAGAAATTATTAATTAAAATAATAAAATTGATTATTTTGGAGATAATCCAAATCTCTCCAAAATTAATCAATTTGATTAAAATAAAGGGCTAAATGACATGGCAATGAGCATTTAGGAAGATTCCAATCAACTCCAACCCATCCAGTCACCCATCCAGTCACCAGCAAAGAATCTCCTCAAGCTAATTCGCCCTCCTTCATGAGAAATTCGATTTTGTGACATGGCATAGATTGATTGGTTTGTTGGATGGCATTAAAATCCAATGGTGGGCGCCTCCTTTAAACCAGCATTCAATCCAAGCTTGGCTCTCTTCATAATTCGAGTTTGCACCTACCATTCCCCGCGTGTTCTCCCCACAGCTAATTCGCATCCCTCAAAACCCTCACGCTTTTTCTATTGGCTCGTGTTTCACTTGATGGAATTCGTGGATTAGTTGATTTGCAATCAGCTCCTTTCATGGATACGAGTTAGTACCTACTCTACCACGTGTTCCCTCACAAACTAGCTCGCAATCCCTTGAAAGCTCACGTCTATCTCTACCAAAGCCGAGTTCTATCCTGTTGGATTTTGCCCATTGGTTAGTGCTTTAGATTGGCTCTCATTCATGCTAACTCGCACCTACCAAAGCTCACGCCATACCACATGTCTCTCCACCTTGCTAACTCGCACCTACCAAAGCTCACGCCATTCCACATGTCTCTCCACCATGCTAGCTCGCATCCTACCATCCTCACGTCAATCCTCACTTTAGCTCACGTCTAAGCTTTGTTGTAGTCTTGTGATTGGTTGTTGATACTCCCTATGCTTCCATCAAAGTCGAGTCTTGCCACATATGCCTTCAACCTACCACCAAACTCGACTTTGATTATTCCTTAGCATGCCAAGCCCTCCCTTGATTGGAATTCGACCTATGCCATTGCCAAATTCGACCTAGGGTTTAGGTGTTTAGTTTTAGTATAAAGAGAGGCTCATTAGGAGTTGTTATCTCATGGATTTTTGTGCATCGAAGCTCTGATAAAATTGTAAACGCTTTTAATTGGAATAAAGTTGGGACTTTGGAGGTCAAAACCGTGGAGGCTTTTGATGTGCTTGCTTCACTTGATATTGAGGTGATATTGTTTTACATTTCATTTGAGGCTCTTAAGTTGTAGAACATGTTCATGAAGGCTAACAATCTAGCACAAGTAGCATGTATCTAGATCTTTTCACTTGAATGTTTTGTTTCAATTATATTATTCATGCTTAAGGTTATTGCAGGTATTTCTTCACTCCATAAACGAGACCAAAGGAGCTTTAACTTTTATGATTTGAGAAACAAAGAGAGCTAGATCTTCTCCATCAAACTTCTAAAATACAATTTTGGTTACTTGTTACTATAGGCTTCCTCTCTTCTAGCCTTCTACTTTGCTCCTTGAGTTTTTTGTTTTGAATTTGCTAAGCCATTTCTAGCCCCTCTAGCCTTGATCCAGGATTGTCCTTGTTTTTTCAAGCCATAGATTAGTTTGCCATAAGGTTGAAATTCCTTCAACCTTGGGGAATAACTTGGGATTTGTTCCCTTGTGCTCTCTTCAACACTCGTTGTCGGCGTATCACCGGTTAACCGGAGGATTTCCAAGGCGGTGTTTTACCATCCCAAGTGTTCCACTTGAAGCCCTTGCCCTAGATCTGCTTCCTCATAGTTTTGTCTTCATCCCCCCTTTCGTCCCACTTCATTTTTTCCCTTTCTCCCTCTTGCATTCGTCTCTCTCAACCATTGCTCCCTTCGTCCTACCTTACCTTCCTCCTCTCGTCCCTCTCTTCTTCATCTCCTCCTTCCATTCGTTTCCTTCTTGGTTTTTTTTTTGCCTCTCCTCCTATCATCCATCCCCACTTGCCCTACAACATAAAACAACAACAAAGAAAAAACAAATAAGTGTTAGTATTAGTAAGTGGTTAGTACAATTTTCATGCTTAGTTAGTTGTTAGTTATTTGTTTAAAGTCAGTAGTTGACTAGTTGTTCTTCTTTTGAAAAGGTGAATGGTTAGATTTCTCTTATAAAAGTCAAAATTTATGCATTGAAAGTTTAAGTTAGGCATATCAAAGGGTCATTTAGGGCTTGCATTTAGTCTTTTCCCTTTAAGTTTTGTAGTTCCATTTCAAAGTAGGAAAGTTGGCATATAGGATAGTGTAAAATTTTATGGTTGCATCCTCATTCCCACCATATTTTGGGGCATTTTAGCTTGCTGGTCCGTTTTACCATATTAAACATTTTAAGACAAAATCTCATGCTTTTTCATGTTTTAGTCCCACTTTGCAAACTTAGACTTTATTGTTCAAAGTTTGATTAGATTTCTAACGCTAATGGGTGCATGAGTTATTGGCTTATCCTTGTGGTAGGATAGTGGGAAGAGAAAGATCCCTTAAATCCAAAGATCAAATCGAAGAGAGAGGAGGAGATTAAGTATCATAAGACATTCCAAAATATTTCTTCTTATCCTTTGTAAAAGCCATTAAGGGCTTCGATCCATTAAATTTTTATAAGTTGTTTCTAACTAGTCATTAAAAGACCTTTCAAGGATTTTCCCTTGAGGCACTTGTAATTATCTAATAAAGCTTTTAAGTGGAGGAGGCCTCCACTCTTTGGGTTTTCTTCCCCATTTGGGGAAGGGTGTTGGGTTTTTTGGTTGATTTTAGCTTAGATTTATATTTTCATACTTTTAGTTTAAATTTTGTTTCAATTAAGTTATCTTGCTTCTTTTCCAATCCTTGACCAGAGAATAGCTAACTTTGGGATCGTATCCCAAAGGCCACATAGTCTTGTGGTAGCTTCTCGCTCCCCCATCAACTTCTTGTGGACATCCAGCTAGCTGGAAGGTTTCCAGGATTGGTGGCTTCTAGTGGTTGGTCTTGTTCGGAGATCAATCCCACCCAGTAGATTAGAATTTGTATGGTAGAACACTAGTTTGAATTTTATTTCACATTATTTGGCAAAGTAGTTATTGTTGAAGCATTAATTTATATCTTTCAAGTTATCAAGTGGTTTCATCTTTTTGAAGTTATTTTACTGCTTTCACAACACAGCTGCTCTTGTTCTTCTTAAAATAAACCAAAGTCTCTTGAACTTGGCCAAATCCAAGTCAAGAGCACCCTCTATCGGAGGGCATTTTAATCTTGCATCATCCCCTGCATTAGGCATTGTTAATTTAGCAAGTCTCTTGAACTGTGGTCATAAGACCGAGTCAAGAGCGCTCTCTGTCGGAGAGTTGAACAAGGTTCTTTTAATAATAAAATTTTCCACTCACACTCCCCTAATTAATTTATCTTGGTTTGTCCTACACCCGTATGCTCTGCCAACCGGAAACGGTTGGGCTAGTACTCAGAAAGGTGAAAGACTTGATAATAACGATCGATAATTTTAATTAAAATTTTTTCCCACAACCTCAACCAAGGCAAAATACTGTTCTTCCCGCGAGGGGTGGCGCCGGATTCCCACTGACAGACTCAGGGGCAGTTTAAACATTGGACACCAATCCTTATCGAATCTGGGTGCTTCCGACAGGTCATTCAGGGTTGCCAGTATTTTTCTTGGGTAGGGTTCTACCATCTCTTGATACCTTTTGGTCTTAGCCCTAATAATCAAGACAACTGAAATTTTCAATTTACCAAGATAAGCTGCACAACGTTCTCATAAAATTTCCATTTCAAGCACTTGTATCAAGTTTTCACTTTCACTGTTATTTTTGACTCCATAAGGCACTGGTCCTTCATCATATATCTGTGTATGCTTAAATATCTATATTGGAGTATTCGGCTTAATCTATGTGAAAAGTGATTCATTTATTTGTTCAAGTGCATCCTTTATTTTCTGTTGCAACGTGGATTGCGCTATCTTGAGTCATATTAAAGTTTTATATTGTCTATCATTCAAAAAACTCCTAAACAACACCCATCCGCATCACTACATCCAAAACACATTTAAAAACACATAAAGAGCCTTAGACAACTCTTTAGTAGGGACTACCCCCCTTGGCTTCGTTAGGAGTTTGCCTAAACGGAGGAGCTGGGATTCAGGTGACAGTACCTGGCTCATTGCTTGCCCCCAAGGCCACACCTCTCTCACTTGTAGTGAAGAGACAGCTTTCGAAAGATTTCCGCTGCTGGTGTGCAGTTTGGCGGACAACATCTTTGGCGCCGCTGCCGGGGACAAATCTTTTTGTTCCTGGACGACCTTAGTTTTTTCTAGTTTGTTTACCTTTTTGATAGATTCTCAAATCTGTCTGGCGACTCCACTGCCCTTTTTTCTTTTTTGGTAGTTTTTTAGTTCAATCACTCTCAGAAATTAGACTTGAAACCACCTGGCGACTCCACTGTCAATAAACACCTCAAGGTATTCAACCAAAAGAAACTCTGAAGGCTTGCTTAGTTTTATCCCAGAACCTGAAAAGGTTTATAGGAGGAGACTAAACAAGCTTGCTTCTCGTAAAATCCTTGAAGAACTTAGGTCTCAGTCTATTTCTGACATCCATAGTCTCTTTCAGGAAGATAACTTAGAAAATTTTGAAAATTTTGAAAACAGTAATAATTGTTTTTCCGATACAATGGGTGATTTTTTCGCCCCCCTCAACATTACTCAGATTGTAGGTCAACCACATGATCTTCCAGATAAAGCGATCGACAAACTTCCAACCTTTACCGGCACTGATACTGTTACTGCCGCACATCACCTTATTGCTTTCTCAAAAATAAAGGGTGGATATGTCAGGGATGCTGCTCATAGACATGAGGATGTATACATGAAGTTGTTTGCCTTGTCCTTAGATGGGGCTGCTGGTGACTGGTTCATCGGCTTGCCAGCCAACTCCTTTGCCACCTTAGCTGAGTTTTCAACTGCTTTCACCAACAAGTTTGGTGAGAAAAAAGAGCCACGTCATCAACTTGCTGCTCTAACAAACATCAGAAGAAGTGAAATGGAAACCATGGAAGATTTCAATAAAAAGTTCATGGATTTATACAATGCAATCCCTACAGATTACAAGCCAACTCCACATACTATATTAGTCTACTACATTGAAGCTTTGAGTGGAGAGATGCAATATCAACTTAGAGACAAAGAACCTACTACTTTGTTGGAAGCACAAACAATGGCAACCAAGATTGATAGGAACATGCAGTCATCTGGGAAGTCAAACCTACCCGGTTATTCAAGAGCCCAAACTCCATTGAAAACAACTGAGCCTAAAGGTAAAGATCCTTTGGATGCTTTGAAAGAATCATATGAGAAAAAGATGATGGACATGTGTGAAAGAATGGAAAGAGCTGAGCAGAAACATGTGGCCCAAATGAAGGAAGTTCAAAACAAAATAATAAACATGGAAAGGGCACAAGTCCAACAGGTCCAACGAGTTCAACAAGTTCAACAAACTCAACCTGGTCAGAGAAATTACCCTCCCAAAAATAACTGGCAAAAGAAAGCTCACGAAAATGAAAAGAGGCCTCCCACTCAGATAGAGGCTGCCAATACAAATGAGGTGTACATCCCATTTTGTAGAGCTTGCAAGGATTTCCATGAGGAATTCGCTTGTTATTTTGCTAACTATGTACAAGAGCATGGGTATCCTGAAGGGGAGGGTACAAATAATCCAACATCAAGCGAGCCTGAATACATTAATGCTGTAGGAGATATCCGAAATGTTCCCAGAGAAAATTGGAAACCTGTTGACAATGAACCAGACAACATGACAAAAAACTTTGGAGGAAGACCATCAAATGAACAACTCCAAAACATGCAGAGATTTAAAGGGGTTGGATACCAAAGAAGATCAAATCCTGCACCTGCTATACAACCTCCCAAGGTAAATGTTCCAAGTGAGTCAGCTGATTCTAGTAAATTAAATTTTGATTGGAGTAACTGGTTCAATACTACTAAGGTGCCTATACCCATAAACGAACTTTACAAAATTCCTGGTCAAAAGGAGAAGTTGTTGAAAACATTAGAAGCACCTAATCCTACATATATTACAAATCCTAGTCCACCTACTCCTGCGTGTACTACCAAACCTACTCCTCCCACTCCTCTCACTCCTCAGATTCCTAAAAAAGTCACTTTTTCGGCTAATGTGGAAGAACCTTCAACCAGCTGTGAATCAACTTATGAGGACCCTCCTATAATCCTGCATACTAGGGATACAAGAAAAGAAGCTCACCCTCCTTTCTACATATCATTGATGATAGGTGACCTTCTTCTACACAATTGTATGCTGGATTCAGGATCCGCTGCGAGTTTAATGACCAAAAGGGTTATGCAACAGCTTAACTTGAGGACCACCAGGCCCTACCAAAATGTGTGTGCCATGGATTCCAGACCCGTTAAGGTCGAAGGGATGATAGAGAAAGTTCCTGTGAGATTGGCCAAGTACCCGGACATCCACCTAACTATGGATATCCTTGTCATAGACGTACCAGATAGGTGGGGCATGCTACTCTCTAGAAAGTGGGGTGCAACTTTAGGTGGCTCTATACAATTGGACTGGTCTTATGCAACAGTTCCTGCTTCCGAAGACTCACTTGTAAAATTACACACTGAAAAGGAAAGGAGATATCATGTGGAAAATCCGGATAGACCATCAAATGAGTTTGTTTGCCATGTCGGTGAGATCGGAGATATTCAAATCAACTCCACCTTTTTAGATCCAATCCAGGAAGAAGTTAAAAATGTAGAAACAAGTAAGTTATGGAAAATGAATTTTGATGGAGCATGTTCTAGAGCAGGAAAGGGTGCTGGGGTTGTCCTCACTTCTCCAGAGGGTAGGATTTTCAATTTCGCCTTTAGACTAGAGTTTGAAGCAACGAATAATGTAGCAGAGTATGAGGCACTTCTACTAGGCATAGAGATTGCCAAGGATATGGGAATCAAATTGCTAACTATAAAGGGGGACTCAGATCTAATTGTCCAACAAATTAAGGGTCAATTCGCATGTAAATGCCAGAGACTTAAGAAATACCGAAACGCAATATGGGACACAATGGAATTCTTTGATGCCCTTAATATAGAAGCAATCCCTCGAGATCAGAATAGTGCCGCGGATAGACTTGCAGTTTCAGCCTCAACACTCCAACCTTTGGACGAAATGTTAGAAGGACATTGCCCCTTGGAAATCAACTTTAGACCTTCCATTCCTGATAATATAGAACATTGGCAAGTATTCAGAGATGATGAACAAATACTTAAGTTCATAAACAACATTGATGAGTTCTTAAATTATAAACCAAATGATCAGGAGGAAGGCAAAGTTTATCAGGATGAGGGTAACCGCTCAAACCCTGTCCCACGGGGTTTTGTGGCTTTGGAACATATTTTCGACAAACAGGATAGGAAAAAGAATAGTGTGGACCAAATGAAACCAGGTGAGTACGTTGAGATTAACATTGGAACAGAAAAAGAACCAAAAATACTGAAGATTGGAAAAGGTATCCCTGATAAAGAAAGAAATGCCCTTATTAACTTATTAAGAGAATTTAGGGACATATTTGCTTTCACATATGATGAGCTTAAGGCGTATAGGGAGGATGTTTTCCAACACACCATTCCCTTAAAACCGGAGTGTCAAAAGGGTAAACCTTTCCGACAAAAGCTGAGACAGATAAACCCTAAACTAGCTCCTGTTGTAAAACAGGAGTTAGAAAAGATGTTAGCAGCAGGCATCATAGCACCCACACGGCATACTTCATGGTGTTCCAATTTGGTAGTGGTCAGAAAAAAGAATGGCAGCTTAAGAATATGTATAGACTTTAGAAATCTGAACATGGCATGCCAGAAAGACAACTACCCTCTTCCTAATATGGAGACCCTCCTCCAACGGGTCACTGGATCTGGCATGATGTCAATGTTGGATGGATTTTCAGGTTACAATCAGGTAGTCATCAAGGAGGAAGATAGACACAAAACTGCTTTCACAACCCCTTGGGGAACTTTCGAATATTTAAGAATGCCTTTTGGCCTTACCAATGCTGGGGCCACTTTTCAAAGGGCCATGGACTATGCCTTCAAAGAATTAGTGGGGAAAATCATTGAGATATACCAGGATGATTTGACCGTATTTTCAAAAGAAAGATCTAGTCATGTTGGCCACCTTAGGAAGGTATTTGAAAGATGTAGAGAGTATGGGATTTCTTTAAATCCGGTGAAATCGGTCTTTGGCATTGAAGAAGGCAAACTTTTGGGTCACATTGTTAACAAAGACGGGGTCAAGGTTGATCCCGAGAGAGTAGAAGCTATCCAGAAAATTCCCCTTCCTAGAAATGTCAAAGGTCTTCAATCCTTTAATGGCCATATCAACTTCATAAGGAGATTCATACCAAATTTAGCCGAGATAATAAAACCCATGCAACGGTTGTTAAAAAAGGATGCTAAATTTGTTTGGGATGATGAAGGGAAGGAAGCCTTTGCAACTATCAAAGATGCTATTTCTAAGTCACCTGTGTTAGTCAGCCCTGATTATACTAAAGAGTTCATGATATTCTCTTTTGCCTCAGAAGACACAATAGCTGGAGTGTTGCTCCAGAAGAATTCCGAAGGATTTGAACAACCTATTGCCTTCATGAGTAGAGCCCTCCAAAACTCTGAGTTGAAATATACTACCATGGAAAAGCAGGCCTATGCCTTGGTGAAGTCTCTAAAACACTTTAGGACATACATTGGTTATTCAAGAGTCATAGGATATGTCCCCCATGCCGCTGTAAAAGACATCCTGGCCCAACAGGATTGCCTTGGAACAAGAGGCACATGGGTGTCCAAAATCCAGGAGTATGATCTGGAAATTCGGCCCACTAAACTGATAAAGGGGCAAGGCCTAGCTAAGATGTTAACTCAGAAGAATGAAGAGGCCATTGACATGTGTTGTGCAAACCTTTCATCTCATCCTCGTATGACACCAGCTTTACAGGACCTAGATAATCAGTGGTACTCTGACATCATATACTTTCTGCTACACCTGGATGTTCCAGAACATCTTAAGGGACATAAAAGAAGAGCTCTTAGATTAAAAACTGCCAGGTATTGCCTCACTCAAGAGGGTTTGGGTTGGAGGAACCCTGATGGTGTGATACTTAGATGTGTGCACGAGCAGGATTCCAAAAGGATCTTGACTGAATTCCACTCAGGTTTTTGTGGGGGCCATTATGCAGCGAATACAACTGCTCACAAAATCCTTAGGGCTGGATACTATTGGCCAACCATATTTTCAGATGTGTACAGACATGTCAAGTTTTGCCAGGAATGCCAACTATTCACAGGAAAGCCCAAACTGGCCGCCTTGCCCCTCAACCCGGTTGTTGTCGTTGCCCCTTTCCAACAATGGGGTTTGGATTTCATTGGTAAATTTAAAGATAACTCTAGCAATGGTTTTTGCTGGATTCTGACGGCAACTGATTATTTCACTAAATGGGTCGAGGCCATTCCCACCAAGACAGCTTTTAAAAGGTTTCTGCTGCTGGTGTGCAGTTTGGCGGACAACAGGGCTCACGCATTGGGTTGGTGATTGTTCCAAGGAGAAATGGGGGGTGCCTTGCCAAGGTGGAGGCCACCTCCCCACTCTCATTTACTTCGACTTGAGTTATCTGCTGTGTTATCACTCCAAGCTCATCATGAATTGGAGTTCGACTCTCCTTTGATTGCTATTTGGCACTCTTGATTGCCAATTCGAATGGGGCTTTAGGTAGCTTGTTTTCTGTATAAAGAGAGATGCTCTGCACTCTCTTAGACATAGAGATTTTGTGCAAGAACACTCTGCCCAATTTTGTATTGTGTTATTTGTTTACATACTTGGAATAAAAGTGACTTTGGAGGTCCATGCAAAGGCTTTTTGTGTTGTGGTTTCATCCTTTTGAGGTGTTATCTTTCTCACCCTGCTCTCTTGTTTTCAATTTATGATCAATGTTTGCTCTAGAAGGTTATCAATCTAGCACATGAGGTTAGTTATTTAAAGATTTAATTTGACTATCTATGCTAAATTTCTCAAATGTCTAGATCGGACAGGACGTAGTGGTTATACTAGTGTCTTTTAGATGTTTGATTGATTTACATACTTGCATTTGATCTAGTTTGTTTGTGAGAGTGGTGTTTTTCAGGGATCACTGAAGGTGGAGAAAAGTTTGGAGATCAAGCTTCTCATCATTCCAAAGGAGCTCTTACCATCTAACATATTCACTTTGCAGGGATTCCCAAACCTTCTACTTCCAAGTGAAGAAATGTGGCCAACAGGGGCTCTTCCTTCATCCATCAAACTTATTTTAAAAAAACATTTTTTCAGTTACTTGTGGTCCTTCAAGAAGCCCTGAACCCCATCTTTCCATCTTTTGGCTTCTTCATCTTCTAAGCCTTGTTTGGCTTACCTTTTTCCTTCTTCATCTTGTCATTTTCGGTCTCCTTTCATACTTTGATTTTCCTTTGTTCTCTGCTCACTGTTTGCCATCTTGGCTGCCCATTTTCTGCCTTTCTAACCGCTCACTGTTTGCCTTCCCAGCAGCTCACTGTTTGCCTTCTTGCTTACCTTTTTTTTTGGTCTTTGGGGCTGCCACTTCATCCCTCTTCCCTTTCCTTTCTGCTGCTCATTTTCTTCATCATTTGCAGTACTATTCTTCCCTGTTTTTTTTGCAGCTCCTTCCCTACTGCTTGCTGCCCCATATTTCTCTGTTTTTTTACCTCTCTTGCTCCACTCCTTCTCTTCTTCATTGCTCTCGTCCTCCTCTCTTCCTATCCATCCCCTTCCTTCCATTTCTTCCATTCACTTTCACTTTCACACCTTGATTCCTCCTTCCTTGTTTAAAGTTAGATCTCAAGTTTAAAGTTAGTATCTAGTTCATTGCATAGTTAGTTTCTAGATCTCATACTTGGAAGCTATTTTACTACAAGCTTGCATTTCATTTTTAGTCCTAGATCTACTTTTATTTTGAAGTTTGTATTCTTTCATTTCTTAGATCTTATATTAAAGGATTAAAACTTGCATTAAAAAGATGTATGGGCATATAGATTAGCTTGATAAGTTTGCATCTAGTTTCATTTTTTCTAGATCTTAGATTTATTTGATTTTTGCTAATGCTTAATGGGTTCCTTGAGGTGATTTATGTTGTGTAGGTACTTGAAGGATAAAGAAGCAAGAAGAAGAGATCCAAAGCAAGAAGATTGGAAGAAGTACAAGAATAAAAAACGAAACCCAAACCAAGAAAAGATCCAAAACATAAGAAGACACAACCATAATCATTCTCTTTTTTATTGTAAAGGCTCTCAAGAGTTCCTTAAGATCTTCTTCTATTTGTTTTTCAAAAGTCCTTTCAAGGGTTGAATTCCCAAGGCATTTGTACTTATTCAATAAAGCTTGCAAGTGGGGTTTTTCAGCCCCCACATTCAACTTCCCCCATTTGGGGAAGTGTGTAGTCTCTTGATTGGTTTGAGTTGTTAGCTAGTTTCCAATTTGAATTTAGAAATCAATTTCTAGATTAGCTTCATCTTTCCATTTTGTTGCTTAGTTTAGTTTACTTTTGTTGTAGAACACTAGTTGCTTGTTAGTTTATTTGCAAGTAGTTTATTAATTGTTAGATCATTGTTTTCATTTGTTGAGCTATCATTTGGTTTCTTGTTTACAAACTTCTTGTCTTCTAAAAAAGAACCAAAGACTCTCGAACTTGCCATAACACAAGTCAAGAGCACTCTCTATCGGAGAGCATTCCCACTGCATTATCCTTGCATCGTAGCATATAGATTAGTTAAAGTCTCTTGAACTTCCATCTTAAGACGAAGTCAAGAGCACTATATGTCGGAGAGTTTTCACTGTGTGCTCTTAATAAAACATTTTCAAACTCACATTTCCCTTCTAAAAATTTACTTTGTTGCTTTCCGTCACCTAGTATGCTTTGCCAACCCTAAAAAAGTTGGACTCGTACTCAAAATGGTGATTGGATTTGTTAATCTTGCAAGTGAAAACCATAATAAAACCGGAGTTATTTCGAGAAATACTCAGGTAGTGGGCAAAGTTCCTAACTGTGTGACATCGGAGAAAGAATAGCGTTGTCATAGAGTTCTTGTGCTGGTTAAATCCTCAGGACACCTAGCCGAAGAATATTGGACGGTCCGTCATGTCACCAAGGGTAAGCCACTGAAGGTATACTTTTCCGGTTGGACGCATACCTTGCTTTCTTAGCCCTAATAATCAAGAACATCTAAAACACTTTAAAATTTACCAAGAACAATTTCAAAACGATCTCACGAACAATCATCACTGAGACTTACATTTTCAGCATCACAAGCATTTGTTTGACTCCATAAGGCACTGGTCTATAAAACTTTTATGTCTTATCATTATGTTGATCTGGACGATTAGTCCTTGTGCTTTTTTCAATTATCTTGTGGATGCTTACTTAATTTTCAAAGTCAAAGTATATTGTTCATCTTCAAATTGTATCTTGTAATTTGCAATGTGGATTGCGTGTTTAATTGTGTTCTCGTCATCATTAAAAAACTCCTAAACAACACCCATCCGCATCACCACATACAAAAAACACTTAAAAAACACATAGCCATAGAAACTCTTTGTTAGGGACAACCCCCCTTGGATTCGTTTGGAGTTTGCCTAAATGGAGGAGCTGGGATTCAAGTGACAGTACCTGGCTCATTGCTTGCCCCCAAGGCCACACCTTCCCCACTTGTAGTGAGGGAACAACTTTCGAAAAATTTATGTTGCTGGTGTGCATCTCAGCGGACAACAAGCCTTTATGTATGAGGCTACAAGTACAATGTATCAAACTGTGAACAATAAACATACTAACATAGAAATAAAAAGTAAAACATGAGCAGACTAATAGTCATCGAGATCCTCATCTTCATAGGCTTCCTCAAAAATGGAACAAGAAGCACGCTCAACAGCAGAACGTGTAGTGCCAAAAGTATTTCCGACTCCACTTCTAGATTCCTCAATATTTAGTGCAACAAGAGATAGGTCCAAGTCAGCAGATTCTGGATCAACATCCCAATCTTTACAAGGTCCACTGCTATATTTTGGGCCCTTACGAGATGCAAGGCGAAGGTTGGAATGCACATAAACAGGATCTTCAGCTTTCTGTGAGCCCAACCTGTTGCGCTTCACAAAATGAATAAAACCATAGGTGCTCCAATTCCTTTCTGCCGATGAAGAGCTTGCCACTTGTGAAAGGACACGAATGGCAAGGGTTTGCAAATGCACACCATTTGCTCCATGGAAAACCCACCACTTAACTGGGCTCATGGTGCTTCTCTCATCCAAAGCAGATATGTCTGAATAATCATCCAACCTTGCAACAAAACTAGCAAATTCTTCCTTCACCTCCTTGTGTAGATCAGCTGGAAAATTCTCAAAAGGGCTTTTTTCACTCCATTGGCCACCTCTCTATCCTGATGCGGTGCCTTCCTTTTCCCATTGCTTTGAGCAATGAGATCTTCATCATAAAATCTTAGGGTTCAAGGCATGTGCTAAAGTGTGCAATGGAGTGTTGAAACTGTTCCACCTGTCAACAATGATTTTCTGCACTAAATCAGCAAAACCAACATCAACAAATAAAAGCTGAGGAGACTCTTATGCAATGATTTCCATGGTTTTCTCAACCATGGTATCCATGCCATCATATACCTCTCCCAAGAAAGGATGGTCTATGTCAGCGCTTCGAAGAAGCTCAAATGCAGGGCATGTAAACTTGAGCAAGAAATCTACCTTGCTCCATCACTCCTCATCAAGGCACAACCTATGCACAATAGCTCCCCGCTCTATATCTTCCTGTCTCCACTTAGCCCAAAGTTGACTCACAACCATAGAAACCAATGCCTGCTTAACCTCAACAAGGCGACGCAACATGATGAAGTTGGAGGCATATCTTGTCTCAGCAACTTTCAACAACTTCAATTTGGAGAATTCTCGAAATATTGCTTGAGAGTGGTGGTGATTGGTGATGAATTTGATTATTTCCCTCACCTCACCTATGAGTTCCTTTATCCATGGAACTTTATTGTCAATCTCTTCTAAGATCAAATTGATATTGTGGACAATGCAAGGTGTCCAGAAAATCTGATCATACTTGCTCTCAACAATTAAGCCAACAACTTTACAAACGGGTGCATTATCAGTGATAACTTGCACCACCTTACTAGGGCCTATCTGTTGAGTAGATCTGCTGAGTAGATTTGATTAAAATATCAGCAATGAATTGAGCATCTTTCATCTCCCCTGAACAGTCTTCAGCTTTTATAAACATTGCTCCTTTTGGTGAAGTGGCAATGATATTTATCAATGGCCTACGCCTGGTATCTGTCCATCCATCTGAGACAATAGTAACCCCAGAGCTGCTGCACGAAGCACGAATCGGTGCTAAAATATCCTCCACAAGCGTCTTCTCCTTTTTTAGCAGATTTGTTTTGATTTTTTCATAGTTGCGCCCCTTGAACCCTTTAGGAGCTGTGTTTATTGCCCTCGCCATATCTTGCCAGTAAGGAGACCAAACCACATTGAAAGGGATACCACAAGCATAGATGGCCCTAACCACTCTTGTTTCAGCTTCTTCTCTCCCTTGAATATTTACTAGTTTAGCTATTCTGATGTCTTGAACTGAAGGTGATTTTGTAGGATTGTTTGATGCTTGTTGTTGTACTTGATTTGCTTTCCTCTTTCTGGCCTCTTGCACAATCCTTGGCTCAACGTTTGGAGCTTGAGCAGTAGCTTGAGTAAGTTGTTCATGTCTTCTTTTAAGCCTATCAGCCTCATCCTGCTCACTCTGATACTTCCTCCTCTCAATTGGATCATTTGTTTTTGGGCAATTCTCAACCCCCTTTCCTGATTCATGCAAATATGTCCCCTAACTCTTGGATAGGAGCCCTTATACTGGGAATTACAGAGATTGTGTTGCCATTCCCATGAACCACCACCTGCACATCTTGTAATTTTCTGAACATGCTTCCACAGAGGATAGTAGTCAACCCTTTTGTTGGGCTTTGGGATTGATTGAGTGGCTTGGTGGGATGCCATTGCTATTGAAAAAAAATGATAAACAGATCTGCAAAAAAAAAACATTATTAGAAAGTTGATACATAATCTCTCACAAAAACACTTTAAAAACTATCAAATAATTTCATAACAGGTTGCTGCTCACCACAAACTCTTTCCTGTAGCTGAAGATGACATTGATTGAGTGATGGCTACCTCGAAAAATAGTGAAAAAAGACCTATGCCTGTAGATGACACTAAACTCTCTGTTGTAGATGACACTGACCGAGTAAAACCGTCTCCAAAACAGTGAAAAAAAAACTAAATCAACACTAAATCGATGATGGTTGGTTGTAGATGACAGTGGATGAGTGATGGCTCTGGATGAGTGATTTGTTGCCTCCAAAACAGTGAAGCTTTGCGTCAGTCATCCTCCAAAACCGTGAAGCTCAAACAAGTAATAGTGTCGGTCTGCTGTAGATGACCATGAAGCTCAAACGAGTAACAGTGTCGACCAACTGCTTGAGAAATTATGAAACAACAACACCAAAACAACCACCCTTCTAAACACTAAAAGTCTAAAACCATGCTCGGTGATCAAGTCGACTATCGCTGCATCCAATTCAATGTGCAAATCGCTAAACTCCAAGTCGCGTGAGGATGAGGAATCCGTGAGTTAAAGCTCTGTTTTATAGCATTTTCAACCTAATTAGAAGGTTCTGGAAACCAATTTAATTAATTAAACTCCAACTTAACATAGTCGACGTCGAAATAAACCCCAAAATAAACCTGCGGGCTTTTTTCCATGTTGAAACGCGTCATACGGAGGATGAAACGGGTCTGAAACGCGTTTCAGTCCGTACGCACGCATTTCAAAATCGTGAAACGCGTTTCGTACTGACTGAAACGCGTTTCAGATCCGTACCACACATGTTTTCGCGTTTCCTTTCGTTTCCGGGTCTAAAACCATGAGAAGTGGGCGTTTCCTGCAACTTAGCTAATCCATATAAGTTATAAAACCACATTCTATGCAGAAATTCATCGTATCATCTCAAAAAAAATGATAATACAACATTTGACACTCCATATTTATATGCAAAATATGTTAGACTACACAGGATAATTCCAAAAGACCGAACACCTAAAGAAGCCGCTCACACAAACAGATCACAAATCAACACACCAATGTTTTCACGTGGTTTAAACCCTCGAAAGGGAAACACTCCACGACCCCAGCCAAATAGATACTTGAGGCAGTTTATTATGCAAAAAAAAGAAAGTTACAAATGAGCTTCTCAAAATCGATCAACTAGCAAGTGACCCTCCATGCTCTTTAAATAGATATCATGGACCAATCGGGTGTTAAGCCACGGATCAAAGGTAGTTAGGATCTAAGAGAAGTTGAACTGTCGTATCATTCTATGTCTAGAACATATCGTGACCGTCAGATTAGATATTTACAAATGCATACTAAAGAAACACACTTTTCCTAACGGATATATCATAACAAGTTGATCTTAACTAACTCCTAAGTGTCTAAATATCCTAACATCCCCCCTTAAGAACAACTTGGGATAGGATTCAAGGATTTACAAAAGTGACACTATTAGGAGAAGGAAGGAGGCATTAGAGTCTATCCCCCCTTAATGACAAGTTCCTGAACTCCTAACATGGATCTAAGTTTACAAAACTTCGCTTCTATAAGAGATTTGGTGAAGATGTCTGCAACTTGATCATCTGTAGGGAAAAAGAGCACTTCAAGAACATGATCATGAGCAAGCTTTCTTATGAAGTGCATATGTAGGTCAATGTGTTTGTTGCGTTGATGTTGAACTGGATCTTTGGCGAGCTTGATGGCACTTTGATTGTTGCACCAAAGGGGAGTCGAATGTTGCTGCTGGAATCCAAACTCTGAAAAGATCTGTCGAAGCCATAAAGCTTCTTGATTGGCGTTAATTGTTGCACGATACTCTGCTTCTGCTGAAGAGAGAGCAAGAGCTGCTTGTTTCTTACAAGCCCAAGTGACAAGTCCGGAACCAAGATTGAAGACATAACCCGCAGTAGACTTCTGGTCATCAGGATCGCCAGCCCAATCTAAATCAGTGAAACCAACCAACAAAGGAGTCCCCCCTGAACTTTAATGAATCCCAAACTGAATTGTACCCTGAATATATCTAAGTATTATTTTTGCTGCTTTCCAAAAGAATATAGCAGGCAACACGACCAATGGCAAAGGAAACATCAGGAAGGCTATGAGTCGAGTATAAGAAACTACCAACAAGCTAACGATACAGGGTGGCATCAACTTCGGGTGAAGTGCAAGTGGCAGAAAGTTTGACTCCAAACTAGAAGGGAGAGGGGGCTGGTTTACAATCTTCCATGTGAAAGCGACGAAGAAGGTCACGATCATACTTAGACTGAGAAAGAAAGATTCCTTCTTTGTTTTGCAAGACTTGGAGGCCAAGAAAATAATGCAAATGTCCTAAGTCTGTCGTTTCAAATTTTCGCTTAAGACTAGATTTCACATGGGCTAAAAGCTTAGGGTCGCTACCAATAAGAATAGATCATCAACATAAAGAACAAGGATAATGAGATTGTTTTCTACTTTCTTGGTATAGACATTGGGATCAAAATGGCATCTAGAAAAACCAGTGTCAAGGAGAAACTTATCCATTTTGGCATACCAGGCTTGAGGAGCTTGCTTAAGGCCATATAGGGATTTCTTAAGGCAGCATACAAGACTAGAGTCATTCTAAACATATCCAGGAGGTTGTTCCATGTAAATTTCCTCCTACAAATCTCCATGCAAGAAGGCAGACTTGACATCCATTTGATGGACCTCCCATTTATGTAAGGCTGCAAGGGAAAGAACAAGGCGGATGGAGTTCATTTTGGCGACAGAGGCAAAGGTTTCATTGTAGTCAATTCCTTCAACTTGGGAAAAACCTTTGGCAACTAACCTTGCCTTAAGCCTTTCAACACTTCCATCTGAGGCATACTTAGTTCTGTAGATCCATTTATATCTGACAAGTTTTCGTCCTTTCGGAAGAGGGACAAGTTCCAAAGTATTGTTCACCATTAAGGAGCGATATCCTTCACTCATAGCTGCATCCCAATCTGGATTCCCTGAAGCTTTTACAAAAGTCTCTGGATCATGATTCTCTGAAACTTGAGCCAAAAGAGAAGAGGATCGTTGGAACTAAGAACGTGTTCGTCGTTGATCTCTAGGATCACCGACAAGATCTCCAATTGCTTTGCATGTTGAACGAACCCATAGAGGAAGAGGTTGTGATGGAGGAAAATGAGCAGGAGAAGGTGGATTTTCATCCTCGCTGTCATCATCAGAAACTAGAATTGGAATGTTGTCAAGGAAGTTGGGAGTAAAAGAAGGCACAAGCGTCAAATTAGGCTCGCAAGCCACAGATGGCACAAACGTCGAGTTAGGCTCACAGGCCAAGAGATTTTCATCCAATTTTACATCTCTTCTAATTATTATATCATGGGAATGTGGCTGAAGAAGTCTATAACCTTTTACATTTTCAAAATATCCAACAAATATGCACTTTTCACTTTTAGGCTGCAATGCTTTTCATTTTTCATCCGGAATATGAGCCCATGCTTCACTACCAAACACACGAAAGTGACTTACATCTGGTTTAATTTTACTTCATGCTTCTTCTAGTGTGATATCTTGTAAACCTTTAGTGGGGGTGCGACTAACTATGTAATTTGCACAATTTATGGTTTCAACCCAAAATTGAAAACTTAGTCGCTTCGCTTGAAGCATACAATTAGCCATTTCTTTTAAAGCGCAGTTTTTCGTTCAGCTACACCATTTTGTTGTGGTGTATATGGAACAGTGTGTTGTTGTTGGATTCCTTGTTCAATGCAGAAAGTAGTGAACTTGTTGTTAACATATTCTCCCCCATTATCAGATCTTAACTTAAGAATTTGATGACCAGATTGTTTTTCAACAAGGGCCTTGTAGGCCAAGAACATGTTAAATACTTCGCTCTTAAGTTTCAGGAAATAAACCCAAGTGCGTCTAAAATAATCATCAATGAAAGTTAAGAAATATTTGAAACCAGAAAAGGAAGCAGATAGAAGAGGACCACACAAGTCACTATGCACAAGCTCAAAGGGGGGCGAGGCTTGCCAAGAGGCACGTTTGTCAAAATTGTCCCGATGATGTTTTCTGAGTACACAACCGGAACAAACATCATCCCTGCAAGATACCATCGGAAGACCTGTCACCATATTTTCTTTACATAGTTGTTGCAATGAGCGATAATTTAAGTGACCAAATCGCTCATGCCAAAGTTTACTCAAGTCATCACTATGAACAACAAAAACTGAAGGAAAAGGTGATGACTGTTGACCACCAAAACCGACATGGCGGGCAACCATGTACCATGCACATGTTGAATGTGCCTTGAAGATGAGAAAGAAGTATATAATGAATATTTCAAGCGAGGCAACTCTTTTTCTTATCTTCTCTCCATGAAATTTCCGCACCCCTACGCGGGATTTTGTAAGGATATGTCAGCATACGGGTCAATTTTTGTGTAACTTAGTCACCTAGGACTTTATCATTAGGGAAGTCCTTTCATCAAGTGTTTTTTCACTTGAATAGTTAAAATTCATTTTTAGTGATTTTAATTATTTGAGTTTTTCACTCAAAAATGCCTCCAAAGTGGTGAAAGGCGTTCTAGTGATCGAGTCCATGGGGTGATTGAGGCCTAGAAATGTTCTATATTACCATGCTAGACATTATCCAGAGTCTTACGGAATTTCATTAGGTTTTACATAGGTTTCTTAATTTTTTGTGATTAAAAAATGTCCCTCGGCATAAAAAATTGTAATGTAAAAGAAGGGTAAGTGGTCCTTTATGATGTTGTAAAGGGGTATGGGTACTCAAGATAAATGGCATGAGACCCCCTACACCCTTGATCAAAGTTTGAAGTCATTCGGACAAGTCTTGCAAAGGTTTTGGACACATTTTCCTAAGTCAGTCAAGGAAATCATGAAAATTGACAAATAATTAGTAAGGCAAATTTTGGAAAAGTGCCTAAAGTCACTTGGGGTGGCCAAGTTAAGTTTCTAAAGTTTATATTATGTCCCTAAGGTAAAATTAAAGGCCAAAGGGGGCCCCCCAAGCAAGTGTTTTTCAAGTTTGAAGTTGTCGCCAAAGGAGAGGAATCCTCTCTCACCATGGGAAATGAGATAAATTGAAATAAGCCAAAAGAGGGGGTCCCACCTTCATGATTCTTTCCCTTTGGCCTAGCAATGAAATATAAAACATGAGTGGGGGGTTTCCCCCCCTCCATTGTTTGTTATTTTTAACCCATGGAAGTGCACCCCCCCTCCATGGGCCCTCTTTCTCTCCTAGTGACAAATGTCATTCATGCAAAGGAACTCTCCCCTCTCTCTTTTCCTATTTAAGGAGGCTCCTCCTCATTTGGGTTACATTCACTCATGCTCTTGCTCTCTTTCTTCTTGCTGCTCTCTTGCTCTCTTGCTCCCATTCTGTTCCAAGAAGAGAGCCATTGTATTTTCAAGCTTTGATATGTTAATGAATAAATCTTTGGAGAAAATACTGTCATTGCTATGTTTATGAGGTAACATTGTTCCATTCGTAGTTCCATTTGGCATTTGTGGATCTCAAGCAAAGTTTTTTGCTTGAGAATAACATTGTAATAGTTTTGTTGCATGTTATGTGAGTTGTCTCTTATAACATTTGAAAAGTTAATATATTTTTAGTTTGAATATCTTGTTTCTCAAGTCTTTGTTGATCTCTCACCCCCATTTGCATGTTGAGCCAGTTTGTTACAGGTTGCTTAAGTTTGGAGAGCGGGATTCCTGGGTGGAACACCCCATTGTTCAACAACTTTCAAGAGGACTTGGCATCTTCATACTAACATTCCTCTTATTGCAGATTTTGATATGCTTCTTTTGCTCTCTTATATCATCTTTTTTCAAGTTTTTACATGTTACATTGCTCCATAAAAAATTTATGAATTTTATATGCAAAGTTTCAAGTTTATTCCAAACTCATTTTCATCACATGTGTACTATATTAGCTTGTTGTTTTTTGCAGGTTTTTGATCTTACAGGGGGGGGAATGCTCAAATTTAGTCAATAGCAAACACCAAGAGCACCCAAGAGTGGCCACTTCAAGCCCTTCACAAAAAATGGTCAAAATCATTATTTTCTCCATCTTTTCTCCTATATATTAAGTGCTGAAATATACATCATTGTAACAAGCCCAAAAGAGCCTCTTGGACTTGAGTTTATTGCATTTTATTTCAAGTATTTACTTCTTAGTTAGTTTGCTTTTGGTTGCATGCAAGAGAAGAGGCTTTGCCCATCCTTGCATGGTTTTGTAAGTAGCTTGGTTTTAGGCATATTTTATTTCTTGCACTTTCATTTTGTCCACACCTTGCATGAGAAGAGGCTCTGCCCATCCATGCAAAATCGTTGAGGCTTGCATTTATTTTCTAGTTATTTGCTTTAAGTTATTTTGTTTTTCCTGCACCTCACAAGTGAAGAGGCTCTGCCCATCCTTGTGAAATCGCGCTTGGCTTGCATTTATTTCAATAATCTTTAAGTTATTTTGTTTTGCCCGCACCTCACAAGTGAAGAAGCTCTGTCTATCCTTGTGAAATTGCGCTTCGCTTGCATTGCTTTGTAATTTCTGCTTAAAAGGACAAAATTTAACTTAAGCCCCGATTTTTGCTCCATATTCTCTCCCCTCGGCGATTCGACCAATCTTGGGTGACAAGAAAGGGCAAAGATTAGAGTTGGCTAGTCTAATAGGCACCCGGAAATATATCTTCATTAGAACAGAGAAAAAGAGGCTTGACCTGTGGAGCTAGTGGGGTAGAGGCTGTGGGGAGCCTTGTGGCAATTTGTGTCCTCCAGTTGAGCACCCAGCAAGTTTCGGGATTGACCCGTGGAGCTAGTTGGGAACCTTGTGTTCTCAGATTGAGCACTTGGCATTCTCTCTCTAATCGAAGGAGATAGTCTCTTGGGGTAGACACATAGAATAGTTCAGCTTCATTGTAGCAAAACCTTAATCCCCTAAGTTAAAGAGAGACCTAAAATATATTAAAATTTACACGACCACTTGCACAACATTGTTATTTTTGTTCTACGTACTTCATTTCCAAAGCATTTCATTTACAACTTAATCTTGTTATATGTGCATTTGATTCACTAAGTTGTTCATGTTCTACAATTTGATGCTTTATGTGACATTTTGATTATCCTATTGCAAGCACTTTACATTAATTTGTTCATTTACTGGAAATCATTATTTCTTGTTATATTTGGTTAAATGAATGAATTAATCCTTTGGAAAAGTATTTGATTAATTGATTGTCGTGACTCCATAACCCGAGTAGAGACGACACTGGTTTTGTTGGTTAATTGTTTATTTCTCTCTTGCAATCATCATTAGTTCATTGTGAAAGGTTTTGCTTGTCATTAAAAACATTGCATCATTGCACGTTTGACTCTCATTCGTTTTTTATAATTTACAACTCCAAAAGAAAAAACTCTTAAAAAGAAACTTAGTAAGTAGGGACAACCCCCCTTGACCTTTAGGAGTTGTGGTCTAAACGGAGGAGTTTAGGACCGAGGTGACATTGGGTTCTTAACTCATTGTTGCCCTCAGGAACACACATAGCGGTTGGGAGACTTACTCGCGATCAAGTGTGTTTTAAGCCGCAACAATGACCCAAAGTTGTTAAACTTGTACAACCTCGTAATATCATCAACAATTCCAGTGGCTAGGACATGCTTAGGATCTTTAAAATCCTTGATTACAACTTGGTGAGGTGTAACCGTTACAATTTTACCTTCACCGGAATGAGTGATTTGATAAACTGACAACAAATTGCAGGAAATTCTTGGAACACATAGTACATCACTAAATTGTCAATTATTTATCGGAACTGTTCCAGATCCATAACACTAAGAGATCTATCATCACCAACAAATATTTGTTTGGTGTTAAATTCATGCATAGTAGAAAATATGGCTTTATCCTTAGCCATATGATAAGATTCTCCAAAATCATTGAGCCACTCATTCGAAGTAGAAGAAGAAGATGCATTATAGGAAAAACCAAAAGCACAAAGTGCATGTCCATGAGATGAAGATTCTGAAGACGAATCAATGTTGATGTGGTGCTTCTTCATCGCTACTTCCAAGGCTGCCATCTTCTTGAAACATTTAGATTCGTCATGATTATCTTTCCTGCAAAAGTTGCAATGGCACTCGATCTTCTTACCTTTTGGTTTGTTTCCTTTGTCATTTTTTGAAGAATAAGCTGGTTGAAAGAGTTTGGGACCCTTGTTTGGCTTATTATTGTGAAGATTTTACTTCTTGGAATGCTTGGACTTCTCTTTTTGTTGTGCCAGCAAGGCTTTGCCAATGTATTTGCATTGCTAATCATTCCAAAATGTATGAGCTTATCCTGCTCTCTAATCAAATAATCACAAAAGGATTCAAGAGTAGGCTCTTTATAGCTAGTTGGATCCAAAGATTATTTTATGGAGTAAAATGTAGATACAAAAACGAAATATGCAGGTCCAAGTTTGGAAAGAATATGATAAATGCATTGCTCGTCTTCTTTTTTAATTTTGCATTCTGCACATAAGAGTCTAAGATTTTTGTACTTAGATAGATAATCTTGAATGCACGAAAAATCAATTGGATTTGAGGAAATCAACTCATTTTCTAACCCTGTTGACGTCGGATTTCATTGTGTTTACCAAACATGGATTCCAATTTTTCCCAAGCTTGATCTGGTTCATCAATTCCAGATATGTGGAATCGTAAATCAATAGAAATTGGCATCCCAATCAATCCACGGGCTTCATCAAATTTATTGGCCCATTTTATTTTCTTATCAGCATCAGTGGGCTTTGTTTCTTTCCCTGAAGTAATTCGGTAAGTCCCCTACTTCGTAAGACATCCTCCATACGAGATTTCCATGAGAAATAGTTGGAACTAGTAAGTAGAATACAACATGGGGCGGCCATAATGTAAAATGAAGGTCGTAAAAACAGAAACCAATAGTCTGGATGCAAAGATCTCGAAAAACCAGGTTGTTTCAAAAAACACGGCATTGAAAACTGACTCCGGATGAGAAAGTTATGCTTGAATGAAAAAATGGTTGTAGGTGACCCCAACAGATATGAGGCAGGCAAAGGATTGACCCAACTGAAGAAAAAAAAAAAAAGACCCCCCCTCTTCCCAAGCTTAACCTTTTCAACTCACTTTACAATAATGTTGCTTTATGTGAACCACTTTTGTAAAATAAGTGGAGTTTCACTTTTACAATAATGTTACTTTAAATATTGCATGCAAAAAAAAACTATAAGACTTTAAGTGACTCACTTTTATAATTTAAGGGAGATGCACTTTTACAATAAAGTAACTGAAAAATAATAATTAGATGCAATTTTAGAAAAGTAACTAAAAAGAAGACTTGAACTCAGGACCTCTTATTAAATAAAGCAACTTTTAACCAAGTGAGCTAATATTAAAAGGTACGTAAAAGATGGAAAAGAGGAAGAGGTTTGTTTTTACTCTTTTGTCTCGAACTTCGTACTTGCCAAAAAAAAGACCTTTTTTGCTTGCAAATCGCTTCACATAGACTGAAACAAAAACAAAACAAAAAAATAATATGCCTCGAATTTGGGTTAGACCTCGTTAGCTTGTCAGGATTGTATACGTTTTCTCACTGTTTTTTATTTGCCGCGATCGCACGAAGTGCATGGCAAAGAGCATACGCAGTAAAGAAAACCCTTTTTCTTTTGTTTATGATTTGTCGTGATTGCACAAGGTCCAAGGCAAAGAGCATACGCAGAAAGAGAAGGCAACAACCCGAAACAAAAAAAAAAAATACTAGATCTGAAAAGAAAATGAGAAAATTATTTTAAATAAAAAAACATCATTGTAACAATATACCTCTAGATCTGATGAAATGCAAGTATCTTGAGAAAACGGAAGCCTTTTTCGATGAAACGAAAAATTGTTCCCCACTGGAAACGGCACTTTAGACACAATGAAACACCTCTCACAGCCCAAAACTGCACAGAAATTTCAGAACTAGAAAACCTTTCACGGCTTTGGTAACATTGGTTCAAAATCTAGATCACCAACGAAAGCAGCTCTTCAGAAAGGCTCTGATACTATGTTTGACTACACAGGATAATTCCAAAAGACCGAACACCTGGAGCAGTCGCTCACACAAATAGATCACAGATCAACACATCGATGTTTTCACGTGGTTTAAACCCTCGAAAGGAAAACATTCCACGGCCCCAGCCAAATAACTACTTGAGGCAGTTTATTATGCAAAAGAAAGAATGTTACAAATGAGCTTCTCATAATCGATCAACTAGCAAGTGACCCTCCATGCTCTTTAAATAGATATCATGGACCAATCAGGTGTTAAGCCACGAATCAAAGGTAGTTATGTTCTAAGAGAATTTGAACCGTCAGATCACTCTATGTCTAGAACATATCGTGACCATCGGATTAGATATTTACAAATGCATACTAATGCATACTAAAGAAACACACTTTTCCTAACGGATATATTATAACAAGTTGATCTTAACTAACTCCCAAGTGTCTAAATATCCTAACAAAATAGTGAACTAAAAGATGATTCCTTGAACAAATTCACAAATAGTACCAACTTCAACTACATAACTCCAAACATAAGTAGAAAATCAAAATACACAATGTCTTTAAGTCCAATCTCAAGTCTCATGCATGACTACAAGAAGTAGAACGCCTAGAATAGAGCCTAGAGAAGCTAGTGCCAACATCGCTAGACCAAATCAACAATTGTGATGCAAGTGTATTGGGTGTTTCCATTTCAGAAAATGGAAACACTAGAGGGATCCTCAGTCTCCTCATCAAGCCAACTCAAATCATCAATAGGAGATTCATAATTTCATACAAAAAGTACAAGGAAAGTACAGGTGCATATAACTAAAATCGCATCGAGTGCAATCCATATCTAACCCAAAATACATAAACAAAGAGGCTCTAAACCACCTCTAGAGTCCAAAAAACTTCAAAACTTCATGCTACAACAAATATCTACATATCATCAAAATCATTGCCTATAATGTGATCCTATTTGTCAATAGCACCCTGTGCACCCCACCTCTAGGCTCTACCCCTTGCCTCTATCTCAAATCTCAAAGTTGATCCTCCAAGGGGATTAGATGACACCCTACAATTTTGATGAAACCTCCTAATCCAAGCATTAAAGAAAGGTAAAACAACTTTGCATGCCTAATAATTAATTTTGCTCGAGTGAAGCGTACATTTTTATCAAGGTCATGACAACAGAGTTAAACAATCAGTACCACCGACATCAAGGTACATAGAGGGGTTGATGCGCTTGATTAAATGTTAATCCCCTACAATCATACAGGATAAAATCCAGTGAAAATGTAGCAATCCTCAAACCCTGAGCACTATTAAGTCTGTTGAATTCTGAATGGGATCTAAAATTCTACCTTTTGCATATGAAGCTAAGTCAAATGGTTCGAACTCGAGTTCGACAACCATTTGATTCGATTCAAATTCGAATTTCTCGATGAGGTTCGTATGAGATTCGTCTTTAGATTCGTATATATAGATAGATAGATAGATAGATAGATAGATATTAAACTGAAATATAGTGCAAAATAATAAAAACTTACATCAACAATTTACTCGTGGAACTGGAAATGAATGACTCGGGATTTGTTTCAACTTTCAGCTCAACTACTTAGGTAGATTTAATCTCGATCACAATTAACTTTAGTCTTCAATGGCGGCACAACAGAATCACGAGTCTTTGACTACAGTTGCACTTGTAGATTATAGTCTCTAACTCAAATGGTGAGTTGGTGAGTGTGAGCAGTAGCAGTGATTCGTGAACACTAAGATCGAAATTAATGGAGTCGTGAGCTCTAAGCGCTAGCATGAGGGTTTCTTTGCTAAGGGGTGACCAGCAGAGAGGAAACACTTCGCGCACGAGTTGGGAGTCAGGACTGACGTCGGTAGACCGTAGGGTGTTAGGACTAAGGTTTAGGTTAAGAAACTAACTCAATTTTTTCGATTTTTTAATTAAATTCGCCTTCAGATTCGAAACAGATTGAGATTCAGCGAATTAGGAACCTCAAGGTTCAAATTCGTCGAATCTTGTGACTTAGATATGAAGCTTGATGAGGTTGGAACCAGTGTTTTAAAACTCGGAACCGAGAATCGAATCGGACGAGGGTCAACTCGGACTGGAACCGAAACCGGTAATGAATTGGAGCAATTTGATTTCAATGATCTCGAATATTAAAAAATACAAAAATAATTACAATTTTAATCATTAAAATTATATTTAACATTCCAAGCTATGATTTCAAGCCATTAGAGACATAATATGCAAAGTCTACAATTATATATATATCATAAACCATGTATGGGACTTGGGTCACAAAATGGCACCATGTGCACTACATAGTAAAGTCTCATAGCACATATGTCTAATTCTGAAACACAATACAATATCAATGAGGCTCTATGGCCTTTACAATCCAGATTACACAGTCACACTCTGGCTGCTTCAGGCTCCAGCCTCCAGCATCCAACTCCAAGCCAACGACCCTCCAACAGTCAAGCTGTCGACTATCTCTCTCAATGACTCCAGTCTGCTAGCCTCAGTCCTTGGACAATAGCCTTGTCAACGTGAAAATTGAAAACGACTCAACTCAGCCAGTTGCAACGAGAGGAATGTCTGAGAGAATTGGGAAGGGAGGCGTATTTATGGGTTTTGCAACGATTTAAGGTCGGGTTTTTTTAATTTAAAAAAAAAACATTTTAATCTCCTCATTACCTGTTCAGGCCCACAAAGAACTGGCATCTAACCGGCCGGTTATTGACAGACTTAGGCGGTTTGGTTCGGTTCGGTAATGAACCAACCGGTTCAAGCCTATTTCATTACAAAATCGGACCCCGGTCCAAGTTTTTGTCCCGTTTCAATATTCAGGCTTGGTTGGCTGGTCAAATCAGCCGATTCCAATTCAGCCAGGTTTAAAAACATTGGTTGGAACCAATCTCAAACATCATGAAGCAATTAATGGTAATGTTAAAAATTGAAGTAAAAGGATAGAAAATGAAAGTCAAGGAGAATGTCACTTTTACTTTAAGAATTTAATATTACAATCTCTGGCGAGTCTCTGGCAAGTTTGTAGAGTCTGGAGAGTTTCAACCGAGTCTGGCAAGTGGCGAGTCTACCAAGTTAGTCTCTGTCGAGTACTTGTTTCTCAACAGACTCACTAGACTCGATAAGTCTTTGGTGAGTCTAATAACACTGAGCAGAACAAACTCAAAGCTATAGAGATAACCAAATCAAACACAATTACCAATTACCTAATGAAGTTACGCATATTCAAGATCAACTTGTAGCAGTTGGGGAGAAGATTGCAGACACAAAGTTAGTAAACATAGCACTCAATGTATTCTCAACTTCATGGGAAACATTTGTCTGGGGCATTTGTGCATATTGCCACCTAGACATGCACCTAGGGTAACACGACAGAAATCTTCAAGCCGCTCGATGCATCCTTGGGGGAAAGTCTCGAGTCAAGCACTATCACTTGATCTTGACTCCCCCGTTTAGGCTAACTCCTAAGAAAGCCAAGGGGGTAGTCCCTAAAAGTTACTAAGGCTTTTATTAGTTCTTAGGTTATGAGTGTTGTTATCCACTAAAATTGCACTTAGTGGATTCCGAGTGAACCATCGAAGACTTGAACAATCTAATTGTTCATCATCAGTGTTCCAAGATCCATCAGGCCAAATTTTGGCCCCTTTTTTAAATAATTGCATGTTCATACCCCTTGGGGATGTTGTAAAAAGGTGCTAGCATGCCGGTCTTTTGTAAAGACCTTGGCTTCCTAGGACTTTGACACCCATCTGGTCGTTCCATGGTGTTTTTTCCCTTGTCAATTATGCACTACTGAATAAGCGATGTATAATCGAAAGCTGGAATGTCGTCTTGGTCGTTAGGCCTTAGGAGGTTATTAAAGTTCAAGTGTCGATGTTTATGAGCATGATAGACATCAAATTGAGTCATTATGAACATGCACTAGGTCCCCTAGGATTTTCGGTCAATTCTAAGAAAATAATTGTTTCTCGTAAAACGGGCTTTTTTTTAATTTTTAATTAAAAAATCCAAAAATATGATAAAAGTGTGGTTAGGAGATGAAATATGCCATCGGGGTGCTCGTTTTCTAACCCAAAGCACCCATTAAACCCCTAAACCCATTTTTCCTAAGTTTTAAGTGAATATTATTCACTTGAATAAAAATTCTCTCGAAATTAATAAAAGAGAATTATTTAATTCAAAAAATAAAGATTTGGAGTGTTGCCGCCTAATACACACCTGGGGGCAACGCGGCAGGAAACCTTCAAGCCGCTCGGTGTGTCCTTGGGGGCAAGTGAGAGTCAAGTGTTGTCACCTGATTACTCGACTCCTCCATCTAGGCTTACTCCTAGCGAAGCCAAGAGGGGCGGTCCTTATGAAAATAAAACTAAAGCTTTTAATCTATTAACATAAATAAAATTCTAATCTAGGAGTTTGATTAATGATGAAATGTAAAAATAAATCAACAATATGTATTTGCAAATATTTTACCTATCACTACACATGATATTGAAAGAAAGATATACATTCACGCCATATTGCAAGGTTGAAAATAATTAGACCAGTGCTGAAATGTAAATGCGTGCGATTGTTGCTATGTAGGGTTGTGAAAGTATTGCAAGAGTCTTGTTGGTTTATTTTAGAATTATTAAATGGGTATTAGAGGAATGGGTTAATTCTTGGTTTGGCCCAAAAGAAACCTAACCCTTCGAACTGAGTGCTTTAGCAGCTTTACCAAGTGTCCAACCAGGCGAGGATGAACCTTCTTAAAGTAGCCTGCTGACTCTATAGTTTCCGCCCATGCAACCTCCCGAATTCTTAGAATTTGGTTCGATTGGCTTTTCCTATTAAACTGAGTACCTTACACTTGTTTATGATTAACCTCACTGTTCAAACTCAGCTACAGAGGTTAAGAGCATACTATGGGTTTGGCGTGTTGGTTCGTTTTATTATGATTTGAGATGGATGATTAATCTACACTAAACCCCAAGAATATCTTTTATTCACACCAAAGGTGGAATACTTCGATAGAGCAAGGGGGATTAATTTTATTTGGTAATTTTTAGAACAATTGTAATTTATTTTGTAGAACTTAAGTGAAAGATTGAACAATGATTGTAAGTCCCCCTAGGATGCTTTGTGTACTTGATGTATATTTTCTAATTACTAATGACAAAAATAAACTAATCTAAAACAAAGAAAAGGAAAAAAAGGAAAAAGTAAAAACGGTGCGAATCCCCCCTGGGGGATTGGGGTCAGGTGCTGGAATTGCCTGCTTTGCTCTTTTTATTCTTGCGTTTACAAAATGAAACTAGAAGTGAAACATTGTTTTCCCTTTATGCTTAGGGAACAAGTCAGTTTACAATTATTGGAAAAATGAAACAATGATTAAACTGTTGGTTCTTGAGAAGGTTTAGGAAGCTTCAAAATGGTAATCTTCTTGGTTTTTTGGACTTCAACCTGCTAAAGAAACAAAACAGACCAGCGAACAAAAGTTAATGAAAAATGACAATCAGAACACTCTTACTTTAAGAGTGTTTTGACAACACTACAAATTATCGAATTTAAGCACTAATGCAACTAGTATGTAAAAATATTATTTTTGGGCAAATTTTTGGACTTAGAACTAACTTTTAATTGTTTTTAAATTTTAGGACCGATATTTAAATGCAAAAAAGCAGCGAGCAATAAAATGTTTGAAATCTAACGAAACACACTTTAAGAGTATATTTGGTTTATGTGCAAAAATGAAAAAATTTCTACTTTAACAAGGCAAATGGAGTCAAAAATTAACTAAGGAAAGTGAGCTAGAAAGTTACTTTCCTTAGGATCTTTGGCTTGCTTTGAAAAAGCTAAGCCCAAATAATGAAAAGCACTTTGCTTGCCAAATATGAAATGAAAACTAGAAAGCTAAGACTTATAAAGTACAAATTTTTTAAGATATTAAAAAGATTGATAACTTGCACTAGAAAAGTCTAAAACTTGTAGATCTAGAAATTTTTAAAATGAGCTTTGAATACTTGATCTAGATTCTAAGAGATCTAAAACTTAACAAACTTCTTATGATAGGTATTTTGAGAATGAACGTAAAAGCTTTAAACCCAAGGTAACCGTAACCAAAATAGCTTAGAAAGAAGAGAAGGGGATGAGGAAAGAACTCTTTCAATATGAGACTTCGAGGCTTGGAGGTGACCTTCTGGATTGCCGAGGGACTAGATCTAAAATAAGAAGTTAGAAAAATAAGAGGAACAAGCAAGTCCTCTTCTCCTTCAACCAAAAAGATACATGCAACTTACATCAACTCATACACAAAACCTTAGATCTGGATGGCATATAAATAAGAAAACAATACTAAAATACTCATAAACAAATGAAATATTTAAAGTTTGATCTCTTAGCATATGAACAACATAATTAGAAAAGTAAACAAACTTAGCTAATTAAGATTACAAAACAAATAGTTGTCCTTACAGTAAACCGAGATCCAGGAAGGAAGTGCATAAGCAGCTTGCTACAGTTCTCCTTCGTTTAACACATCAATCATGCATCCACACATCAAAGAGCAAGACAAAATTTCGACCTCAAAAGTCTCTTTATTGTCAGATAGTTCTCAAAAATATTACAAGAGCAGAGCTTTTGCCTCTATGCACCAACTAGTGAAAGAGGAAGCAAAGCTTTGCTTAAATAGCAAAATACATGCAAACTAGGGCGCAAATACCTAAGGAGGGCGCATGAGATGAGAGGGAGTTAACTAGATCTTGCTCGACTTGATTGGAATCATCTAATTTGGAGCTCAGTCCATTCCTAGTTGATTGTACAATCACTTTAGTTCATCCTCGGTTCAACTCCAGACACTTTCCTTTGATTTAGGAATTTGTCTTTTATTTAATAAATATGTCTTTCTTCATATTTATTTTGTCTTTTTTTGGAGATTTTGAGTAAATATCAATTTTTGAGATAAATACTTACTCAAAACTTAGGAAAAGTGGGTTTATGGGTTAAATGGGTGCTCTAGCTTAGAAAATGAGCCTCAATTTATCAAAATCCACCCACAAACCACTTAATTATTACAATTTGAATTTTTTCAATTAAGCCATAGGAAAAATGGTTTAATTAATTGAAAAATTTAATTATTTAGTAAAAAATAAAAAATATTTTTGTCCACGTCCGATAATTTTTTTTTTAAATGACTTGGACCCTCATAAAACTCAAAAATAGTGTCAAACATGTTTATAATTTACAAATGGACTCTAATAACCCCTAAGGCCTAACCGCCAAAATCGAGCATTCCAGCTTTGGAGGTGTAGGAGAAAAACTCATCGATTATACTCGGCTGAAGGCAAAGCATAATTGACAAGGGAAAAAACTCCTTGGAATACCTTCATTGGTTGTCAAGTCCTAGGGAACCGAGTCACTCAAAGACCGCCATGCTAGCACACTTTATTACAAACCCCGTGGGGCATGGTCATGCATTACAAAAATTAAATAGGGGCCCTGAAAAGGCCAAATCTGGAACTTCTGAACTTTGATAAGCACAAGTAATTGTGCAACACTGGTGGCTCTCTAAAGTCCAACTAAAGTGCAACTTTAGGTGGTAACATGGAGAAAATCAAATTTCCTAAATTGAAGGAAATTTGTCCAACTAAAGCTCCAATTAACTTGGCAATCAGTATTGGAGGCATATCCAATCAAGATCTGGTGATTTCAGTGAAAGATTTGAAGAGGGTGAGTTAGCTATTGTTGGAGAATGCGCCCTCATCTAAAGGAGGGTGACTTGGCTCTTTTGGAACTTTGGGATTGGATGGAGAAGTTTCCAATGTGAGGGTGGCGCCCCTCTTGTGAGGTGGCAACCACCTCACCTCCATTCGCCTCAATCAAGGCATGCATCAAGGCATGAGTCTCTACATTGATTTAGGAATGCACCCCCCTCATGCTCTCTTCTCAAGTGCGCCTTCCCCCCCTCCATTTCTCCTATTAAAGCAAGGCTTTGGGCTCCTTTTCTTGGATGGTCAAAGAGGACCGGAAGGCTGATGAGTCTTATACTGTATTTTATAACATCTATTGGGATAATAAAGGCTTTGGAGGCAAATCTGTGGTGTATGGCTCTATGTGTGTGGATGCAAATGTCAATGGTTTATGATGTAACCGTAGCGTAGCTTACTTATTTGTTGCATTAGTGATGATCAAGCCTTTGAAAGACTATTACTAGTCAGTAGGATAAATGATGCTAACTTGATTTCATTTATTGCTTGTTTATGTCCGCGATATAGAATTTGTATGTTTTACTTGGTTGTATGCTTACACTTTTGATTTCTGGCATGAGAAGCATCAGATTTGACGCTTTGTGCAAGTAGTTTTAGCTGTGTAGGTTGCCTAAGCTTGAACGTGCAGATGATCTAGTTTGACTCTACTGCTTTTCATAAGGATACAGACCCTCCGCTCTCCACCAGCAGGCTCCATAGCTCAAACATTCTCGGGATTCCAACATTCTTTCTGTCTCTCTCTTTCCTTCACTTTAAATTAAATTTCTCTTTGGTTACAGTTATTTACATACTTAGCTAAATTAGTTTCCTTTGAAAAGAATATTTTAAGAAGCTGATTTATTTAAGTATGTTGCTAGATCTAGGGTTTAAAGCTTCAATTTGGTAGATTTAGCATTATTGAGTACTTAGGCTTAATTTTCTATCTTTTAGTACTTAATATTTTATGCTTCTAATGCTTTATTTGGCACATTTGGTGCATTTCAGGTGGCTGGTTTTGTACTTTTCTCGCCATGACAAGAGGAGGTGCTGCCGGAAAATCAAAGATCTAGGGCATCCAAGACCCCCCCGGAGCAGTATACCTTTTTCTTGTTTCATTTTTAAAACCTTGTAAGCCTTTGGATCCAAATTCATAAGGACCAAAGGCATTCACCTCAAAAATTTGTAATTTTAAATAATAAAAGCAAGTGGGCTACCCAGTGCCCACAGAACCCTCTAGGGAGTCCGTGTCGATTTTTGTGTGTTTAATTTTTTAGCTTAGTTGTTTTTTCTAGTTTGTTAAAGTAGATTAACCGCTTTATTTCTAACTTTTCCTTGCTTTATTAAATCAACACATGCACACAATCCACCCTGATGGGATGTATAGTTAGTGTACTTTCTTTTACAATCTTGTACTTTATTTCACAATTAACAAACATAAAAAACTAAATCCGACTATGCATTCCCGAAGTACTGAAAGGAAAAAGAGATTCTCAATTGTCAATAAATTTACTTTTTTACAATTTTTGTTCTTAACAAATAAATTTAGGTTGTGTATTCCCAAAGTAAATTGAAAGGGTTTATCCCCGATAGCTGAAAAATGATTGTCAACTTCATAATAAAACTTCATTTTACTTTGTTAAAATTAACCCAAGGCTTAGCCTCCCCATATGCTCTCGATCTCTAGGGATCATCCGACCAGTTGATTACATCAGAAAGGGAGTTAAGTGACTAACTTAATAGGGCAATCCAACAATAACTTAATCACTAGAACTCGGGAGGTCACGTGAAACTAACTACAAAGTCAATGGGCTACTTTAAGCAGGTTATGCCTCGCCCAATTGGACCCTTGGTATAGTTGTCACTACGCACAATTCGAAGGACTAAACTAGAGTTGGGCCAACTTAGTCCTTCAACTCTTTGCTTGCCTCTAAGGATGCACCCAGTGGCTTGAAGATTTCTGCCATGCTAACCCCCTTTTCTGGAGGTGCATATCCTGCAGCAACAAGTGTAAAAGTTATTTAGGAGTTTAAAAAATACTAAAGCAGACTATGCAAAATATGAATTAATTCAACAAGATATAAGAATACAACACATAAATTCACTTATGAAAGAGAGTATGATTGTTGCAAATTGCAAACCGGTGCCAAATGGAGTCAAATGGAGTGTTGTTGTGACATTAAAGTATTGCAAGTGTCTCATTGTTAGTTTTATATTATTATGATGATTAAAGTAGTGGGTTTATTTCTTGTTTGGTCCACAGAAATTGTATCTCCTTGAACTAAGCGCTTATTGCAACAGTACCAAGTGTCAAATGGGGCGAGGCATAACCTGCTGAAAGCAGTCCCCTAACTCTATGGTATGTCCAATGCGACCTCCCAAGTTCTCGTAGATAAACCACTTATGGATTGCCCTATTAGACTAAAACTCACTTCCCTTTTTGGTTTGACTAACTAGTCAGGTGAGCCACAAAGGTCCAGAGCATACAGGGATTTGAGCATTGGTTCATTTTATTAAAGACAAAAATTCAATGTTTTCTAGTTAGTTAAACTAATCCAAAACTCTATTTTCGGGTAGAACTCCAGTACTCGTGCAAGCACTTTCCGTGGCACCATACTTCAGGAAAGCAAGGGGATTCGTTACTTTATTGCGAAATAAATGAAGCAAAACTAATTACTTTAGTGCAGTGTGTGTAAATGATTAATTAATTTTACAAGAGGAGAAAATAATCTAAGTTAGCTAATCCAAAGCAAAAAAACGCAAAAAGGAAAGAAAAATTCACGCCATGAAAATGACACCAGACCCCCCAGGTGGAATGAGGTGTGGGCGTTGGGTACCCCACCTACTTTATTACTTATTTTACAAATCTTATCAAGTGGATGCCTTTTGTCCTTATAGATCCGGATCCAAAGGCTCTACAAGGTTTACAAAAGAAGAAGGATTGAGGTAAGTTGCTCCAAGGGACCCTAGATGGCCTGAATCTCAGAATTTTTGACAGCACCTCCTCTTGTATGTTTGTTAAAAGAGCAAAACCAGCCACCTATTATGCACCAAATGTGCCAAATACAACGTTAGAAGCATAAAAATTCAAGTAATGAAAGATAGGAAATAAGCCTGAGTACTTAAACAACACTAGATCTACTCAAATTTAAGCTTTAAAACTTTAGATCTACTCTAGTAGCATACTCAAATAAATCAGCCCTTAGATATTCTTTTTAAAAAAACTAATTTAATCAAGCATGTGCATAATTGTAATTGTTTCCATATCCATTGTAGCTAGAGCTACCATGATGCAGATCAAATCTCTCAGATCCATGGGCCAGTCCTTTTCTTGAGATGAGCATATTGATCATCAGTGATGCAGTTATTTATGAGCCAGCAACGGCTTTTCCCCCTTGTCATGACTGATCCTGCATGACCCCATTGAGATGATTTTGGTTTGGTTATGGTTCATTTTAAAGAGCAGTTGGTCGGTGATGTCCTTTGGCCTATATTCAGTTGCAAATGGTTCCAGAGGCAGGTTTATGGTTGAGCAAAGGTATATATTCCATATGGATGTTATATTTGTCTCTATAGTTTATTTTAATTATTGTGACTATGCATGTTCTACTGACAGTGGCATTTGGGCTATATTGTTTGAAACCCGTGCTTTGAGTGGTCAGAGAGTCCTTCGTACAAGACCAATACATATGTTTGCTCGTATTGCTTACCTTACACAGACTTACTCTTACTCGTGCTTTGGTGGCATCACCTTTCCACCTATCTCCATTCATCTATTTCTTCCATTATTTGCTTTTGACCTTGACTTGGACTTCGACTAGTGAGATCGAGGACCCCCCCCCCCCCCACTTAGGCCTCTTTGTTGGATAGACTCCATGTTTACTTTGTGTCTCAGCTCTGGAGTGTGTGGCCTGGTCCCTTCTAGTCTGCTTGTATGATTCCTTGTGGATCGGTTGCATGGCTAGTGTCACTGGAATGTCTTCTTTTAGTCCTCGAAAGCAAGTACTCCCCTAAAAGCATCGAAACGCATAAATGCTATATCTAAACGGATGCAAAGTCAGCTACAAATAAAGTGTTTTTAAACACTAATAAATCAAAGCTAATAAATCTTCCGTAGCTAGTCAGTGGCCAAGGGATGAGCACTCATCCTTTGTAGGATGTAAGGCCATTTTCCCCTACATGGAAACAAGGTGGTAACTCCATTGCACCTATGGATGGTGGTGGGCAATGGTGGTAAGACCGAGTCTTTATCTGAGGCCCATAAGGCTATTCAGGGCACCTTCCCTTGGAGGTTGGCTAGTGAAAGATAAATCGAAGTTAAATGTTGCAAAAAGTTGGCAAAATAAATGTAATAAAGGATGCTTGTCTAGAGTCTACTGGAAACCTTCCAAGCACTCTACCCATTTGTGAGGCACTGCCATTCCCTAATGTCTTCTATCCTTCATATGTCTAAGTGGCTTCCCTTTTCCCTTATGTCCGAGAGATCACAGTGTCAATCTTATCAAGTCAATCCCTTTTCTCCTAGCGTTGTTTCATCTACCTCACCCATCCTAGCAGTTTGTCTAAGTCTATAAGTGAGCATTTGCAGGGGGCTTCCGGAAAGATTTAATGGTTTCTCTGATATTGGTTATATTATGTGATTTCGATGGCCACTGTTAGGTATTGCATGTTGTAAAATGGTTATTAACATAAACTTGTGAGTATTATTCATCCAGTGTGCATGCAGGCTTATCAAAATTACCTTTAGTTTGAGTATTTTGACTTGGTCAAACCCAGTTTGACATGGTCAACACGTTTCCCGAGGCAGTGACTGCAGCGTTCGAGATTGTACATTTGTTCTCCAGATGTATCCAATACACCATTTCCATGCTCAGTTTGTGGTTTTTGGCCATTATGCAGCAGTTTCATGGACTATTATTATTATTATGGCCATATTTTATTTACTGGATAAGGTGTTGGGTTTCAGAGGCATATCTTGATGGATATATGGGGTATTTGTAGTCACTATTCATGGATTTGATGCTTCTGATTCACTTGTTGCTCTCAAATGTGGATTTTGGGAAAAGGAAAAGGACTTATTGGTGATTTTATTCTTCAGCATGATGAACCAATAGTTTATTCATTAAAAATGACCATGGCTTCTCCACAAAAATCGATTTGGCTAATGTGGGCTAGGAAAGGACTTGGGGATGATGTTGTACAATTAGATGAGGCTCTGCATACATGTTTCATGCATTTTATCTATCTGAGGAGGACTTCACATGTTTTATCTTGGTCCTAGGGACGACATCTTCCTTGGGGACGCTTTTCAAGTTGGTCACTTGATGCATCTCCATGTTATATTGTCACATCTTTGTAAAAGGGGACACCTAGGGTGATTTAAGCCCTTAGTGACGCCCCTTACCATGTTACCACATGTTATATTTTGACATTATGTTGTATTTTCCTTTCCTAAGGCGTTATTGGGAAAAAGTGTGCCCCCCTTTGACTTAGTCATCTTGATCCATGTATTGTAAAATTAAAAAGATCTCCATCGTTGATGATCTCTATTGTATCTTTCAATCTCAACCACTCATTCAAAAGGTAGTTATGGATTTGGTCTCTCTCGGATCTATTTAAGAGAGAGGACCTCTCATTGTAAGAGGACTTTGGGATCTCAGACAATTTGAATAAAAGAGATTTTTGCATAAATTCTTGGATCTTCTTTGTGGGATGTTCTTGTACTTGATTGGAAAGTCTATTTCTCTTAGCATTTGAGTAATTGCTTGTGGCTTCAAAAATATTTTGGGAAAGATAGAGTTTGCATGCAGGAGGGCAACTTCACTTCGGCGTTTTTGTGGGCTTCCCCAACTCGTTTCACTTGAAGACGTTATACAATCAAGGGGTTTTCAATAGCTTCGTTTGATCTTTGATATGCTCTCTATTTCTTTTGCATCTACAGTCTTTATCTCTTGTCCATCAAATCTTACTTCGGTATTTTGCTTGTGCAGGGATGAGGGGTGCAATACCTTCATTGGGAAAATCAATTTCACTTGAAGACACATCCAATTCACCTCAAATTGATCGAGAAGGGATAGATCATCATACACAAGGTATCTACAAGATTTTTCGGGTAAGATCTACTCTATATCTCTTGTTTTGAATTTCTAATCCATTAGCCATAAAAATCAACTGTTAAAACCCTCATTTTAGTAACTAGGAAAATTCTAAGGCTCACACCACTTAGAAAATCAAAATTCTGACACTTGGGTATTTGTGGCCATCCCGAAAAAACCCCAAGATCCTCCTAGGCATCTTGGTTGGACTCCATCTGCCCATCTAAATCATGCATTGGCTCTTTAGGCAATTCGCCCTCCCTTGACTTGAAGCTTGTTTTCTGTGTTGTGCTTGTCCCGCTGCTTGTGATAATCAACATTGGCAGATCTATCATCCAAGCAATCATTTGAAGTGTTAGTAAGCCTAATTACTAAGTCTAGTCTTCATCTTGGGTAGTTTTATAATCTCTACTTCAAATCCCCCCAGGGTATAGACTTGATCATTTTGCATCTAGCACTTCGAACCCGGATCACTTTAATTAATCAGTATAGCAAGAAATAAATTATTTGGGATTATTTTAATCTATATTAATCACTATCCCTCTCCCTAAGCTTCTCTTGCTATCTACCTTTTGGTTCTAGGGTTTATAGGCAAGATCTACTAGTTTCCATCTTCTCATAACTTTGATTAAGTTCTTGCCTTTCTGCTAGTCTCCTTAGGCTAGCAAGGGTTTCCCCCTTTGCTATCTAAAGCATAAAGTGACAAGAATCCCTTTCGGTGTGACAACCATATCATTTAGTGGTGATTGGGATCCTTGAAGTGTCACCAGTTTAATTGTCCCTTCCTCTACCGTCCTGGATATGTCCCTTCTTCTATCGTCCCGAATAGGATCATCTTTAGTGGGAACTATAATCCAAGTGATAACAATAACCAAGAGAAAGATTGATAAGAGTGAAGGAGAGAGAGAGAGATAGAAGGAATGCTAGAATCCTGGGAATGTTTGGGCTATGGAGCCTGTTGTCCTCCGAAATGGCATGCGTGTCGTTTGAAAGCCCAAAATGCAACACGCCAACCGAAATGACAACTCTCTCAGGAGAGAGGCCAATGTCACCACACTCCTCTCCTCTTCGCTTTAGGTTGGCTCTTCTCCAACACTAGGGGGGTATCCCTAAACTAGGATCGCTAAGGCAGGTACAGTAACGGGCAAGGTGAATGGAAAAGGTTGCCTTAGGGAAACAGAAGTAACAAAAGATAGTTTTCAAAATGGGTGATGGAAAAAGGAAGGGAAGATCAATCCTCAAGGAAAGACCAGTGCCAGTGTCAGAAGGGGAAATGGAGTCAAAAGAGGACTCATGGAGGCTTTATGCTTCATAAAAAGTGAGACGAATCTAGAATGCATAAACAATCAAATCTTAATCGACATTTTGTACAACCGAATACTGATGTCCATTGAGAAAATAATTGTTCAAGCATAATTAACCAACTTAATCCTAAATGGCTAATCTATTGTGCTTGATAAAGCCCTCACAAGCTAGATTCATTCTACAATTTGAAATACATCACACAAGCACATGAAGATTGCTCAATCTGTCCACAAAACCATCTGATTTTTTCATTAACGCTCAACAGGGATAAAAAATCCAGAAATTTTCCATCATTACAATGAAGGAGCTGGCTCCTTTTATAGGCCCAAAAAGTCTCTCAAAAATAATAATAAAATAATTAAAAAAGTGAAGTCTTTAAACAGACTTAACCCTAATTAAAGCGAAAACTCCTCTGGCTGTCAGTAATACATTCACTGCCATCTGTAAACATCTGTCAAGTTCATCAAGAGAAAAGCTAATCCTATGAATCGGTTGTGTGCTGCTGTTTACCCTGCTGAACCCCGAGTTTATTGCTTGACTCGGCCTCAATCAATTTGTCATCAGACTGACGAGTGGGTAGTGAAGAACTGCCAATTGAGTGAATAAATGAACCAAAACCCCGTGTATTAGTGAGAACACCCCGTTTTACTGCAATTAAATGTAACCCTGTATCACTTATTTCATGACCTCTGGCGCTCAGTGCAAGCTGTGTCATTTTTTGATAGTATAGCGAAACCACCGATATTGTGATCAACCGCGGCTCTTATCCAATCCACAAAATCGTGTTCACATTTGGCTGCCAGGAAATCGCTAAAATGGTGGACAGGATCCATGCTATGTCTGGCAACCACAGAAGAAATGCCCTGAATGAAGCGAACTCGGCTGTGTGTTGGTGTGCGCTAGCTATCCTATTGAAACCCGAGTTCAATGACCTAACTGTTGAGAAAACGCGGGCTATGACCAACGAATGTAAATCGGCTGCTAGCGAACACGTGATCCAACGTCAATCAACTGCTCCGATTTTTTAAGTGACAGTGAAACTTAAAATCGCGATTTGTTCTAGCATAGCCGTCAAGAGATATGCTGACAGCTGCAACCAATCGAATCCGTGACCTCCGATGAGACTTAGAAAACTGTCGCGCGTTGATTTCCTTGTCGAAACCCGAATTCACTGCATTTGTTCTTCTAACTCTGCATTCATCTTTTTCTTTTTCGCGGCGGTCCCGATATGCCCTCGATGGAGTCCCTGTAATCGGCGGTTAATATAGACGGATCCGAGTTTAAGTGAAACGCCCGCGGCTGTAAATGAAAGGCAATTTCGCGACCTCTACTGCTACTAAATGTGAATCGGCTGCTAAAAAAAAAATCGATGCCTGGGGTGAACCGATACGTGCGGATAACACTACTTCAGAATTCTACGTGGCCACAAGTGAATGCCAACACTTGCTGTCGATTTTTGTGCATAAACCTGACTTTCAAAACCTGGCAGTGGCCCATTAATCCTTGCAACTGTCTGCTGCACTTCTGTTATTAGCAACCTTGCACGCACTGTTGCTTCTCTTCTTTTCATTTCCATTGACGTTCTCTTTGCTCGAAGTTGCCTCCGGAACACTAACCATCTCTAGCCGTGGATTTGGATGAACATCAACCTTAATACACACAAAGAGCTCCGTATGCCAGGAATGCAAAGCTTTAAATTCCAACAATCCAGAGACTTCTGGAAGCTGAAGTTTAAGCACTTTGTACACTTTCTCTCAAATGAAGGTGTATTGAACAGAACCCAAAGTACACAAATCAACTGTCAATGTATGATGGCACCCATTCATCTTCTCTAATTGATCAACATCAACCATTGTACTTTAGCTAACTGGGCATTTTCTTCACGTTCATGCCTACGTCATGTCCTGGCTTTTATGCTTAGATCCTTTTGTTGAAAATCTTCCTCAAAGGACTGAGCAGAATCAACAAGTTTAGGTCCAGAATCTTCACCAGTTCCAATTTATATGCCATATGTTCTTTAGCAATTGATAGAGTCTTCTCCTTTATTAACAACGGATTCAAGAAATAGCACAGTTGGACCAAAAAATGAAATAATTACGGACAACAGAGTCACCGCTGGTGGTGAGCCCTGTGTTGATCCTGAAGGTGTCGGTCTTTTGACAGCTTTGTGAGAGAAAATTTACCCTTGTCAAAATAGGGGATAACAGAGCCTATTGGTGGAAAGTAGAGGGACTATGCTCTTCGAAAATGCTTGAAAGTTGGAGTCAAATAAGATCAACCAACCGTTCGAGCTAGGTACCTGCATCAACTTGTAAATTCTTGCACACAAATGGTTAAAACAAGCGTTGGTGCCACCTACAATGGAAACTTCGAAAGCATGGAAATCAAACAAGAATGTACATGCTCGTCTAAGAGATCTAAAGCAGACAAACAAAGAGAATAGTCAAACTAGAAATTCTCTTACCTATTGGGAGATACCTCCCCTTCAAAGGCCAACACACAACGAAAGAGATACAAAAAACTAAATAAATACATATTACCTCATAAGCCATGCAATATTCATCCACACACAATGATGCCCGACACCAGAGATTCGCCTCCAAAGCCTTCTATTATTCCATAAAATATTACAATAGTACAATTACAAACTTCAACGGCCTTTCGGTCCTCTCTAACCATGCCAAAATGATAGCCCAAATCCCTCCTTAAATAGAAAAAATAGCCAAAGGGGGGGTGCATTAGCCTCTTGGAGTTAACTGGGGCGAATTGAGGGAATCTTGGGTTTGAGGGTGAGTTCCCTAAGTGATTTGGGGGAGTGGTGCTGAGTTAAACTAGAGAGGATGACACCACCTCTCATGAAGAGATGTGCCCCCTCTCTTGGAATAATCACCCACCAATCAATTGCTTGCCACATAAGGAATGCGCCCCTCTCTTGAGAAAGGGTGCATCCTCTTCTTGAGATGAACTCAAACTCCCAAGATTTGATGCCAATCCTTCTTCAATTAACTCGATTTGAGCCTTAGTTAAGTATGCCACCACTGAGATCCTATCCCCAACATGTTCCCACTGATTTAGGAATGTCGAATTTGACTTCATTATGACTTTTTTGACAATTAAATATGTCTTTTTTGGATTTTTCGAGAGAATTTCAATTTTCATGAAAAATAATTGAAAGTTCTCTCAAAAGTGGGTTTAGGGGTTAAGTGGGTGCTCTGAGTTAGAAAATGAGCACCCCCATGGAAAATTCCAACCCATAACCACTTTTTTATGACTTTTACAATTTTTTTAAATAAAACATTAAAAATTCTTCATTTTACGAGAAAATTTATTTTTTGCGAAAAACAAAAATAACCCTAGGGGGACCTAGCACATGTTCATATGACTCATTAAAAGTGAATAGCATGGTAATATACATAAGACACATAGACTTTAATAACCTCCTAAGGTTTAACCACCAAGGCAGATACTCTAGCTTTGGAGGTGTGAGTGAAAAACTCGACAATTAGACGTTGTTGAAGAGCAACGCATAATTGACAAGGGAAAAACACTTTAGAGTACCCCATTGATGACTAAGTCCTAGGAAGGCCAAGCCTTTTACAAAAACTCATCATGCTATGTCAACTTATTACAATTCCTCGTAGGGTATGAACATGCAAAAATTTGAAAAAGGGCCAAGTTGGCCTGCTAGGACTTCTAATCTTCTGGATATGAACAAGTATGCTTGCTCAATCTTTGCAGGCTCACTTGACATCCAACTAAGTGCCACTTAGGTGGATAACAATGCCCATGAGCATCTTCCCTCCTTTGAAAGACAATGGAATGGTTGTATCTAGGAGACTCTGATGGGGTCAAAGGGTAACAAGAAGGGTGTTGATGATAATTAAGCCATATTTGGACAAACAAATAAGGGCAGAGGTAGAGGACCGAACAATGATAAAAAAAGAATGAGTAGATCTCACAGCCAAAGAAGGACTTGAGTAAAGTCAAGTGCTTGATTTGTCATAAGCATGGGCATTATGCATCACAATGTCCAAACAAGAAGAAGGTCAAAGCGAAGCAGTAGCAGAAGCGAAGCCGTACCAAAAGCAAGTAGTACATCTGCAGAAACCCAAATGAACTAGTCTACCACCAAGTTCAAGAATGATTTCTCGATGGCATCTTTCCTTTCTTCCAACACAATTTTGAGGGATGTGTGGTATGCGGATAATGGAGGATCTTGGCATATGACATCGGTCAAGAAAAGTTCAGTAATCTAAAATAGCACAACTCGGGGATTCACATAGAGGTTGGTGATGATGCCAAGTACCCAGTAGCAAAAGACGATACCATTTCCTTCCAACTAAAGCCAAGTAACTCTTTAGATTTTGATGATGCTTTGTTTGTTCAAGGTCTCGAGAAGAATTTGCTTTCAATTTCAGTTATAGAAGATAAAGGTTATGCAATAGAGTTCAAGAACCAGCATGTCCTTGTCAGACTGGAGCAAACTAGCACAGAGGCGGCACAAGTGATAGGGGTTAGAAAGGCAATCTATCCAAGTTACAGGTGAACCTATTCGAGCTTTAGTTCATATCAGTGACAATTTGTGTGAATTGTGGCACAGGTCTTCTAGAGTTCAACATTGAGTAGTGAGTATGCAAACAGTGCACGATTTGCAAACATGCCAAAGTTGCTTTCCCAAGCAGCACACATAGGTCTAAGGAGATTCTAGACCTAGTACATTTAAATGTTTGTGGATCGATGTCAATAGCATCAATTTTATGAAGCACATACTATGTTTCCTTTACTGATGACTTCTCTCACAAGACATGGATCTACTTCTTGAAGACCAAGGACAAGTTCTTTAGCAAGTTTCAGGAGTTGAAAGCTCCAGTGGACAAATAGAAAAAGAAGAAGACCAAGGTCTTGAGATTGAACTATGGTGGTGAGTATACCTACAAGGAGTTTGAGGGTTTTGACAAGGAGGCAAGAATCCAGGAGTTAATTCTTTGTGTAACCCAAAGCAGAATGGGGTTACAAAAGCAAAAGAATTGATCCATCATAAGGGTTGCTAAGGCCATGATTCATGATTAGGATTTGTCAATGTTCTTATGAGCATAAGCATACAACAAAACAATGTACATTTAGAACAGGTGTCCTCATAGGATCTTGGAGTACAAGACACCAAAGGAGGTATTCACTGGGGTGAAGCCAAAGGTGAGTTATTTATGCATCTTTGGTTGTCTAGTTTATTATCATGTGCTAGTACAGAAGAGAACCAAGTTGTAGCCCTCCAGTAGGAAGGCTTTATTTGTAGGCTACATTCAGACCTCAAAGGCATACAGGGTCTACAATCTAGAACAAAGGAAGACAGTGTTAACCAAGGATGTAAAGTTTAAGGAAGACTTTGCATCCAGGAAGTCTCATGAGCCTATTCCAATGATAGAGGATGAGCAAGAAGTTCCAAAGGTTGAGCTAAGATCACCGGTAACTTCCAATTCAAGGCAACAAACTTCTATCTCCTTCCAATTCTATCATGAGATCTCAATGGTTCACTCAGGCATTGAGGGATGCTAAGGATTTTGTGAGGCTTCTAGGAGCACATTCAAAGACAGCAAACCTCCAAAGAAGTTTCTAAACTACATGGCATTGATGAGCAATGTTACCTCTCAAACTAACATGTGTGATTAAAGTCCCAAAGATGCACACTAGCCCGAGAGGAACCAAAGGAAACGGGCCAATGTCACCACACCTATCCCCTCTCACTTTAGGTTGGCTCTTCTCCAACTCAAGGGTTAGTCTTCCCTAGGGTTACGGTTTACTAGGAAGAAGGCAATGAGGAACAAGGTGATTCCAAAAGGGTTTCCCTAGCAAAGGTTTGTAATAGAGAGATATTCAATAGAATGATGGGAGGATAAGGGAACCCACCCGAAAGAACCAATACCAATCCAACCTAGGGCAAATGGAGTCAATGGGTCACTAACTTAGCGGGCCTTGCTTCAAAGATCATCTAGGAAATGAGAGAGCTCTAGGCAAACCTGGCCTCAATGGATGTATTGGAGGGTTCAATTTACAATCACAGAGGGAAGGACCAATCTCTCCTTTACTTCTTTCTTGAGTGAAACCCTACACTAGAAGGGGTTAAAATCGCACCATCTTAATGAAAGACAATGTAAAGAAAACCCTCCCTCTATGCAAGAAATTCAAAAGAATCCAAGATAAAACCTTACCCTAGATTCAATCCAGTGAGATAATAACTTTCTAAATGGCCCAAAAAGAAATAACATGGACAATGCTAGCAATATGATCCTCCAATAGATAAGCACAATAACAAGAAATCATGCCACACATTAACAAGAGAGAAACCCTTAGACAAATTTACTCCAATAAAGATATGTCAATTAGGCTCAAGAGAGAGCAAGCTCCAAAAATCCAACCATGAGTTCAAATGAAGAAGAGGCTCTCTTTATATAGGAGAGTAGCCTAACATCCTTTACAATTAAATATTCATAAAATCCCTAGATCTAGCCCAATAAAGCAACTAACTCTTGACAAAATACATTAACAAGGCGGTCAATGGCAAATGCCACTTGTACATTACAAGATATACATAAGGCCACAAAATGAGGGGGCTCCTTCATCAAGAGAGGGATCAATGTCAAGTGATGATGCCATGTGGCCTCCAAAGGCCCCTTCAAAGTAGATTCTCCAACAAGCCAAGTCCACAATGCAACTTTCACAATGATAAGATCCAATAGTAGGGCACCTCCAAGGGATAAGGGGTAAGAGCCAAGTTATGTCCATCTTCAATCCTCCAAAGGATCTCCAAAAGGAGATCACTTTACCAAAGTGTGTGCACATGTCAACCAGAACCCCCAACCTCATACGGGTCACACCAATAGTAAATGTCCACAAGAAATAGTTCCATAAAGCGACCAATATGAACCAATATCCAAGGTTTTCCCTTTAGATACCTTGCAATCTGCTCAAAAGAAGTGTCAAACATTCAAAAGGTCTCCATGAAGTAATGTAATGTCCTCCCAAGTGCTGGACAGCCTCCATAGAAGGTGTCCATATGGCGTCCAAAGGTTGGTTGTATCTTCAAAATGCTGTAACCAATCTCCAACTGTGAATTTCTTCAAACAATCCCCTCCAAGATGTGGGTGATGACACATAAAGCGACCTCCAAGATACAACGAGGAGCCATAAAAGGGTGAAGTACTTCTTCAAAATGTTGTTCACAAAGCAAAGCACCAAAAGAGCTGGATGCTACTCCAAACTAATGATGAAATGCAACCTCATGAAGGTGCATTGACGGCCTCCTAAAAACACAACTGTTCGCTGCCAAAGGACTGCTGATTGGTGACTGTTCTTAAAAGAAAACCCAACAAATACTGAATAAGGTGACAGCAAGCTTTGTTTTAAAGGTGCAGCCTGATTCAAATTGCAAAGAAAACCCTCCTCCAAATGTGCCACTTACCTTTGGTTTCTCCAATCCCCAAAATAGCACAAGATCCAAGTTGTGTCATGCTACAGGCTGGTTTTACACATTGAGCTGAATTTAAAGATAGATTTTGGGCTGCTATGAATGCTTTGGATGATGATAATTTTGCTTCAGATTCCCATAGAAAAGGTCTGTTGGATTATTACCACCTTACAAGGCTGCAACTTGTCACAAAATACATCCGAATGTCTCCTCAAAACAGCACAGAAAATCCCCTAATGGCTAGCAGTTCCATCAGATGGCATAAAAGGACTAAACGCTGCACCCCAAGGTATGAATCGGCCCTCACAAAATCAGCTCCTGGGCCACCACTACAGAAAACTGCTTCAGAGATTACCCATATTTTGATAAAAACTTCTCAATGCTGGCTGCTTTATAGACAGGCTCAGTTGGATCTGTGGATTTATGGCTAAGCCTCTTTCACGTACAGGAAGTTAACCTAGGCTGCCTTAATTGCCCAGATTGGGATATGCCTTTGTTTATTGCTGATTCAAGGTGTTTTACTGCTTGTTATTACCTTCACACTGCTCAGAAATACTCCCAAAGTGCCCAGAGGGCCAGAACCTTTACACACTGCTGTATGGGTGCTCAGAATTGGAATTTAATCCTCGAATTCGGCCCAGAATTAGGAATTAGGCCTATTAATGTTGATCTATGGTCGGAAATTAACCCAGAAGTGGAATTCATTGTTGGTTTACCACCCAAAATGCTGCACAAGGCTGTTTGGAGGTGGGAAAAGAGTCCAGAATGCACCCAACATGCCTCAAAAGTCCATATAAACATTCATCATCATCACTAGGGCACGAACAAATCACCATCATGAATGATGTCACCCCTCTCAAGAGTGTAATCAAAATCACACATGGACACCCATACAAAATCGGGGGTAACAAGCAGTATCATAAACTCTAAGCCTTTTAGTTTTCAGGAGGCAACAGACCAGCAAGTTTGGTGGGATTTCCATGGTGGAGTACATCTCCATCATAAAGAATGATGTATGGGACATAGCGCCAAGACCAAAGGGGAAGTCAGTAGTGAGTTCCAAGTGGCTCTACAAGATTAAACATGCGACAAATAGCACCATCAAGAAGTTCAAAGCAAGGTTTGTGGCAAGAGGGTTCTTCCAAAAAGAGGGAGTGGACTATGAGGAGACTTTTGCTCCAATGGCCAAGTACACTTCCATTAGAGCAATTATTCCTTTAATTTCAGTTATGAGATGGAGGATACATCAAATAGATGTGAAGACAGCTTTCCTCAATGGGATAATTGAGGAAAAAGTCTACATAGAGTAGCCTCAGGGCTTTGAGGTGAATGAAAAGGAGTCCCATGTTTGCAAGCTTATGAAGGCCTTGGATGGACTCAAGCAGGCACCAAGAGCATGGCATTCCAAAAGAGATAGATACTTGCAAAATGTGGGATTCACTAAAAGTGAATCAGATCCTAATTTATATTATATATTTGTTAGGACTGATCTGCTTATTTTGGTGCTATCTGTAGATGACTTGTTTCTTACAGGAGCAGAGACACTCATTGTAGGGTGCAAAGCAGATATGGAAGCCGAGTTCAAGATGAAGGACATCAACATGATGCATTACTTCTTGGGTTTGGAGGTTTGACAAAGACCAAAGGAGATATTCCTTGGGCATGTTAAGTATGCAATTGAGATCATAAAGAGGTTTTGGATGGAGAGCTACAAACCTATGGCCAAAGGTGATAGCTTCAAATTCAAAGTTGGTACACCTTGCATTCTACATGCAACTGATAGGTTCCTTGATCTATTTGGTCAACACTAGACCAAACATATGTTTTGTAGTGAACACCTTGAGTCACTTCATGGTGAAGTCTAGGCAAAAGCATTGGGTAGTAGCAAAACATGCTCTCAGAGATTTAAGGGGCACAGTGGAGTATGGTCTAAGACATCTTGGAAATAGTGAAGTGAAGTTGCAAGGGTATATAGACTCAGATTGGGCAGGCAATGCAACAAACAAGAAGAGCACCTCAGGCTATTGCTTTAGCTTGGGATTACGTATGATATCTTGGTTGAAAAGGAAGCAGACTTGTGGCACATAGCTCAATAGAAGTAGAATACGTGGCAAACAGTACTGCCAGGTGTGAGGCCATTTGGCTTCACAAGTTACTTGCAAAGTTGTTTGATCAGGAGGTGGAACCTACGATGATTTACTGTGATAATTAGAGTTGTATCAAGCTCTCTGATAATCCAGTATTTCATGATAGGTCCAAATCAATAGATCAGATATCACTCCATACAAGACAGGATTCATAAGGGAGCAATACAGCTCCAATATATTCCCACAAATCAGCAGGTATATGATATTCTAACCAAGTCCTTAGCAAAAGTGATGTTTGAAGCATTCAAAGACAAACTTGGATTGGTGCAGAATTCCTTCCTTGCTAAGAGGGAGTGTTGAGAAATGTAGCTTAGACAAGAACTTCTTGCACAGGTTCAGCTTGAATGTGCACGAAGTGGTTTGAGACATTTCAAAAGTAACCACTTACGAAAAGTGGGTAATAATTCCATGTTGTAATTCACTTTAGGAAAAAGTAAAAAGTCTTATGTTTGCAATTGAGTCTAATAAAGTGTATTTAATACACTAATGACTTAGACTATGATTCAACCATACGTCTCAAGATGAGATTAGGGTTTTGGTAGATTAGGTTTTCAGACAAAGTATAAAGATATATAAAATAAAGAGACAACACAGTTATTGTCTAATAGAGATATCGACCAGAGGAGAGAAAGAAGAGCAAAGAAATGAGCAAACCAATTGTCATACATGGTTGTATACCATCTCCAAAAGAAAGGAGAGGAAGACCAATCATCATTTTTTTATTACATAGATGTTGTAATGAGTGACAGTTTAGATGACAAAATCATTCAAGCTAAAGTTTGCTCAAGTCATCGCTATGAACAAAATAAATTGATGGAAAATATGACGACCCAAAGCTGTCAAAAATATGTACAATCTGGTAATATCATCAACAATTCCAATTGCTAGGACATGTTTAAGATCTTTTAAATCCTTGATTACAACTTGGTGAGGTGAAAACTCTATTGTTTTACCTTCACTTGAATGAGTCATTTGATATATTGATAGAAGATTGCAAAAAAGGCTTGGAACACATTCTATATCATTAAAATGGCCATCATTTAGTTGAACTGTTCCAAACCCTACAAATCTAAGAGATCTGTCATCACCAACAATTATTTGTTTGGTGTTACATTCATTAAGACCAGAAAAAATGGTTTTAGCTTTAGCCATAGATAAGATGTTCCACAATCAATAAGCCACACTCACTAGATGAAGTAGATATTGCATTGAAGGAAAAAAGAAAAGCAGAAAATGCATGTCCATGAGAATAAGTGTTAGAAAAAGAAGAATTAAGATTGATGTTGTGCTTCTTCATTGTTGCTTCCAAGGCTTCAATTTTCTTGAAACATTTAGACTCTAGATGACCATCTCATCCACAAAAATTCCAATTTCTCTCTATCTTCTTACCTTTTGATTTAGACAGTCTTCTTACCTTTCGATTTAGTGACTTTCTCACCATTGCGAGTAGGACTTGGCTGAGAGGATTTGGGACCCCTGTTTTGTTTATTGTTGTGAGGACGTTACTTTTTTGGATGCTTGGCTTTATCCCTTTGTTGGGACACTACGGCTTTGTTAGATGTATCTGCAATGCTGATCACTCTAAGATGCAAGAGCTTATCTTGCTCTCTAATCAAAGCATCACAAAAAGATTCAAGAGTGGGTGTTTTGTAAGCAGCCCCTAGATACAAAAACAGAATATGCACTAACAAGCTTAGCAAGAAAAGCATAAATACATTGATTATCATTGTTTGTTATCTTAAATTCTTCAAGTAATATTTTAAGTGTTTTAACTTCTGATAAATAATCTTCAATGCAAGAGAAATCTCTAGGAATTATAGAAATCAACTAGTTGTTGAGTTGGTTGGGCTTGAACCTCATTATGTTTTCCAAATACAATTTCTAGCTCTGTCAAAGCTTCATCTGGTTTGTCAACTCCTTGCAAGTGAAACCATAAATCATTAGAGATTGACATTCCAATTAATCCACATGCTTCATCATTTTTACTATCCCATTTGGCTTTCTTTGAAGCATCGGTGGGGTTAGTTTCTTTTCCCAAGGTAATCCAATAAAGTCCTTTACTTCCTAGAACATCCTCCATACAGGATTTCCATGAGAAGTAGTTGGTACCAATAAGCAAATCACTTGGACTAGCCATATTATAATATGTCAGTAAGATGTTTCAAAAATAGAAATTGATGGTCTGGATGGAAAGCTCCCAAAAATATAGGTAGTTTCAAAATAAACAACACTAAAAACGGACTTTGGATGTCAAATTTATGCCATTTTTAATAAGGACATAAAGAGTAACCAAAGTGTCGTGTGGTGGGTAGAGGTTGGCCCACGTGGTGATGGGTGCACAATCAGGTTGTTAAGTAAAAAATATCCCCTTCCTTCTCTAACTTTGCCTATAAACTCACTTTTACAATTAAGTTACTTTTTACAATAAAATAAGTCACCCACTTTTATAAAATAAGTGAAAAGCACTTTTACAATGAAGTTACTTTACAAATTGAAGTTGTATGCAACCAGTAACTTAGAAAATAATATTAAAGTTAGTTTATAATGATTCACTCTTATAAAATAAATGAAATACATTTTACAATAAAGTTATGTGATAACTTAAAGTTGCATGAAATTTTTCAAAAAGTAACCTAATGAAAAAAAACACTTGAAATCAAAATCACTTATTTAATAGTAACTTTCAACCAAGTGAGCTAATGCAAAATATATAACAAATGCTACAAAGGGAGAGGGTTTTTTTTCAACTCTTCAACTCGAAGTGCATGCTTACCCCCAAATACCTTTCTTATTTTTGTCTGCAAACACTTCAACACAACTGCACAAAAACAATTGAAATTCCTAATCCAAAACTTTCTAAACTCAAGGTTACCACTCAGTTAGCTTACCCAAAAAAGCAAGTTTTCTCTTTGTTTTTTATTTGTCGAGTTTGCACAAGACACACAGCAAATAACAAATGCTACAAAGGGAGAGGGTTTTTTTTCAACTCTTCACCTCGAAGTGCATGCTTACCCCCAAATACCTTTCTTATTTTTGTCTGCAAACACTTCAACACAACTGCACAAAAACAATTGAAATTCCTAATCCAAAACTTTCTAAGCTCAAGGTTACCACTCAGTTAGCTTACCCAAAAAAAGCAAGTTTTCTCTTTGTTTTTTATTTGTCGAGTTTGCACAAGACACACAGCAAATAACATATACAAAAAAGAAAGCACTTTATGCTCTGTTTTTTATTTTTTGAGTAATACACAAGGCACACAACAAAGAGCATACTCAAACCAAAAAGAGATCAAACTAAGAATATAAACAAAAAAACAAACTAAAATATTATGAGAGAATGAAAAAGATTTAAAAATCGTAATGAAAACAATAGACCTCCAAATCTAGTAAAATAATCATATCTTGGGCAAACGAAAAGCTTATCTGGTGAAACGAAAAGTGTTTTCAATTGAAAGCAATGCTTCAAATGCAATGGAACAGCTCTCTTAGCTCAAAAATACATAGAAACAACATAATTCAAAAATCCTTTGATGCATGCAATGACACAAGTTTAGGATCTTGATCAACAATGGAAACAGATCTTCATATGTTCTCTAATACCATGTTCAACAAGCAATTGTTCACACAAATAGATCAAAGATCGATACAACAATGTATTACAAGGTTAAAACCCTCTAAGAGGGAAGCAATCCACAACCCCAGCCAATGTGGCCACTTGAGGCAATATATTAATGCAAAAGGAGAATATTTCACATACGAGTTTCTCATAATCGATCAATAGCAAATGACCATCCATGCTCTTTAAATATAGATCGTGGGCCAATTGGGTGCTAAGCCACGGATCAATATAGTCATTAATATATAGGAGAAGATGAAGTGTAAAAACTTCTTATCTATATCCAGATATTATAGAAGAAGCCCGTATCCAGGTCATGGAGGAAGATGTTCCATCTTCGAATAAAATAAATATATATAGATAAAATATGAATGGATAGATGATGATAAGATTTTACAATGAGGCTCGCCTTTATAGGCTTGAGCATGCATAGTGAAGGGTTACACCCTTTCACTTAGTAATTAATAAATTATAATTAATATATTATTTTATATCCGTTACCTTGCTTTCCCCTTAAGGGAAGTTTTGTCCTCAAAGCTTATTGAAGACAAAGGTTATGTCTGATTTTTTGCTTGAACCGTCATCTCTAAATCCTTTCTTTTAGTATTTGCGACACTTGATAAAATGAGACGATACGAGTTACGAATTCCAAAGAAGAACTGTCGCATCGTATCTGATGTGATCCATCCAAGATCTATTTTTATCCAAGCTATTTGATCGTTTTGAGAGATGGGTCTTTTCGTTTGTTGCTTAGTATGTTGATTTGATGTTCTTGCTTGTCTGACATCGTAATTCCTCTGTGTATGTTCATTTTGACCCTATCGTTGGTCAAAATGACGTTTATAATTGGAGTGTCGATAGGGAATTCTTGTTTGTTTTTCTGCTAGATTGACTTCTTTTTGAACTGTGTCGAGGATTGAATTTGTATTTATTTCTTCTTCCTCAACTTGAATTTGTTTTTTGGAGAGTCCAGATGCTTTCTTCTAGATTTGTGCTACTTTGTTCTCCAGTAGATTGTTATTACTCTAAATCTTCTCGAACCTTTCGTATTGCGACTTTTTGTCCTCTTTAAACTTCTCGATTTGTTTCTCTAGTTCTTGATTAATATTTTTCAGATGATAGTTTTCTTCTTCTTGTTCTAGTATTTTTCCTTCTAGATCTTCATTGGAGTGTTCCATCTTCCGACTATGTTTCAAATTTTTTATTTTCGTAATTAATTTCTTATTATGATTTCGTAGTCGAAATAGTTCTTCGGTATTGCTTGATAACGTATTGTTGATTTTTGTAATCTCCAACTTATGCATCTTCTTAATGTCGTCATATTGTTGCTAGAGTTCACTAATCTGTTGTTGAAGGCGGTAATTCTCTGCTTCTAGGTGTCTTACTTTCGTCTGAATGTACCTGATTTCGTCGTTTTTCTCCTTGATGATTTTGTTTAAATGTTTTATTTCTTCTTCTAAATCATTATTGTTTCTATAAAGTGATTCTTCGACATCTTTTGAGTTTTTGATTTTGTCTTCAAGGTTTTGATTGTGAACTTTCAAACATGAGATTTCTTTATCCTTATCGAATAACCTTTTTCTGGAGCTCTCGTTTTTTATCTTCTAAACTACGATTCTCCTGTTCTGCTAAACGATTTCACAATTCTTGCTTCATAATCTTGAATTGAAGATCTTCATTGGTCGCTTTATATTTCTCTAACTCGTTCAATGCTGCTTGTAACTGCGACTTCATTTCTGATTTTGAATTCGCCATAATTCCTGACTTCTTCGACGATAGCTGATTTCTTTTCAGTTGATTTCTTTGAAGATAACTGATCTTCAACTTCTTTGACAATAATTGGTCTTCTTTTGTCTTCGACCTTGTGTTCTTCTTTATTCTTGTAATAATTGTAATTAATACAATTATTAAATACTAATTATTACTATTAAAAATAATAATAATAATAATTTTGTTGAATTAAGAAGACTTTAAACTTTTTGAGATAATAATAATAATAGGTATTATTATGATTAATAATTCTATTATTATATATAAATATTTTTTTGAAAATTATATATGTATATTATAACAATGATTATTATTTAATAATAATAATATTATTATATTATATTTATATATATATATATTTTGAAATGGTTGAAATGTAGGGTTTTAAAAAGGTGTGGACTGCACACGTGAGCACACAGGTAGGGTTTTTTTGCTTGAAGGTGTGCGTAGGGTTATCGTGGAGCGGATATCATGGAGCGGGGAGGGCGGCTTGGAGGAGCAGCGCTCAGGTCAGCTGAAGGGAGGACGGGAGTAGCAACGAATGGGAGGGAAGAGGGAAACAGTTGGAAGGGGGGATGGGGGGCTCGAGGAGGGTGTGGCGTATGGTGCAAATGGATGGAGTGTGAGCGGCGATGTGAGGTGGAGGAGATCGTACGAGTGGTGGCGAGGGAAAACGCGCAGGGAGAGGCGCGTGCAGGGTGAGGGTGTATGAGTGTGAGGGAGATGGGAGCCGAGGGAGGGACAACGCACGTGGCAAAGCGTGCATGGAGGTATAGCGTGGGAAGATGGGGAAATGGATAGGTTACGGTGTAGGAGACTAGAGGGAAAAGCGGATGCAAAGGGGAGGCTGGGCAGAAGTGGTGGAGGAAGGGAGAGAGGAAGGGAAGGAGTGGAGAGCTGGTGTTGGCGTGAGTGAAGGGGATGGAAGTGTGGCCGGAGTTGCAGGCACGTGGAGGATGGAGGGATGGCGAAATAGGCAGGCCGCGGGCCTATGGGAGATGTGGGAGGATAGAACAGTCGTGTGGGAGTGTGGGGGCATTTTAGTGTAGGGATGCTGCGTGGGAGGGTAGAGGGTTGCGGAAGGTGAAAATTTGTAAATTTGTAGTAGAGGTTTTCTTCAGAAAATCTAAGTATGAATGGCTAAAATCCTATGTCCGATCAAAGATCCGGGTTCAAGGAAACCTTGAGAGTTTAGCTACAAGCCGAAGATCAGTAGAACCCCGAGGAAGGGCTGGCTCTAATACTAATGAAGTGTAAAAGCTTCTTATCCGTATCCGGATATTATAGAAGAAGCCCATATCCGGGTCATCGAGGAAGATGTTCCATCTTCGAATAAGATAAATATATATAGATAAAATATGAATGGATAGATGATAAGATTTTACAATGAGGCTCACCTTTATAGGCTTGAGCATGCATAGTGAAGTGTTACACCCTTTCACTTAGTAATTAATAAATTATAATTAATATATTATTTTATATTTGTTACAGAAGATGAACTATTCGATCACTTTATATCTAGAACATATCATGACCATCTGATTTGATAAGTACAAATGCATACTAAAGAAAAACATTCTACCTAATAGACCAAGTTGATCTTAACTAATTCCCAAGTGTCTAAATATCCTAACTATAAAGCATGAACACCATGCAAATGTTATGGCTTGTGACTTGTGCAAATTTTGTATTTTGAAGGACCTGATGTTAAAACAACTTGGACTATGTATAGCCATCCCATCGATAGTATAGTAAGGGTTATGTATATGGTTTTATAAATGAATGTTGATGAATCTCTGAGTAGGTTGGTCAAGTTTAGAATACTATGTGTTAACAAAGAACTTTAAATATTTGTTCTCTAGATTTGTAATACTTCCACCAACTTCTTTGGTGATATGAATAAAATATTTTATTTTACCAAAAGAAAATATTGATATTTATAAACATATATATATATATATATGTCACCTGATACAAGAGCAAATGTAAACCCCCCAAAATTGGACAAGGGATATATATATATATATATTATAAAAATTAGCCCAAGGGGTCAACTCAACCCAGTATTGCCAAAGTTGTTGAACATTTATGCTAGCAGATGCCCTATTCAAATTTCCCTAGGTTAGGCTATATATATATCCTAGGGGGATTTGAATAGGGGTCAACTCAACCCAAATCGCCAGAGTGGTTGGACATTTATGATAGCAGATACTATATATATATATATACCACAAAAATTAGCCCAAGGGGTCAGCTCAACCCAGTATTGCCAAAGTTGTTGGACATGTATGCTAGCAGGTGCCCTATTCAAATCCCCCTAGGTTAGATGCACTGGTCAATGCCATTGGGTTTACAAGTCCCCAGGCTGGCTATCTATGTGAATGTTGAGGGCCTTACTTGATGTCCCCATCGAGTTAGGCTTCCTAATCAGGGCTTACTTGATGTCCCCAAAGCAAAAGGAATATTGGAAATCATCCACTCCGATGTATGCGGTCCTATGTCATCCAGTTCATTGAGTGGGTATGTATATTATGTTTCATTTATTGATGACTTTTCCCGTTAGACTTGGATATACTTCTTGAAGAGTAAAAATGAAGTATTCAGCAAGTTTAAGAAATTCAAAGCCTTGATCGAGAACCACACGGAGAAAAGAATAAAGACCTTTCGATCAAACAATGGAGGAGAGTTCACATCGGAAGATTTCAAGAACCTATGTAGAGAATCTAGGATTAAGAGAGAGTTGACCACTCCATACAATCCACAACAGAATGGCGTTGCAGAAAGAAAGAATAGAACAATAATGGAAGTAGCAAGAGCAATGCTTCATGACCAGGATCTTCTGATGCACCTATGGGCAGAGGCTGCGAGAACAATTGTGTATGTACAGAACCGTACTCCTCATAGAGTACTAGACAACAAGACTCCAGAAGAAGTATTCTCTAGAGAGAAACCAGAAGTCAGCCATCTCGGGATCTTTGGCTACCTAGTGTACATACACACTCTGAAGGAGAAAAGGACGAATCTAGATCCTTCAGGAAAGAAGGGTATATTCGTAGGATACAGTGAAAGCTCAAAGGCCTACCGAATATACTTCCCAGGATTCAAGAAGATCGACATCAGCAAAGAAGTGACATTTGACGAAGACTCAGCCTACAACAAATCCATAAAGTTACCTGTCAAAGACACTGAAGAACCTGAAGTTCCCAGGATCAAGGATGCAGTAATGGAAGAAGCGATTCTAGAAGACAATGAAGATCGCGAGATGGAAAAACCACAAGAACCTATAGATCCACCTCGTGAGAAGAACTCCCACAAGAGGAAACCAACATGGGTACGAGAAGCAATACAAGATGCAAAGAAGTATGGCGCTCCAGAGGGGATGCATAGAGAAAGCAAAATACCTAGGCCATACTCCAGCTATGTAGCCCTGTTGTGCGACATCATTGACAAAGAACCTGCCAACTATGAGGAAGCGGCAGAGAAGAGAGAATGGAAGGATGCCATGATCGAGGAATACCAGTCGATCATGAAGAATGATGTCTGGGAGGTAGTTCTGAGACCAGAAGGGAAGTTTGTTGTGACTTCTAAGTGGATCTACAAGATCAAGCATGTTGCAGATGGTAGCATAAAGAAACACAAGGCGAGGTTTGTGGCACGTAGTTTCTCCTAGAAGGAAGGCATAGATTATGAGGAGACAATTGCCCCTGTAGCCAGATACACTTCCATTAGATCAGTACTTGCATTGGCTGCAGTAATGAAATGGAAGGTACACCAAATGGATGTCAAGACAACGTTCTTGAATGGTGTAGTAGAAGAGGAAGTGTACGTGGAGCAGCCACTCGGATTTGAGACACATGACAGGCAGACCCATGTCTGCAAATTGAAGATGGCCTTGTACGGATTGAAACAGGCACCCAGGACGTGGTATGGCAGGATGGATAGTTTCCTCATGAGCTTGGGCTTTACCAAGAGTAATGCAGATTCCAACCTTTACTATAAGGTTGAAGTGGGAAATCCAATGATACGTCTACTCTATGTAGATGACCTGTTTGTAATAGGGGAGGATGGGCTCATTGCAGATACAAGAGGAAACTTGTCACAAAGTTAGAGATGAAGGACCTGGGTATGATGCATTATTTCTTAGGCATGGAGGTGTGGCAGAGTATGGATGGAATCTTCCTTGGACAAGGGAAGTATGCAATGGAGATTCTGAAGAGGTTCAGAATGATGGACTACAAGGCTATGGCCACACCCATGGCATCGAACTTGAAGCTACTATGTGATGCTTCATCAGAGTCAGTTGATGCCACGATGTATCGTCAGATGATTGGGTCATTGATGTACCTGACGAATACGAGACCTGAGATATGCTTTGTTGTGAACACATTGAGCCAGTTCCTGATGGATCCGAGACATGTTCACCTGATTGCTGCAAAGCATATATTGAGGTACCTGAAGGGTACAGTTGATTATGGGATCAAGTATGACGTGAAACAGAAGATTAAGCTGCAGGATTATGTTGATTCGGATTGGGCAGGCAATGCCGCAGATAGGAAGAGCACCTCGGGATGCTGCTTCAGTATGGGATCCGGTATGATCTCCTCGTTTAGCAAGAAGCAGTCGTGCCTGGCACTGAGTACAGCCGAAGCAGAGTATGTTGCAGCTTGTTCGGCTAGTTGTGAGGCAGTATGGCTTAGGAAGCTATTGTCTGATTTGTTTGATCTCCAATTAGAGGTGACTTGTATATTCTGTGACAACCAGAGTTGTGTGAAGTTGTCCGAGAACCCGGTGTTCCATGACAAGTTGAAGCATATTGAGATCAAGTACCACTATATCAGGGATATGGTGCAGAGAGGAGCAGTGAAGCTCCAATATATTGCGACGAACGAGCAGATAACCGATGTGTTGACCAAGCCGCTAACCAGAGTGAAGTTCGAGTACTTCAAAGAGAAGCTTGGTGTTCTCTGGATCGAGGTTCCTTCCAGGAGAAAGTGATGAGTCCGGAAGAAGCAGATGCACATGGGCCATTCTCGCATAGTGGTAGGTTCGTGCCTCCTGTGTTGGTAGATGTAAGGACCGAGCCATTCTCGCATTGTGGTAGGTTCGTGCCTCCCATGTTGGTAGATGTAAGGGCTGAGCCATTCTCACATGGTGGTAGGTTTGTGCCTCCCATGTTGGTAGATGTAAGGGCTGGGTCTCACATGGTGGTAGGTTTGTGCCTCCCATGCTGGTAGACGAGGTCTCGTATGGTGGTAGGTTCGTGCCTCCCATACTAAAGACGTCCACCGGTCATAAGACACTGTGTGTGCACCTAGGCAAGATCTCGCATGGTGATAGGTTCGTGCCTCCCATGCTGGTAGACACGGGCTGACCGTTGCAGGACATGTTATGTCCATATGGGCTGTGCTCCGTGTGATGATGAGATGATCTGAAGATGATGAGGCGACAGTAGGAGACACAGGTGTTTGCAGAGGCAATGTAATGATTGGTCCTGGGCTGTACCTACTTGTTGGCTTGCTCGCAGAGATGATGAAGACCTACATGAGGGCTAGGCCTACATCCAGCATGAAAAACAGCTGGCTTTGTAGGACTTCCTATGACGAGTAGATTCGAGAGATGTCACCAATCGATGGTCAACATGATGAGGATTGCAACAGCAGCGACGATGATGATCCAGTGTTGATGATGATGTTCCAGCATTGATGATGATCCAGCGACGAAGACTTGTGTCTAGATGTGTTGATGACTGTGCCAAGAGAATACCCTCCTAGTTAAGAGAGAGTGTTAATGTAATTGTAACTTCGGAAGATATTCACTTGTATGTTATATTGTTATTATTATTGTATTTTATTTGTACCTCCGACGGAGATGTTTATTCCTCCAGTCGGGGATGTCATTATTACATTTGGTCATGTAAAGTCATTGAGGTAAATCCTCCCTTGTAAGTCGGAGCAATAGTTCCCCCTAGAGTCAGTTAGATTAGGGTTATTGAGTCCCCTAGAGAAGTCGGCCCAGTTAGGTATAGTTGGGGCCGACCTAGTAAGTGAAAAGGTCAAGTGAGAGATAAAGTATAAATAGAGAGTGGAGCTCTCTCATTTGAACACACTCACTCATAAGTTCGCATTAGTGAGAAAGAGGACAAGTTCGCATAGGAGGAAAAGAAGAGGAGCTGCAGAAGACCATCTTTGTTTTACGGTTTTACTTTTGTGATATTGTATTGCTGACAATTCTATCTCTGAGGAAGTTGCGGGGTTTTCTCCTTTATGGTTTCCCCGAGGAAATTCTTTGTGTCTATTGTGTTATGTTGTGCATGTTATTCTTTCAGTTAAGATAATAGATAAATATTGATTAAAAGTAGAAAAATAACAAAACAACACATGGCCACATGTCTAACATGGCGATGCGTGACACACGTCCAAGAGGGATGTGTCCTATGACTATAGATAGATAGTTAGACAGATTTTTTTTCCTTTTTTCTAGTGGATATGACTGGGATTCCACTCCATATGTATCTCACACTCACCCATCAAAGTTTCAAAATGGATATTTGGGTTGTACTTAAGTAGCATCCATATCTAGTATGAACCCAAATGGAACTAAGGGCTAGGGGTGGATCTAGTAACATTACTTTATGATGTTAAATTCATATGGAACCAGAAATGGATATGAGGGCTAGGGTGGAGATATGATAACTAGAAAGCAAAAAGTGTTACGTTTTCCTAACTTTGCAATAATTTCTACAAAATTATTTGAGCACTATATACAAGTGATTCAACTTAGGTCCTCATGGGGGAAAGGAAAGGAATGAGTCATTAAAGAATGTCAATAATAAGTAGTTCCAAAATATCTTGAGCCCCCCCATATATTTTTTTTTTTGTAAACCTCTAGATTTGGATGACTCCTCTAGAACTCTGGAGGCTATGGCTAATAACATTGCCCCAAGTGTTGATGGATTTCCTTGTGTATGGTATAAAGCCACTAGGGTATGTACACACCCTAATGTGCTCAGAGTTCTCAAATTATCAACAAGATTTTATTCATTTGAAGTCTCAGATTTGGGAAGTTGATTAAGAAAAGCAACACCATGTCTAACTAATCCCAAACTTATTTCTAATTAGAAGCCCACCACCATAGTTATTATCATACAAAATCCTTGTGAAAATGACTTTAAGATTAGATGCATCCTTCTATTTATTTGGGCCTGAGAAAATAGGCTTCATTATGACTAGTATATTTTACATCATTTTATTACAATCTGAGAAGGCAAGGATTGGGCCAAGGCCTCTAGATAAGGCATTATATTCCTCAACATTGATGATGAAAAAAATTGCCTTGAAAGAATGCCCTTTAATTTATCCATGTTGCAAGCTCTAAGACCAGCAATACCACAAGTGTTATAGAAACCCTTTAGGCTTTTTGAATTACTAATTGTGTTGTAATACTTGCTAATGGAGCCAAAACTAAGTTGAGGTATTTAGGTCAATTAGGCATAGTTCTAGTATCGCTCCTACTTTATATTCTTGTTTTGATTTCTTTAATTTTAAATTTATAGTGTAGTCTAGCCCATAAGTCACCTTAGGGAAAATTCAACCAGTTTATGCTCCCAAGTGATCCCGTTTAAATATTTTGAAGAAGAAGATATCCCACAAATTATACAAAGCATTACGATGCTTAACACCATTATCTAAACAACACCAATGAAAGGAGACCCAAATACACTAAAATAATCAAAATCCCTTGCTCAATAAGAAGATAGAAGTAGTTTCACTTGGATACAATTTGGGTACATAATCAAATCATTTGGCATCCCATTTAATCATATGGCTTCTACTATTTACACAAGTTAGCATATCTTCACAAGAGTGTAAAAGATAGTTTATTACATGTCGCCTAATCCCATGTCATTGGTTACCAACTAGCATATTTCCATCTAAATCCCAAATCAATTAAGCATCAAGAGGGATCAAAACCTAATTAGTGCAAACTTCAACGCTAATAAATAGCTTTTATTGTGCAACTACATTAATGTTTCCACCTTAAGAGTTTTGAACCCTTTCTACATTTAATAGATCCAAGGTTAGGATGGATGCATGCTAGTGTCAATGGTGCACAACTATGTCAAAATCAAAATTTTATTATATATGTTAATAGGGGTGCTTACCTAGAACATTAACATGTGTTCTTAATTATGCTTGTTTATTTTATTATATTTTATTAACAAACAATTAGGGTTGTATTAGGATTTCTTTGAATTAAATAGAGTTCCTTAGTGACAGATTAGGATCTACTTACGATTTGTTTGGGTTTATTAATGTTTTTATAGTGTATATTAAGGATTTATTATACTATGAATGGGTTGAAAGTTGAAACATGTTTCTTAACTATAACTGGTATGTAACGAGACTTTATTTGGGTTAATTAAGGTTTCTAAGTGTAATTTTTTCCAAGGAAAACCTCGTGGGATCCCCCCTATTCTTCAAATTTTCAAAATGGAGGGTGGGCTAACAGCCACTAGTAACCCTAAGGGACTCTACTAGATTTGAACATGTGACATGTGGCCTCGCCTTTGGCAACATACCTTGGGTGAATGATTCAACCAATTGAGCTAACCATTGGGACTATTTAGGTTAATTAGATTTTTATGCATATAATTAGGGTTTGTTTAGGTTAATTAAGGTTTATTCACATATTATCAGGTTTAATTAGGTTTTCATTCAATTAGTTAGGGTTCTTGTTGTATATTAAGGTTTCTTAGCAAATAATCAAGGATTGTTCGGTTAAATTAGGGTTTCTTACTAAATAATTTAGGTTTAGTTAGCGTTTGTTTGTGTTCGTTATGATTTTTTGCATATAATTAGGGTTTAATTAGGGTTTGTGTCTAAGTTGTAGGAAACCTGCCCCCATCCCCAACCTGTTTATGTAGAGAAACGCCCCCCGTCCCCAACCCATTTCCATACAAAAACGAGGAAACGCATGCCGCACGGCACGAAAACGTGTTTCTGTACACACAGACATGTTTCGTGTTTCGCACGTACATAAACACATTTCTGATATGACCATGTTCCATACAGGTGTGTTTCCAAAAAAATATCACCTTGCTCAAAGTAAAAGTGACATTCTCATTATCTTTCAATAACATTCTCCTTATCTTTCATTTTCTGACCTTTTGCATAAATTAACATTACCATTACTTGTTTCAGGATGTTTGAGAGTGGTTCCAACCTCATCGAACTTCATATGCAAAAAGTAGAATTTTAGATCCCATTCAGAATTCAACAGACATAATAGTTTTCAAGATTTCAGGATTGCAAAGTTTCCACCGGATTTTATCATGTATGAGCATTGAGGGTATGGGATTGGCATTTAATCAAGCACATCAACCCCCTCTATGTACCTTTATGTTGGTGGTGTTAATTGTTGAACTCCTCTATCATGACCTTAATTAAAATGTACTCTTCACTCGAGCAAAATCACTCATTAAGCATGGGAAGTTTTTTCTACCTTATTTTAAAATATACATATACATACATAGATACAACGTTTCCCTATTTCCAAAATTTTGGGGGGTCATATTTCCAACATGTCCCCGTTTTGGGAACTCGTCCCCGTTTCGTACAACTTAGGTTTGTGTTGAATTCATTGGGTTTCTTAGTGTTGCATTAGGGCTTAATTGGGATTTGTTTCGATTAATCAAAGCTTATTAGCATATAATTAGGATTTAGTTAAAGCATGTGAATAAATTAATTAAGGTTTCTTAGCATATTGGGGTGGCAGGTGCGAGAGGGGTCGTTTACGGCCCTGAAGGAAATAAGTTATTTCAATTCGCATGGGAATTAGGAAGGAGAACCAACAATCAAGCTGAATGGGTGGCCGTCCTCCAAGGGGTTGAAGTTATGATCTCGCTCCATATAGATCACTTCTCCGTCCTAGGAGATTCCAAGATTGTTATTCAGAAAATGATAAGTATTCAAAGAGGCCATGAAAAGACTATGAGCAAAATTCAAAAACGAATAGTCTCCATCATTGGTGACATCTCTCGGACCCAATTCTTTCACACTCCCAAGCATAATAACGTGGAGGCTGACATCATGGCTAATCAAGGGGCTAAGCTTAATGAAGGGATAATTGTTCTACACCAAGGTCCTCCTCTCTCTAAATGGTCCCCATGCTTCTAATCCAAGGTCCTCCCCTCTACCTCCTCATGGGGACGCGCATGCATAGCTCCCCCTCCATTTCTCGGACAAGTGGATTACACCATAGCCTAAGCATTAAAGCTCAGCCTTGGGCTTCTCCACGCATTTATGATCGGTGTGAAGGTAAGATGGAAGCATGCGGTTTAATGGCGAAGTTTTGAGGTTCTCGCTCGCACAAAACTATACAACGGGATGGTACCGCTCTTCATTTGGTGGTATCAGGCATTGAAGCACTCACTTGTTCTAAAGCATTTCTCTCGGCTGGTCTGCGCTCTGCCTCCTAGTCTGTCTCCGCTCTCAAAAAGATGAATACGAAGAACATGTTGAAGGAGCTCAGGGAAATAAAAGGTGTCCATCAGGACATTAAAAAGAATGCTAGTAATGCTTTTGAAGCTTCTAAGGCCACTCTGGATGAGAGCAGACTCATAGGCAAGGATATCGTTCGGATGGAAGTGCGCATTCAGGACGTCGAATCCAGCACCTGGGTGCATGTGGGTGAGCTTGAGGAGCTGCAGAAGGATGTTAAAGGCATAAAAGAGTTTCAGCAGGCCAATTTCGAAGGTCTAAAACAGTTTTTGTTCTCGCTAAAGGGGCAACTCTTTGACACTCTACAACTTTGCAATAATAGGATTGAGGCTCGCCTGGCTCAGCTGGAAGCATCCCTGAGCGACCTGAAGGATGAATTCGAGAAGCAAACTGAACCTACAGACCCAGGAAATCAGCACGAAGATAGCTCTTTGATGGAAGACAACTCGCAGACTCATGAAGGAATTTCACCCGCCTAATTTCAGGAATGTTGAAGTGTTCCATCTTTTTGACTTGTTAAATGTTTTTTTGTGCCTTTTTATGTAATCAGTATGTCAGGATCTATCCGACAAAAGACAATAGATATGAACAGTTAGGAAGAATAACTCTCAGGGTTGAAAAGCTGGAATTTTTCATTTCTGAATAACTCCTTAACTGTGCTATGGTTTACCCTTCAAGGAAGGGATTTTGTATCTTATCCTTTGTTTAATATAAGCTACTTCGCGTTCCTGTTAAAAAAAAAAGGTTTCTTAGCATATAATTAGGATTCCCTTGAATCAATTAGGGTTTCTTAACGTATAATTAGAGTTTAATCAGGGTTTGTTTAGGTTAATTAAGGTTTCTTGGCATATAATTAGGGGTAGCGATCACTTAAATTAAATAGGATTTATGAGTGTCAAATTAGGGTGTCATTGGGGATTGGCATTAATGGGCAAACAGATGTCTCAATCAATGGTGCCAAATGTGTAATTCATTGATTGAGTGTTTTGGGTTAAGTAGGGGTTTAATTATGGTTTGTTTAAGTTAACTAGGGTTTCATGCATATATTAAAGAATAATTAGGGTTTGTTTGGATTAATTGGGGTTTGTTAGAGTTGATTAGGGTTTGTTTGCTTAAAATTAGGGTTTAATTAGGATTCTTAATGACACATTAGGGTTTATATAGGGTTTGTTTAAATTGATTTGAATTGATTAGTGTCAAATTGGGGTTTAATCAAGGTTAGTTTAGGCCAATTAGGGTGTGTTAACATTTAATTAAGGCATGTTTGAATTAATTTAGGTTTCATTGTCAATTTAAAGTTCAATTAAGGCTTGTTTGAATTAAATTAGGACTTGTTTGAGTTTAACTAGGGTTTTTTTTATTTATATTTAGGGTTTGATTAGGATTTATTTAAAATAATTAATGTTATTGGTATCAAAAGGTGTGTAATTTGAATTTGTTTGGGTTAATTATGATTTCTTAGCATATATTTAGGGTTTTATTGGGGCTTGTTTAGATTACTTGGGGTTTCTTAGTATCAATGAAGGTGTAATTAGGGTTTGCTTGAATTAATGAAGTTTTCATAGTGTTAAATTAGTGTGATCAAGATTAGGGTTTACTAGCATATAATAAAGGTTTAATTAGAGTTTTCAATGTCAAATTAGATTTTGATAAAGTCTAGGGTTTATTAGCATATAATAAAGGTTTAATTAGAGCTTGTTTGCAGTTTGCACTGATTAGGGTTTCTTAGTGTTAAATTAGGGTTTGATTAGAGTTTATTTCAATTCATTGAAGTTTCTTAGCATACAATTAGGATTTAATTAATGTTTGTTTAGGTTAATTGGGGTTTTTTAACATAAAATTAAGGGTTTATTATGGTTTGTCTCAATTAACTAGGATTCCAAAGTGTCAAATTAGGGTTTAATTAGGGTTTGTTTGAATTATTTACGCCTTATTAGAGTACGAGTACGATTAGTGTTTAATTAACATATAACTCAAGTTTGATTGGGTAAATTAGGGCCTATTAGCATGTATTTGGGGTTTAAATTGCGTTTGTTTGGGTAAATTAGGGTCTATACGTGTATAATTGGGGGTTATGTTTAATTAGATTTAATTATGGTTTTATTCAATTTATTAAGGTTTATTTAGAGGTTTTTTGCACCAAGTAGGACTTAGGATAATTAAGTTAGAACACATGCACACACACAAATATATATATATATATATATATATATTTCCAAAGATATAGTCACTCGCCTGCGTATTAAGCGTTACAAGTGAGGACATCAGTGCCTTGCCAATCCCCCATAAATTCCCCCCTTGTTCCCTGATTTTCTACATAGAGGACAACAGCAGACACCATCGAAAATACCCACAGGTAAGCCTAAGGGATTCAATGGGATTTGATCTTGAGACCTCCATGAACTTTCGCACAAGAGAATCGACCAATCAAGCCAACCCTTGGGGCTTCGTATAGATAGATACATAGCCCAAAGGCTTGGCTCAATCAATTGAACCATTAGCCCAAGGCATGTTGTCAACGCATAATCCCCATTACTTGAGGTTATAAAGCTTCTCAAGATGCATTTGAATTTTTTTGCTTGGATAAGATGTATAATGCATTGTCATCAATTATGATAAGGGACTTGCGACATGAAACATTTTAAGAGCTTATTTAGTCCATCAAAGATCTCTTCTTTAGTCAAAAGAAGGAATTGGGGATAATGGCTTGCACTCTATATTAGACAATAAATTATTTTGTATTTTTAAGCCCATGTGTCTTCTTTTAAAATTCTTTTGAGAATCATCTTTTATGTTGTGTAGCATATAGGTTCCTAGTAATGTTTATGCTTCTTCTATCTCATATATTTAGAAAAGCATAAAATCTTGCAATTGTTACATGAGTGCTTGGAGGGGATTCCATCTCCAATATCTCCACCACTTGTCCAGGGGGTTTACCACCCAATTAATGATGCAACAGATTGGGGATAAAGGCTAGTGTTATATCCTAAACAATTTTATTTGTATTGTTAAGCCTATAAGTGATTATGAGTTCATTCAAGGATAGCTATCTTCTATGTTGTGCATCATATAGATCTACAATAGTGTTTATGCCTCTCCTATAATAGGTTTGGACATTGAACCAAAGGATATCACTCAATACTTGCTATGTTGTGTCAATACCATTCTCTCTCTCTCTCTCTCTCTCTCTCTCTCTGATAAAGGCTTGCACTCTATATTAGACAATTTTATTTTGTATTTTTTAGCCCATGTGTCTTTTTCTTAAATTCTTTTGAGAATCATCTTTTATGTTGTGTAGCATATAGGTTCATAGTAATGTTTGTGTTTCTTCTATCTCATATCTTTAGAAAATAATAAAATCTTGCAAGTGTTACATGAGTGCTTGGAAGGGATTCCATCTCTAATATCTCCACCACTTGTCAAGGGGGTTTACCACTCAATTAATGATGCAATGGATCGCGGATAAAGGCTAGCGCTATATCCTAAACAATTTTATTTGTATTGTTAAGCCTATAAGTGATTATGAGTTCATTCAAGGAGAGTTATCTTCTATGTTGTACATCATATAGATCTACGATAGTGTTTATGCCTCTCCTATAATAGGTTTGTACATTGAACCAAAGGATATCACTAAATACTTGCTCTGATAGAGTGCATTGAAACAACTAGTACTCCAACAACTAATTTAGCCCTAAGATCATGACAAAGAGAAATATGGCATAGCATTATGTATTACATGGATCAGAGTCTTAGAAAGTGAACAATCCTAGAAAGGGATATCCTTATAGCCTTGTCTACCTTATTTGAACGATTTTAGGAAGTTTCATCAAAATTGTAGGGTGAGTCATTGACTAATGTCCTTGGAGGATCAACTTTGAGATTCGAGGTAGAGGCAAGGGCTAGAACCTTGAGAAGGAAGGCATAGGGTGTTATTGATGAATAGGATTCCAATATAGGCAATGATTCATCAACATGTATGATTTATGATTTATGCTTCACATTCATTTTTTTACGTCCTTGCTCATTTATTAATTAAAATATACATATACATATACATATATATATATAAATATATATATTCCCCATTTCCAAAATTTTGGGGGTCATGTTTCCAACACGTCCTCGTTTTGAAAACTCGTCCCCATTTCCCTATTTCATGCAACTTAGCTTTGCTCTCTCCTTCATTTTCCATGGTTGGATTTGGGGAGAAATCCCATTGAGACCAATTGAATATCTATCGGTTTCTTTGGATGGTGAATTAAATAAAGTGTCTCTTGAATGGTAATGTGCTCCTCAAGTTTTACATATGGATGAGATCTTCAATTGGTAATGGTTTTGGGCTAATGAAGTAAGTAAGCTTTTTTCTTCTTCTATGTGATGGTTGTCAATTGGAAGTTCAAGTTCCAATATGTATCTCAACTCTTGGTTATATGCTTTCTTACCCTTGCATGGCAATTATCCTTCCCAAATCGTTTAAAAGTATCTCCTCTAGTATTTTCCCGTTATTAAGATTTCTGAAATTTGTAAAGCCATTAGAAGTGATTAGGGTATGTACTTTGCTACCCTAATCCTCCTAATGATTCCTTTTAAAATCCTTCATATTGACCTTTAGACCCCATTCACCCAAAATGGATAAGACACTAGTCTCCAATCCATTCATCCTTCTTTCTTAATTAACTATCATAAACCCTTTTGCTAAAGCTATCTCTTCATTTCACCTTGAATCTAATTGCAAGCTTTAGTAATCATATACTAGGGAAGCCTCCATTGAATTGGAGAAGAGCAAACCTAAAGAGCAAAAGAGGGTTTGGTGCGGTGACATTGGCCTCCCTCTTAGTTTTACTAAGCCCACACCTAGAGCTTTAGGACTTTATCTCGAAAGTGTGAGTTTGTGTGATAACACACACTAGGGATGTAACGTGTCTTCTAATTGCAACGAGTGAAGAAGAAAAACTTTGAATGCCCTCATTGCTGAAGAATAGTCTTGACAGTGGTTTACTAAAGTCCTTGTCCAAAAGATAGGACCTACATATCCTTGGGTTGAGGTGAACCCCAAACAAGGTTATTCTGATTCATAGAAGGATGTAACTCAGTCTACTTTGTGATTATGGTAAGTGAAGCCCTGTTCAAATTAGGATTGGAGTTTTGGCTCAGTGCTTGGATGTGCCCCTCTCTATTGAATTGTAACCCCAATGGAGTAGGTTCTTATAGGTTACAAGGGGGGAGCATTGCAAGCATGAACTTTAGGGTTTTCTTGCTTGACAGTGGTCCCTCCAAATGGCAAGGAATGAAGAAAAATTATGTAAGTTTGTAGATTTTACCATCTTTGTGTAGTCAATAGGTCTTATGGAAGGCATTATAGACCACCTTGTGATTGTATTAGTAGGGAGTGCCAAGTATCGTATTACAACAATCAGGTGTAATGTCACAGTCAACTGCATCAATGAAAGGCAGCATGGAAAAAATGACAGATCACTTGCAAATCATATGCATTGATAGCCATGCTTCCTTGACCCATCTAGTTTGAAATGGTTTGGGAAATTGTGTGGTAGGTCCTAGGAAGTTGTAGTGTGTTGGCCAACTGCTGAGAAACCAGGTTCTGTTAGCTGCCATTGCTGCTGGCACTAAATTGCCAACAAGGGTTTCTAACTACAGCTAAAATACACCAGCAATGAACTATCAACAAAAGTCTGAACAAGGAAGTCTTTGTTCGATCTGGCAATAATGACTGAAAAGAGTTTTCAGAAATCTAACACAGGTTATACTCCAAAAGATTCTATACCAATATGATGAACTGTGAAAATCTGCATTATCAAAAACAGCTTTCTTCATGTTGTCAGAACAATATCTGACCATGAAAACCAATTGAGGATTGGAGGATTTTTTACATCAATTTCCTGTTGTTATTCAGTGAGAAGAGAGATTTGGCCTTTTTGGCATACAAGGTGCACCATTCCTTATTGGTATGACCATGCATTTTGCGATAACTGTGAAGCTTCTGTTTCTCATGGCCATAGAGGAGGTGAAACTAGCTACCCCTTGATCTTGATAACTATTGATCCATGGATAAGAAAGAGAGGGAAAAGGTAGACGAAAAGCCTTACGACTGAGAGGGTTAGACTACTAAATGGACTTCTGTAAGCAAGAAGAAAGGCAAGCTCAAATGAAGAAATTGAGAAAAACTCTCTCTTTTTTAATGGCAAGCTCAAATGAAGAAATTGAGAAAAACTCTCTTTTTTAATGGCAAGCTCAAATGAAGAAATTGAGAAAAACTCTTTCTCTTTTTTAATGTTAGGAAATAGACCCGAAATAAATTTGATACAAACAGTATCCTCAATATCTGTACCTCAAGTTTGATGGAGTGCTTGTTAAAGACCTCGTTGAACTATTGCAGTCTGACCTAAGAATTGTCAGAGTTGTAACCATCAAGCCCGTACAGCATTCTTATGCCCTTGTAAGTAAAATCACTTTCTGATGGCAGCTTTAAAATTGTCCAATTAGCTGATGATTGGTTGTTGGTTCATTGATACCAGTGCCTTTATATGAATCTGCCACCAGTTGAGGACCTGCTCCTCCATATGCACTTTGGCCACCAATATCTTCTAAGTTCCAACCAGATGGGATTGGATCTTGAAATAGGCTTCAAAGATGCAAATCCATGAATCCAGCTTATCCCAGTTAATGGATCCATTAAATTTTGAGACTAAGATCTTTGTGTCATGCTTGAAGGATTGTGGATTATGAGAATAGTGATTGGTATGTTTTGCCACTTAGGAGATTGAGGCTAGTGTTGCTATTGTAGTGTCTGTTGCCATGTAGTCTCCATCTTCTGAAACATGGACATCATGTCCTGCATCATGTTACCCCCAAACTCATTTTGTCATTGCCCTTGCTCAGCAAGCTGCTCTACTGGGAGCTAACTATGTTGGCACTTGGCACTATTGTTCCTGCAACTGATTGGCCAAAATGTTGAATGATATTGGACTCTTGGGAAGAATTTGAGTCTCTAGGACCACAAGGAGCCATGAGTTCACTAATAAGGTAAAACAGAGATTCCATTTGAGAAGCACCCACAGATGCAGAAATCTGCTTGTTTTGTTAATTTTTATAAAAACAAAACACAACATTACGCTGGGTTTGGCAGATTTCAATTGGAATGATCTCAAAAAATAGCAGAAATTTCATTGGCTTTTGGCCAGAATTAGCAGAATGGTTCTGGCCCCTGGGAACAGAAATGCTACTGAAATTCCACTGGTTTCAATGATACAAGGGATGTTAGGAGTCACCTTTGTGCTTTTCACTCAAAATCATCGTCCAGAATTTGATAAGAGTTCAAGAAGAATTCTAGGTGGGAGAAGCTCAAAGAAGAACCAGAATTGCAGAACTCGAAAGAGCCCCTAATCACTGAGCTCTGATACCAGATTGTAACAACAAATGAAGCCCACATAAAAAGAAATTGTCGAACTATACAAAATGTACACTATGTCTTATTAAATACATATAATATATATGAGTAGCAAATTGGTTGATGTAGAATATTTATAGAGTTAGGTAAGTGATCATCTTTGACCACGTCTCATCAGTTGTACTGTGTACACTTACTGCAATTTGTACTACTTTAATGAAATCTTTTGGCCCAACTTTCCTCGCACCACTAAATGAAATAATTATTACAAGTAAAAGACAATCCAAGCACCATCCTTGTAATTTACTATGAATTCTTTGAACAACTATGAATCTTTCAAATGAAATTTGGCACCGTATCTTGTACCACAAAAGAAAGCACAAAAGGCCTTCACTAGAAAGCTAATCAGAAAGAGTAAAGATTCTACTTCCCCTGTGCCCCCCATGGGCCACAATAAATTTGCCAATACAAATGATAGTGACTCTTGCTCCTAAGAAATATCTATTGAATAACCTTAGCATTATGGATAAACCAAACAATCATAATAGGATTAATCATCGAAATTTTCATGACAAAAACTAAATCATCAATCTTATATTATTAAGTCAAGTTATTGCTTGCTTAATTTCTTAAGCATAATGGTTAAAGGTTGGTAGCCAACTTACAATTTCTCCAGTCATGATAAAAAGTTATTTTCCGTGCTATTTTTATTTTCATCACTATAATGGCATGGTGTCATTGAGGTGGTACACAAAACTGAGTAATGACAACATAAAATTAGAAATCTCCAAAGTGAGGGGAAAAAGGAACAATCAAGACAATGGTCTAGCAAAATGGTTACAGTGGGGTCACCATTTATGAAAAGAAAAATAGCATGTGGTCTGTGGACTCCTGGCAAGGAAAAGAGAGCAATGAAATAAATAAATAAACAACAAATCCAGATTCCTAAATTTGTTAGAGACAGAATAGGGATGTGTCATGTATGACTAATTATCTAGCAACAAGCAATAGAGTAAACAAATAATGAAGAAAGAATTAAGCCTAATCGCATGCTAAGAAGACGGAACAAGTAGGAAGATAAACAATCCCAATGAAGGAATGGTATTTATTGGCCTCGAAGGAGGTCAAAGTATTGACTTGGGAGAAGGAAGAGAGAGGACCAGGCTGAAGGATGATTGAAATTCAAATTGATCTGGAACCAAGGACAACTTTTAGTTTGGTACCACAAATAGAATGAATTAGCCGAGCTTAGCTATCATTATATACTCAACTCTTTGACAATGGCAAATGAGTTTCAACTTTTAATAAATGGAGAAAATCCAAAATGGATGTAAATAACAAGGGTGGTGTTCCTCTCAGACTGCAAGAAGAATTGGCAATGCAAGGACGGGGGAGGATATAACAGTAGAAAGCTTAACCACTTAGTATTCTCTGATGAAGAGCAGAAGCATAATAGTAATGGAAGGAGAAAATAATTGGTACATAATGAATATTGATCCCATGTTGGGGATGTTGAGATTGAAGGAAGGGGAGAATTAAGTGAGAAGAAGTAAAAAGCAAGTCAATTAGTTGTTCCATGAGCTGGAAACTAAACTCAAAGGCATGGCAGAAGATGCTTTGCATTGTATACATCGCATGCTAAGGTTCTGTAATATCCCTAATATGAAAAATCACTCAATTTGGACCAGATTTCAAACTTTGGATAGGTGAACTCAAGCTGCTCCAAAAGCATCCAAATGCTTTCGAATCGTATAGGGAGGGAATTGGGAGGACTTAGGACACCCTAATGCATCCCTTAGACCCTTAGACACCTGCTAGAAGCATTCATGGTCTGCAATTTGCAAGGGGGGAGGAAGGGGAATTAAACTAGTCGAATTCATTGGTTGAAAACCCCACCAGGTTAGCGACTATTTGGCCTTCCAAACACTGTACGGCCTTCCCTAATCTGTGATCTGAGACTTGGCTCTGTTAGAGGACCTCAAGGACAACACATATGCGGCATTACATCAAGTTTTAGGGTCTGCTAGATCTTCCAAAAAACAGCAGTTTGTATGGTATAGAATTTGAATTTGTGTGAAAATGGTAAACAAGGGGCAATGAGTTTATGGCACAATCTTTAGTAAGACTTCAAGGTTCTGCACACAACATTTTGGTCATCCATTTTACTCCATATGCAGCTCGAATCATAGGCTAAACCTCATAAAAAGTCTGATATTAAACTGATACAAGTCATTCCAAAAAACACCATGGGAATACAATGGGGAAACTAGCTCGAATCTTGATATTACTTGGAACTATTACATGAAATGCTTGGTATTTCGAGCTGTGGCTCTCATGATCAGTTCATTACAGAGATATGCAGCAGATAACATGGCCATATAGTCAAAATATCAATCTTCCATAAACTATATGCAACTAGGAGTGCGCTATCACACCTGTACATGAATATTGAGAGAGTGTTGAGAGAATGATAGTAGAGAAAGAAGAGAGAACATGAACTCGAACTCAAAGAGGGCTCGAACCTGCATCAAAACATCTCCATGAAGCTCTGTTGAGAGATCTGAATGGCCTCTCCTTCAACCAACTTGGATAGGAATCTTGCACCCACGAAATTGATTCTAAGGCAGGGAGGATGAACATCCACCGTGCAAGGACAAGCTAAGCTCTCCAAAAGTGCAAATGAGAAATGACCAAAAGCTGATCTCCTTCATCCTCCTTCTCTTTTATTAACCTCCAATGGCCTTCATAGCTCGAATTCCCTCCAAGAGTCTTCACCCAACTCGAGTTAGGGAGAGATTCTCATAGGAGACACTTGTCCCTCTCTTTCTTGCATTCCTCTTCCACCATTTTGAATGGAGAATCTTGGCTAACCATAACTCCCCCTATGCGCCCTCTTGGTGGCTATTTTTAGCCTTGATATGTCAGATGTGTCATAGGTCTGCAATCAGGTCTGAATTTGTCATATTTTTCATAGATTCTCCATCATTGTTGTCATAGATGCTCGAGAATCTAGCTACAAGTGTCACAATTCTTCTATGATGCCTCTTCCTCTTCCATGGGAGTTACTCTTCCACTCCAATTCAACCTTCCTAGATTCATGCCATGAATAATGTCTTTTCAACTCCTCCAAGAACATTACCCTCCACCCTGGACTCGAATTGGTGAGAGAATGATGCCATGTGTAGTGGAGAATCTTGCCACATGTAGGTCCCACACCACCTATGCGCCCTCATGACCAGATGCCACTTTATTTTTCCTTTATTATTATTTATTTGACCCAATTAATGTGAATTTGCAAGTCTAAAGTCCATTTGGGGTCTTGTAGCTCCCTTATTCTAAGTTTTAATGTTTCCACCCCAACCTAGGGAACTAGTAGATTGGTGGAAATTTTTCTTCATGAAGTTTATTTGGATGGGGACATTACAGGTTCTGGGCTATCTATATTCAAAAATGAGAATGGAGATCTATGACATGAAGCAAAAGGTGGACAACATGAGCAATATTATACAAGCTTGAACAAGAATTGAAAGAAATCAAGGTGCCCAACAAAGAAATGCAACAATCATTGCTCAATACAATCAGGGAGTTAAAAGGACAAGCAAAAGAAAACAGTGATGGAACTAATATGAATCAGATGAGAAGTCTAATTTCAGTATAAATACACACACACATGATGTAACACAGATCTGTAGAGAGAATAAAATAGAATAGAATTTTATTAAAATAATCACGAGGAAAACATGCCTATGAGATAGAACAGCTTACATCTCCTTGCAACCTTTCTTATAGAAATGAAGGAAAAAGTGTGGGAAAGACAATATCCCATATGTGGATAACGATGAGTGTTGTGTTACTGAACTGGATTTAAACCCCAAAAGTGGGTCATCTACTCAGGTTGGGTTGGCTCTCAACAACTTGTCTATGATATTTATCATCCTTGCTGCCCTCTTTGTCGTGTTCTTTACCTGGTTCTCCCAGATCGTTGCTTCCCAACTTCCAGAGTAGATGTGTGTGTGTGTGTGTGAGAGAGAGAGAGAGAGAGAGTATTATTGAATATGAAAACAATATGTACATAACATAAATCCCAAGAAGAGAGACAATCACCAGCATAACCAGCTAGCTTTAACTTAAGATGCAATTAATACCTAATCAATATATTGTGTCTCTTGACCCCCTTTATTATGTAACATGATACATTATTAGATTATTTGCTTAGATATTTGTTAACAAAAACTAACCCCTAATAAATACAATGCTATGATCATAGACTATGTTAAATCTATCATGCCCAATGTTAAATCCATCACCCCCAGTTAACAGTCATATCGGAAATAAACACTTGTGCCAGAAAATCACAAACTTAACTGCAACAAGCACATTGTAGATATCTACAACTTGCACATAAATTGTAATGATGTCGCTAGATCAGCAATTCATTTGTCTGCTCAATATATGGCATCCACAACTTTGTCATTGCATGCATAATCTTATGTTTTCATTGTTTAAATTGATAAATTTTCGACAAGGCAACCTGTGAATCAGCAAACTTAGTTGCTGCCCCTTTGAGAAACATGATGGATTGAACTTATTTATGGTTGGTTTTTTAAAGTTTCTAGCTTGGACAGTCATGACAGGTAGGCTTTAGTAATCTTGTTTTATCGTTTTTCTGTACTTTGTCATATGGTGTATGTACTGACATGTAGTGTAAGGCTGTATCTTACGCCTGTGACAACTTACCATGGAATGGACATGCACATACACATGGGAAATCTTCTCCCCAAATCAGGCTTGTTGTGCCCTATGAATGATTGTATGTGCTGTAATTTGATGACAAGTAGAATTTAATGTATGTCGGATCCCCTTCTTAGATTTTATTTATGGTTGTTAGCTCTATACTCGCAATGGAATTCTTGGTTAAGCACTTGTCTCCACACCTGACACAACCTTAAAATATGAAATATTAGGTCAGGGAACTTTCAAATAAAAGAGATAGGGGAAATAAAAAACTAGGGTACTTTGTAAATTATTTAATTATCATAAGTAAGATGTAAAGTTTGAATGCCTAGTGGCAAGTAGTGTGTGATGACTTAAGTAGGCCCTAGTGAACAGTAATAGTGTGCATAGTGTGAATTAAAATGAAAAATAATGAACGAAGTGCAAGGTAACAAGATAAAAGGGGGAATAAAAAGTTTTAAGGAGAGAACGTTATTAAATCTACACATGCAGTTTTTCTCTCTTTTGAATTTCAACTCTTGAAGGAATCGACAGCTTTGATTCATAGATATTTTATTCTATATATTTGATTGTCTTGTTTTTCCCTCCTTATCGGCAGATTTACATGTTTCCCCTTGAGAATTTGAGGAGGGATTGAAAGCTTCAAAAACATTTCTTGGTCAATTTAGCTTTTCTAGCAAGAAAAATTGCAAGCTTTGTTGAAAATCCAATCATTTAGGAGTTTTGATTTTAGAGTTATGATCCTTCACATTTCTAGATAGTATCCTAGGCTTTTAGTGGTCAAAGTTCCAAGACTCCAAGCCCCAAGGTTTGGAGGATGTTGCAACCCCCTATTCATTTGGATGTTATTATATGAAATGCGGCTTCGGAATCTACAGAGGGTTGTGGCCCTGCTTGATATTTGCCAATATTTGGGTGGATTCCAAATATTGGACCAGATGTAGCCCTTGGATCTCATTCTTTTCATTTCTCAAGTCTCCTATGTCTTTGCAGTTTGCACTGATATTTATTTGAGATCTTGGTGGCCTTGTACTTGATTTTTGTTGGGAATTTGAATTGATCATAAGCTTTCATTGGTAAATCAGATTTGTCTTTGGACTTGGACAGTTGTATGTAGAGTTTTAGCAGCAAGAAACAATCGGTTACTCGATTAGATATTGTGTCTTGTGGATGTTTGTTAGGCACAGTTAGCAGACCTTGGATGAAGACTCACTGCCCCAAAGTGAGTTTCGAGAACCCTACAGTTGAGTGGAAGCAACTCTATACATTTCCTAATCATTGGAGTGAATTCCTTGGTGCATCTCTTGACCCTCTCCCTCTCTTGTCTTTTTTTTGTTTAATCGGTAGTAGGCTAGAGTTTTGATGCATGAAGTATTTGATGTAATTGAAGCAGGAATACGACCCAATTGTAATAGACTCTTGTGAGAAAATGGCAAAATTGTGCGACTCTTGTTCATTCACAATTCTTATTTTTTTTAGGAGAGTCCAGTTAGTCAGCCCTTGGATGTGGATAAAATAGTAGGGCAAGATTATGTTGATTCATGAAATGAGCTATAAAAGTTGACAATTGAATGAACAAATTTAGCAGAATTGTGAACTCTCTATTTGTCTGACTGAGATATAATCTAACATGGATTGCCATGAATAAAACTTAAACATTATTTGTCCATTTTATTTTAATTGCATATAATAGTTATGTTAAAAGTGCTAATTTACAAAAGTAAACTTAAGAACCAAATAATTTCACCCTCTGTTCTTGAAGTCTAGTCCCCTCTACAAATATTTTGTATCATATCATGAGCCTGGGTTGTGCACCTCAGAATCCAGATATCAGTTGCAAAACCATGGTCTGGTCCGTCTGGACTGTGCACCATAGATTACAGAAGCAGTACTGCCAGAGAAACCCACAGTACCCTTCAGATCAACTGCCCAATAAAATCCAGACCCTAAACTGAAAAATTAGTGAACACAGAACCATATGTCCTACTAGGGAAACCAATAAGAACAGCAACCTGACAGTGGCATGAATGATTAATGTTCGCACCTATATTTGAATTGTGTATGAGTGCCCTCCATCAACCTTTTTTCTGCATGACAAATCACAGCTAGATGTCCTAAGTGTTGATGGCAATATCTGTCCTAAATCAGAGGAGCCACAAGACCCCACAGCTTGCCAGGTAGGGGAGCTCTCACCCTGAAGGGGAGTTCAGGGTGGAAGAATGTGAAGGAACAGTTTGAGGGGGGCGAATGCTTTCTTGAGTGTAAGTAGTTATGAAAAGTTGCATAAGTTATTAATCTTCAATTTAGTGCAACTATTGTTCATTTTAAGTGTGCAATATTGAATTAGATTGTTGCACAGAGTAAGATACAATTGGTATAAAGGTCCCTCCAGTAGGGGCACTGCAACTCCACAACTTTGTCAAGATGATTTATTGATGGAGGGGGTTTCCCATCTCAAGTTTCCTGGTTTTGACACTTTAGAATTCTACTTACAAGGGAAAATGAAATATATTCTAAAATTGAAAATAGAAACTATAACAAATACGAAAGAAAAATGCAAAACTTAAAAGTGAGAAAGGAAACTTAAAAGTTAAAAGTGGAAAAACAATATATTCTAATTGCAAAAATAAAAAATGCGAAAGGAAACTAGGCTAGTTGTTATGTGAAAATAAAAGTGTTACTGAAAGAATGAGAAAAGAAACAAAAAGTGGTCATGTTTGTGTTTCTGTTTTGGACTTTAGTGGTGCAATGTGATTTTCTTCCAACCTGCAAGCAAACTTACAAGTAGAGCAAGAGGAACCTCACCAAATCAAAGAAACCATACAAGAAAACAAGTGAAAAGTGCACAAGTATATTTGGGACTTCGGGTTAGCAACTAATCAACCTAAAGAGGTCTTGAGTAGATCCTGAATATAGGAAGCTTGCAGGGTCCAGGGATCAGTTCAAGAAGCCTAGCACCACAGTCATTTTTTTATTCAAATGTGAAATGAAGACATCAAAATGAATTGAAAATTGAAACCAACTGAACTCATAGATACTTCTGTCAGATTCCTTGAAGACCTAAGGATGATCATCATGAAAGAGAAAGGCCTTTCAATCAGCCATGGATCATTTGTTAGATTGTAGACACGACAATGTTGGGGGAATAGTTGAAGGCCTACAGTCCCAACATGCGAGAAGAGGAGATCTACAACCCATGTTGTGGAGGTGAAGATAATGTTGAAAGAATCAGAAAACCCACTACTCAACCTTGCCGGGGCATATTACTAACAACGTTCTCTTGTGAAGTAACATTATAATTGCATGGTATTGGTAACTTCTATCCTCCCTTTCACCACACCTATGCAACACTATAACAGACTACACTGCAGAACATGAACAACTACAATGCCACTACAGAAAGGAAGCCAAACAGATATGACTGTTCATGTTCAACTTCTATAACTATTGGAATTCCAGTCACCAATAGAAATTACATATAAATATGCCTATTCATCACATTCAACAATTTTTTCAAAAAAAGACGAATTTTGCCAAATCTCAAGCACTGGCAATTAAATTCACCAAATTCGGTGAAATTAATTGCCACGAGTATGATTCATACACAAAATTCTTATTTTAATACGATATTTAAAATATATAATTAATTTATTTATATTAGAATTTAAAAATTAAAGATAATGAGGAAATTTAAATTTAAATCTTTTCTTCCTGGCTAATTTTGCCACAAATTGGAATTTTAATTGTATATGCTTAGTTCTGTTTGCCCAACATAATGGTGAAATTTATCAATTCTTTTGTACTAGCAGAAACTTATGCAGACACATTACAGTCAGCCCTCAACAAAATTGATCACATTATTCTTCAGACCCATTGAATCAAGGAAAAAATGTTCCCTACTTAGAAGTAGAACCCTATGTTTCTTAGAGAGTTTCCAGACAATGAAGGAGCACACTCAACAAAGATTTATGATGACCTAGAAAGACAGCACGAGAGAGAGAAATTTTTAGGGGTTAAGGTAGAGGCATGGATCTTCCCAAATGCATATGACACACATTAACACTTCTACACATGGAAGACAACTATATCATCAAGAATCCAATGGAGATGATACATCCTTAACTTCATCACAGCGACAAATGATTGTATTGTGATGAGCATTCTTCACCAAGTTTTAGAGAACTTCAATGTCACATATGATGGCTAAATTCTAATCTGTCTTCTTGTCCTCACCTCATTCTAATTGATTATAGCAGTTGTTCACAGTGAGTAGGCCTTTTGATATTATGCCCCACGTAGTTGGGCTCTATGTTGCCTCAAAAGTAGATAGCTGTTTTTTCTCTCTTTTGTTAAATTGGATTTTTTAGTTGGCCTCATTCTCTTCTCTTTGCTTTGCTTTTGTTGTTTTATGATTGTACTTGTTTAAATATATTTCTCTCCAGAGATGCATCAAACGCTCTCTCATTGGCTGTAGCTTAAATGATAGTCTGTGTTTCAGTCCCATGGACCATTTTTTGGTCACATGTGGACATTAGCAAAATTCCAACTGCAAATTTCAATTTCTAAACCGAATTCTAGTGTATGGGTACTTTGAAGGCCATAGTATATGAACCAGCATCAAAAATACCAGTGATTTTCATACAGTATGTTTGGTAGGGCATACTAGGATTTAGAGGCTCAAAAATTGCAGCTAGGTCTGATCATGCAGGTAACATTATCCCTTACCTGAGCACAGCGAAGGTAACAGAGAACTTTATTTGACTAAGCACGGAACCTGACTCTGAGAGCAACCAGCAGGCATTACCCTTCCGATTCAGACAAGTTATATTGTATATGTTAATATAGGGTTTTCTTTTCCTTTTGGAACAAAGAAAGAACAGCCTAAAAATCACTCAGTCACACAAGTAAAGGAGCATTCAAGCCAATAAGCTTATTTGACTCTCCATAGAAACTAAAGTCCAGACATAATGAAACTTGTAAATTAAGAAGCTACAGGAATGCATTACAGTAAGTAAGCAAGGTCATATTAATACTGTTAGAACAGTAAATAGCTAGTATTAACTTTTAAGTACCAAACCATAACCTTACTACAGTAATGAAACTTGTAAATTAAGAAGCTACAGGAATGCATTACAGTAAGTAAGCAAGGTCATATTAATACTGTTAGAACAGTAAATAGCTAGTATTAACTTTTAAGTACCAAACCATAACCTTACTACATCATTATAATGCCTTTTCCCAAAATCAATAAATTTTTATTTCATATCTGGGAAAAAAAATCCTACTATGAAGATATTCCCTTTTCCCTTTGTGTGATTTCATTTCATCAATAAATGTTTAATGAATCTAACATATTGTCACTAAAAAAAAGTTGAAATTATCATTTTAGCAAATTGAGTCCATAGTTCCCGGCTTTCTTAAGAAGTAACTTCAATAGTAACTGACCCTCCCATGGATCAATGTGTGTGATAGAAGAATATTGTTAAATCAAATTAGAGTCAGAATATATGTACTTATAAGTTATACAGTAGATAAAAGTTTACCATGAAATATAATTATATAAGGCCTCAGCAATTCCAAAGCAAACATGGTATAAAGCAATGTTGAAAAAGTCGGACTCGGCAAAAAGTCGGCAAGGGTCCCGAAAACAATTTCTCGGCAACATCGGCGAAAAAATCGGAAAAAGTCGGCAAACATTAAAAAATACAAAATACATTCATTTTTTTCAGAATTTTAAACATATAAAGCAACAATAACATCAGATAAACACATTGGAACATAAATATGTAGAAAGCACTAATATATAGATGTAGTGGACACAAATAACTTGGAGTGGTTTGATTTCAATGACTCAGACTGTTAAAAAATACATAAAATTTTACAATTTTAATGAAAAAAATATATATTAAAGATTCCAAGCTATGATTCCAAACCATTAGAGACAAAATATTATCAAAATGGCACCAAGCGCAATACATATCTAAATCAAAATTGAAAAAACATAATCATCAAAATCATTGTCTATGTCGAGATCATATTCATCAATAGCACCATGTTCCCCCACCTCTAGGCTCTAGACTTTGCCTCTACTTCCAATCTCGAAGTTGATCCTCCAAGGACATCAATTAACACCCTACAATTTTGTTCAAACTTCTTAATCCAAGCGTTAAAATAAGGTAGAAAGAGCTTCCCATGCTTAATAAGTGATTTTGCTTGACTGAAGGGTACATTTTTTTATTAAGGTCATGACAGTGGAATTCAAACAACTTTAACAATCAGGCATCGACACCGCCAACATCAAGGTACATAGAGAGTTTGATATACTTCATTAAATTCCAATCCCTTACCCACATACATGATAGAATCCACTAGAAACGTTGGAATCCTGAAATCCTGAAAACCATTAAGTCTGTTGAATTCTAAATGGGATCTAAAATCCTACTTTTTGCATATGAAGTCTGATTAGGTTGGAACCACTCTCAAACATCTTGAAACAATTAATGGTAATGTTACAAATTTAAGTAAAAGGATGGAAAATGAAAGATAAAGAGAATGTCACTTTTAGTATTGTTGACATCAATGTTACATGTACAAAACTCATCAAATTTATAAAAAAAAAACTGAGTTTTTAAAACTGTGAAAAAGCCTGGGCGATTTTTTCCTTTGACTCGCGATTTTTTCGAAAAAATCGCCGATTTTTTTAAAAAGTTGGAAATCGCCGATTTTTTAAAAAATCGCGATTTTTAAGCGTCGATTTTTCGGCAGAGGTAAAACCGCGCGATTTTTTGAAAGAAGCACGATTTTTCGGCGATTTTTTCAAGACTGGTATAAAGTAAGTACAGATCCTCACTAATAGGCTACAAATGATAAGAAACTCAGACAGAGAATTCAGGGACTCACTTGGTAATTGTTCCATCCTGATATTGGAATCATGCCTTGGGGAGGTGAAAAGATGACAGGCACGTAAGTTGGAGATCCTTGCAGTCGAGGACCCGGAACATAGGGTGTTCTTGGCAAAGGCCAAGACAAAAGCCCAGGCGGATATGATGATGCAGGTGTTGTAGGAGATCCTGAGCTTGTATAACCTGAAACAGGTACTATTGTTGAAGGTTGGGGATGATGAAACTTGCAGTGAACTCCATATTTGCAGGATCTAGTACGCATGTAATATGCACATTCTTTCTCTCCCTGTACAACAAAAATCAACATACATATCGATATTCAATATGCATGCACATATTGCCCACTCAAACAGGGCAATATTTTTGTGGCCAGCATACATTTGTCTAAACTTAAACATTTTGATACAAGCTGTGCCTGTCAAATGAATTGCAAATTTATGTTTGACAAAAATCACAGTTTAAACCATATTATCATCCAAAGTTTAGATAGCATACCTGACGCATAGGAAGGCCTAAATAATTCATCTGTACTTGTCCTCCTAATCCATTTCTGTCACGTGGATGATGATACTTGCATGTCGCACCAAACTTGCAAGCTCCTGTCTTCAAGTAATACTGCAAAATAGATTCTCTTCTTAATATGAAACTTTTAATAGCAAAAGGATTTGGAGTTTTTATAGACAATAATTAATTGCTTATAAAACTACTGCATATATAAACCAAAAGCTTCCCTTTTGTCAATTATCCATGTAATTTGTTACACGTGATTTCAGTGTTGCACACCAAGAACGAGGAAATCTCAAATTTGACCAGTAGAAATGTATTTTTAATGTAGAAAAAGATTTTAAAGTTTACAGTGCTTCTATATAGGAATCAAGGATCCTAGACATTTTACAATTATTGCACCGAGAGGAGCGAGGTGCTCTACAGCCCAGTATGGGGGAGATGTTGTCACGTAAGGTAACGTAACGTAACATAACATAAAAAAATTCATGTCGGCTCATAAAATAAAAAATTATGGAAAGCATTTAAAAAATCCATGTCGGCTCATAAAATAAAAAATTATAAAAAGTAATTAAAAAAATCGATGTCCGTCTATAAAATAAAAACTTAAAATTAAACCCGGATCTATCAACCAAGCGAGAGAGATCAAATTTCTTGAGTTTAAATTTTTTTTTTAAAATACACCTCAAGAAATTGGATCCTTCTTGGTGCTTGATAGATCCGGGTTTAAGATGGATCTATGCTGATCCAAACATTTTCATTCTGACATACTTATAGAACACTTTCACCCTTGTTTGGCTGACTTTCAATTTGAAACATGATTTTGACCAAATATTTCCTTATGCTTATATACCAAGCCTGTAGACTTTACTCATTGACTGACAACGAAAGTGTAAACATTCCAAAGGTACAACAATAGTGAAGAAAAGCAGTTTAAGAGACAACTATGGGTGAATTCTAAATATTTCTACTTATTGATAAATCCTTGCTATTCGAAACAAGCCAAGTGCTGGATTTTAGTTCATCTTAGCAAGGATAGGTATTAATTTCTATCTGCCAAACAACAAAACTCATCCATGTATACGGAAAGCAAGTTGTAATGGACATAACAGTCTGGATGATGATTGGAAGGAAGAGGGGGGCACGACTCAACCCAATAACCCAGCAGAACGTGGTAAAATTAAAAAAGAACGTCAAAAATTACTACAGCAAAGAAGATACCAATTCAGCCCTGTAAAGTTTACTAATAAAACCAAGTATAGGTTGACCAACCATCCAAGAAGGTTGTCTATACTTATCCACAGAGCCTTTACCTGTTAGGCAAGTGACCGTACAAACATTTGGGGGCACTTGAATCTTTAGAATGACTAGGGTTCATCAACTATAAATATTCAAGCAACTAAAATGACCAATTTTCTGACCAGGCCACATAGAAAATCTATGATCAAATTCAAAGCTATAAAATAATGAGTAGAACGTGTTGGAAAGTCAGATTGTTGATGGATATTTATCACAGGCTGTACAAAAGATAAATGTCCTACCAATAAATATATTCTATAAAGCATAAATTAAAATAATTTTTGTTTGTAATACACTTCCTTTGACTATCAGTGTCACCCAATCAACAGCGAAGTGGAAAACTGTTGGCACTAGGGCTAGGAACTTTGTCCATCACTGCATCTGGCCCACCTGTGCAGCCCTGATGGACCACAATGAGCTAGCATGTACTATGCGGAATCAAACCATGGTGGGGGAGTATCACCACCCCTGCTTTACTAAATTAGTAAATAGACAAATCCCCAAGATTAAATTACAAGAGTTTGAGTTGAAAAAAACAAAATGTGGAAAAAGGCGTCAAGCCAGCAAATTGAAATCATATTCACCATAAAAGGTCGGGATGAGTGGTAGCTCTAGTCATTCTGAAATATATCTTTGTTTTTTAGGTTACGCTCAAACAAATGTTCTTTTTGAAAGTTTTTGTACAGTCAGGAATGTGAAGGAAGATCCTCCAGTGTCACACGTTGCACATAAGCAAGCATGCATTTGGCAGCAAATTATCAGGTTTACAACTAAAAGTTGCTTGGGCAATATGCAAAGATTCTTTCAATAAGATGAAGAAACGGCATTGAGAAAATAGGGCATTGATATCTTCCAAAGATCCATCTACTTCGTCCTGGAAATGTTAGGCAAGGAACTGTTATATTAAGAAGGGACATAAGCACAATTGAATAGCTTGCATAAGCAGAGCTGCAGAATAGATGTTGAATGCCAAAGACAATGGGGCATTTCAATAGAAAAGCTCCCAGAAACTCTAGAGATAGAAAAGAATATAAAGTCAGGCACCTCAAACGAACAGCTCCAGGACAATCTGCCAGATCCTCCACACATGCATGGTGTCATAGACAATGAACATAGTTAGCTGAAGCAGTTCAAGCCTATTTCAGCACATATTCATTCAATACTGACCATTGCTTAAAGTTTAACTTCTAAAAAATAGAAGAAAGCAGGCATCAAATGGAATACAAAACATTAAGAAGCACCCAAACTAAACATACCCACACACAGAAAAAGTAACAATCTTTTGTAACAAATAGAGGATAATCTCTTAAAGGTCGGTTGCAAATTAATAAAGGGGTGAATATTGACTCGTAGCGAATACTTTGATAAATTTGCTAATGCGTTCAGCCTTCAGCTTTTGTACTGTTCAAGGTGGAATCTGTGTTTTCCTTTTATCCTGGATCAACATCAAGGACCAAAAAGTTGCCTCATTTGGCACTCAACCAGTCTAGATCCATGCAAAAACCAACTCATTGTTGATTCAAATCAAAGGCCATCAATTTCGTACTATCTCCAAAAAATGGGATGCCAATACCACTTTAGCAAGTCACAAACTGAACACAACAATTGGATACAATATCAATTGAAACTCGTGGAATTCCCCTCAGATCCCAAAAAAAGGGTAGTGTGCATCTTTCTTAGGTTAAATGCCACAGATATATGGAGCAAACGCTTTGCTGGATTCCTCAGAAAAATATCCTATGAAACTAAAATGAGTCTTCACTATTCTTGAATATGCAAAGGTAGGATAATTGTTGCTTCTCCATGCATCAAAAGCAATGTTTGTAAATGAAAGAAACAATCCAAGTACAAACAGATAAAAAAAAGATAGGTTGTACACCATCTGCAAGAAATGGTGAACACAATGTGGTAAGACAGGGGTGTTACTTGGTATTTTTTACTACAATCTGCAGAGAAAGCATACTGGGGGATCTTTGTCAAACAAACACCTTAAGGATATAGATAGTCTCTCTTAAGCTGAGCATCAATTTAAAATCTCCTTTTACTCATTTGACATGAGCCCTAATGTCAAAAGGCCAGTAAAATATCCAGTGTTTTGAGAACCTAAGATTGCATTAGTTCCCCTACATTCTGCGAAGAATACAAACACCATACCTGGCATTCTGGCTGTCCAACTCTTTCAGGAAATTCGCCTTTGCTAGCAATTGCCTGTAAAAACCAAATTCCCCTTGCCTCTCTATTACAATTCAAAACAAAAGCAAAACCCAACAATGCTTTGTAGCTCAAAACCAGAAAAAAACCAACAAGGCTGTTCAATTTTAAATCAATGCCCCAATACCTGTTGCAAGTTAGGAGGATGGTTGAAGCGGCAATTGGGACCATACCCACAGAGGCCTGTGCGGATGTAATAGGCACAGTCAGGCTCATCCACTCTCTCAGGGTATGACCCCGATTCCACTGCTGGATCCACTGATGATTTCAATGTCATCTTCCCCATGGATTTCTCTATGCTTTTCATGTCTGTAGAAGCTGTAAATGTCAATACATTGTTCTTATTACTGTGCATGGCCCAATTCTCCCCCTGCCTATAATATTCCATCAATAACCAATCAAATAATCCAATCAAATCAATCAATCAATCTATCATTCTGAGAGCAACCCACTAATCCCCTTTGCATTCCACAGCTACCCACCAAACAAAATTGATGAAATGAATGGCCTATGGTATTCCAATTTGGGTGGTGTGAAAGCTCAGAAGGTGATCTGAAACGGTACAATGCATAAAATTAGCTTAGAAATAAGCTGAAATGTGTCGATCTACACTCTGGTTTTTGAGTTACTTATTCTGTAATATCAGACAAACATTACAGGTTTCTTTCTTTTTCCTCAGCCTCCGGTCTGTTCCCTATCCAACCACACACATCGTATTTCTATTATTTTAATTTTCATACCCATGGAATATCATATCATGTTTTATATATTTTTATGTATATGCCATGGTCTGTTTCTCTCCATCGTCCTCCTTAGAGACTTTTCGCGGTTCGCCTCACGGTTGTGCATACGCACACACAATATCCATGCACGCGTGTTGGAACCTTGTTAAATGCTGGTTATGGTATCGACAATTAAAAAAATCCGAGGAACAAATAATACTTTTTTTCGCAATTTTTTGCTTTTTTTTGTTTTTTTAGTGAATATGTACGGATGTGTTCCCTGCTAAATTCTATGCTTTCTAAGCCCCTTTTCACACTTGGGCAAAAGTAGCTTTACAGAGTCAGGTCATATGTGTCTCAATCCCTCGTATTTTGTTTTAGAACTTTCCTTCAGTTTGCTTAAATTATTTAATATTTTATTTGTGTTATTTTTTAATAGCTTAACCTTAGCCTAAATGTGCAACGATTTAAATTATTTCGAAATTGATTTGAAAGTCTGCAAAAATCATTCCGGAATTGAAAATATCAAATGTTAACAATGCACAATTAAGTTGTGATAAAAGTATAAAAGGGTGTTGAAAATTTTCAAAATCGTAAAATGGCTAGCCTTCTTTTTTATAAATTTTCATTATAAATAGCAAATTGAATTGGTGAAAATAAGATATTGTTATAACATATATCGAAATTTAGTTCCCCTTATTTCAAATAAGTGTTCTTTCAAAAGGATTAACACATTCTCACAAGTGGGTTATTGTTGTGTGCTTGGTTATTAAGTTGGATTTGATGGTCTCATCCTAGAGCATAAACAACATCCCATCTTTTAATAGATGGAGAATGCTCATCACTCAAGAAAAAATCTAAAATCATTTTTTATACTTCCATAATCAAATGTTACATGTGTCTTTTAGAGTGTTCTATGGGTTTGAAGGCATTTTTTGTTTCTTTAGAATTTTTGTATTATTGTGGTTCATTCATTTAAGTTTTTATTTATTGATAGCCCATGAAGGGTAGAGCAATTGGTAATGAGTAAATGAAATGAAAAAGTTGTAAATAGAAGGTTACAAGTTCAAATCTCCATAGGTACTAGCTTTACAAAAAAAAAATATGTTCATCGATGTCCAATATTTACAAATTTTAACCATAAAAATTGAGTTGGTTCGGTGAAAGAAATGCATTATTTTTTTTTCCAAAAGAAAAAGAGTTCCCTGCTATTCATAGGTGAATCAAGGAAACTACCAGAGCTCCTTTCAAATAGATGATTACAATAAAATTGGTCCTCCTAAAATACCAGCATCTAGACTACCAAACAAGAGATTGGTCATAAATTCTCTTAAAGTATTACATATCCATAAGTTCTACTACTCGGCTACAATAATCGAAGAGCATTGACATTAAAATGTAGAATTCTCGAGAATCTTAAATAAGTGCTCTAATAACATCAAATGTCTCAATAGAAAGAAATGCATTATTACAATGTCCTTGTCATTCAAGAAAAAATCTTTGATACTCCCATTATGATGTTTTTTTTTTTCTTTTTTCACATAGAAAAAAAAACAACTTTTTATTTATAGACAAAAGTTGTGTGTGATTTTTACTTCCTCCATTTCTGAAAACTGGGAAATATTCATACATATCTTCTTCCAAATACATCATATGAGCCAAAGAACTGATCTTTCTCCATATAGATCAAAAAAATATAACTAAAAAAACTTATGAAAAGAGCTTGTGCTGTGAAAGCAGAAATATTCAAATCAACATTAGAGAGTTTCAAAAAAGAAACACTAAAGAATGGAGCTGTAAGAATTTATCTCTTTTTTTAAAAAAGAGAGACATTCTGAGCTCACACTGACCCCATCACAAAAATCCTCCACATATAACCTGCCATTCATAAGACCAATTGCCTTCTTTGATAGTTGGTCAGCAACCCCATTGAGCTCTCTATAGATGTGCTTGAAGCTTAGCACATCAAAAAAATTCATTAGATATTTTACTCTGGAAATCCAGTGTTCTAAAAAAAATGGAGCTCAGAGCGGCTTTACTCGTAGCCTAGTCTATTATGCACTTGGAGTCGCCCATAACATGAAGAGATTTGATACCCCTACTTCTTGAGAACCATAACAGGCCCTGTAGTGCCAAGAGTTCAACATGCGTCTTAGTGCCTTCTCCAGCACTAAGAGAAAGATGAAAATAGTGATTCAGGCCCAAATTTAATAACATCCCAGCCCCATAAACACCACACTGCTCGACTCCATCGAAGAAGCCACACGAGAGACATAGATCAAGTACAACATCAGAAGATTTGTTCAACATCTTCAAAGAGGTAGGATTATGATCATCATCTTTCAATGATGTTCATTCACTCATAACTCCATAAAAAAAATGTCAATATATAAATCAAATTTTAAGAAATATGCCAATATAATCATGCAACATCACATATTTACAAGTCAAAAATAACCCACAAACATGACTACACAAAATTGTGAAGAATATTAATATTGAACGAATAATGCCAAGCTTATTAGTTATATTTTCTTCCAAATTGATATTTAATTACTATGTCCATTGAATGTTAATAAGTTATTTGCATATTATTGTTTTATCATCTTAATTCATTTACATGTGATTTCATCTATATGATGAAAGGTTATTAAGTATTTGTAATTTCATCATAACATATCTTTATGGTGGCGAGGTTATTAAGTGCTTATATTTTTATTATGACATATCCTTACGGTGGCAGGGTTATTAAGTACTTGTAATTTCATTATGGCGTATCTTTATGGTGGGAGTATGTTTCACATTACTTCTTACTCATCTTAGCTTTTTAGCTTTGCGAGGTTATCAAGTACTTATATTTTCATTATGACATATCCTTATGGTGGCAGGGTTATTAAGTGCTTATAATTTCATTATGGCCTCCTTATGGTGGGAGTATGTTTCATATTACTTCTTAATCATTTTGGCTTTTTAACTTGTTAACACTAACTATTTACAAATTTATTATTATCATAATCCATTCATGTATTATTTTACTTTTAAATGATGTAGAGATGTATTATTTCACCAACAGATGGATGGTGTATAGGTGATGTCATACTTACTAAGAATATGTGTATTTATAAGATTATTAGTTACTTGCATTTTCACTATGGCACATTTCACATTAATTCTCACTCATTTTGGCTTTGGCCTTCAACACCAGTTATTTACCGTAATTTTTGTATTATTATAATTCAATTATTTATCATTTTATTTATAGATGATGTCATGCTTATGTAGAATATGTGTTTTTCATAGTTTAGAAGGTCAATGTTAATTGTTTACAGATTTTCAATCATTGTACTTCATTTATTTATAGTTTTACTTATTACTTTATATTTTAATATTTTTCTAATAAAGAATGATGAGCATCCATTATTTATCCAGAAATTATATAACTTTAGGCATGTGACTTCTCAACTTGACTTAATATATGGCAGCTTTCGCTAAACAAATGCCTCTTGCAAACATATGCATAAATAATCATTTAATTAAAAAATCAAAACATGTGTATTTATGTACTTATAATAATTACGCTTATTTTTATAATTTATCAAATCTTCTTTTTATTTTTTTAACTTTAATAATAAATCAATTTATAATTATTAATCATTTTCTATGGAAATTTGAAATTTTACAAAAAAATATATCAATAACCAAAAAATGACGCATCCATATAATTTTAAAGTCCCTTATCTCCCATTATTTGCCATCATACCAAAATATATATTGAGAAAATTAAATACTTTATGTATGAAATCGCATGGAGTTTTCTAGAATTTTAGAGTGACCCTTATGTAGGCATATCATCCCATGAAGGGCAGACATGTCGAATGGATAATTGAACTCTCGTGGAGACAATAACGACACCTTGCTTTCACTAACATGGCAAGTCTCCATTGACTTCATTTGCCTTATAAATAATATTAAGACTTGAAATTTGACATTGTGCCCTACAATTACAATATTACACCTCATTTTACATCTATGAATAATATTTTCCCAAGGAAAACTTCATGCTATCTTCTCATCTTCCTCATAATTTCCATATGGAGGGAAGCTCGACCACTATTAATAAGGACAGTTAATAATCTAGAAGAATATAGTGGAACTCAAACTTCAACTAAACTTGAACCAAAAACCTTATGATGAACTCTACCTTGAAACAATGCATTCAAATTAATTGAACTAACCCACTAGAATTTTACATATACTAATTATATTTATTTTTTAAATTGTATTTATATATCATACGTTCTAAGATGTAGATATGTGAATATTAAGACTTAAAAACGAACATTCAAAACTATTGATTTTCAATTATAAATGACATGGATTGTCTATGGGAAGGAGTTGGTCCAATTTTACGAGAGTTTTTTAATTTTATATAACCATTTTCAATGTTCTCTAGGTGCTTTGGGCTTTCTTGATGAGCACATCTCATCAATTTCATCATTTGTGAGTGGGGATTTGTCCAAAACTTCAAGAAGGTGGCTAAACATTCTACAATTTTGGATTTCCCAAGTTTGTTATAGCTAGAATTTGGTAAAGCAATCTTCAATGAAATTATAATTTTGGGTTGATGAAATTATTATTTTAATGTAAAATTGATTCAAGTCCCTCGAATCTCCTCATTGCAATAATATTTTGCAATGTTAACATCTAATACCTAACATTCCATCAATCCAAAGTGATTCCTACCATACTTTAACCAAAAATATATATTCCCCCTCCTATTATTTTAAGTGACCAAAAAAGTCGTTTCATAAAAAAATTTAAGTGACAAAAAAATCATTTCACATAATATTTAGACTGTTGTAAGATTTAATAAGCAAATGATTTGTCAATAATATAACTCTCTATACATTCATTAATAATAATAATAATAATAAAATAATGAATCAATCCAAAAAACAATTAAATTTCTTTTTTATTATAATTCATTTTTTTCATTAATATATTATATTTGATTTTATAAAATATAAAAATTATTATAACTTTTTAAATAAGATATAATGTAACAAATAATACAATCTAATGTCTAATTCGTGAGATGTAGAATAGTTGGTGGCAGGGTTTGGTTAAGACGCCCTCTAAGCAGAAAGGTTGCCGGTTCTAATCCCACGGATACCAAAAAATCCAACCATGTTAAGGGTTGGTGTGATCCAGGCCGAATGCGATCCCATATCTCACTCAGAATAGATACTCAACAAATACATATAAAAAAACATCTTACCCATTCTTCTTGAGATGCATTCACCATCAAATCTTTCTTATGAATCTTTTTCACATCATAGGAATATTGCTTTAAAATCAATGAGAAAGACTAGTGACCACCCAATGTGGTTGGGATAGATTAGAATCTACAACATAAACATTGTAGGTTGGCTTTTTTAACCTATATGAAAAAGAGACCACTGTTACCACTCCAATACTTTTAGGAAATTCCTTCTCAATAACAATTGAGGGCAATGGCAGGTCTCTATAATCCTTTTATGGTAATTCAAGGCAATGACAAGTCTCTATAGGCCTTTTATATAAGTCTTTTATGGTAAGGAGGGTTAAAGTAGTATTAAAGTTGGATATTGATATGAATATATATTAGGTTGAAGTGTTAGATTTTTGGAATAATTTCGATAAATATATATATATAATTATAATTTAATTAAATATATTTTTTATAATTATAATTTAATTAAATATAATTATTAATTAGTTTAATAAAAATATTTTATTATAATTAAAATTTTATATAATAATATATAATAAAAAAAATACAATGTTAATGTTAAAATAGTTATATTCAAAATTCAATATTAAAAATAAATTAACATTCTTCTTTTCATCCATTTCTTTTTTAATCCATCTATTAAAAAGCCGAGAAACATTTCCCAGTACATGTCAACCTTAATTCAAAACTTCATGTCCCAGCACATGTCAACCTTATAAATTCAAAACCTTAGTTTTGACTATGGAGAAGAAATAATCAATATATGATTAAAATGTTTACACTTGTATGAAAATATAGAAGATGATAAAGGTTGTAAACATTTTAAGTTAACAGAAACAATGATTAGGGTGTTATGCTTTGCTTTAGTGAATGTTACGGCGAGTAATTTGGTTTGTATGCTATTGGGAATTATGTTTTACTTTAGTGGATATTGTGTTGAGGATTTTGGTTTGTGTGTTGTTTTTTATTTAAGTTTATACTTGATGTGTGTGAGTTAGTGTTTTTTTAGTAAGTATAATAAATAATTGTGGATTAATAAAGATATAATTTTATTTATGTGTTTAATAAATTAGAGTTTAAATACTTTAAAATTTTGATTTTTTTTTTGGATATAATTTAAAATAATGGGAAGGAATATTCTTTTAGAATTTAGCTAAAATTATTTTGGATTGTTGAAATCACATATATTAATCATTAATATTGCAAAACTCTGAATCAAATTGCGAACTCCTAGACTTCCAACATCTGGAAACAAGGTTGGAGAAAGGTAGACAACCTGGTAATTCCAGGAATTTATGCGGTGGACTAGATTGCATATCTCAACACTCTCAGAAGTACACATATTCGATTATCCGAGTCTCCAGATGAACTAATTTGGGTTGTTGCAACTCATGGTCAATACACTCTAAAGCTTGGTTATCAAAAGCTAAGCTTGCATATACAACAAGGTGACCCCCAATGGTGGTGGAAGAGCATTTGGAGGAGAAAATGCCCATAGAAGGCCAAGATATTTATGTCGTGTGTACTTGCAAAAAAGGTCCTGACTTGGGATAAAATGAAAAACGGAGCTATAGAGAGACCGGGTTGACGCAGCCTCTGCAAAAACGATGAAGAAAGTACCCTTCATCTATTCATCTCTTGTCCTTTTACTATTCACACCTGGAGGGCTTCGAAGCATTTTCTAAACAACAATTTTGAATGGAAAGGACAGAGTATTGAGGATGCTTGTCGAGCATGGATAAACTCAAACAACATTGCAAACATAAGGGCTCTTCCCCTTATACTCACCTGGGACATTTGGCTCGCAAGAAACAAAGCCATCTTTCAAGATAAACTTTATATTCCGAAACTTACTACAAAATAGGGCCTAGACATACTTTCTTTCTTTCCACAAATCAAAGATGCCCCACCAACAAGGATCATCACAGAGGAACATATAAACAAATCTATGCCCTAGGCTTTTTTGATGGGGCATCTCAAGATCGCATCTGTGGAGGTGGAGCAATTCTTTATCTTTCGGAACACCATTCCTTTCAGATGCAAATGGGCCTAGGGAGGGGCTCAAACAATTTAGCCGAACTTCTCACATTAAAGATTCTTCTTTGTTTTTCCTTAGAGAAAAATTGCAGGAATCTACAAATCTATGGGGGCTCAATGATTGTTGTAAATTGGGTCAATAAAGTTCAAAAGTGCAGAAACATCAATCTCTGCTCTTTATATGAAGAAGTTTGTAGACTTATGGAAAATTTTGACTCCATAATCTGTCGCCATGTTTATAGGGAGTGAAATGTTGAGGCGAACCTGCTTTCAAAAGAAGGACTGAAGATGCATCATGGTGCTTGGAAAATTCTGGAAACTCGTCAAGTTCTCACTATGAATACTATGACAGGCCTTTCATAGAGAACCCTGTTATAACCAATGCATAGAATCATCCTCAATATTCTGTCCTTGCCATTCAAATGCCTCATACGGTGTTGGATCCATTTTTACATTAAACACAACGATTTTAACAATCCAAAATTGCAATTTCAACAAAGATTTTATTATTAAAGTTGTGATAAAAAACCCACAAAAAAATTAAAATCATTAAACATTTAACCATCATTATTTAATAATATGAATCCTAATTCATATATAAAGTTCTTATAATAAAAAATATCCTATAATATTAATCTTTATATTTAAATAATACATTAAATATTTATCCAATCAAATTAATCCAAATCAACATGTCATTTATGAGAGGCCATCATTCAAATGGGTTCAATGCATATTGAGAATAGAATCTTGGTAAATGATGTAATCTTATTAATGAATTAATTTTTTTATAAAAATATTATTTTATAAAATCTTTATGAGATTAAGTTTACAATGTTAAGGAGTGATTTATGTAATTCTATTAATCTAAAATAATTATTATCGAGTTTTAGATAAAAATGTTGTTTTCTAAACGCAATTTTGAGGGAATGGAAAAGTTCAAATTTATAAAATGCTTATACTATGATTAATCTCTTTTAAGATAAAATGTGTGATCTATGTTAATTGGGTGTAACTTGAGTGGTTGTGAGGAAAAGTTGTGACTCTCCTTATTTTGGTTTAAATACATACAACTATAAAATCTTTGTTAAAATTGTAAGTTTGGATTTGTTGATATCATTGCTTTTAATACCAGCATAGATCCATCTTAAACCCGTATCTATCAAGCATCGAGAGGGATCAATTTCTTGAGGTGTATTTTTTTTTTAAATTTAAACTCAAAAAATTTGATCTTTCTTGATTGATAGATCCGGGTTTAAGTTTTAAGTTTTTATTTTATAAACAAACATCTATTTTTTAATTACTTCTCATAATATTTTATTTCATGAACCAACATGGATTTTTCTTTTTAAATACTTTCCATAATTTTTTATTTTATGAGTCGACATTAATTTTTTTAATTATTTTGTTACAAATGTTATTTTGTTACAAACGTTATATCACGTTACAACATCTCCCCCATAGTGGGTTGTAGAGCACCTCGTTCACTCGGTGCAATAAAAATAGATTCAAAACCCTCAAATACACTTTAATTCAAAATGATTCTTATCAAATTTTTAAAAAAATATTGATTTTCCTTAAAATAATTTTGAAAAATTAAAAAAACAAATTATAAAATGTCTAAACAACCACTTTGGTAAACTCTTTTGAAATAAAAAATGTAATATTAAATATTTTATTTATAAATTTATTTAAAATCATTATAAAAAACACCACAACTAAACCCTCCCACCTTAGCTTAGACATATCTTTATTGTTACATGACTTCCTTATTTTTTTAATTAAACTGATTCATCTTCTTTATTTGATTTAGTATAATACTTTAATAATTTATATAATTAATTTTAATGATAATTTTAAAATTAATTTAACATGTTTATAAACTTTTAAATTTTAAAAATGAAATAAAATATTTATATTAAAAAATATTGCAAAATACTTAAGCTTATCCAATTTGTAAAAAATGCATTAACACAATAAGTTATTTCTATACAATTTTCTTTTAATAGACTTTTATGGCAACACTTCAAAAGGTTCAGTCAAGACCAGTACATTAGAATTGAAATAATCTAAAGTTGGGATATGACAATAAAAGGTGTGATGTGATATAAAATTAGGATATGGCATTAATGTGTGTTGTTGGTGGCCACCGCAAATAAATAACTTAATAACCAATAATAAATAATGCCCATACCTTATAACTATGCCAAATAACCGACAAACTTACTCTCTCACTTGATGTCACCAATCCATATTTTTAAAAACTTTAAAATGTGGTTGCAATGAACAATACTTCAATTTAATATTAAATTCTATTGGTAGGATTTGAAAAGATAAAGGGAGCACCGACACCCAAGAAAACTAAACTTGGTAGGTTGGTTGCTTTCAATTCTGTCAAGAAAATCACAACATGTGGTTTTCATATTATTTTGGTAGAAAACAACTGTATGTATTTAGTGATGCATTTAAATGGTACATATGAGTTTGTGGATGTAGTCTAGAGGTATTATTAAAGATATAATTTAGGTTCAAATTTTGGTGGGCTTGTTATTCTTGATGTTAAATGATTGAACGTGGCTTTTAATGCAATTTAAGTGTGAATATTGCCTCAACTTATTTACCATTAAGCTTTAGCTTTAACATAATTGTGATTAGACTAAATTTAATTCTATTTTCAGTGTGTCATTTGTGTAAACATAATCTAAATGATCATGTTAAAAGAGACTCGGATTGGTTAGTGGTTAATGTTGAAAAGTGTTGGTGGTTTTTTGTTTTGTTTTGTTTTTGTTTTTTTAATGGTGTACAAATGGTTATGAAGGGGGAGGGTGTTACGACCCAAGAATTTTGGTAGCCTTGGCGGCCGGCTATTGGTTGTAGCCTCAGTCAGACGGATGGTGTACTAGCGTGTTTGATCGCTAGGAGGACCAAGGATCATATCAAGTCAAGTAAGACGAGGCAAGTGTTGGCTCGGGGGAATGAACATGCGAGTGAATGCATGGTCTAAGGTTGGGTGACAGTAATGTTGTTGGCATATCGTCTACGGTGAAACGAGCACTTCATTCCGCACATCTCGATGGTGTCTGACGCAAGCTGGTCAGGCTGGTTTCGGTAAGGCGTAGTCCGGGTAATACTTGCAGTTGATGGCCAAGCCCAACTAGCAATATCACGTCGATGCCATGCGTGTCTAGGATTTCAGACAGTATGGGACGCTCGATAGGGATAGAAAAAGCCTAGGCCCGTGACAAATGGTATCAGAGCCCATTTTCAGTTTCAGCAAACGCGGAAGTGTCTCTTCACCACCAACGTCCCTTTTTACTAGAGACCCCAATTGAGTTGCATTACGTTGACGAGGACGTTAACATCTTTAAGTGGGGGAGAATGTCACAACCCAAGAATTTTGGTAGCCTTGGCGGTCGGCTGTTGGTTGTAGCCTCCGTCGGACGGATGGTGTACTAGCGTGTTTGATCGCTAGGAGGACCAAGGATCATGTCGAGTCGAGTAGGACAAGGCAAGTGTTGGCTCGGGGGAATGAACATGCGAGTGAATGCATGGTCTAAGGTTGGGTGACGGTGATGTTGTTGGCATATCGTCTAGGGTGAAACAAGCACTTCATTCCGCACATCTCGATGGTGTCTGACGCATGTTGGTCAGGTTGGTTTCGGTAAGGCGTAGTTCGGATGATACTTGCGGTTGATGGCCAAGCCCAACTAGCAATATCACGTCAGCGTCGCACGTGTCTAGGCTTTCGGACGGTATGGGACGCTCGAGAGGGATAGAAAAAGCCTAGGCCCGTGACAGAGGGAGCTTGTATGGGTTAAATCAATTTTAGATGTCATTCTAGTATATTGGATGTCTTTAGATTTCATAGATTTCATCCCGAGAGGTGTTCTTTAGAGCATAAGGAGGATTAACTTTACATTCCTTTAGTCAACGGATAAGGAAAAGTGTGGTATAACATGGGCTAAATGGAAAAAAATGGCAAATCCCAAGGAATATGGTGGATGAAGTCTTAATAACATTCATTTTTTTTCAACCCCCGGGATGTAGACCAATTGGTGATAGGGTGCACTGTTAAGGCACTCCTTGCGATGTCATCAAGTCAAAACTTGAATAGCATGTGCACGTGTGTAGGGGCAGTGTGGGTGAACTTGGAGGTTATAGTGGCAACAAAATGGAATAGGCCTCATGTCACGCGAGTATTGTGTCACACGAGTATGAGCTCGACCCATTTATTGATTCCTCCATATACAAACACAAAAACAAAAACAAAAAAATCATTTTTCTTTGAAAGCCATGGTTGGCAAGTGTGGGTGGAGATGGATTATAGAAAAGGGCTTATGGGGTCGGGTTGTTATTCAAAAGCATGTTGACCTTGATGATGTGGAAGCTTGCATTAGGAAGCCTACAAAATCTTTTCATAATGCTTATGGGATTTGAAAAGCAATGATAATGGCTTTTCCTTTGATTGGCAAGTTGCTTGTATGGAAGGTGGGTAAGGAAACTAGAGTTGGGTTGGGAGAGGATGGGAATTGGATGTGATGAAAATTATAGAATCCTGTGGAATTTGGTGAATACTTTGCATGGTAAGGGATACTTTACTCTTAGTCGAGTGGCAAGTTCCAATCTCACAACGACTTTGAGGAAAGAGTGGAACTCAACTCAATAGCAGTGATAGGATTATTTGATGAGGATGATGATGTCTTGGATAGGTAAATTGCTTCTTTAAGGACTAGCCATGTTTGTTTAAGGGATTTCGAGAATGAATTGATTTGGTTGAATAATTCAACAAGAGTATGCCATACTCCTAAGTTGGGGTATAGGGTTCTATGTGAAGATGAATTATTGGGGGATCTAGAGTGGTGGTTCAAGTCTATATGAAAATTTAAGTGACCTCTCAAGTCAAGGATTTCTCTGTGGCTTGCACTAAAAAACAAGGTTTTGACTTGGGACAATTTGCAGAAGCATAATAGAGTCACATGGTCCCAATAGATGTTCTCTTTGTAAGGGTGCCTCAGAGACTATTTTACATTTACTTCTACTATGTCCTTATGTTGTTCAAGTATAGAAAGAAGAGGAGACAACTACTGGATTGAAAGACGTTTGGAGGGAGGGTTCTTTGGATGGTTGCTTGAGGTCTTGGTGTGAGAACATAAATTTAAAAATTATAAATATTTATTTATCATTATTGCATGGGGTATTTGGCCAGTAAGGAATGCCAATTTGTTTCAAGATAAGTTCATTCTATCTACTTAATGTGCTTATCAAGGTTTGAATATACTTCATCGTTTTAAACAAACAAAGAATGAGAAACCCCAAGGGAAAAGTAGTGGTGGAAGATGGGCATAGCTTCATGAGCATGGGCATACCTTCATGAATCTTCTTAAGGAGATCATTCAAGGTTGGTGGTGTTTTATTCTCGAGGTAAGCACATGTTTTTTAGTTCAAAGTTGGTCTTGGAAAGGGGTTCCAATAACTTTGTAGAACTTTTGGCTATGAGCTTATTCTAACGCTTGCTACTGAAAAAGGTGTTAGGAAAATTCAAATATTTGGGGTGATTCTCTTGTGGTGATAAATTAGATGCAAGGTTTATATTCATTACAAATTTATTGTTAAGATACATCTTCGAGGAGATCCAACTTATCATTTCTAGATTACTCAAATTTATTTTTATCATGTTTACATGGAAAGGAATGCATTGGTAGATGCACTGTCAAAGAGTGGATTATTTTTGGATATATGCCAATGGCACATTTTGAAAAAAGAGAGGATGGATATACCTTTAAATATCATCATCCATTTTTTTATTCAAGACAATTTATGGAATGCATATGCAGATATTGGGGATTTTTGCAATGTCGTTGGTGGTCACTTGTGACCACCGGATCTTATTTTTGTATAGCCATAGCTATAACTATCGGGGCCTTTTTGTTTATTATCTGATACTACTATGGATTATATTGAGACTTCTCTATGAAGTGTTTTTGGGGAAATCCTTGTTATTTTTTACAAGAATGGTTAAGGATTTTATAGATATAAAAATTTGTGGTAAACCAAGTAACAAAAAATTATATGTATAACAGAGTTCACAAAAATCATCCTAGGCATGAGCCTGTAGACTGTTGCCTCCTTCAATAAGGCCTTTATAACATAACTAGAAGACTTCTATCTAATAAGACCTTGTACTATACTTCTTAACAAAAGAACCAACTAACCATATACAAAAGAACATGTAAAGAGTTTTTAAGTATGTCCCATGGAATGCCCACTATGTGCATCTGTCATGATGATGTCTTCTCTTATAGGTTTTTGAGCTTGAGGGATTTCCTACTGATTTCAAATTATTCTTTTGTGTTGCTAACAATGTCTTCTTTTTCTACTATTTCCTCAATTCACATAATTGCCACAGGAGGAGGGTTAACCAAAGACTATGAGCCCCTTGCAAAGTACGATATGAGTCTGTAATGTTTTTCAAGGTCTTGCTCATTCTTTTATACTTATGTTCGAGGCGTTCTAATTCCTCCTACTTCATAGCTTGCTTTTCCATGTGTTGGCTGAAATATTCCACTACTTGTTGCATCCCATGTATTTGTCCAGAGAGATGTCTCAATATTGTCATAACATCATTCAAGTATTCTTTTGCATTCGACCAAATACTATTTGATTGTCCATTTTTACATAACTACGTGGAATAAATGAAACTACAACTATAGGACTCACCAAAGCTTCATTCAAAGGCATTCTATAAATTGAGAAATGAATAAGAGTAGGAACCGGGAGCTATTGTTTGCAACTAATTTGTAGTAAAGGAGAGGTATTACCAGGGATTCAAAAGCAAATGCTAGAGATTACCACTAATCCATTCCAAACTGTGTTCCTGACACCATGATAGACCGCTAACAAGTTTTCACCGGGGTTCCATTGCATTGAAGAGCATGATATAGTTAACTGAGGGTATACTTCATTGAAATACAAGAACCAAGCCTTAACAATTATCTTACCTTTGTACAAGCCTTCCATAAGTACTCCTTGCATTAACTCCAAATCATACCAAAATATTTGCAAATATGTGGGAGGATTGAAGGCATGAGTGGGAGTTAATACTCCTCCCTCAAATATCGATTTGCTTGTCTTGGCGATTGCCACTTATATGGCGTGCTTAACTTCACGTGCTTAGGAGTGGAGGCTCCCATTCCTTTGATCCCATTTGCACATTATGGATTGTATATAGAACATTAAAACCACGGGACTAGGGGATCCAAGCTTGGATTGGAGGTTCCTCATTTTCTTTTATCATTCCCTTGCTTAGGTTGTCCAATGTGTTTGATATCTTGTTTGTTTGACTATTGTTTTCTCTGTGGATATGGTAGATCAAGGCTACGTCTAAAGGGTGAAATAGATCTGGGATTCTCGAGAATAATGTCAACATTGAATCCTTTATCGCATTTTTTTCTTGATTAGGCCTTTATGACTAAGGACGAGTCTCCAAATATTATTTCATTCTTGATTTGACGAGAGTGAAGAATTATAATACCATGGTATAGAGCATGCAATTATGCTTGGTTATCGATCACTGTTCCCAATCCCCAAGAAAACTACAACTTGCTTTCCTTTGGGTCCATATAAAACCTCCCCAACTTTGGAGAAAGCCTTATTAAGGCACCTTTGTATAAGAGATTCCATGAAGCAATGTTTTAGTTTCATTGGGATATTTTGATTTGATATGAAAACTATACATAAAGAACCAAGATATATTACAAAAACATAATAGGAATGTAATTTTGTTTTTATTAAATGATATATATATATATATGAACGAAGACATCTAGAAATTCGATAATTTGGGCCGAATGACTATTTTTTCCCCAGAATCCCGCATTTTTTATTTTGCAAAATCGGATTTCTAATGTGTTTTGATAGCGATTTTGATGATAAAAATGGATTCAACACCCTAAAAAACCCCTAAGGCACCCAAAATTCGAGAACTTGACAGTTGTAACCTAGATTTTGAAAAAATCCAGTTGTAACCTGGATTTTGAAAAAATGCAATTAGATTTTTTCAAAATCATGTCGAAAAAATTCGTTGATTCCAATTCAAATCGTCGAATTTTTAGACTGCATATATAAACTCTTCTCCATTAATATACTCATTTTATTTTTTAAAAATAAGTTGTTTTTATAAATATATTAATACAACATGGATTTACGAATTTTTTTTAATAAAAAATTATATAAAATAAAATTACCACAATATGTATAAGAAAAATAAAAGATAATTCTTTCTTGATTAATGTAACATTAATTTTTTAAATAAAATGTTGTCTTATATCTATTATTAAAAATTGTACAAATTGCATTTATAGAAAACTAAATGAGTTGTTTAAAGTGACCACAATGAGTACAAGCAAAATAGAGAAAATAGATCGGAAATGATCGCTCAAGTACAAAAGTTTTCCATTTTTCCATATTGGCTAAAAAGTAAAGTTCTTCCTCGAGGTGATAGAAAAGAAATATAGTGACAACATCGTATTAAAGCAACTAATTGGCCACCATAAAACATCGTATTAGGCAATAGTAAGTAACAATCTAGTTCTATGAGAGGGTTAACACAATATTACCAGGAGAGGGTTCATGTTTATATGTGGGGTTGGCATCAACATGAGATCCATGGTTTACCATAATTTTTTCTATTTTTTTTGTTTTTATCCATTTTTCTTTTGTTACATAAGTTTATGAGTTTTTTTTAGCTTTTGAAATTGTAAGGATTGAGTGTAGGTATTTATCTTTATCAAGAATGTCGAGCGGGATAATGATATTGTGACTTCCAACATTCATGTATTACTATCAAAATGATGGCAAAATCATCTATTAGAATACCAAGATTTAGCCAAATATATAGGAGAATTAGTTACAACAAACTTTTTGTTCACTTTGCATGACCCTAGTAGTCTAGCATTGATATCAAATAGATCATTTTCATTTTCACCATATAACCCTAACTTGAAATATATATATATTTTTTCCTTGGAAAAAAATGCAATATATTAATTAATAGATCACATTTTACAGAAATCAAAAGAAATCTTACAAAAATAAATACCCTCAAAAAGACATAACCCTCATAAAGAGTATGAGCCATTACATAACCTCTAGCAGACTTAAAACTGTGTCCTAAAAACATAACAAGTAATCCATATACAACATACATACCTAAAGTTTGTCATGTATTAAGGACTTATACATGTAAATGCACGTTTTAAAAAACACATTCATCTCTTCTTTTCCAAATTAGAAAATAATTTCAATTATAATAATAACAAAAACCATATGCCAAATTTTAGACTAACACTTTTATATTTACTATGCAAGAGCTTTTTAGTTGAGGCACTTTTGAGTATTTTAATCATTGCCAAAGAGCTACCCCACCAATATAGATTCATCATAAATTGGATCTATAAAGCATCGAGAGAGATCCAATTTCTTAAGGTGTAATTTTTTTAATCTTAAACTCAAGAAATTTGATCTCTCTCTTACAGAGATCCTGCTTTATGTTTTAATTTTTTATTATATGTCTACATTGATTTTTTTAATTACTTTTTATAATTTTTTATTTTATGAGCTAAGATGAATTTTTTAAATTACTTTTATTGTTAATAATGTAACATTATGTTACATTACTTTACGTGACAACATCTCCTGCATTGCTTAAAGCACCTCACTTTTCTAGATGCAACCAAGTTTAGATTAAGCAAAGAAAGATTTTGGAATTGCCTTAAACTTATAGAATCAAGTTTTTTATTTAAATTTTAATTTTTAATATTTAGAATTTAAAATAAAAATCAGTTATAAAATAAATGAAAAAAATAATATTCAATATTAATCAATTTATTAATAAACAGTCATAAATTCTAGAAAATTAATAAAAAATAATTATGAAATGATTGCATTTTCAAATATTTTAATAAAAAATAAAATAATAAGAACGTTCCATGTTAAAACAACATGATCATGATCATTTTCCTGATTTAATGTATATTAAAAATCATAAATAAATGATTTTTTTTTATATCTTTATCCTATGTTTTTTTTTTAAATCGGGATTTAACTTTCATGTTAATCATTATAGCTTTTAGATTTCATGTTCCAGAACGATGACCTCATGGTGATGGTAAGGATATTTTTTTTATTTCGAAGAGGTTAGAGTTTGAAATTTCTCATTTAATATTTAATTATATTTAAATCATAATTTTATAAATGGTTTAAAATGAAGTTATTAACACTAAATTAATAAATATTTTTTACAATTAATTTAATAAATAAATAAATGTATATTAATAATATTTAAATTCATAATTTTATGAATCATTCAAATATTAAATTATCAATATTAAAATAATAAGATATTTTTAAAATTCATTTTAAATTAAAATTTGTAATATATTATAAAAATTTATTGATGTTTTGATGATGATGATAATGGTAGTTAGCATCCACTTAGAATTGGATTTTAAGAGGATTAGTTGGATCGCTGTAAAATGTTATTTATGTGCTCAAAAAGCTTAGAAAAAAACGTTCTTAGATCTCCATAGTTTAGGCATGTTAGAAGGTTAAGGAGGTTTGTATTGTAACAAAGATTATGAAACTGTGATCTAATGTTAGTGTACGCAAGACTGCGAAAGTGACTTTCATCCTCAATGCTCAAAGTCCCATAAAGATGACAAATCATTTCCACCCACAACGTTTTAGGAATAGTCAAGCGTCATGTTTCACTATGAAGCTCAAGAGAGTTCATTCTTATCTTGGCTATATTAATTTTATTCTTCAAACTAGTTAAAACATAGATATAGTTTTGGTCTTCGAGATTAGGGTTAATGACCTCCTTTTAGTATCTCAACTTTCTTTTACCCTCTAAATCTTTCTTGCCCCACATTTTCTCTTTAAACGTAGATGTGATAATATTTTTAATGTTATTAATATTTTGCTAACTGGCATTTTCGTCAATTCCCCAACAGTTTACACAGGCCACTCTCTTGAGTCGTAGTTGGTCTTAACTGGATTTTAAAGTAATTTTAGTAAGCCTCTGGTCTCTATTTTGTACTTGTACATTAGGTACCTAGTCATAGCAATGCTCTTGATTAGGGGAAGACACACTTATAGGAGGAGAATAGGGTAGGATGTATTGCTTTTAATTTCGAGGTTATACATTATGAAACACTTCTGGATTTGCTCAATCTTTCTCCAAGATTCTATAGAGATGTTGCAACCCCAAACTTCACAACCATACATAACGGAAATGACGAGAGTTTAAAAAATAAACTTCTTTTAATCCCACGCCACAAGGTTTATTGATTTACAATTTTTTTCGAGACCAAAATAAGCTTTTCACCCTCCATTAATCCTTTTCTCACTGTTATAGTGAGATATTTGCAGGAAGACACTTTCTCCAAGTTGCTATTGTCATATACAAACTTAGCATAAGTGACCCTCTTGGAATTGATAATCATAACTTTAAAGATATTTAAGTTACTTGTTTTAGTATTTATAAATTTAATATTCAAATGAGTTGGATTCATTGGTGAAAAGCAATAAGTTTTTCATCATTGAGTAAGGTTCACTTTTTGTGAGGGCTTTACTTGGAGTCATGAGTCACCTTAAGGTAGTGGTCGAACATGTGGTTGCACATAGAGAGATTGCATTAAATGATCTTGTGACCCCTGCACACATAAGTGAATCAAAGCCCACCCCCATGTCCTTCAAATTTTAAGTCGGCTGAGCTGTGGTCAAGCGATAAATCGGCGGGAGTTTTCCATCACCGACCTAGGTTTGATTCTCATAATGGGGATGATTTTGACATAAAAAACTAAAAATTCTTAAAATGAAGTGATAATCCATTAATCCCAAATCTCAAAACTGGATCGTAGTAGATACGAATATATTACGATAATGACATAGGGGGATTTGGAAGGAATTAAGTCCCTGACTCAAACCAAAAAATAAGAGGTGTTTATGTCCCAAAAAAAAGAATATACAAACTTAATCATCTTAGTTTTCTCCAATAATAATGATAATAAAATTACTAAGTGAAACACATACATATATATGAAAGAGGGATAGTAAGATGGATAAATGAGATGGAACTGAAAAAGCCTCAATTAGATTTCACTCTATAAGATATTATTATGGAAAATCAAAATAGTTTAATTGAGAATCAATAAACTTAGTTGTGTTTAAGCTCTTGTTAGGATGCTTTGTTGCAGCTTTAGTATTTGTTAGAAGGGTTGGTTCCTCTTCAATTAATGTTAGCTTCCTCGGGGTGCTATAAAGATATTATTATGGAAAATCAAAATAGTTTAATTGAGAATCAATAAACGTAGTTGTGTTTAAGCTCTTGTTAGGATGCTTTGTTGCAGCTTTATTATTTGTTAAAAGGGTTGGTTCCTCTTCAATTAATGTTAGATTCCCGGGGTGCTTTGTTGTAGTTCGATTATATGTTAGAAGGGTTGGCTCCTCTTCAATTAAAGTTAAATTCTCCCAATTGAATTTATATTATGAGTGCCTGAAAACCTTAATTTTCCTTGGTGTTCAAGTCAAAGATGAAACATTGGTTCTCGAACATGTCTCCTCTGGTGGATTCCAAGACTTTACTGATCTCATCTTTTCTTGAGATATTCCATTTCCATAAAAATACTAGCTTGCAAACTTGCATCGTCGAAGAGTTTGGCTATAAGTTATAGTTTTTGCTTCTTTATAAACTTTCGAGGGGTTGTTTTCCTAGATTTGGAGTAGAGTCCCCTATATGACAAATGATTCTTCAATGAATATTGAAAGAGGGATCCTTATGGGGTCCACTATTATTCCATCCAATTTCAACTAAATGCCTTTACGTGTTATTTTATATATATATTTGTGATTCCTTCACGCCCAACTTCCTTGAGCTTAACCATGATTAGGTTAAGTGTGGCTACATTGGCAAAGATATAAAGAAATGATTTGAATCTAATACACCTTTTAGGAGGCAATATGTAATTAGGATCAAGCCCTCTTCCATTCAAATAACATTCCTAACCTTAATTATTAGGAGAGAGTACAGACTAAGATAATTTTTGTAGGAGAATTTTGTAGTTATTATTGTGATTGAAAAAGTGAGATTGTCAACGTTTCGAACCCTTCACTCATGTTAATATTCAGGATAAAGACAATTGTCAAATCAGAATTCCAATAAAGACACATATAAGTAGTTAATGAAAAAGGAGGAGAGAAAAAAGTCGATCAATTTTTATGTTTTTATAACGAGATATGAGAATTATCAAATAATTTTTGAATAGTTTTTTGACAAATGGGTAATAGAATTGATTAAGTTGTTAATAATACATTAAGTATTAGATTTAATTAAGTTAAGAGGTATATTCCACTTAGGGTAAAATTAATATTAATTTAGGATATAATTAATATTAATTTAATGTTAAATAATAGTATGGTTAAGGGATATTAAAACTTGGTAAGTGATAAGACTCTTTTTAAGGTAAAGCTAATGAAGTTAAAAGTTGAAAGTTTTAATATTTTTATTAATAATTTTTAATTATAGAATGGTTGTTAATAAGAGGGGAATTCGAGTCCAATGTTAAAAGATGATTGCTATACCTAGCTTCAATTAGGATAATTATTAATCCTTAAATTATAATAATTATTAGGTTTAATCATTAATAAATATGATTTAATTAGGTTTAATAATAGGTAACCAAGTTTTACTTAGGACTAGGCCATCATCTTTATTCAAGCAGTTAGGGTTTTTAGTAATCTCAATGGCTTCCCTAATTCTTCTTTTGAACCATTGGTTAATTGTTGCGAGGACTTTAGTTTCTTCAATTTTGATGTAGTGTTTACTATTATGAGCATGTTCCGCAAGAGCAGATCTTCTTGTTCTGTCGTGGGTAATATCCGCTTTATGTCCTTTGATTCTTGTGTTTATTGACCTCCAATTTCACCTCTGCATATTTTATCACATGCACAAGGTACTTGGTATACTCCTTTTTGTGCCTGGAGGCTAACGAGATCCTTAACAGAGCTGAGACTTTTTCTTAAATTGTTAGGTGGTAAAAATATAGTTTTGATGTTCTTTTTTTGTAGACATCGAGTTATTCTATCAGTTGTGCCTTTGATGTAAGGTATAATAGCTTTGTGTTCTACTTCACTATTCTCTGTTGTGTTTAGGGTTCTCTTATGTTGTCTCTCCTCAGCTTTCTTGAAGGCATTCCCAACTAGCTCACCCCTAAGGGAAATTGAACGCAGGTTGCCTTGATGACGAGACCGACACCTTAACCGAATAAGCTAGCAAAAATTGACGATTATAAATGTATTACTAATATATTAACACTAATATTCTTTTAACAATCATTTATATATAAAATAATTTATGATTTTGTAAGTGTTTTAATATAAATCATTAATTTTAAAAATGTCATGATTTTACATATACAACTATGAACATTCTAACATTGTACATGTATAAGGTGTTCTTGTAAAGGGCAAATGAAGCATTAAGTGCATCAAATATGGGTCTGCTGGCTTAGGAAGGCCACATATACTATGGGATATGTTCGGGCTCTGATGTCTTGTAGTTGGTATTTTGGCACCTATTCCCTACATAGGTTCCTATTTTTGTTTATTTTGGCGGCAGATTTTTCTCCTTTTTTTGGCATCTCGGTATGCCTACGACCTTATGTATTTTGCTTTCCTTGTACAATTGTGATTGCCTGTTTTTTATGTTTTGATCTACTTTATGGCTCTATTGGACTGGTCAGTGTCTTACTATTTTCACCGGGGATCGGATTATCCTTTATGGTTCGTATATTTCCCATTGGAGCATGGGTGGTATTTGTTTTTTGTTCTCTGGTCTTTCTGGAAGCTTTTGGTGTCGTTTTTGGATCATATGCGACGATGTAACTATCAATACTTTAATATGAAGTATCGGTTTTATATTTGTGAAAAAAAAGTGCATCAAATATATTGTGATTCCCAAGGTATTGAAAATGAAATGAAGCATTAAGTGTATACAATATATTGCGATTTTCAAGGTATTGAAATTTTTTGCAAATGACTTTGAAACAAAGTAAATTCAAAGAAATTAAATGGTATAGTGATGCTTAGTCACATAACATGAGAATAAGTAGGGAAATGTGAATTTTTAGTAATACAATAAAATTTTATTTTTGCATTGAGAAGATGTATTTTTACAGTTTGGGTGAGGGAGAAGTGTCCATTTGTCCCATACAAATAAAAAAAAAAGAAAAAGAAAAAAAAAAAGAATGCTTGCATCAATGTGCTGTTGTGTATCTTAGTGGAGCTTGGGTGGGGGGAAGTGTTCGCCTATCCCATAAAAATAAAAAATAAGAATGCATGCATCAGTGTGCTGTAACATAGTGGTGAGAGGAATGTGTATTGTAGTTTAATGACGAAAGGTTTGCAGATTTGATCTCTCTCGGTGCTTTGTAAAAACGGAGTTAGATGGGTCTATACTGGTGAATATTTCATTTAATTTAATTGTTTTTTTAAAAGAAATTATAAGACCATTTATGTAAATAATATTGGTTATTTAATATGAATGGAAGTCTACCTTCTTATGGATCAGTAGCGAATTATTTTAAATGATGTGATTTTTTTTAAATAACAATAACAAGTTAACTCACATTTACAAATAACACTCACATTTACAAATAACAAGAGTGATGACTATCCTCACTACTAATATATCAATTAAATTATAATACATTTTACCATATTAAAAAAATCTTTAAATAAAAAAAATATTATTCTATTTTATTATTAAAATAATAAAAATATTATTCTATTTTATTATTAAAATAAATAAAATATATTATTCTATTTTATTATTAAAATAAATAAAAAATATAAAAACTTTATAAAGCATGGGTACAAAAACCAGAAATATCTTATGATAAGATTTGACAAGAAAGTGAGAGATACCATATCTTACATTAAATTCCACTTTTGTAAGTCACCTTACTAGTGACATCACGTCTTCACCTTATCATTTATTTTCCACATTATTCCATTTATTTAAAAATTATATATCTAAATAACCTCATAGGAGAGGTGGAAAGGGTTACACAATTTTTATTTAAAAATTATATATAAATAATCTAATAGGAAAGGGGGAAAGGGTTACACAATTTTAGTTTTAGGATCGAGGGTTTGAGTTTTAGAATCCTTTGGAAGAATAACGAGAGGAAGGAAAGTTGCACCTTAGAGTAGTAGAGATAAGAGCAAAGGACCACATGGATATTGGTTCAATCCTTAATCAAGATATTAAAATTATATTTATGAAAGTTTATGGTGTATTTCTCATTGTAATTTTCAAGATTTTAAAAGTTATTTTTTTCCTTGGAATTGATTTAATGATAGTTTTTTAAGATTTTAAAAGTTATTTTTTCAAGTTAGATTATTTGTGTTGAATCTTTATTTTATCTTTGGGGTAAAATTTATGTGGAAGGTGGATTGTTATCTATTTCCTTAATTTGGTGGTAGTTAATAAGGAAGGTGACTTGTTATTTTCCCCTTGATCTAGTTGATGTGTCCAATAAAGAAGGTGGATTATTATTTATTTCATTGTAAGGTGTACTATTATCTATATTCTTGAGTTATAGTTGTCACTGCAAGGATGTTAGATTATTATTTGTTTCTTTAATGTAGTTATTGCTAACAATGAAAGTTGTGTTCTAGTTGTCACTGAAAAGGAAGATGGATTATTATTTGTTCCTTTGATGTAGTTATTGTTAACAATGAAAGTAGACTATTATTTATTCCCATGATTTATTGGTTGGAAACAAGGGAGATGGATTTTATATATTCCCTTGTTTGGTTATAGTTGGAAAGGATGGTGAGAATCTATGTCATTATTGCTTCATGGAGTGATTGTACTTTTTGTTAATATTTGAAGGTTATTTGATATTTTTTACCTTGGAGTGTAGTTATTGTATGTGTTATGTGTTGGGTATTTTCATTAGACCTAGTTATTGCTAACAATGAAAGTAGACTATTATTTATTCCCATGATTTATTGGTTGGAAACAAGGGAGATGGATTTTATATATTCCCTTGTTTGGTTGTAGTTGGAAAGGATGGTGGGAATCTATGTCATTATTGCTTCATGGAGTGATTGTACTTTTTGTTTATATTTGAAGGTTATTTGATATTTTTTACCTTGGAGTGTAGTTATTGAATGTGTTATGTGTTGGGTATTTTCATTAGACCTAGTGGTTTTGTTTGTTTAATTTCCATCAATTCATCCTTATGATTCTAATGATTGGTGGTGAAATTAGAGAGAGGAGGAAGGACAACATCGGTAGTGGAATTGTGACTTGTTAAGTACATCATCAAATTCATCACACATTTTATCTAATACCTTCCATAGCACAATGAGTTTTAGGGAAGGAGTTTATCTTGGGAAAAGGTTGGGTAGAAAATCCATAGACTCAACAAGGATTAAGAGCATCTTTAGGAGAAAAATAACACAATACCAATCCCCATGATTTATGCCCTTCTAAAATCCCCTCTTATTTCCTTGCGAACTAAATTTAGATTTAATAATGAAAAGGAAGATGGAATGATGAAGTTTGATTTTACATTTGGGTAATTATTTGCATGCTTAGTGAGAGTTTTGATCATTTGAAGCTATCCCAAAACTTGATTGTGGAATAATATTCTATAAAAGCTTAGATTTTATGTAGGGTTTTCCATGAATTTTGAACCAACCATATGATTGACTTTGTACTTGATTGGATTTAAAACTGAGCATTCAATGCCCACTTCATCTTGTGAATTGCATGAGTTTTATGCTTTACAATATTACAATCTTGTTATTAATCAAGAGTTCAGATTCTTTGATGCAACATGTGGTTGCAATTAGAATCACATAGCATAAGTTAATAAACAAAAAACAATGTTTTGAACATCTATCAACACATCAATAAGAATACACATACATAAATCTTCAACCCAAAAATCTACAATATTTTATTCAAAAGCAACAACTCAACTCTCATCTTTATTATATTCACAAAACCATCATGGTCTCAGGATTCTACACATACTCAACAATAAAAGGTTAATCTATGAGATCCCAAAGGCCCTTTGTTCTTTCACAAACCTCATATTTATGCTTGAGATCATTTCCAACTACCCAAATGTTCAAATTCAACTCTTTGTATTCAAAGGCTTCAAAAAATTCATTAAGGGAAAAATATGTTTCACTACATCACAAATAATTACAATTTAAGACAAAATGCCTCATTAAATGCACTCCATTTTATTAATGAAGGCTCAATGGTCACATGAAATACTCCAACATAGTCATCATATTTTCCTTCATGCTTAGAATGTACACAACAATGCCAAATTTCAATTAATTGATCAACATTCCAAGTCTGTTGTTGAAATAGGGTACAAATTTGTTGGAGAGAGCTTAGAACAATGCACATCAAAATTTGTACAAGTGCTATTTTGATAAAGTGAAACTTAAAGCCTAATATTTTCATGGTACTAACAAAACTTGTATATCCATTTTTCCCATATCGAATCTACCAAGTCAACACCTTTTACAATTCTCTCTGAAATTGACCAAAACTACTTTGCTTCAAGATCCAAATCCTAGGCTCTATCAAGCGTTGAGAGGGCTCAAATCTCCTTGAATAGCTCCTTGAGTGCAATACCTGAGCCATCTAATCCTAAGCTCTAAAGTCTCTAATATTTACTTTTTACTTTGTATTATTCTTTTTTGTTTACGGCCGACATAATATTTATTACTTTTTACTTTGTATTATTATTTTTTGTTTACTTTTTATTATTTTGTTACTAGACAAACACTCTAAAGTCTCATATTTACTTTTTACTTTGTATTAAAAGTAAAAAGTAAAGTCTCTAGTTTAAGTCTCATGTTTACTTTTTACTTTGTATTATTCTTTTTTGTTTATGGCCGACATAATATTTACCACCTAATCCTCTCATGTTTACTTTTTACTTTGTATTATTCTTTTTTGTTTATGGCCGACATAATATTTACCACCTAATCCTAAGCTCTAAAGTCTCTAGTTTAAGTCTCATATTTACTTTTTACTTTGTATTATTCTTTTTTGTTTATGGTCGACATAATATTTATTACTTTTTACTTCAAGTATTATTCTTTTTTTGTTTACTTTGTATTATTTTATTACTCGACAAACTCGACAAACACTCGACTAACAAGGTCTCCCCCATACTGGATTGTAGAGCGCCTCTCGGCGCAATTAAAGTGCATGCCTAGGGTCCTATTGTAATCTTGTAGATTACACATAAGTTCAAGAAAGGGATTACACCATGCAAAACATAAAAATACTCAAAAGAGTTGCGTGGGAAGGATATCCAATCCAATTCTATTCATTTTCCATAACTATTTATACAACCAAGGGGATGGTTGGAGCGATTGTCCCTGCTCCAACTAATAATTCATTATGTTATTTTACACATTTACCAATTACATTCATATATTTACTTTGGCTAATGTCTAATTACAATGTACAATGACAAGTGACAAGGGCCTATGAGGCTCTTCCAACATCTTCCCCAACCTCAAAATCTTGCGTCATCTCAAAGCAATTGTGAAACAACGTCTCATGTCTTTGCTCCTACCAAAGTATCCTTATTGTGCATCAACCATTCCTATCAGTCTGTATAAGTAAATCAACCACAAAAATCACTAGCTATATAGGAGGACACACTTTTACAAGATTCTACCATGACCTATTACAACTGGTCTCCATCTTTAATCTAGCAGGTGCCTATGTAGTGAGTGAGTCTTCATTTTATCTCAACCTCTTGCCCTACACAACACTCATAGCAGAGTTGGTTCCTCTGTTAAATGTGAACGAATTACTTTGCGCTCTAATTACACACCATTTCTCTATATTTTGTCCTTAAGTTCACAACCCAAGGAATTGCTCTACAACTCAACATATTTAGTGGCTCAATCATTTCATTCATTCTTGTGTCATCATCATTTCTTTAAGTTCATTATGCGTGTTTCATCTAATGTCTCTTTCTCGAATTCCTTCTTCTCTTGTCATTGTAGTGAGAATACTAGAATCAATAATCTCTACAATTTCTCCAATCAAATGTTGTATAGATTCTCAATCAATGCTTATCTTCAATGTTGCAATATCTTCCAATCAAGTGCTCAATGCTAATGCCTCTATGCTCACTACTTGGTCAAACTTTTCTCCATTGCTTAGTCGAACTCCTTTCTCTACTACTAAGTCTAGATGTCTTCTTCTTTTTGGTCGATCATGGATGCTTTCATTGGATCGCCATTAATTCTTCAAACTGAGTCAATGCAATATAAAACTCTCTAGCAATGTACCAGAGTCTGCAATTTACATTTACATGAATGACAATTGTGGCTTGACTATGACTCTAAATTTTATGACTTAACTAAGACTCTACATTTCATGATCATGACTTGACTCTACTTAACTCAATAAATAAATTGACCTCAACTATGACTCTCTAAATGTTAGTAAGATTCAATTACAAAAGCCCTTGGTTGCAAGGCTTTACCACACTCTAGTTTTCAACACTCATCGGCTAGGAATTGACTTACAATACAAAGGTAGAGGGGATTGCCTACCTTAAAGACTCATGTTTAACCCCCTCCTTTCTTTAGACACAATTTCAATTAAATGACAGACTCATTGATGTATATAGCTGAAAAAATCATACAAGAATACATTATAGACTAACTCAAACAATTATTCATGACTTTTACAATTCTCATGACTCCATATCACATAAACCAGGCCTTAGACTAACATCTTACAATCTTTCTTGAAGATTCAACATGACCCATTGCAATAATATGACTAATATGTCTGCAAAGACTTAATACTCATCATTTGAGATCCTCTTATAATAAATCTCTTTTTGTTTTTTAGTTTTTTAATTATATCATTTTTAAATCATTTATTATAATCCTTCAAAACATGTCACAAAGTGGGATTTGAACCCAAGTGTTGATGATAACAACTTCTTCTCTCTACCACTCCAACTACCTAAGAGGCCCTTCCAATAGGTCCATTACAACACCAAATTGATTGATCCAAGTTAAAGAGAGTATGTTTTTCCATTCCCCACCTTTCTACATTTTTATATTTCCAATTTGAGTCTTAAAATTTACTACTATGCAAAAATACTACAATTTCTCTCTTTCACACAATATCCAAAAAAGTCAAGGAGGCCTTACCATAATGCATTCCAAGTCATTTTTACGCATGATATGACAAAACCGTTGATGCCAATTTGGAATGCCATGCCAGACACAGAACCCATGCCTTGTATTTCCTTGATTTATCTCCAAATGCATGCAGTTTTCCTACAAAACTACCCTTTGACATTGTTTTCACATTTCTATGAAATGCATGCCATCATCACAAAATGAATGATGAGTCTATGTTAAGGTTCCAATTAAGTTCTATCATGTGTGCTAAGTCAATCCATTTAATTCTCCATACACTCTTTTCATCTTAAGCCATGATTCCATTTGAAATAAAATTGTCCCTTTTTCAAAAATTTAGAAAATGCATGCCTAAGTATTCTAGGGAAAAATAGGCATGCCTAGGTTCTCAAATTTGAACTGGAAGCTCTTCTAATGCTTCTATTATATACATGCAAATTCAAATGCATGCAATATAGCTTACTTGGCTAGGGTTCTCCTGCATCACTCTCTAGCTATTTATTTTTGAATTTTATATTTATGATATAGTTTTTAAGTTGTGTTGCAAGGGCACGTGTACCCAGGGGTGGGGTACACACACCCATACCAGGTACTTGTACCCTTGTACCCAAAATGAGGGTGCATACATTTTCCATGTATACTGATGTACTTGGTACATGACAAAAAATGGGGATGTCGTACCATGGATTTCGTGGATGTGGAGCCATTTGGGGACAACGTACCTCGATTTTGGAGATGTTGAAGGGTACTTATGTGGCCTTCTGGGGTAAAAACGAGGATAAAGGAGGGGGGAAAGTGTGGGGGCATCTTCCAAAATCCCTCTCTCAATATCTAAACACTAAAACATTTCCATTTTACTCATTTCAGTGAAGAAGGAGAGCAGACCAACCAACAACACAAGGAGACAGTCCATAATAGCAGTGAAGTGTTTGACAGTTTGAAGGGTGGAGCAATCCGGTAGTGAGGGAGAAACAATCTAGCACTAGAGTGAGGTATTTTGTTTTTCTCTTGACCCTTAGCCTCTTTGAATCTCCATATAAGGGCTTGGAAAATTTATAAGTTCTTTGTTTCAATTTTGAATTGTCAGATTTATCATTATTCATTATCCATTCTCCTTATTTCTCCTACCAAGAAGGCATCATCAAAGGAAAATCCTCAGTATCCACTATGGAATTATGTGGAGAGAAAAAAACCAACAAAGGGTGGAGGGGAGACAACATTGATAAAATGCAACCTATGTCAGGTTGCATAGAAGGGCAATTATACTCGGGTTAAAGCCCATTTTATGCTACTTGCAAAGATGGGCATTGAACTTTGCACTGGAGGTCCATAGGATCCCACTAGACTTCCTAGTGCACAAAGGGAGCAACAAAAGGCTGATGGTAAGGTGGGAAAGTCAATATCACGACCATGTCATGATGTGAGGGACAATGATGAGTCTGGTGAGGAAGAAACTCCATCGAATGATGAGGTTCATTTTGGTGATGAGAATGTGCCATCAAAAGCATCAAGAAAGAATACAATTTCATCACATAAGAGGTTTAGAACCGATGATGTGAAGGGAAACGAAGGTGTTGATCTTGCAATAGCAATATTTTTTCTTGCATGTGACATTGCTTTTAGTGCAGCCCACTCACCCTATTTTGAGCAAATGGTATGTGTCATTATGATGAACCTACGAGGTATAAGGCACCTCGTTATGAGAATCTCCCAACTGTGTTGGTGGACAAGGAGAAAGCACGTCTTGAGAACGCAATGGGACCATTGAAGGAGCATTGGAGTGTAGATGGATGCCCTATTTGTCATGGATGGTTGGACTTATCATTGGAATCATCCATTCATAAACATCATTGTCTCTTCCATATCCAGTCCATATTTTCTAAAGGCCGTTTATTGTTTCGATTAAGAAAAGAACACTATGTTCTTGAAAGACCCAATGCCATTATGGAGTTGGGGCCATCCAATGTCATTCAAGTTGTTACCGAGGCAACCCGAATGTGCAAAGCAGTGGGTATGATGGTCCAAAAGGAGTACAGGTTAGTGACGTTTTTTTTTTTTTAAATTTAAATACAAATGAATTACAATTATGATTTTTAATCACAAGTCTAATTTTGTTTTCTAATTTAAAAAATTAATATCAGAAATCTAATTTTTTCATTTGTGAATTATTGATGTGATGTAGGCATATTTTTTAGACGCCATGCGCAGTGCATTCTTTGGATACTGGATTGAAAGACATTGGGAAAATTGTATGGATTCAGGTGCTAATTGAAAATGGGCACAAAATTCAGATGTTCATATACAACCACCACCATTCACATGCCATTTACTGCAGGCATGCCAAAATGGAGCTTCTTAAACCAACTAATACAAGATTTGCAACTTACTACATTATGCTCAAGTGGCTTCTGGAGGTGAAGGGGGATTTAGGAGCCATAATTACCAATGATATGTGGGACCAGTGGAAGCAACCTAACTTAGATACTGCTATGGAGGTGAAGTGGTTGATTTTGGATGATAAATTTTGGGTTGATGTCAAATTCGTTGTGGAATTTGTAGAGCCAATATGTGATATGCTTCCCTATGTAGACACAAATAGTCCATGTTTAGGTGAGATTTATGAGAATGTGGACTCTATGTGTGAGAGGATTAGATCCATCATAGAGAGGAAATATCCTCATTTATAGCCACAGTTCAAAACATTCCTACATGGACGATGGATTAAATTGAACACCCCACTTCATATGGAAGCCTATGCAGTTAATCAAAAAATGGTATGATCCCTCAATAGGAAGGAGGCCTCCTTCCCAAAATAGAGAGGTCTTGAAAGGAATTATGACTGCTGTTTAAAAAATGTATGGGTTATGCAAAATAGGCCTCTAAGATATGATCTCAATTTGCTCAATTTTCATGTGCACGAGGTGTCTTTGCTTCACATGCTTCCAAGATTGATAGGCACAAGAAAAAGGATATGATTGATTGGTGGTGGATTCATGGTGTTGATGCTCTCGAGTTGCAACAATTTTCCATACAATTACTTGGGCAGGTAGCTAGTTCCTCATCTTGTGAGAGGAATTGGAGCACTTATGCTTTCATCCATTCAATGAAGAGAAACTAGTTGGGATCGAAGAAGGAAGAGAACTTAGTCTACATTCCTAGCACACTTCGTCTCATATCTTGAAAAGGCCCAGGGTACATGGAGGGTCCTTTCAAGAGATGGGACCAATACATAGATGATGCCATATGTGTGGACGGGGAGATAGAACTATACTACCTTGTCGAGATACCTCCTGTTGCTATGGATGAGGAGGAGCCTACACTTGAGAGTGATTCTTACCTAGAGAGCTTGTTAACTGAGGACCTTACTAATCCCAATGACAATGATGATGCATATGTAGCTAGCCTAGCATACATGGCTTCAGGAAGCCAAATCTGAAATCAACGATGTTGTTTATTGTTCAATGTTTTAAAGTTTTTAATCTTTTGGAATTTTCTATTTTAGTATTTGACTATTTCATATTTGGAAATGCCATTAGGCAAATTTTGGATGTAGTATGCAGTGGGCCATGGACATATATCATATGGATATAAATGACAATATGTTTAAACTTTATAGCAATGAAGCAATGTGATTATATGCATGTTTTAATTAGTATGTTAATGTGTTACTACTTACTTGTTGAAAGTGATTTGAATTTCATATATATATATATATATACCCCCTACATACCCAAGTCCCCTATTTCAAAGAGTGTCATCCCCATCCCCACACCCATCCCTGCACCTGTCCCCTACATACCCAAGTCCCCTATTTAAAAAAGTGTCGTCCCCATCCCTGCACCTGTCCTTGAACCCAAGTATCCTGGCAACTTAGTTTTTAAGTTATGTAATTTTATTTTAGGACTAGATGTATGAACATAATTATTGTATTTGAATATGGGTGTTGAAGTTTGTAGTTAAGAATCATTTAACATAGTTTAGTTAAAATCAATTTTCCTCTAAAAAATCTATAATTAGTACATATACTAGTGTTACATACCCATTATCCTCTGTCCAGTGTAAAGGGTATGAATGAGGTACCTTAATTTCACTATAAGAAATTTCTAATACAAAAAATCGATTCTAATAGATGAATGTATATTATAATAGTGGAAGCAAACTACAATAGTCTTAACCTTTAAATTTCAATCTTATAACAATAATGCATTTCTAGAAATTTGAGTTCACAATTATGAAATTTAAATTCACACACACAAAATTGAACATTTTGGAAAATAATAAAATGCATAACAAAATTATAAAACATGGCATTTTAAGACATATTTAGAACACTATCTTTATGGGAAATAATCCTCCAACTAGTTGCAAATGAAGGATGTTCATTCCAACCTTAGGCTCTCTATCACAATTAATCTTTATATGAAAAAGACCACCCCTTAGTCGAGGCTATCAATCCGCAAGGGTTAGTTCATAAGTTCCGAGTCTTTTTTCTCAACCCACAACCCAGAAAACTCCCCAGTGCCAGACCCCACCTCTACAACTATCCCATTCAATCAACACTCTCCCCCCTCGGCCTGCACACCACCAAGAATGTAATCACCCTCTCTACAAGCAATCCCTCGAGCTATCCCAATTCCCTTCCAGTGTTCTAGCATAGGTTGGACAAGAAACTCACTTCTAGGACTCAGGGATTATCAATTGTAGGCCATGTTTCCTTATCTCAACAACACAACAATCATTAGAAACAATTTCCCATGGCAATGACATCAACCTACATGAAAGTACAATACATTCATCACTGTCCTTCCCATTTTCCTCCCAAATTCGTACCAACAAGAATAATGCAAGAATCATGCACTAAACTCAATTTCCAAACATTATATTTACATGTTGGGAAACAATGACATGGCCCTCATGGATAGATCTATCCACCAAAATCACAGATCTAATAGATCTGACCTCTACAACCACAGATTTGAGCTCTACTCTTCAGATCTGGTCTCTATCTTACTGATTTGATATCCAAACTGAGTCTCCACACAGATCTGGTACATTGCTCACAGATCTGAGTGTAAATACCCCCTCCGACCCTTACCAGGGCTCTGATACCATGTTAATTTTATCCTAGATGTCACTACTCGATCTGGGAACCCTGAGATTTCAATGGCCTTGAGTCTCTATAAGTCAAAATAACCCAACTTCTCTATGCCAGAGAAGATCACATATAAATAGACTTATAACTAAAAGCACTATAGATCTCTTAACAATTAGACCAAAATAAGCAATCACACAAAAGACCTAGTTTTACCCTAGGAACCCCAATGGGGAAAACCAGCCTCGATGGGCTTTCTTCTTTCTTGAGCCTAGATCATATAATAAAGAGAGAAAGATTACACATAGAAGTTCATAAAATCTGACAAAACCTGATGGGTATAAAACCCTAGATCTGCATGCAGTAGCTACAACTGCTCTTGGGAAATGTGCCCCTGCTGTTTGCTCTGATTTGGATCTCTGAAGTACTTTCTCTGCCTATATCAAGACGTAGTACCACCTCTCTCAATCCTCTGCCCCGATCTGCTCTGTTAATGAAGAAAGTCTGCAACCTCTCAGTGTAGAATGCGCCCCCTCTACATGGGAAATGCACCTTCTCTCAACAACTACAAGGTCGCCTCTCATATCTCAATCAATCTAAATCTATGATGAGATTGTCTCAGATATTCTTCAATCACTGAAGAAGATCACTCATGATTGTCTCAACTCACCTAGCCTCAAGCAGAACAACTCCCCAGACAAACACGTCTTCCCCTCCTCAGAAAGTGTGCCCCTCTACCTCTGGAAAGTCGCCCAAGCTCAAAAATTTGAGCTATCTCCACTGAGATGCTCTCTCTACACATAATAATGACTGACTGATGCCTCTGATCTAGCAAGGACTGATCCCTCTCAGATCCCCTCACTATCTCTCTCTGCAGATGTGCCCCCTCTCTCAAGAAGTCGCCCCCTCTGCATGCATAAGTTGCCCTCACCCTCAATCTCCTCTCTCTTTGAAGAAACTGCTAAGTAACCTCTGCCGGTGACCTCCTACCTCCTTATAACAACTCACTGATCAATTAGGGTCTCTGAAACCCTAATATGAGTGCATGCTAAAATCTTACTTTTGCATGCTTTTTAATTAAAAAGTCTGCATGTATGAGGCAAATCACCTTGAAAGGTCCGCACGCATCGTCCATTGGATTTATGCCATCTAGGAGAGTGCATCTTTTCCTCTACCCCATGCTAGTGTCTATATTGAAAATGCACCTCCATGCTAGGCACCTAATCATGGAGGACGTCCCAAGATACCACTATCTCTAACAAATAGTTGAATGTAGGATGGATGGTCTTCCTTTCGAAATCTTGAAATATGATTTTGTTCAAATCTCTATGGCAGCTTTCTCTTCTCTCTGTCTTTGTCTCTCTCTTTCTCTCTCATAGATTCTATGGTTGTAGTGGCAACCATCTCTTTTATCTCTCTCATGGATCTTCTGGCTATAGATGGCAACATTTTCTTCTGTTTCTTTATGGTTTTAATGGATGTAGGTGGTAGCCATGTGTTCTGATTTTAATATTGCTTAGATGGTTGTAGGTGGCAACCATGTATTCTGATTTTAGTGTTGCTTAGATAGTTGTAAATGATAGCTTTAGATTTGATTGTGTTGATGTTTATTTGGCTATAGGTGGCAGCCTGTAGATTTGTTTTCTTATGGTTTTTGTTGTGCTTATGAAGCTTAGAAATGCAGTACGTTAACGTGAAGTAATAATACATTGCACATACTTAACATACACAACTTTCTAAAAAGATAAACCATTGTATTATCTAAATCATGTTTGCTTAACATATTGAAGATTGTAAATGTGAACAATTACAATTGAGAAAGAGGCATGTGCAATCATATTGATGACGAAAGACTCACAACCTAGATCAAATCCTCAGTTTAAATATATGTTCAATTATTGTGTTCAAATTTGCATTACCTTAGCATGTGCATTGGGGAAATGTTATGCATTTGAATACTTGCATTTCATTTTAAAGGGCTGAATGATTTCTTTAACGGCTTTTGGCATGTTGGCCTAGCCTTAGTTACCTTTATTTCCGCTGTGCATTACCTCTAATCAACCTACCCTTCAGTGTTTTGGTGTCTTTGGCTTTGGTGTCGGAGTTGAGTACACTACAACTATATTAATTGTGTGCTAACCATAATATCAATTACATTTGTACTATTGATTTTTCAAATTTCTCAATTTTTAGAACCATAATTCTTCTCATTTTAAATAAGTAGATAAATGAAGATTAGAAGATTTTTGCCTCATGGGCTAGCTTAAGTCATTGTGTTGTGAGTTGCAAGTAGGAGGTCACAAGGTGAGATCCCAAGTTGGCTATCTATGCGAATGTCAAGAGCCTCGCTTGATGTTCCTCCTAAGTTAGGTTGCCAAAACTGCAACTCATTGAATTATCCTAAGTACCATCCTCAAAATGAGGGGCAGTATTCAAAGGGTTTCACGCCATTCATTTCATCAGATCAAATATTAAGAGATTTTATAACATCAATTACCTTTTTATATTAAAATCACAACTCTTAAATAAAAAAGTTAGTATATGCATATTTATAGGTTTTATGATCTCAATTACTTTTTGTTATTAGAATCACAACTCTTCTCAATGTGTATTAAAAGATTTTATGGTCTCTATTTCATTTTCTAAACTATGTTGGCTAGCCCTTATTATAAAGTAGCAATTTGCATCAAGTGACTTATCAACCTCGGCCAATGATGTTTTTCACAAGGATAATCATACCTTTTTGCACACTTAATTGAAACAAACATTTTCTTTGTTTTCCGTGAAGAGGGTACATGACATTGTTTATAAACATGCTCATGGAAGTCTCCTAAACATTATTATTAGAATCACAACTCTTCTCAATGTGTATTAAAAGATTTTATGGTCTCTTTCATTTTCTAAACTATGTTGGCTAGCCCTTATTATAAAGTAGCAATTTGCATCAAGTGACTTATCAACCTCGGCCAATGATGTTTTTCACAAGGATAATCATAACTTTTTGCACACTTAATTGAAACAAACATTTTCTTTGTTTTCCGTGAAGAGGGTACATGACATTGTTTATAAACATGCTCATGGAAGTGTCCCGAACATTATTAAGTTTGGAGATCACCTGATGAAATTGATAAGTATTACCCCCACCAAACGTATTTCAACAAGTCAAATAAATTTGCCTCTCATTTTGAGATGAGGCAAAACATCCCCAAAGTAGATTCTGCATTGTCTAGATGTCTTTTTCCAGCAATTAAATGGGCATCCCAATTCTCTTTACAATATCCACCATATTATGCATTATGCATACAACTACAATGTGGTTCAAACTTCAAACATACTGCTATTTCAATAAGTCAAATAAATTTGCCTCTCATTTTGAGATGAGGCAAACATCCCCAAAGTAGATTCTGCATTGTCTAGATGTGGTTTTCCACCAATTAAATGGGCATCCCAATTCTCTTTACAATATCCACCATAGTATGCATTATGCATACAACTACAATGTGGTTCAAACTTCAAACATACTGCAAAGTAAAATCTGCATTGTCTAGATGTGGTTTTCCACCAATTAAATGGGCATCCCAATTCTCTTTACAATATATCCACCATAGTATGCATTATGCATACAACTACAATGTGGTTCAAACTTCAAACATACTGCTAGGCAATTAAGCATCACAATTCTCTTTTCACTATCCACCATAGTCTGCATACAGTTTGAGTGGTTCAAGCATACCACTTGGCAAGTAAGAATTATTAATTTATGAGTAAACTTATAACAGCTAAGTATGTTGGCTAAACCTACCGTTATCCAATTTTCACTATCCACCATAGTCTGCATACAGTTTGAGTGGTTCAAGCATACCACTTGGCAAGTAAGAATTATTAATTTATGAGTAAACTTATAACAGCTAAGTATGTTGGCTAAACCTACCGTTATCCAATTTACGATTGTAGATGTCTTCCTTGTTTTCAGATATGTCTTTGGCACTGTTTGGATATGCAAACCAAGTATGACTTATTTATCCTGAAAAAGCTTTGGATTCCAACTTTGCTTGATGAAGTCTACGACATTGTTAAACTCTTGAGAGTAAATGAAAATTTCAAGATACTCCCTTGATCCTCCCATTAGATTGTCAATGTGCCTCACAATTTTATTAATGAACTTGATAATTATCTTTGAAAATTTTATATGTAGCTCATATGTAGTCGAAAATAAATTGCAGGGCCTGAGCAACATGCACACTAAGTACCACCTTTAAAGTTGTTAACTTGTAAAGAGCCATCCAAGCACAAAAAGGATCTGCTGTGGCATAATAATCATGCATTGGAAGTACTAAATATTTCAAGCTAACTATTAAAAGTCAACATGATGTATCAAATCATTAACTCCTGCAAATCTTTGTAAAGATAAGCCCACATTATTCTACTTTCTCAATGTGAATTTAATATCCTTAACAAAGTTAACATCCGTTTCATAACGAAATTGACAAGATAAAATGGAGCAGGAACCCATTTCCAAGCTACAAAGTTAGCAAATATCAAATAGCATTTGTTACGGTTGTTCATTCAGACAACACAAATTCCCTTGAACACTAACACACCATATATCCAAGACTACAAGATAAAGAGGGAGGGAGATAGTCTAACCAAATGAGACAACTGTAGAAATCCAAGCCAGACCTAACCAAAAATGGGGATGAAGTTCGCTCATAATTATTGTATGATGAAGAATTTCCAATTCTCGAGTAATATGCTTACTCCCACTGGTGCCGATAAGCCTCTCCCTAGAAGACTAAACTACAATATTCATTGATAAAATTGAAAAGTTCAATTCGAAAAAAACTGTTCATGGTTTACGATAATAAAGAGTTTATTAAATTGTTCTTTACAAGACTATACTTATAATATTCATCGATAAAATGGAAAATTCAGTTCCAAAAAAACTGTTCATGGCTTACAACAATGAAGAGTTCATTAAATTGCTCTTCACAACAGTATACTTACAATATTCATTGATAAAATTGAAAAGTTCAATTCAAAAAAAACTGTTCATGGTTTACGACAATGGAGAGTTTATTAAATTGCTTTCAGATATGCATAACAGTTGTGAGATAGTGGTTTATCAGGTATTACCTGCACCAAAATCTTTACCAATCCAGAATCTCAATGCGGGACAAAATCTCAATCATGAAAAATGCCATTGTAGTAATAAGACTTACAATTATTATGGAAATCGCATAGATAACAACCACAAGATAAAGAATGCCTACAATGCATGACACCAAGTGTCTACAATGTTAATGTGAAGTGAGGGAGGATGATATCGCATCAACTCCAATATTAATGTGAAGTGAGGGAGGATGATATTGCATCAACTCCATGACTTGCCAAAAAGCATTCATTGCAAATTGAACCTTCAACAAGGCAATAAAAGGGCAATTGTTCATTCAGACAGCACAGATTCTCTTAAAGGATGCTTCATATGGTCTCTGTAAATCTTGTTCTTTACTTGAGAAGGGATTTGCATACATCCATTATTTTTCTCAAAAATAGATACATGTGATTTGACTCAAAGCACATAAAGAAGCATTCAAATTTAATCAGTAGATAAAAGTTACTATAACCTTTGACCTAGCCTCTATTTGTAGTGTACACATTATAACTTTTCTAGCAGCTGCGACCTACTTCACCTATAAGAATTTGCTATATATATCATCAGAGAGTTATTTTATTTCATCAAACCTAGCCTCTATTTGTAGTGTACACATTATAACTTTTCTAGCAGGTGCGACCTACTTCACCCATAAGGTTCATGCCGCTTGCCACTGATTAGAATTTATCAGACCAGATAGTTTGTAAAGAAATAGACCTTTTCAGAATCCTCACCAACTCTACAAACCGGCAACCAACTTGATAAAATCAAGTGCAGTACAACTCTTTGGAATTCTTCATGTTCAACCGTGAAATACATAATGTAACATCTTGTAAAATATATAACCGGATATAATTGCATGTGATTAGCCAGAAAGATTTCTTGAGGCACCAAGAAATGTGAAAGTCCTTAGAGATTGAAATTTGTCAATGTTGCATACTTATGTACAAGTCACTCAAACCAACCTAGAACAATTCACATGAGCTGTTAAATGTCCATCCCTTTTGAACTTCTCTCTGTTCTTATTTATCTAGAAGAAATCAGGCATCCCTGATCTTGGGCTTGGGTTCTGGGTGAGGATGTGCCTTCTTTGGACTTGTTGGATGAGAACTGAATTTCTGAACTAAGAATTTGAAGCAGGGAATAAAAACAACATACAGTACAACCAAGATAAAGGGAGCTGCAACCAGCCAGCCAAGCATCTGCCAATAAGGAAAGAAAAATTGTCAGCACTTCATAGATAAACTCCAATACTGAAAGTGAAGCTTCTGTAACATGCAAGTCTGACAAGTAGATTTACCGCGTGAGAGACTCCAAGGAGAACATCACGAGAAGCTTTACCAGTTATGACCATCTTCAGTGCGTCTGAAGTCAAAGCAAAATGAGGCCCACCAGAAATGACTTCACCAAGACGCAAGAAAGGCACCACCAAACTACAAAGCAGGATAAAGACTGATGGCATTAAAGAAACTGTTGCTCTCCAAATGTCCTGCAGCTTCAACTATTTAGTATTGACAAGGAAAAAAGACAGAAATATGGCCTTCCTTAATCATGGGAAGAGCTCCCTGCTAAAGAAAATTCTCACCTCAACTCTATGGGCATGGCAACAAAGTTGGCAAGCATCAGGGTGGGTGTGTGAATACTGGCACCAAGCAAAGCAGCAGCAACCCCACATAGTATCACTGTTGTACCTGCTTCCAAGGGAATAATAAAACTTGTATGAACTTATAACAATACATAAAGAATAATACGACTTGGAACCAAAGAGCCATACAGGTTAACCTTCCTACACAAGCAAGGAGGGCTGGAGGTTCCCACATCATGGAACAAAAGGGTGGTCACTGAAGGAGAACTAACATGTTTGTTTTGGCTCTGAACTTAAGAGAATCAAGGGGTATTCAACATGCATGGCCTAAGCTAGTAAATACTACCAATTCCATTGTTTCCTCAAATTAACACTGCACTCCATTGCACTGCCCCAGCAAAGAATGCAAAATAGATTTGACCGAGATACTAGTTGTTGACAATGTCCCACCAGTCATAACAATCCAATCCCAATGGTACTATTTGGGGTTGAACATTTATGATATATAACCTAAGGCCAAAGAAGGCAATAAGTGTCAAAGAGGAAACACAGCAACAGGTATAGCTCAAGCTCAAGCTTACCATGGTTCCCCTTTTCTTTTGCACAGAAACAGGTATAGCTCAAGCGTACCGTGATTCTCCTTTTCTTTTGCTTTCTATTAGTAAAACCAAATCTAATTCAGAGTCCTCTTTTTTTGTTTTAACAAAGTGCATATCAGACCTAGCTTTAGATGGTTATTGCTAGTGCCCATATTCAATGCACCTTCACAGGACACACTGGATGGATCAAACCACCCAACCCAGGCTAGAATGCACCTCATTTCACTGCTTTCCATGCAATCAACATCCATTAAACTTTCCTAGAAAATATTTCATAGGACTAGATTATATTAAATTCATCATTAGAATGGACCTGTGTTACCTACCGCAAATAGGGAAAATACCCAAGGTAACGCCCACAGCTGAAGACAACGCTAATTGCTTTGGCTCTGCACCCCTGCTCACATAAATGCCAACCCCATCAGCCAAAATCAAAAGAAGATGAAAACCACGCCCACAAGATCAATGGATTCAATCATTCAACAAAATGAAAAATCCAAATCTTCCAGACTCAAGGCGTTACCCCTTAGCTGGTTATATTAAGCAAATTTCAGACTAATACCCACAAATCAGAACCCTACCCACAAATCAGAACCCTACTTCATTGTAGCCAACAGTATAACCAACAAATGGTGGGAATCCATCCATTCCTCAGAACTTAGATTACCCCTCGTAATCCAGTAACCCATAATTTCAAAAAATTAAAAAAACCCATAAGGTCAATAAACAAAAAATGCATATAAGGCCCAAGCATTGAATACTAAAAAGCAAGGGGCAATAAGAGGAGATCCGAAGAGTACCTTTTGAGAATTACGATAAGAGGATCTAGCTTGCGACGAGCCCAACCGGCCCATCCAGTTCCTGGGCTAGCCATCTCCCCACTCTCCTCCACCTGATGAGCTATATCTGCCTCCTGATGAGCTATATCTGCCTGCAATCCTTGAACTTACTATGACTCCTTAGGACACGTCCCTAACAATATGTTGTTCTGTTCAGCACAATGAAGGGCGTATTAGAAAGTACGCACCTCGAGGAGTTTATATAGGCAGTGGTAGGTATTCCTTGTTGCGTTTTCACAATACTTCCCACTGAAGTTCCGTCCTCTGCAAGTAACGAGCGCAACATGGCAGTATAATGGCGGTCAAATGGCAATGTCACTCTAATAGTATGACATACTATTAGGAATATGCATGTGAAATTTTTTATTATTATATTTATGTAGGAGTAAGTTAATAAGCCCACAACCATGGGTATTTCAGTATGACCTAACATTGCTTTTAATGGGCAAAGTGCTTACTTGGAATGGGTGTTATCGCATAATTGTCATGTTTTTGTTATTTTGGTAGATGTTAAATTTTGCATAATATCAAGAGATTCCTGGGTTGTGTTGTTATTAGGAAGTGATGGTTCTTGGTAATTTAAGGCTTTCCAATTTAAGGTTAGTGGGGAAGTGGATAGATTCAAGGAATGAGATGGAGCTCTGGACTTGGAGAGCCGAAGGCGGTGCTATGATGGAGGCTCGTAGGCGGTGCTATGATGTTGCTGGTGCAGGGGTTGGTATGGGCTTTCTCCGGGTGACGCCGAGTTCCTCCTACCCTCAAACAGTTGGCGCTTTCCCCAAATAGTGACAGGAACTACCTGGTGGGGATTATATATGCGCTAAATGACAGATTTGGGGCCTGTTCCGGTTTTATCTACGACCTGGGGTTTGGGTTTTTCCGGGTAACTTTTGCTCTCGGCCGTCGAAGTCTGCAGTTCTGGCTCCGACCATTCACTTGGGGTTTCGATTTTTCTGGGTATCTATACACTTGTCCGGTGATATTTGCTGTTCTTTGGGTCCGGTTCTTTTGTTGCCGGGTCTTTCTTGCACTTGGCCGGTCTTTGCCGTGGCTTTGACTCGGGTTTATGTAACCTGGGGTGCGACTGTCCAAATCGTCCGGGCTTCATATTAACTCTTGGAATCTGCTGGGGTTTTCAGTGACCTGTTGTTATTCGGCCTGCGACGAACTGGGGTTGATACCTGGGGTTTTTGGTTTTCCGGGTATCAGTATTTTCTGGCAGTTGATTTCTGCTATGTTTCGGGTCCGGCCGTTGTAGCTCATGGTTCGCCGGTCCCTTTGCCGCCGGTCTTTGCTAAGGGTTTGACCTGGGTTTGTGCAAACTGTGGTTTGATTGTCCCATACTCCTGGGCATCATTATCTTCTTGGAACCTGTCGGGGTTTACACACGGTCTGCTGCGAAACCTGGGGTTTTGTTTCCTTTTGATGTGAGTTGCACGGGTTCTTTGCACTTCTGGCACTTGGAAGCTTCTATTGTGTTAGCGTGAACGACTTTCACCTGACAGATGGGGGAATATGTGGCGGATCCACAAGTCTTGGCGGATAACTCCCTGATCGCCTCTGATTACAGAATGGAAGAGGCGGGTTTATTTAAACCCGACTCCTACTATCGAGATATGCTGTATGGAAAACGTCCACTTGCCTCGGGTAGTCGGCAAAGAGCTCCACGTGCCAGACATGGGGCAAAAAAAGGCCATTTGCCTTTATCGGGGGTTCCTGGGTTGACATCGAGCTCAGACCTGTCAGTCAATAGCACTCGGGCTTGTCCGTCTCATGTGTAGGGGAAGAAAACTCGGTATGTCTCTCATGCTGCTCATCGTTTGAGTGAGAAGTTTTGTTGCCGTCCCGGGGAGGTCTGGCTAACTATGGGTCGAGACCTGGGCTTGGAAGCGCTTGTCGAGTTCAATGTGATGGTTTGGGTGGGGAAATTCTCCTATTTTGCCATGGATCGAAAGGACATTGTGGGGTGGGTCACTGAAAAATGGAAGCCCATTATGGGTTACACTCCTTAGGTTTTTGCTTTGGCACGTGGTTGGTATGGTTTCAAGTTTGAGCAGGAAGCTCACTGTTCTACTATTTTAGCCCAGCTGTGGCTGCATGGTGCTGGCAGCCTCATGTTACAGAAGTGGCATACTGATTTTGACCCGGATTCGGCTACTGTTCGTTTGCGTCATTTGTGGGTTCTCATACCTGGCCTGCCGCTTTCTCTTTGGAATCGGGGAGGTGTTCGAAGCTATTGGCAATAGCTTGGGTCGATTTCTTCATGTGGAGGAGGAGCACCTTATGGGCTTCGACTGGCGCATGGGGCGGCTCTTGGTGGAAGTTGACATCTCTTTGGGACTCATTGATGTTCTCCACATCAACTGGCGCGGTCGCCAGCTGGACTTGATTATCGACTATTGGGGCATCCCTTTCCGTTGCTCCAATTGCAAACAAGTGGGTCATCTTTGGCGGCAGTGCAACCAGCGGTTTTCTTCTGGTCGTCCGGTGGGGGCGGATCCCTTTTGGTCTTCGGATGATGGCAGTGACAAAGATGTGGATACGAATGGCGGTCTTGACGGTTATTCCAACAGGATTTCGACACTGAACAATCCAGCTGCGGGATTATTGGGTAAGTTGGAATCCAATGACCCATCTTTTTATCATTCTTTGAATGATTTGGACATTAAATTCATAAATGCCTTGAAGCTCAACAATGGTAACAATGGTAACTATTTGAGTCGTATATATCCAAAGCTGTCAATTGCCTCTGAGTCTGAAAAAGATCCCAATGCCTCGTCTGATTATGCGTCACCCACCTCTGATGTTCCACTTCCTGTATGTAATTCCTCCCTGGGGACCTCGTCCGTCATTCCCATTTCGTCTGTGGCGTCGGCCTTTACTCACAGTCCTACTGTAATCCTATCCTCGGATTGCGAGGAGACTTTGCCTAATTATGCTTCTGTTAAGGATGGGCCTTTGATATCGGAACCCCCGGCTGTCTCCCATCCCTCCCATACTTTACCTATCTGTGAAACGGAGTCTCGGGATCGTGTATTACACATCCCCTCCTACTCTGAGATGGTAAAAAAAACACCCCTCCCTGTTTATTTAAATAACCGGGTTGTCGTTGATGGTGGTCCCTGTAATACAACCGTGGCTGATCCCCCGGACCCTGCGACAATGGCCCTGGATAAGGAGGAGATGAATAACAATCCATCTGTTGCTATTTTGGCCACGTTGGGCGACCAATGTATTGTGAAGGGGGCTTGGTAGGGCGGGTTGGCAACTGATTTCTCTCCATTAAAAATGAGGAGTGTGAGGAAAAATTCAAAGGTCGACACTCTAGGGGGGGTACTGGCAAAAGCGTACCGACTATTCCCGTCTCTCCGGATACCAGGGCTCTTAGAGGAATCAAAGCTCTAGCCAGGGGTCGATAATGATTTTTATCTCCTTAAACATCAGGGGTGTGGGGGGTATGCCCAAACAACTGGCCCTCAAAAGAGTCCTACAAATTGTTAATCCTGATTTGGTCTTTTTACAAGAAACTATGGTATGTGGGGAGAAAGCTCGTATTTTTTTCAATAAAATTAAGCCGGGGTGGTGCATGTCCACTATTGATGCGGTTGGTCTTTCTGGTGGCCTCCTGGCTGCATGGAACCCGGGGGTCTTTAAGTTGGATCCTTTTATTACTTCGTTGGGCATACTTCTGTCTGGCAATTTTAGGGGATCTGAAAAAGTTATAAATATTGTGAATTGCTATGGGCCCTACAGCAACAGGGAAGCTTTCTGGAATCTAGCATGCTCGGGACATTTATTGGCATTGGAAAATTTTATACTTGCAGGTGATTTGAATTTTTCATGGGGAGCTGAAGAAATCTGGGGTCGTGCTGCCAGAAGGGACCCTTTGGGGACTTACTTCAGAAATCTTTTTTCCACATATTCTCTGATTGATGTGGAACCAAGGCCATTGACCCCTACATGGTCAAATGGTCGACAAGATGATAATTTGATTTCCAAACGTATTGACTGTTTCCTGATATCTGAGACACTTTTAAACTCTTTTCATTCATACAGAACTTGGATCCTGTAGACCCATATCAGTGATCATCTCCCCATTATTTTGCAATTTGAAACCGATGCAAATCGCCGTGTATATCCATTCAAATTCAATTCTGTATGGTTAAATGATTCGGATTATGATGTGGGCGTCCGATCTCTTTGGGAAAATACCGATGTTTCGGGGGAGCGGTCGGCAATGGACAAGCTTGCTGTCAAATTAGGGTCTTTAAAAGACTATACTATAAAGTGGGAACGATCCAAAAAAGCTGAACAGACCTCTGAACTCAATGCGCTTGATTTAGAAATTGGTGATCTTAGGGATCTATCCCTGAGAGTGGGGATTTCACCACCTGGTCGTGCCCGCCTTGCTATGTTGGAGGAAAGGAAACTCAAAATACTCCTCATTCATGAAGAGTCCTGGCGTTTAAAGAGCCGAGCAATTTGGCTTAAAGCTGGTGACTTAAACATGAAGTTCTTCCATCGATATGCTGATGGCCGCAGAATACAAAATAACATTCGGGATCTTAATGATCATGATGGGAGACGGATTCGTGGTGATGAAGAATTGATGTCTGAGGCTTCTCGACACTTTCTAGATTATTTTATTGATCCTGTAACTACGTCCCTGCCTGAACAGTTTAAGCTTATAAAGGAATATCCTCGGATGTTCACTGATGTGGAGGGGGACAAAATATTTGAGGCAATTACTAGCACAGATGTTCAGAACACCCTTCGGGTTTTTGCTAAGGATAAATCTCCTGGGCCGGATGGGTGGACGGTGGAACTGTTCACACATTTTTTTGAAATTATGGGGAATGACCTCAGGGATGCTGTGGATGAATCTCGGTCCTTGGGACTGGTCTCGGGGGCGTTAAATACCACTTATCTGGCATTGATACCTAAATCATCACATCCTGAGAGCTTTAATGATTTTCGTCCGATTGCTTTGTGCAATTTAGTATACAGTATACAGGATCATATCCAAGATAATTGCTCAACGTCTCAAACAGATCTTGTCCTCGTTCATTTCTATGGAACAATATGGTTTTTTGGATGGGCGGCAGATTCATGATGCGGTTGGAGTGGCACAGGAGGTTTTCCACAGTATTAATCAAAAGAAGTTGGAGGCACTCATACTACAACTTGACTTGGTAAAAGCCTACGACCGGGTAAATTGGACTTTTCTCAAATTGATCCTTATTCAAATTGGACTACCTTGGAAGGTTATGAAGTGGATTATGGCCTATGTTTCATCTGTCAACTATGAAGTTCTTATCAATGGTCAGCCGACTGATTTCTTCAAGGCGTCTAGGGGCCTCCGTCAAGGATGCCCACTTTCTCCCCTTTTGTTTCTGCTGATCATTGAAGGACTGAGCCTCTCTATTCACAAAGCAAAAAGCGAGGGCTCTATTGTGGGTATCAAAGTCTTGGTTGGTGTATCAGTTACCCACGCGCTTTTTGTGGATGATGTGATGCTATTTGGGCTGGGAATTCTGGTTGAATGGTTACAGTATAAGAAAATTCTTGATTTCTTCTGTTTGGTAACTGGTATGCTCATTAGTATGGTGAAATCTTTTTTCCTGAAACACTCACTGGAGGTGACTGTGGAACACAGGGTCGGGTGTATTCTTCCTTTGGAATTTAAGGAGTTATCTGAGGGCTCAAAGTATCTTGGCTATTTTCTCAAACCTGCAAAATACAGGACCAATGATTGGCTAAGGCTTGTTAAACGTTTTGAGTCGCGCATTGGTCATTGGAGCTTGAGATATCTTTCACTGGGTGGCCGGATTACTTTGGCTAAGAATGTCCTTCAGAACTTGGGAGTATACTGGTTCTCCCTTTGTAAAATTCCGTTATCCATTTTACGCATAATTCGAGGGAAATTCTTCCGCTTTATATGTTCTAGCGGGGGAGAGAAGAACAGATTTCACTTACTTAATTGGAAAAGTATGGCACAACCATATAATCTTGGGGGCTGGAATATAAAGAATTTGGAGTTGTTTGTGTTGGCTCTCCATGCTAAGAGCCTGTGGCGTGTGTTATTTAACAACTCTATGTGGGGATGTATCATTCGGGCCAAATACCTCAAAAATGCTACGGTTGCGTCCTGGTTTCAGATTGGCAGGCATTCTGTTATTGGTACTTCAAATATTTGGCGCGGGCTCATGGGCTCGTTTACTGTTGTTGCAAAATGACTCTCTTGGATACCTGGCAATGGCCGAGATATCAGACTTGGAGCGGATCCTATTATGGGGGGATCCCCCTCTTATCATTTTTCTCTCGAACTACTTGCACATCTCCGGGCCAGGGGGCTCTATAATCTTGCACATGCTGTTTCTTTCAATAATGGGGGATGGATCACTGCTCGTCAACTTGGTATTCGTGGGGCTATGGGAAAGGAATGGTCGGAATACACTATGCACCTCTATCAAGCAAACATCCACCTCAGTGATTCCCCGGATAGGTTGGTTTGGTCATGGGATGTTGCTCGTGGCTTGGTCACTTCAAAACTTGCTTATGATTCATTATTTGCAGACTGTCAACCGAAGATGGTTTGGTGGCACTCTCCGATTTGGAAGCTTTCCCTCCCTCCGAGGATTAGATGTTTTGTTTGGTTGGCAATGGGTAACAATATTCTTACCTGAGATAATCTTTGCCGTTGTGGCTTCTACGGCCCTGGCTGGTGTCCTTTATGCTGCTCACATTTGGAAACGGTTGATCATCTCTTCTCTTCGTGCTCGGTCATACAGGAGCTATGGCTACTTATTGCCAATTCCCTTGGTATATATGTTGTTTGGCATTCATCCACATTGAAGGACAGCCTAGGCCAGTGGCTCCACGACTCACGTTCTCTTCGATGGTTAGAACTCCCTTGTTTTATGCTATGGGAATTATGGAAGGCCCGCAACCGCTGCGTGTTTGATGGTATAGCTTCAAATCTGAATTGGTTATGCAGCCGTACTATTGCTTTATATAAGGAGTTCAATTCCATTTCAGTCCCTGCGGGTGGCAGGACTGTTTCTTCTGTTAAACGACCTGGTTATCGCATTGCTCCTCCGGTACTGATGTATCCTTGTGGGTTCTTTGATGGGGCTGCGGCTGGGGGCGGAGGTGTTAGTGGGGCGGGTGTGGTGCTTCATCTTAACAACTCGTTTCCTATCGGATCCATTTAAATTTGGGTTTTGGAACAAACACCCACAGTGAATTATGTGCACTCTGGCTTCTTTTACACTTTGCTTGGCTCAAACAGGTTTCTTCACTTGTTGTTATGGGTGATTCTTCTTCCATAATATCATGGGCTTTGGGTTCTTGCCCTCTCAATGTGTTGCTCCTCACACAATGGTTGGCTGCTATTAGGAAGTACATCAGTGATTTTCAGCATATTCACTTTGCCCATGTTTACCGCGAGATAAATGTGGAGGCAGACATACTTTCCAAGCGGGCTTTGGACGCACCGACTGGTATTATCTTGTGGGAGGAATGGCATGAGGACCTTTTATTCTCCCGGGGTTCGGTTGATTTGCTTTGGATTTGATTCTTTTGGTATGGTCTTGCGGCATGATATGATATATTTTTCTCATGTTTATATGCGGCTATATATTGTGCAGGTACATAGTCTCTATCTCCAACTCCTTGTTGGATTTTTGATCTGGTTGGATTTTGCGGCTCTATTCTTTTTGATATATTTGACACTTGTGTCCAGGCCTTTGGTTGTTTTGGACTTGTTATTGGACTTATATTACATGTATTTATGTCTTGGAAATTTGATACAATGCCACATGGGGACTGTTTAGTTTTGGTCATGCAGTTGCTGGGGTTCTGATGCCTTTTTGTGGCATCCTTTCTGGTTTATGTATGGGATTTGGTATGGATCTTGGATGCTGTGATGTTATCTTGGGGCTCGACCTGTGCCCGTATGTGTTTTGACTCACATGCCTACATGGTTTGATGACTTGATGTATTGGTCCTATTTACTATTTCGCGGTATTAATAGTAAGATATATTTTTATGTGAAAAAGGAAGTGATGGTTCTTAGCGGGGTTACATGCATTTTTGATTTTTTTTGGTTAGTCTTCTAGATGATTGTTTTGGCAATGTGCAAAAATTTGAGACATTTATCAAGTTTTGTTGTCAATAGGAAGTGATGTGTTCTAGAGAATTTAAATGCATTTTTCATTTTCGTCTAGTCTTGTAGATCTGCTAAAGTCTACATCTTTCTTGGCAATGTGCGAAATATCAAGACATTTTTCATGTTTTGTTATCATTAGGAAGTGATGTGTCCTAGAGGGTTAAATGCACCTTTCTTGATCAAACTTCATAGGTACTAGATGATCTAGGGACTTGGGATAGCTTACACAAAGTCGTCATATCGTGGTGTTGATTGTCGACAAGTTTTCTCTACTTCAGATAAATAAATAAAAAATGTATAATCTCAACCTTTTCATTGAGGTAAAGTACTGCTCTATTTCATTTTTTTTTCAAAATTTTGGTAATATGGGTCATCTTAAAATGGGCCAAAACCTGTAAGGGTAAATTTTATGGTCGCAGGTCTCATTAATAAAGTAGAGTTATGAATTTTGGCAAAATTCATGTTGAAATTGGTAGAGATCTTCCATTGTAAAGGAAACAAGTTTGGCCACTCATTAATTTACTTGTTTTCTTTATATTTATTTTGTAGTGTTAAGCCCATTGGGTTAGCTTGAGTGGTTGAGTGTTGTGAATTGCAAGTAGGAGGTCACAGGGTCAACTCCCTAGGTTGTTTGTGTCTGTGAATATTATGGGCCTCACTCAACGTCTATATTGGGTTAGGTTTCCAAAACTACAACTAAACAATTTACTATGAGAGTTATCCTCAAAATGAAGGGAAGTGCCCAGAGGGTTTCCCATGATGTGCATTCCATCGTTTAGAAGAATAAGAAGAAGTTATTGTGTAGTGTTTTGGAAACATTATTATAAAGGGCAATAAAAAAGGCTCACTTTCTTGTGATTATTTTTTACTTTGATTATAGTGTCATTATGATCACTTTTGTTCAAGAATTTTTAACACTTCAAAGGTTTTGAAACAAGGGTGCCCTCTTCTAATACCCTATTTTTGACCTCAGAATGTAATGATGTATGTGACCATGGAATGGCTAGAAGTTGGACATAATGGTCTAGGATGACAAAATGCATTATAATGAAGTACAATGATATTAAAATAAACTCCACAATGGTTGTGGATGGAGAAGGGATTAGGGACTATGATTCCACGTGTGGGAGAAGTGAGAAAGGGGGTCTAAGGGGGAGATGACCCTAGTGACTTATTAATCTAAGTTATTATTCCTTGCTTGAAAAGCTTATTTAATGATTTTATCCTAGGTTTCCTTAACCTTATTAACTATCCTAAGTGGGGATTAAAGGGGAAAAAGTGAGCTCCACATGAGTGTCACATGGAAAGAGAAACCCATGCATATATAATGTGGGAAATTAAGCTTATAGATTCATTCAAACATTCATTCTATCCATCACCCATCTAAAAATGTGCCTAAGAAAACCTATCCTACAACTGGGGTCCCTAGAGCCCCAACACAGAGACTCACCATCTGGCCTATGCTGGACCATTAGAAGGAGATGGGGACAACTCAAGGGACTGTTGAGCAGAGAAGGGGGTTCCATTCCTTGTGTTGTATAGGTTGAAAAAGGGATGAGTGCTGGTGGGTTGGGATGGTTGTAAATAGGGTTTGGCACTAGATATTTCCTAGCATGGACATTCCCCAGTCAACCTGTGGTAGAGCACTAAAAAGGAATTGGGATAGTGATCCCATTCCTTATGTTGTGCAAACTGATGAGGGAGGAGTGATAGGGATTGGTGATAGAGGATAACTTCCTAATTGTATTTTATTTAAATTATAAAGATATATATATACATGAAGAAGGTGACCTTTGGATTTTCATATTTCAAAGGTGAGCACCTCTTCAACTTCATAACTGAAGATAAATTAATTATTTACAAAGTTACATAAGGATCATCACAAAAGATTAGTATCCAACATCCCCCCCATTAATTCTAAGGGCTGTTCGTGAGTCCAAGCATCTTTATGAACTTTTCAAGCTTTAAATTCTCTTCCAAGCGCTTTGGTGAAGGTGTCTACAATTTTCTCATTCGTGGAACAATGTCTCAAATGAACTGTTTCGACCTCTACATGATGTCAAATCAGATGGTACTTCGTGTTGACGTGCTTGGTTCAATCATGGAATTTGGGATTCTTGGACAACTTGATTGTAAAATTATTGTCGATTGGTAAGGGAATGGAGTTCTGTTGTTTTTGTTACAAATATTCAAGTATTTTCTTGAGCCACACAATCTCTTTTGTTGCTTCTGCAACAACCACCTACTTTACCTTTGTTTTCAAATCTGTTGGAATTGTTTGTTTGCATGATTTCTAGGAGACAACTATTGATCCAAGAATCATGAGGTAGCTTGAAGTAGACACTCCCATCTCTTTGTTGCCATCAAAGTATGAATCAAAGTACATAATAAGTTTGAATTCATCCACCTTGGAATACTTGAGTCCAAAGTCTTGAGTCCTCTTCAAGTACCTTAGAACTATTTTGGCAACAAACCAATGTCCTTCACAAGGTTTTTGTATAAACCTTGAAAGGATCCCAACAACAATTGAAATGTCTGGTCTAGTAGTGGTAAGGTAGCTAAGGATTCCCACAAGCTGTTAGTACTTGGTCGCATCCTCAAATTATTTTACTTCATTTGATGTGAGCTTCAAATTCTGTTCCAATGGACTAGAGAAAGGGTTGCATTCTGTCATGCAAATCTATTCAACAGTTCTCCAATGTACTTATTCTGGAAGATGAATATATACTTAGGATGTTGAATCACTTCAATTCCCAAGTAGTGGAGAAGGTGCCCCAGATTTGTTATCTCAAATCCCTTCTTCAATTCTTTTTTTATGGATGTAATATAGCTTTCATTATTCCTTGTCATCAAAAGATCATTCACATACACCATAAGATACACAATAGATATTTTGAATTTCTTTACAAACAATGTTGCATCATCAAGATTAAAATGTTTGAAATTTAATTTCAGAAGATGCTCGGTTAAATTTCATACCATGCGCGAGGAGCTTGTTTTAAGCCATACAATGACTTAATGAATTTTCATCGCTTTTGTTTTTTCCCTTTTAAAACAAAGCCTTCTGGATGAGACATGAAGACATTCTCTTTCAGGTCTCCATTCAAGAAATCAGTCTTCAAATCCATCTGATGAACTTTCCACCCATTTTGTGCAGCCAAAGATAATAAGGTGCAGATGGTAGCCCATTTTTCTGTGGGGGATAAAATATTTTCATAGTCAATACCTTCCTTATGTGCATAACCTTCTCCTATAATCCTCGCCTTGTGCTTATCAAGTGAACCGTCTGATTTGTACTTGTTCTTGTAGATCCACTTGCAAACAATTGGTTTGATTCCAAATGGAGGGTCCACTAGCTTCCAATTTCCATTCTTCATGAGAGCATCATAACCATTCTGCATGGCTTATTTCCATGGAAGTTGGTTCAAGGTTAGTAGATAAATTCAGTTCACAATCATATGAAACATCCATATCTTCTACATCACCTAAGTTTGAATTATCTGCATCTCCTCCATCTTCTTGTATTTCTCAAACTTCTGGTTCCAATCTTTCCAACTTCATCAGGATGGACACTCTCAAGTGTCTTTGTGACCCATTTTGGCACTTTGTGTGAGGGTCCAAGTTGTTGTTAGGATATTCCTATACTCCATCTTAGTCCTCCTAGATTTTCTGTCATTTTGATTTTTCAGTCATGCATTCAAAATTAGGGTTTGCATGCATTTTACATGCATCCTAGTCATCATCACCAACACCTAGCCCTCAGCAAACTAGTCCCCAGAGCTTCTTTCATATCAGTTTCAGCTCTCCTAGAGCTTAGTGTGCCCTCCTTTTACCTACTGCATGAGAAGGGCACCTTTCTTCACCTACCAGTCCAGTTTAGTTCAGTTATCTTCAGTTCTTTCCTTGATTTAAGGATTAACTGACTCCTAACTAACCTTACCACTCCGATGGACCTCCAGTGTGACTAGACAACCTGTTCTGACTCCAGTTAGCTCCATATGCACCCTCCACTGAGCCTCCTTCACTACATTAGTGCTTCTATGTGGTAGTTACACCAACCACACTCAGTTAGACTTAGTTTGACTCCCGGTTGACCATTACTTGTGCATTGATGACTTCACTGATGAGAAGGTGGACTCCTAGTTAGGCATTGATGACTCTCCACTGATTATGGATCTGTGCATGAAGGCCAATTCGAATTCAACCTAGTGAATTCGAATCCTCATACTCAACATTGTATATTTACTAACTTTCATTATTCTGTTAATAGTAACATGTGTAATTATTCTGCCTCAACCATAGTTTCTTTGGATCTAAGTTCTATTGCTTGTCTCTTCTTCTATTATTCCTAAATTCTTTCATTGTGAGGTTTACATCATCTCTTTGGATCTTATGTGGGCAATTTCACAGTTGCTCAGTTGGAGGTGCTTCACCTTCTTCAAGATTCAATCTTTCAATTCTCTCTATCACATCATCTAGTTGATCCTCCTTTTCTAGTGAAGTGGCAATAAATTCTTCAGGAGTTTCTTCATGAGGGGGTGATGGTGTTGGAAAAGGAGATTCCAAAGAATGATCCAAGATATGGATCCACTCTTCAAGATGTGGAATCTCATTATTAACTTCATGAAAGGCCTTTACATGAGTAATTTTTTCCAGATGACCAAGCTACCTCTCAATAGACTTGTCATTTTTATTCATCTCAAGAAAAATGACATCTTTGGAAAGCACAAAATTTTTGTTTACCTCATCATATAGACGATATGTCTTGGTGTTGTTTGTGTACCCCAAGAAAATTCCTAATCCCATATTGTCTAAGATAAGCTTCAAATTTATTTGATGTATATTCTCTTCCCTTGTCAGTACGAGGAGAACCAATCTGCAATTGTGCTTCATTTTCAATCCATACATGAAAGTTCTTAAATGTTTCAAAGGATTGAGATTTGTCATTCAACAAATACACCCAACACATCCTGGTGTAATCATCAATAAAAGCATGACATATTTGTTACCATTGGTAGAAACAACATGCATAGGGCCATATAAATCCGAGTGAATTGGTTCTAGTTTTCTACATGCTTTGTAATTGGAGTCATGGAAAGGTTGCTTATTATGATTGCCAGGAATATAAGCATCACATTGTGTCAACTTCTTTGGAATGGTGGGAAAACTAGAAGCATCACACTACAAGGAAAACACCTTCTAGCGGAGGTTATAACGAAGGTTTTTAATGTTACAAGATTGACAAAGATGTCCAAAAAACCTCCGCTACAACATCTATTTTTAGTAGTGGAGGTTATAGTGGATATTCACTCCAACTAAAAAAAACCGGGTGGCTACAGGTTTTATTAGATGTTTTTTATTCGGTGCTTTATATTTCTACAACATGCATCGGTGTGTTTTCTATAAATAAACCGTATTGGTGCACACAAATAACTTAAACGCACCAATGCATAGATTATAAATAAAATGCATTGGTTCTTATACATGATAGTGGCAGCACTAGTGAGTACATTCATTTACAACGCATTGGTCAATATGTTTTAATGTAGACACACTAGTTCGCATAGTACATTGCTCTAGCACTGGTGCGATGTCCTTATCAAACCGGTGCTACATATGTTTTATTAAAGCACTAGTGCATTTGTATATGTAAATGAATTGGTGCAGATGTACATTGTTCACTATTCTAACTAATGCGTTTACTTTATCAATACACATTGGTGCGTTTATTATATAACTAAGCACTGGTGCATATATTATAACAATGAGCACCGGTGTTATTATATGTAAAGAGCACCGATACATTTATTATGTGAAATAGCACCGATGACTAAAATTTGGATAGATTCATGAAAATGAATAAAATGCACTAGTTAGTTAAAATAAATAGATTTTGTATGATGCAATGGTGAATTTAAATAGATTTCGTATGCTACCGTGGTGAATTTAAATAGATTTCATATGCTTCCATGGTGAATTTTTCCATTTTGTGGATAGGTAAATATAGTTTTTATTTATTTTATAAATAGTGTATGGTGTTATGGTGAATTTTTCCATGCTGCTAATATGTAAATATAGTTTTTTTTTTTTTTTACAAATTTTCAATTAATTGTTCGAGAAACAAATATTTTTATAGTAATATTTATTTTTATATTTTAAATATTGTGTTTCGAAAAGTGTGTTGGGTACACCTTTGTTCATTGTCACAATGTAAAAATCATTCATATATTTAATCAATAATGTAACATTTTGCGACATTAGAAAATCCAGTAGAAGAAGAAACCAATTTTATTATATATGTATACAAATCCAAAATATGGGACACCATAAAGGTCGCCGATAATAAACATGTCATTTTGACATTTTTACAATTATTGATTACTTATCCTTGTCCAATTGGGGTGATATGTCCACATTACAAAGAATGTTTCTTTTTCATAGATAAAAATTCAAAAATATACAACTTGTAGTAACAACATTCAAATGTATTGATCATCAATCATCACTTGAAGTGTTGTAGTCACTTGGGTTATTTCCATGCCCCATCTCTTCATCATATTTAGGGATATTCTTCCTGAGTTATTTGAAATGATTTGTTCATTGAATTTATTTCGTTCCATATTTTCATGTTCCATCAACAAGCATAAAAATATAATGTGATGAGTATATATACATTTATAGATAATATAATATACATCACTGCGTAAATGGAAAATTGTACCAGTTCATCGAGTGAATCATAAACTTCACACATGAATTGTATAGTATGTGCATGAATGGTTGTGCTTCGAGAAACTTTAACATGAAGAACTTGTTATATATAGATGGTCATCCACACACTCATGGGAACATTGCAGGGTTCATAAATAGCTATAGGTGCTCATTGTTCAGTGCAAATTGTATATTTGAGGAACACTCCAATGACAAAGAGTTCTTTATGAAAAAGAAGCCATCCATATTTGTTGTTGTGCATGCAATACGTAGTTTGTCTCATGGACGATTTTTTAATAAACTATAACTTTCATAGACCACCAAATGCTCGTAAAAAGCGACTTGCATTGGACCTTCCTTTAGACATCCCCTTGGAGCATAAGAAAAAGATAATTGAGTAATTGTATTTTTGGATTTTCAATGGAATTAATGTTAATGTATTGCTTAATTGTACATTTGTTTTATAAAGTGGTTGATTGCATCTGTACTATTGGAAAAAAATTCTATGCTTGGTATAATGTTTCAACATTCTAAATCCATTCTTTTTACGAATATCATTGATTTAATGTTCAATATTTTTGCAACCAGGATTCCGATGATGATAAACTTGTCTACAATATCCTGTTGCACCCTAGTACGATGTCAAATTAAGAGAAGGCCACTAAATAGGTAGAGCTCAGAGAGGAAGCATACAAAGCATGGTTGAATCAAACACCTATTCAATTCCCACTATGTCTCGAGTCACCAATTCAAAACATCTATAGTAACACTAGTTCTTCACAGGTTAGGGATGAAAACGATGATATAGAGGTTGGTATGGATTATTTCTTATGGGATACCCATTCCATGGAGGGAATGTTGTTAAATGCATTCAACCAAGATGAGCCGAGGAACGATGCTAATATTGTCGATGCCTTCTTTGAAAGCCCAAAAACTGCTTCCACTACCCCTCTCTTTGGGCACAGATCAAGGTTTACCCAACTGGGGACAACAATGTTGTTGTACAACCTGAAAGGAATGTATGGTATGTTGGACGTGTGCTTCTCGGCACTAAATAGGTAACTAACCATCAAGTCCCCATTAAATCGGTGATGAAAAGAGTTTTGTTGCATGCTTAGGGACAATGTACATTTATATTTCCCACTAATTGCAAGTTACTCAAAGAAAAATTACTTCCAGTTGATCATCCTCCTGAACAACTGTGGAGAGGAAAATCAATTACTGAAAAAGTTAGGTGTTGAGTACATATCATATCACGCTTAATTGAATGATTGTCTTTGATATAGAGGTAAATACGAGAACAAAGAGAAATGTCCTAAATGTGGGCACGACATGTACCAGATATAAAAAAGGTTAAGGCCAATGGCCCTCCTCATAAGATATTGAGGCACAAGCCTATAATCCCAAGTATTCAAAGGATTTTTCATTGCAAAGAATTATCCATGTTATAGGGGTGGCATGCCTCGCACATAAGTGAGCTAGGAGTTATGTAGATTCCTACAAATTCAATAGACATGAAGCATTTATAGGATACATGGCCCGATAAATTCAAGAATGAAGTACGCATCCTTCGATTCAACATAGCCATGGATGGAGTTAACCCATAGTCCCTCCAAAACACCAATTATTCACTTTGGCCAGTGGTAGTGATCAATAACAATATCCCTCATTGGTTGTCCGTGAAGAACACACATCTTATGTCGGCTCTTATTGTTCCTGGTAACAGACATGTGAAGAATATGGATGTCTACCTCCGACCATTGATTGACGAATTCAAGAAATTATGGGTATGGATACAGGTATACAATGTATCAAAACCCATCTCAGTGGAGAGGTCTTTTATGTTGTATGACATATGTGCATAGACCACACATCATTATCTAGGACTAGGAGTTTGCTCTGGTAAGCATGTTGATTGATGTGGTTCTATCCGTAATGTTATTTGACAAACTTAATTTAGTGAAACCACCTTATTTGGCGCTGATGTGTTTCATAGACAGTAACATCGTAGGTATTGTAACAATAGGGTATAACGGATGTAAATGTTGTGGACCTTCAATGAAGGTAAGGTGGTCCGAACACCTACGAAATTCGATGTACAATTGCTCGAGGATGTTCCTCTTAGATGACCACCCTTATAGAAGTGCAACATCCTATTTCAATGGTAAACCAGAGAGAACCCGAAGACCTAAAATCACGACACCGACAAACTAGCTTAGGGCATATGACACAGAGAAGAAGAAAAAAATTGCATAATTTTTCGATTCAAATGGGGAATCTATGTTCGATGATCCTGAATTTTTGACACTTATGTTGATAAAATGCCTGTAAGGATGAAAATGAAATCGGTATTTTATAAGCTTCCATATCGGGAGCATCTTAAGATTTCCCACTTACTAGATCCCATGCATATAGTAAAAAATGTTTCATCCTCCTTATGGAGTCACATATCATAAGAAAAAAACTAACACATTGGTTGTTAGGAGAGATCTTATTTCTTCAAAGACTAAAAGGAAACATTGGCCAAGAAATGAAAGTAGAGGAGAGGCCAATACCTCTTGGTCTTTTAAAGAGGGTGATGTCCGATGGATTTTGAAGAAAGATAATATTTTTTTGGCAAAATATGTTACATTGAGTGTGAATACGCCATCATTGTATGGGTCAATTCTACAACGTTGCTTCACAATAGAAGGAGAATTATTAGGGTTGAAATCACATGAACATCTAAACCTTTTAAGGGTATGCATGTCAATTACATGTTTCCTTTTTTGCAGTTTAGGTTATTATAATTTGATAAGTATTCACAATTTTATGCCAATCAATTTCTTATGTGTTTATGTTGTAGTGTCATTATCCTTTACTCATGTGTGGTTGTCTGAACCATGACTTCCCCTAGGATATATGATGATCCATGTCTAAATTATTTGCATTTGTACGTTGGATTACATCAAAGGAGATACACATGGATAAAATTCCACGGTGGCATCAAGAGGTTGCTGAGATTGTTTGTATGTTTGAGAAGGAACTGCCCACAATTTTTATGGACTTACATGTCCTTCTTCTAATTCACCTACTTGATGAGGTTGAATTAGTTGGGGCAGTCTCATGTTGTTGGATGTTTTTTGTGGAGAGGTTCATGAAAAAGTAGAAGGGCATTTTTAGACAGAGGGAAAAAATGAGGGGTCTATGGTGGACAGGTACATAGTATATGAGTCTTTCTATTATGCTAGTGAATACATCAAGAAAATTGATGAAACACCAGGTGGAGTGGTTTGGGACGACCAACAATATGAGGAAAAAAGGTAAGGAGAGCTACTCCAAACGAATAGAAAAAGATGCACGATAAAGAGTAAGTCGCTTATATTTTGCAAAGTTTCTATAGAGTAACTCCTTACAGTGAAATTGATGATATATATTTGATCTCATTCTATTTGTTTTCCTTTCATGATTACATCAACAAATGCAGGAATTAATTCCATAAATAATTTTTTTTCTTTACAATGCGGAGGAAACACAACCATGTGTTGCATTGTATGAAGAGAAGAGAAGGAAATGGGACAGTGACAAAAAAGAATTCAAACTGTTGAACGATACAAGCATGCCTTATATTGATTATTTAAAAGAAAATATGGCAACGATTTGTCCCAACAGTTGGATGGTTGACCATATGAGAGATAAATATGGTGCATCCAGTTGTTACCCGTGTGGCGAAGATGATGCACTAAACCTAGGGATTGGGTGCAAAAACTCTGTAATAATCTCTCCGTCTACATTGTTCATTTTATAATGCACATTTGAACTATAACATGAATTATGTTTTTATTAATGTCAAGTCTTCGTATTTTTTAGGTGCATTTGTTCCCATCCATGTGGGCATATATACATCATTTTTGCACTGAGGATACCGATGATGGGTCACATTTGACTGTGGCGTGGAGATCAAGTTTGACCAATCTGGTTGTGCTAGCCATCATGAATAGAACATAATAAAGGGGAAGCTAGGTTACATTGGAAAGATACAGGAGATCATGCAAGTGGACTTCTCATCTTTCCAATCCATTATTTTTAGGTGCAAGTGGTGGGAAACTTTTGTCCAAAATGATGTAAAAGAAGATCATGATAGTGGGATGATATGTATCAACTCTAAAAAGATGTGGGATAAAAAGAAGGAGCCTTATCCTTAACCAAAACATTGCAACCAAGTTTTCCTTTACCCAGATGTATTGGATAGGGATTGGTGGTTCGTACTAAGACACGATCTGAGATCAAAACATTGTTTTGGGAACAACAATGTTATCATGCCAAGCGAAGAAGATAATCTAGGTGATGGCAATGAACAATGATATGTACATGTTTCATTTCGACATTTACGTTATGGTTGTGTTTTATAATAATGAAAGTGTGTTTCAATTATATCTTTATTGTACGATATCAAGCTGGTTAGTATTATGTTAAATGTTTCCTAGTTGATGATGATTTGGGTGTAAATGTTGTCATTTTCCTTACAATATATAAGTGTTAAATCCATTGTACTTTCTATTCAAATATGGCCCAACACAAACTAAATTACATTAGTTATGTTAAGGGATTCTCATAAAGTTTCCTTTTCAGGGATTTGACATAAATATTGTATATCAAAAGTTAAAAAATAATTATGAAATCCTTATCAAAATTTTGGATAGTAAGCCCATTTTCATCACCGAGGGCCTTTGGGATATTATTCAAAATTTGTATATCCTCATTGGTATACTTGAATTCAATAGAAAATGGAATATATATTGGAAATTTGAATAAAAAGAATTCACAATATATCTTGAAAATGTGTACATCGTCATTGGTCTACTAGATATCTATAAATGAAAAGAATTAAGTATTATATTAACAAAATATGGGTGAATATTTGCATATTAAAGTTTCTTTTTGAGGTGTTCGTTGCCAATAGATATAACATAAAATAAGATGAATCTTTTACTAGAGTATATGTTTTCTTTTCTAGTGGAGTGAGAACATAATTTGTAAGACATGCTCTCATAAAATCAATCGGTAGCTCATTTTCCTCATTTTTTATCATCAATATAGATGCCAAGTATAATGGTAAATAATTCTAGTAGGACATTAAAATTTTAAGGGATAATTTGCCAAAGGTGTTGGTATTTATATACTTGAATTAAAATTTATGGAATTAAGGATAACATTTTGTAATTTAAATATTTTATAATTTTGATATAAAATTTGCAAATTTAAAATGCTTTGTTAATTGAGAGTTCTACCAATGTGATCAACATCACACAAGGATTCTTTTGAGATAGGTCTCGCACACGGGTCTAGGAAATATTGATTTTTTAAAAACTCCTATCAGAGTATTTATTCTTGCCTAAGTGTAAATGAATTGAGAAAATTCTTAAATTCCTTATAGTCTAAATTATGTAGGAATTTCACTACATGTTCTATAGAGATTGGGTTTATAGGGTTCTAAGAGAAAAAGGAGTGTCAAGCATTATAAATTTTTGATATACATAAGATTTTCAAACATAGTATATAGTTGGTCTTTCACAATCCTAACTAAAGAGGATAGACTATAACCTTATCCATACTACCTAATTCCTTGGTACATAACATTGATCTCCTCAAGTGATGTGTTTGGTGTACTATAACAACAAACAAACCGATAGATTTATGTAAGGAGGGTTTTAGGTGCATTTAGGGGGATTTTTATATACCTAAAGGTACGTGGAAGATCAAATACCTATACAAAATTTGTCTAATGTGGTACGACCCATTAGGTACCAACATAGGTGTAGAAGGGCATCCAACTGGGTGACTCTATTTGTATTCCCTATGTGTATTTTTCCTAGCTATAGTTTTACTCATTCAATGAAATTTCATTATGTTTAAATTTGTTGGAATACAAGTCTCTAAGGCTAATTTTTATTCTCTAAAAATTTGATGTGTGTTAGAATAAGAAAGAGCTATGATACCACCTTTCGTGTTCTTAATCAACATAAATAGTCAATTATAAGCAATGCTATAAAAATTATAAACTATAAGTAAAATAAGAGAAATAAGAGTATTGAACGTGCAGAATATAAACCCTTATATTAATATTAATCCAAAAATAGAGCAATGTTCATGGGCCTCTTTGAGGGGGTAACCTCAAAATGAGTAGAGCTCCAATATAATGGAAATGCTTGACAAACATAATATAACTTTTTTGTTGTATAAATAATTTCTTCACAACCCAAACCGTCTAACCACTAGTGATATGAGCAATAACAAATACCAACTACTTAGCGAACATGATTCCGTAAGAATGACCCTTACAGATTAGATAACCACACACCAACTAATTGGTGTGCCTTATTCAAAGAGAATGATCATGTAATTAACTAACTATGCTAAGTAACCCAAGGTAGGGAGGTTAGGGTAGTTCATTCTCTAATGGAAGATTTAGTTTTTATTTGCTATGTACTATATACATAGGCATTGTGACTTCTAGGGGCATTAATGAATGTAATGGTATCAAACTAGTAGGATAAAATATAAAATACAGATCTTGTAGATATTTTCCAAAATGACACAATTCTTTGATGCTGCAAAAGTTATTGAACTATGCAACATGTAGCTAGGAATCGAGGTAAACCTCAAGATGATGGATGTCAAGGGAAACTATGTTAGTAAGTAAATTTATTGAATTGCTTCATATTCAACTTGATTGTTAATTGCAGGGCCAAGGAAGACAACACTAGAATGCCATAACATTTTGGGTGATGAGTAAATGGACTACATCATAGAGGGTAGATTCTAGGTCCAACGACTCACACCATCAATGAAGTGGATGTAATAGGTTGTACTTAGAACCATTTGGAAAAACATAGAGAAAACAAAGTGCGAGGCACAAAGTTGAAATATAGAAAAGGAAAACAATTTTTTTTTAAAGTATAATTACAATCAATATGAGCAAAAAGGTGGGTTATGTGTTATTAGGCATATAATTTTTTTGTAAGTTTTAAACCTGTGCAGAGAAGTAAAGCATACATATTCTTTTAAGCAAAATACACATTACACTACAAAATTCACACATAATACACAGAGATTTACCTTGGAAACCCTTAACCAGGAAAACTAGTAAAACTTAGAGCCGCAGCTCTCACTTTCTCATTATGATTATTAACCAGTCACAATATAATATGTAGATATTATGTAGCATCCAAAACCCTAATCCTTTAAGCCAGATTAAAAATAGAACCCAATCCCTTAACCATGATTAAATTACATATTTTTAGAAAAAAGCCCAAAATATTTTGGGTGCGCTTCGCTCGTGACTTTACTTCGACTGGTTCTGACACTAGGCTAATGCTTAGTGTCAGCACTAGATGGTGCTATTGTCAGACGAATATGTAAGGGTCATTCTAATCATACTAAAGTGTTGCCTTGAACTAGTGCATATGCTATGCTTTTGATACGGTTGTCTGTTGGTCTCAGTCTCAGCTAGGCTTACAAAAAAACTCACAAAAACTTTAGTATTTTACCTTCTTTTTCTTTTTTGAAATCCAAATTTGTATTCGAAAATCCTTCTTGTATTCTTTATCTTCATCTTCACTCCAGGCTTACTTTTCTTCATCATGTAATCAACACCGCCATATCATCTTCATTGATTTTTCTATCCACAACAGTATGGATCTCTTCACGATCCTCATCTAATTTTCTTTTAGTTGTTTCCAAAATCTTGACATGTTTCACATCTTCTTTAAATTTCTTTTTCAAAATTCTCTTCAACTTGATCTCTTGTAGCTTCCTAAATGTATTCAATACCCACACATTCACAGTCAAACAAATTATTAAGAAATAAGTATTTCCTTAATATGACTCTCTTCTTTAATCCCTTCTGGCATTTCCAGCTTTTCTGCAACACTCAACACTGTTGCAACACTCAACACTGTTGCAGGTCCTTCATCAAAACATTCTATCTATTTCTAGAAGTCTTATGACTTGCTTCTCTTTAACATCTTCAAATTTTCCAACAACTTCAATGGTAATCCTTATTTTACATGGAAGAGTGTATCACCTGCCTGTCCCTTTCGCTTGGATAGTGGTGGTTGAAAAAACCACTCCACGCAGTGGACCTTGCACACCACACCTCGTCTGATAACACTTGTTGATGGGTGGAAGCACTTAATCCCAGAAAACTAAACCCACAGGCATTTTTATTAATCAAAACTATATAAAAAATACATAGGAAGACACTTCATATAATACAAGCTATTAACGTGGGTCGGTTGGGAAGTTTCGAGTTGGAACAAACTACCAAAAAATGACTCTAAGCTTTGAAATTCTACGGATGTATTCCTTTCGGGAGGTGATGTACAGTACGCCTTTTAAAGATCCAAGCTTTCCTCTGAAATACACATACCAAGGCACATTTACTTCAAACTTACATCAAAGTTTAAATGATTTATGGAGTGATGGTTCCATAATAAATTTGATCATAGTTATTAAGTTCGAGTTTGATTTCAAATTTCACACGACATGGAAATAGTTCTATATACAAATTACAATTCGAAATTAAAAAAAAAACAAGTGAAATAGCGGCAAAGCAGCTAGTCCCTGCTTTAGATTAAGTTAGAAGAATTTGATATATTTTTGAAAATTTTAAATAACAAAAAATATGTCAAAATAAATAAAAAAATAATATGAAATAGTAAAAGAAGCTAGATGCTTATGCATGTAATTAATCTTAGGCTTGGTTGCCTATATATGAAGCCTTGCACATCATTGTTGAAGTATTCATTCATGTACTCTGAACACTCATTTGTTAATAAAAATTACATTATTTGAATCATTACTTGTATTATTTTATCTTTTATGTATTGCTAATTGTATTATTGCTCCATTTAGCTTCGAGATCCATTGGTTCAAATTCTCATCGTAACTCCAAAGGATGATCCATAAATTAAAAAAAATAGATTCAAATTAGTAAGATTCTAATGCAAGTACAAAGACCATTTTACATTCCAATTCAGCTAGGATATTCAAATGGTTTACCCAAACAAATTATGAGGCACAAGAGCAAGTACGAGTGCTTAAGACTTCTTTCCAAGTAAGTCATCCTTGTCAGGTTGTACTCATGTCTTCCATTATTGATGCATATCATTCCTCATACAAGGATCCAACATGGGAGCAAGGAGGCAACATCGGAGCAATTATAGTGAGGAGCCATCGAAAAGGCGTATAACTCCTTCCTAAAGAATGCTCTCCAAGAGATTAGAGACTAACAAGGAAGTTAGTGATTGATTATAGGTTGATGTACATGGTGAAGCACGTAGAGAATAACAATGTTCATAAGCATAAGGCTAAGTTCATAGCAAGAGGATTCTCTCATAAAAGGGGAGTAAGACTTTAAGGATACCTTTATTCCAATTTCCAAGTATAGTTCCATAAGAACCAATCTCTTTAGCTTCGATGTTTGGTTGGCCTTTATATCAGATGGATGTTAATATGATTTTATTGGGGTTAGGTGATTGGTACTCATGAATTGATGTGTACCCAGAAAGTAAGTATGGGCTTTACTATGATTACTACATATCTTAACTTCTATTATTTGTTTGATACATCTTATTTTAATGTCTTAAATTCTATTATTTGTTTAATAAATTTTATTTTAATGTTATATGTAAATGACTCATTTTTTATGGATATCATTTTGAACCGTATAACTAGAAAAAAACGAGTGATAACTTAATCGTGGCACTTTCACCACGTACAAGAAGTTCAAAGAACATAATTAAAAAGCTATAAAAGTTCTAAAGGCGATCTGCCATCAAGTGATACAATTTTTTTTTGATCGCATGAACAATTGGCAGAAAAGAATAAGGGATTTTTTTTCCAAAATCCACCACTTCTAGAAAAAGGTGCCATAGAGAAGTTTTGCTTTAGTACGGAGTTTGTTAAATTGAAGCGTCGATGTTTGGATGTCTTTATGAATCAAGTTACCTCTCATCTCCAAACTACAACATGGTGAAGATTTGAAGCATTTCTTATAGGTGAAAGAAGAAGGCAATGGAGCGAATAATTTTTTTGGAAACCAACAGCTTTAAAAAAAGCCATCAAGCTAATTGGTATATAAACAGTAATTTTTTCCGGTTTGCTTATAGTAAAATATTTAAATAACATAAATTTATATATATGCTAGTGTTTCAAACAATGCCTAAGTTTTCTACATTAAAAATAGTTGGTTCAAAGATTATCATAACAATGGAGTTTGTGTTGGCTTGCCAGGTTTCTCGAATTTCGTATTTCCTTACAAATTTAAATTTCCACCTGTTTAGAATATTAAAACTTGGAGCTCAGTCGTGGACCCCTTGCATGCATGTGAGCCAATTGTACACTTATTGGAAGCTCTTGCATTACCTTTTCTAAAATAAGAAAACCTAATGGTTAAACAAGGGGGATTTCGAATAGGTTTAAAACCCTAAAATATTCATTTTCACAACTCACTCACCTCTTAATTAGTTATTGTAAGGATTTCAATGAAGTTCTCGACCTCAATGAAGGGTTTCACAGAAGGGCTCGATAGCAACCAAGGTGACGTTTACCTTTCCTCTCTGATTGTTCTTTAGTCATTTGATAGCAACCAAGGTGACGTTTACATTTCCTCTCTGATTGTTCTTTAGTCATTTTGCATGGTGTCCCTTCTTCATTTATCTATTTTATTAAGAATATCTCTGTTTTGGGAGAGGTTCCCGAAGATTGCTTTTTTGTTCAAAGGGCACGCTCTGGTGTATAGCGGTTGCAAACAATGGTAGGGCGCTTCCAAGTATGCAAACATTGGTATCTTTCAATGACCACACTCATGGCCGAGCACGACCCTTGAGTTTTATAGGGGTACAATTTTTCATTGTTTTTGTTGGGTAAGTATTTCTTTTTTCAGAGGACATGTTTCTTTTAAACATATATAGCTCAGACAAACAAAATTCCTAAAATGGGATGGTGGAGCTACGTTTTGCTAAAAGGAAAACATTCCAAGCAATTAAATCTGAATACGTTTAATGGAACTAAAAGAGTAAAAAGCCACAAATTTGTTTATAAGAAATTCCTGGCTACAAATTGATGTAAACAATAATACTCCCAATTGCAAATTGCTACATTGGTGGCTTTAAAAAGCGACAAATTTGAGAGCTATAATTTGGTAAAAATAAATATTCCAACCATGTCCAAGAGCAGCTGACCTTTGAGCTATGCCCTACCCTCACGGCTCATCGAGGCTCCGACAACATCATATTGACAACACATTGGCCCTTGTTGTCACAATTTAAAGAAAGGATGCATACAATTTAAAGAAAGGATGCATACGTGCCATGTTTACGAAAACATCATATTGACAACACATTGGTCCTCGCTGTCACAATTTAAAGAAAGGATGCATACGCGTCATGTTTACAAGGTCCACAACATGGCCTCGAACCACCCACGTTTTCGTTGTATTTTTTCTTTGGAAAACACTCGTCTCCAACCCCGACAACATAAATTACAACAGAGCTATTGTAGAGGAGAGGGTGCTCCATTGACGTGAAGAGGGCTGCTACCACTGAAGTTAACTTTCTTTATTGTTATTTCCATGCTCATGGCGGAAAACGATCAACATGAAGAAGAAGAATTTGCAGCGTGCATGTTTTATGCTTGGACCCAACATCGGATGATGATGATCCCGATGTTACTCACATACAGGTGCTGGCTTCTCTTCTTCACAGGTAAGCACAAAGCCAATCTGGGGATTATGTTTCTGTTTCTTAGTAATCCAAAATTTGGCATTTGAAAGCCACTTTCCTTCTTCAAACTATCGATTGCAATTCAACTTTGTCTGCCGATTCATTAATTCCAACAAAGTTTGTCTATCGAGTTCTGTCTTTGGAGAATAGGAAGTCTGATCTCATAATAACCATTCACATTATTAGAAAATACATCCAAGTACTTACCCCAACATAGCTTCCGTAGACAATGGAGAAAATCTCTATCTGTAAGGGGAAACATGCAAGATATCACATCAGTCATGCTAAATTCTTATTTTAAATTTCACAGCTCAAAGGCATGCCAGACTCGAGTCTCATATATGTAGAAGCTTTAGGTATGTGATGTGAAGTTATGCAATAATGCAGCTTATATTCAATACATTCTTGAAGTTTTTAAAAGCAATTTTATTTGAGATTGATGCAAGTGCCAAATGAGATAATTGCATCGCCCTCAATTTGTCTTTTTACCTGTAAAGAAATATTTCATATGTTTATAAAAGGACAACTAAACCCTAAGTGCAACATCTCAACAAGAACATGCACAACAAATTCACAACACCAACATTATATCTTGAAAAACATACCCCATGCCAACGCATTCACCTTCATTAGCAAAAGGGTCAAAGTCCTCCACGGTATTTTGCAACCACGGTAAGCATGCCAGATTAGTGTCTTTGGCTATGAGTGTAGTCAGAGCAACCAAGTATGGAAACATTGGTATCTATGGAGCTTTTGGGTCTTCCACGCAGTCATGGCCTCTTTTCTCATTAGGGTTAGGTTATTTGCTTTGTAAACGCATGTCATAATTTCGAAAATGAACTGTACAAGCAGCAAAGCAGGGACATTGAACTGTACAAACTTTTATTACATCAAATTTAAATTTATTTTATTTTAAAGTGTGAAAATATTTAATCGGAAAATAAAATATACAGAAACAATTTAGAGAAATTAATTAGTTATTTATCATCAAAGTATTTAAAAAGTAGTTTATTATTATGATTAATAATCTTATTCTAAACTATATTTACAGTCGTTTAATAGATGCAATATTTCCTTAAATAGAACGAGAATGTTATTAATTTTCTTGTTAATTCTCCCACAAAAATAGATTTATATGTCATTTCACATATTTAATATTTGCATTGTTTGATAGTTGTGCTCTGTCATTGTACAATTATTCTAATTTCCCAACATATATGTGCTGTCGAGGACACGCGTTACGATATTGTATTTACCACCACTGTAACCTGTTAAATCATATCAATTAAATGACATATGGTAGATATATAGTTGTGCTATCGAGGACACGCGTTACTTACGATATTGTATTTATCACCATTGTACTTAAATGACATTAAATGGCATATGGTAGATATATATTTCATTAATGAATGATGATCACGTGTCAAGTTTTTCTTTTATTTATTTTCTTTTATTATTTTTATAACTTGATAAATATTTTGCACACCAGGGAAAAATAGTTAAATCTATGTACAACACCAATCACAAAATTAGAAATCTAATTTTGTAAAAATTAAAAAATATTTTTAATTTTATAAAAATTCATTTTTAATAAAAAATAATTAAAAACCTTTTACTTGACATTAGATTAAAAGTTGAAATAAAATTTGATCAATGCAATACGACGACCAAGCGATCGCTATAATCCCTGCAGAGCAGGGACTAAAAAATACGAAAATATATCTAAAATTTAACAATATACATATATATAATACATAGAATCACAAAACTATATCTTCGTCATATTGAAATTATCCTTAGTTATGTTAATAGCCCTTCTCGCCTTTTAAAAAAAACCTCTTTTTAAAAATGTTGCATAAATATTTTTTCCTCAACAACTAGCATAAATGCTTTTTTCCCAACAACTGTTTTAGCTACTCATACTAAGTCCATGTATCTAGTTCATAGACAATATGATTCCTTTTGAAAGAAGGGAAGAGGCCAACCACATTAGTTATGTAGCCTTTTCATAAAAATTGAGGAGGTCAACATTCCTTAAAAGGAGAAGGTTTCAAGAAAACTAGCATTGCTTTAAATAACAATTGCTATTTAAATATGTATCATGGAACTGAACTTTCAAGTTCAAACCTTTTTCCTGCTTTGCATGTCCAATTTATAAACAATTTAACCTAATCGAAGTGAATATTTATTTGGTCGATTCAGTCAAATTTAATGACTATGAATTGGACAATTACCAACATTTACATTAGAGATTGAGATAAGTAATTACACCCAAAAATAAGAAGATAGTAAGGTGAAGTAATGATCCTTGTCCACACATTTCAAGGTGACTAAAACTACCTCTAAACCATAATCATAATAAAAGAACATAAAGATGATGAAAGTGTCTCATAAGCCCACAAAGCTGAAACTAACTTTTAATACTAGATGGTAAATTGGACTAATAATTTACATCACATGGATGTCCCTAAGCACAAGCACATGGAAAATTGTACCAATAATTTACAATCACATGAAAGTCCCAAGCACAATCATAAAATCACATTCTTCCTTACCTAGTAGAATACTAAAAGGGTTATAAAATTTACAACAATTATATGATTTTATTATTATTATTTGTTGAGATTTTTACATCAATAGATGTTTATATCTTAGAACTTGGGGTGGACTACTATCTCTGCTTTTCTTAAATTGAAAAAGCATGGAACAACTATAATGTCCAAATTGATTAAATAGAAAAAATAAATAATAACTGATGCATGACTAATTAGTAAACTAATATATATATTTTAAAAATTATAAGCTATTGATTTTCCATCTCTATAATTATAAGCCATGCTTTGGACATTTGGAATCTCACTTCTACATGTATTTTTAGAATCTCCATTTCTAATAAACAAACACTTCGCAGTTATGGGGAGCTTTCAGTTATAACAGTGTATTGTGCATAAATGTAGGGCAACTTGGCTAGGGAATAATTGATAAAGTGGGTAATATATATGGCTTGTACGATATTCCTCGTATCAACAATCTTATTATTTAGAAAAAATTCTTCCAACCGAAGTGATAGCATCTAATTCCCTTCAGGATTCAATACCTATTTCTCAATAACGTCGCATCAAACCATACCATTTCTAAACATTCTCTGTTAATACTATTTCCATCTGGATTACCAACAAACTTCCTTTTTATGAGATTTTTCATTTCGTTCAAAGCTGAGTATTTCCACTTCGGTGACAGCATACTTTAGCAACGCACAGACCGACTTATATTTATTAGCTTTCCCATTCCCTTACAATTACCCCATTTTTTACTGATCTTATCTCCGGTCCTCTGGTTTTAATATTTTCAACAGATATGGGCAAACTGAAGTTTCTTTGTTTACTTTGTATTGTCTTCGGTTTATTTCTGCATGGCGGTTCGACAGTCCGAGTTTTAACTGAGAGTCATGGCAGTAAAGGCAAGTAATGTTAAATCCCTACGATCTTTGCATTGACAAACGCCATGAAATCACTCCGGGGAGACTTAGTTTTTCGGTCTTTGGGATTCAATATTGTGTGGCCGCTTTTTTTTCATTTTATGATGCATAGATGATGGAACGGTATTGGGCTTAAGAAATTAGGGTTTAGATGCATTTATAAAGGAGTTATGCGAGTTTAAGAAATTAGGGTTTAGATGAATTTATAATGGAGTTATGCGAGTTTAAGAAATTAGGGTTCAGATGAATTTATAATGGAGTTAGGAGAGTTTAAGAAATTAGGGTTTAGATGAATTTATAATGGACTAAGATAATCGTCAATTTTTGTTTTTTATTTTTTTATGTAGTTTAATTTTTGAGTTTTTTTTTGCGGGATAATTTTTGTTAATACAACTTAATCAAGAATTACAAGTTCTAATAATCGAAATTGTTGGGTGGGAAGTGTTTTTTTTTACATTTCAAATATGGGAAGATGAATAATTTCTTCATTGTTACAGTATTTTTAATTTTAAGTTTTTGATTGTGTTGATAGAAATATTCACTAACTACAAGTTAAGTAACTATGCTAATCTCATATACCAAAAATGATATTCTATCTTTCTCATATAATATATATATAATTTTAATTAAAATACTTATAAAAAATACATATTACTTAACTATGCTTAAGATTTATTAAAGATTATAAGCTACCAGCTACTAAATTTGCCAATTGCAAGCGCAGAATATCAATACAGAATATAAAGGGACAGTTAAATTTGCCAATTGCAATTGCAGAATATCAATACAGAATATAAATGGACAGTTAAAATGAATCTAGAATGATAATATAAAAATGTTCTAATAAGAATCCAATTTTTGATTAAAATTGCAAATTAAAGTATCTATATTTTCAACATGAATGTTTTTTTTCTTCTTTATTGCAAACTTAAATATCTATATTCTCAACATGAATCACATATATTAGTTATGGAAATTGCATAATTTAGGTGTCATGGCGATATTTGAGGGTGCTGAATTTATATATAGATTCAAAAATACAATTTAAACACCTAAAACTTAGATTTTACCAAAAAAAAATTACCAATTCCAACCATAAAACCTAAAACTTAAAATAAATAGATTACTCCTTATAATAGCTTGCACTGGTTAGAATCTATTATATTTTACTTTGAGCTTGACTTCAAATGTCTTGAGCAGGTCTTCTGCCAGTTAATAAAGCAGCGACGATGACAAAATTTGAAAATGGCAACTATTCAGAGGTAATTTGGCCACAAGTAATTTCTTTAACCAACTTAGCAAGTATTATTCAATTTAGCTCGGCCATTATGCAATCTTTTTGCTCGTGTCTTTGAAGTGAAGACATTAAAATTTCATAAAATGCTGTGTTCCAATAATTTTTGTCCATCCTTGTTCATACATTTTCAGGTAGAAAGAAATATAAATGTGAAAACAGAGTGTGGCAGCGGCACTCAGCAGGAGATGCAAATAATAAAAGGCAGACAACTTATTTTCACTATAGACTATGATGATTTGAATCCTCCAAAATTGCCAGGTTCAACTGTTCATGCTCCGATTCCCAATGGAGAAGGTTCTCGAAAGTAGAATACGCATCCATCAACTTTTTTTCAATTGTGAGGGTTGTATTTTCAAGGGTGTCAGCCACTGCATGTAGCAAAAGCTAAAACATAAAACATAAATATAGCATTTGGGACCATGAGAAATTTTAGTTATGGAAAAGTTTTTATGTTACAGCCTACATGTTATTATCTCATATGCATTTAAGCTCAGTTTTATCTCAACTTTATAATGTATTTTATATTTATGGATTTGTGATACAGTCCCAACTTTGTTTATGTGTTTATATTTAACATAAATAAATATTTCAAAATTATTTGTAAAAAGATTTTTTATTTAAAAAGTAAAAGTAACTTAACTCGTTTTACAACTTATTCAACTAACGTTGTTTATATCTCATTAGAGGTTTACTACCACTACCATTATCATCATTATAAATTGGGTGATTCAAGATTTTTACTCCATATGTATAATTAAAGTAAAGGTAATTGAAGATTTTCATTTAATAAAAAGGATAAATTGCATTTCATAGTTTTTGTAAGTTCGGATATATTTATTAAAAATATAATAAAATTTTCTCATCATTATATAAAAAGTAACATTTTTAAAAATATTAAATTATAAACTTAATAAAATATATAGTATATAAATAATATTAATTAAATCATATACTAATATTAAAATTAATTATTTTCATATTAATATATATAAAAATATTATATTAATTAGAATCACCATTTTATAAAAAAAAATATTACATTAATTAGAATCACCATTCTATAAAGTTTTGTCCATGGATAACCTCCAATATTAAGAATAAATAACCTTAATATGAAAAATATAAAAAACTAAACGTAGTAACTATGAGTGTCATAAGGTAAGAAGATATGCGCTAAGAAAAGTAAACTAAAACTCTCTTTAGAGTATACATAGATGTAATATACTATTTTGTTGGAAGGTTAAGAGGCTTGTTGGTTCTTTCACACAATTTTACGAGTGGGGCCGCCGTTATGGCCGGGTGGCTGGGGCGGTGGGCTGTGGCCATCCCCACCCAGGATCGACCCCGAGACCCTATCCGATTCGGCGTCCTCACCCACCATTGGGCGCCGGTTTAACTGCATGTGAAATTTTTTTTACGAGTGTGTAATATTCTTGTCCAAAAATTTAGCTGGTCTAATAGTGTTGTTGCATATTTTTTTTTCTTCTTCAATTTGAGAAATAATAAATTATTTATTGTGAAATGTTAATAACCTACTTTCTAGATTTTTCAATAAAGTTAATGTTACTTATTCAAAAAAATATAATTGAAGAAGGCTCAAATATATATTTATATTACAAATAAAAAAACAAAAATAACATATATATATATGGTATTATATTTTCTTATTCCTCCATGGCAGGTGCATCTATCTCTTAGCTTTGTGGAATGTTTAGGTGTCCTCATCATGGGCAATGGTGGGACGGATCATGCATGTCAGTACGTATCCGGCCCCAACCTTCTTGATCTTACGACACACATCCTTGCATCATTGCTCATTTATGAGCTTGGTACAACCCTGAGGAAGCTCCTTAGTTTGGCATCTATGACATTGCTCTATGCTTCATGCGAGCTTTCATATCTCCTCAAGCTTATCATGGCCACTTCGGGGTGGATGATAGCACCATGCATTGGTTTCTATTATGGGGACGCCATCATCGAAGTCTTCCTTGGTCTGTAGTGAATGATCTCTTTGCTAGGCGTCTATCCTTGTTTGAGTTTTCACTCACTCTTTTATTGAATTTTCGTTCCCTCATTGACCAACAAATCTTGGTTCGATGTTCTAGAGTGCCATTCTCCATGATGGTTCACGGTAAGGTAACTCAGAGGAAGATGGTGAATGGCCCTCACAAGACCCATATGCCACGAGCCATTAAGGAAATGGAGAATGCTAAGGGTTTCTTTGAGAACCCGATTAAGAGAGAAGAACATGAGTGCCTTGAGCATTTGGAAAGATATGTCCAAAATGGAAGGGCCTGCCCTGCTTCAAAGCATCTTGTAGATGAATTTGGGGGGATGGTTGAGAACCTTGGCTCCACTAGGACTTGAGAAACTCACTACACACGTATTTTGGGTATGTTGTGGAGCATGCAGGCTCTAGTTATCTTGGCCTTGGATGATAGTGTTGCGGGAAGACTCTATGAGGATCACAATGGGGTCTGGGTGGCATCCAGATTGGAGCACTTGGAAGATGGCATGCGTAGGCTAGACCACAACTAGATGAATACTGGCGAGAACATCAACACCAAGTTCGACACTTTAGCCAAGGAAATCACAAGGAAATACTTCTCCCGAGCTTCCCCTTCTTGCTCCTCAACCTAGCAAATGGTTCATTGTCGTCGCCCATAGGGTGGCTCTCCTTTTGTTCGTAATCCTATTAAGAATGAAAACCCATATTCTAGTCCTCCTCTCATTATTGTCTCTAGTGATGAATAGTTATGTCACTGTTGCACATGATTTGGAATTAAGCTTTGGTTTTAGTTGGAATTTTATAGACTGGTTCATTTTGAATTCTCTATTTTTAAAGAGTCTGGTTATAACCCTTGACCTATGGGGAATTTTTTGATAGACATATTCAGACTGATAGTTCTTAATATGCTAGATGTCCTCCACAAGCATCTTCAATTTTGGGACAGCTATCTCATCTATACCATATGGACATACCGAAGCTAGTTACTCTTTATGCACTTATGCAATTTTTTTTTTCTAGTTTAATATGAGATGGAACCTTAAAAAAATTACATTTTCTTATTAAAAATAACATATATGATATCACATTTTCTTATTAATATATTTTTATTAAAATCAAAAATATAATTTTTTACAAATTTTTAAATAATTTTATTTTATAAATAGTACAAAATCATGTATATCTCAGGAAAAAATACAAAATCATGTATAATTAAAAACATTCTATCTTATCTTATTTATTTGATCATTTCATTGATTTATTTATTAATTTTTTATAAATCACATTAATTTATTTTTCTTTAATAATTTTTTTGAAATCATTAAAAAACCACCACCTTATATAGTATATAGTATAATTGGTGAATTGTGTTAAAAATTACATATACCGTGTTATATATAAAATTTGTTTTAATAATTTATTTTATAATATTATAATATTTTATTTTATAATATTTGTTTGTTAGAGAGAAGAGTCGAGGTCCAGATGGTTGGACAGTGAAATTCTTCCTTCATTTTTTTGATCTTATGGGTGATGATTTGTTATCTATGATTGAATTTTCGAGGAGGGAAGGTTATGTCTCACGAGTTCTAAATTCCACCTTCCTTACATTGATACTTAAATGCAACAAACAAAACTTCTTCACTGATTTTAGACCGATTGCATTGTGTAATATTGCTTATAAGACCATTACAAAAATTATCTCAAACCAAATAAAACCATTTATGTCCAGGATTATGTCATTAAAACAATTTTTTTTTTACATGCTTGTCAAATATTGGATGCCATTAGTATATCTCATGAAGTTATACACTCAATTAGACAAAAGGATATGAAGGCTATTCTACTGAAAATGGACCTAGTTAAGGCATATGATAGAGTAGATTGGGTTGATCTGAGACTTATTTTATTACAATTTGGTCTTCCCTCATTGGTGACAAATTGGATCATGGCATGTGTGACATTTGCTCAATTTGATGTCCTGGTAAATGGTGCTCCATCTAAATTCTTCAAGAGCTCCAGAGGTATCTGCCAGGGATTCCCTTTGCCCCACTTTTATTTATGCTTATTATTGAGGGACTCAGTAGGTTGATTATAAATGCAAAATTGGAAGGAAAAGTAAAATGAATTAAAATTTCTGCTGCTTTCTTCATTACACATCTACTTTTTGTAGATGATGTCATGATTTTTGGTAATAGTTCTATGGAGGAATGGAACTGTTATGTTGATATTATCAAATTTTTCTATGCAGCTTCAAGGATGGAGGTGAGCATACAAAAATCTTGTATGTAGATCAATACAAGATGGATGAAGATTCTCTGGAAATAATTTCATCTTTGATGCCATATAAAGTCTGTAAACCAGAAGAGGGCTTCAAATATCTGGGTTATTATATTAACCCTGTTGGTTACAGGGTTATAGACTGGTTATGGCTTGTGGATAAATTTGAGAAGAGGATCAATCATTGGACTTACAGGCCACTTTCAATTGGTGGAATATTAACACTCATTAAAGTTGTGTTAGTAGCATCCCAGTTTATTCACTTTCATTAGCACAGGTACCTTTGTCAATCATAAACTAGTTGCACAGGATTATCTTTAATTTTCTTTGGTCTCGGAATGCAAAAGGGGGGAAATTAATTATGGCTAGTTGGGAAAGGATTTCTAAGCCAAAATAATGGGGAGGTTGGGGCATAAAAAACCTCTATTGGTTCAGTATTGCTTTAAGACTGAAATTTTTTTGGCAAGGAATTTTTGGAAATGGACTGTGGACTACTGTGCTTTTTGGTAAATACATTAAAAGGAATTTTTTTAACTGGATTAGGAGTCCAAAAAAGAACTCAAGGAATTCCTCCACTTTTTGGTCCGGGTTTCTCAAAATCTATCATTGGTTGGGTAGAGGGCTTACTTGGCATGTGTGAGATGGTGAATATGTGTTGGTTGGTATCGACCCTATATTGGGTATGGAGGAAAACTTCCAATTATCTCCATACATTCTTGAATACCTTGCAGAGTTAGGTTTTTTCACTTTAGCACATATTAGAAGGCCTAGTTAGCTTCCACACTCTGATTCTTATTGGCTCACTACTTCATATTTGGGTCTTGGTTGTGGCCAGGCTATTGAATAGGAGAACTAGATTTCTAAACTAAACTCTACAGGTTGCAGACTAATTGACATCACAGATTCTCTTATGTGGCCACTGCATCCTTCTGTAGGTATTATTACTGCTAAGGCTGCCTATCAAGTTATTGTACACATGAACACATTTGTACTGTTTGAAGATGGTGGTATAAAACACTCTGGGGCTGGAACATTCCTTTAAAAATGAAATGTTTCATGTGGTTTGCTTTTGAAAGTTCAGTCTCAAAACTTGGGATAATTTGTTGAGAAGAGGATGGCCATGGGCCTAATATATGTTTTTTATGTAAAAAGGATTTAGAATCTATGGACCATTTATTGGTCAGGTGTCAATTTTCGCTACAGATTCGAGACTCTATTTGTTCTTATCTTAATATTAGACAGACCCAGGGGAGATCCAATTTTGAACAAAATTACTATACTTGGTTTAAAACTTGTAGGAGCTTTCATACTCTTCCCACATTTATTTCCTGAAGTATTTGGAGAGGCATGAACTATGTGATATTTGAGGATAAGTGCAATAACATCAAAGACATATGTTTGAAAATTATCAAGCTGTATAGAGAGTATACATAGATGTAAGTTAAAGAACATAAGCCCATACATGTGAAGGATATTCAATAGTATCAGGAAGCGGTTGGATATTTTGATGGTGCTGCCAATGATGGTTTCTGTGCGGCTGGAGTTGTCTTATATATAAATGATAATCATATGTTCAAATTTAAGCTAAACTGTGGTACATGTACAAATACGAAAGCATAACTTCTTGCCCTGTGGTGTCTTTGCAGGATGGCTACTATATTTGGTATTGCTACTTTAAAAGTGTTTGGGGACTCTAAGGTGATCACCAACTGGTTTATTGGTGACTATAATCTATAGGTTGTCTCCTTAAGTCATTGGTGCAGCGGTGTTAGAGAACTCCTGACTCACTTCTCCTTCATTGAATTTAAACATATATATAGGGAACAAAACCAGGATGTAGATTCTCTATAAAAATTAGCCTTGGTTGGTGATGAAGGTATACTTTTTTGGGAGGAATTATTGGAGAATTTCTTATTGGATCATGGTTCCGTGAACTTTTTTTTGATGTAATCTCTTGGAGATATTGTTTTGTCTGTTTATTTTTCCTGTTTAGGTATATATTTGGACGACATTTGTCAAGAAATTCTGTTAACTTATGAAGGTTGATAGATACTGGAGAATTTTGATATGCAATTGGAAGAACAGTCAGGTTAAAATTGACTGTAAGGACTAGTGATGTACTTTTTGATTCAACTTGAATAGCAAAAGTATGTTTTTTTCTTGCTATATATATATATATATATATATACTTTGTTTATATTCAATTATAAAATGAAAATGGGAATGTTAATAATTTATGGTATTATTTAAAAAATATTTATTTGTTTTATATTTTATTTTAAAAAAATTAATAGGAATAAAGAAGAAAATAAGGGATAGGGTATGTACACTTATGCAAACTTTAATAATTTCATTTAGCAAAGGGGTCCCTTGTTCCATAAACAAGGGGCTCTCATAAACCAAATTGGTGTCTAGCTTGGCTGTGAACTTCAAAATATATTATTATATTATATAAAAACAAATTCTCATGAATTTTATAGGGAAAATCATTTTTTTTTAAATTTCAATATATTTGATATGCCAAAATTGATTTTAACGAATGTTGATAACCTTTTTTTAGAAACGAAAAAAAGTTGTAATTTCTTATTCACCATAGGGAATCAAAATTACATAGATGTTCTTCATGGATATAGGTAGTACTGAGAAGCTACTATTCTTTAATCTCACCTCCTCAGAAGTTCATACCAAACATTACAAAAAACTGGTTTCACTAAGATAAACCTTCAAAAATAACTATTTTAAACCCAATAGGTTCAGATTCAAATGCACAATTAAGTTACAAAAAAATATTGCATCAGAGTCGACCAACTTGTCATCTATAAGCTCTTCATATTGTCTGAGACCATCGATACAACCGACAACCAACTTTGAAAGATAATCCGCCCCTATATTAAATTCCCGATATAAATGAGAAAATGAGATGTGTGAAAAGCTATCTATCAACTCTTGACTTCTATTTGCCCAATGTTCAATATTAAACAAGTTTGTAGTTTTCATGCACATTTTTCACAATCAATCACTACTTTCGAATCACCCACAATCTGTATAATGAAAATACCTCTTTTCCTGGAAAACCACAAAAGACCCCATAAGGCAAGAAGTTATTCTTTCATATTGGTCCGAATACCAGCCCCCATCCTCATCTTGATAATATGATCCTTTTTTATCTGCAATAACATACCCGCTCCACACATACCATCTTTTTATGCCCCATCAAAAAAATCCGTTGATATAGAATCATCCAAATGTGACATAATTGGGACTCTCTTCATGTTAGGTCTCATTTCTTTATAATATTAAAAAAACATAGCTATAATTCTTGAGCAAACCAAGGAATCTCAAAGCTTTTTATCTTAAAAAAACACACATGTTATTAGTTTTCCAAATTTCCTACACTGTGATTAGAGAAAATTCCTTGAATTTAACATTTTTATGAAACTAGTTATGAAGACTATTATGAAAAATTAATTTGTCAAAAAATTAATTCAAAACTATTAAAATATATATTTATATTACAAATCTATTACCCTCTTAAAAAAATATGAATTATGAATGTAATTGGTTTTTAATCTTAAAAACATGTTTGAAACTTTACGAATGTAATTGTTTTTTTTATTCATATTAATATGCGAATATAAAAAATGTTATTTGGATATATAAAATTGATAATATTTTATATAAATAAATATTTATTATTTTTAAAATAATTATATATTTATAATTTAATTTATTATGTTAAAAATAAACATTGTGTTTAATGTGGACACATCATTTCAACTTGATGAAAATAAGTAATTGATAATTCTAATATAATCAAATTAACAATTTTATTATTTTTATGTTATCCTATATTTTGGATTCTTATTTGTATATAATAAATTGGTTTTTTCTTCTACTATATTGTGTGATGTTGCAAAATGTTACATTACTAGTTAAACATATGAATGGTTTACATTGTGATTATAAATAAAGGTGCAATCAACACATTTATTGAAATATAATAGTTAAAGTATAAAAATTAATATTATTAAAAAATGATTTTTTGATGATTAATTCAAATGTTAAATACATGAATGATTTACCTGGTTACAATGAACATATGTGTAATCAACTCAATATCCAAACACAATAAATAAAATATAAAAATAAATATTATTATAACAAATATTTGATTCTCCAATGATTAATTGAAAATTTGTAAAAAAAGGAAGAAAAAAACTATATTTGCATATCCACACTAACCAGTGCATTTTATTTATTTCCATGAATCCATGGCTACTTAAATTTTAGCCACCGGTGCTCATTGACATAATAAATGCACCAATTCTTTGTAAATATCATAAGAACTGGTGCTGTTTTTGTAATATAAGCACTAGTGCTTTTATTCCAAACTATATACACTGATGCTTATTGGGATAATATACGCATCGATGCATATTGGTAGCCTATACATATCGATTATATTTTAATACAAAAACACAACAGTGAATGTATAATACAACATGTAATGTCCCTTATTAGGAATTTTATTAAAATTGCAATTTTTCACTTTTTTTCCCTAGTTTGACCTTTGACTAGTTTTGATCTCTAAGTCCCAAATTTGCCCCAAATGATCCCAAATATTCTAAGAAGGTATATGAATGATGTTAGAAGATAAACATGTGTTTCAGGGATGCCTTTGGACCTTTAAAATACTTCTACAAATCCTCTTTCAATTCTGATCAATGTAGGTAACTTTACTAGTGATTTTCCTTTGACTAGTATTGGTCTCTAGGTCTCAAATTGACTCCAAATGCCTTCAAATCTTCAAGGAAGGTGTATGAATGATATTAGAACTTGAATATGATGTTTATGGATGACATATGTCCACCAAAAGACCTCTGCAAACTCTCTTAATATTTTGGACCAATTATGCAATTTTACTAGTAATTTGGGGTTCAAATCCCCCTGGGGTAAGTATTGAAAATGGCTTCCCAAATGCCTCCAAACCCACTCAAATTTATGAACAGAGGTATGTAATGTGTTAAGTATTTTATTAAAGTCTCATATGCACCATTAATGGATTATTACAACTGTTCTCACCCTCTCCCATTAAACTTCAAAAATCCCCAATTCGACCCTTGGGAAAATGGCACTATTTCACCTCCCAATACAACTAAACTGAGTAAAAATGATTCAAATGCTCAAGTACAGTACATGAAACTTGTATAAGACATCCATGGCAGTATATTGATCACAAATATATCAGAGAATCATCCATTCATTCGAAATCATCATCAATACATTGGCTCACAACAAGGTAGTGGGGAAATGGCATTGTTCTTCCATTAAACATGAGATTTATACATTTCTACTTGGAATTTTGACCTGAAATTTTTTGGAGATGAAGAACAGAGTATTTGATTCATATTACAAAAGAAATGGGGCATTAAAAGCTTCCCCAAAGAGTACAATAGCTCACCAAAAACGCCCTCCCTCAAGGATCAAGAATATGCCATCAAAATTGGAAGTGGTTGAAGGAGTGAGCTGCAATAGAAGAAACCATGAGATGCCCTGTAGCTTACACCTACAAATAAAGACTCCATTAAAGCTCCAAATTAAAGGTCTGAATGGCCTTTCCAATTACCAACTTGGATGGGAATCTTTCACCCTCGAAATTGGCTAAGGTAAGAAACTAGTCATCCACTAGCTCTCCCTCTTCACAAATGCAATTGCAAATTCTACAAATGATCAAAATCTGGTTTCATTCTTTGTTATTGACATTTATAAAGTTCTAATGTCCTCCATGGGTCGAATTCCTTCCAAGAGACTCATGCCAACTCAAGTTGGGAAGAGATTCCAAAGAACGCCACTTGTACAACAATTTCTAGTTTCCCACTTCCACCAAACCACATGTGGAAGCATCTTAGCTACCCTAACACCCTTGAGTGCCCTCTTGGATTCTATTTTTAGCCCTGACATGTCATATATGTCATATGTCAGCCTTCAGGTCTGATTTCTGTCATAGGTGTCATAGCATCTTCATCATTGTTGTCATAGAGCTAGGGAATCTAGCCCAAGTGTCTCACTAACTCCAAATTGCCTCTTCCTCTTCCATGGGAGTTACTCTTCCTCTATATTTTGACCTTGGATGAGTCATGCCATGAATAATACCTTTTGGACTCCCCCAAGTATGTTACCATTCACCTTGAATTCGAATTGGTGAGAGAATGATGCCAAGTGTAGTGGGGAAATCTAGCCATATGTGGGTCCCACTTCCTCCATGTGTCTTCATGATCAAATGCCACTTTGATTTTCACTTGTATATATTTATTTAGATCCTTTATTAAATATTTATGCCACTCTAATGTTCAAACATCATTTATTATCCCCATTATTCCAAATCCCAAAGCTTCCACCCCAAACCTAGGAAACTAGTAATCTTCCTCCTTGGCAATTATTTGAACTTTAGCATCAATTTGACAAACTCTACTGAATAGGGACAATGTGATTAGGCCATTGTGACCTAATGCCAAATTTGGGACATTACACAACATCATCACCAGTGCGTTTAAATATAAAAAATGCATCGGTATGTTTAAATATAAAAGTGCACCGATGCATATAAATAATATATGAGGCACCTAGGCGATTGTGAATGATAACCACACCAATGCTGGTATAATATAATATAAACATAGGTATGTTTGGATTAAAATGTATGCACTAGTGCTTTTAAATGATGGAACACATTTATGTGTACCGTTAAACTAAATGCACTAGTGTTATCACAACGTAATATATATGCACTGGTATGTCAGCATTAAAGTTTATGTAGCGGTGCATTGACAATGATTGTAGGAATTGATGAGTGTATATACAACACATTGGTGTTGTTACAATATTATATTAGCACCCATATGTCCACTTTAAAATATACACAACGGTGCGTTTACGTTAACAATATGCATTGATGATGTGTTTGGTTTATAAAAAATGCACCGGTGAGCACAATATAATTAAAAAGCATTGGTTAAAAAACATCCATTACAACCTTTGATTGCCCAAATCTTTTAGTTATAGTGAATATCCATTATAACATAAGCAAAAACCTCCACTACAAAAAACAAAGGTTGTAGTGAAGGTTTTTTGACAATTTTTTCCAATCTTGTAACACTAAAAGCCTCCGCTATAACCTCCGCTACAGGGTGCTCCCCTTGTAGTGGGTATGGAAATTAAAACATAATGGGCCAATAAAAGGCTCTAGTTAAGTTAGAGGAAATATGTTGAGACAATATTGCAGAGGTTTAATATCTAGGATTGTAAACTCGTAATGGTCCCTATTCATGTAGGTGCAATTGTCTCTGCAGATCAATGTCTTGAGACATAAGAAGAGGTAGAATACATGTCACGTATTCCCTATGTTAGTGTTGGAATTTGAATGTATAAGTTATGGTTTGTACTAAACTAGACATTGCCCATGCAATGGGATTTTTGAGCAGATATATGTCAAAACCAGGGAAGGAACATTAGACAATAGTAAAGAGGGTCTTCAAATATGTGCATGGAACTTTAATTTATGCAATTTTCTACTAAGGAAGGCATGAAACTCATAAGGAGCTAGATATACAAGGTTTGTTTGATGCAGAATTGTCCAGAGATCTTGACCACACTAGATCTTCAAGTGGTTATGTTTTTAACTTATTTGGTGGAGCAATCAATTGGATGAGTGAGAGGCAAGGTGTAGTTGCATTGTCAACTACTAAAAATATAACTACTAAAATAGAATACATGGAAGCCACTCATGGAAGTAAGGAAGCCATGTGGTTACGAAGATTGTGTTCAAGTATTGGTTTTGTTCAAAAAGTAGCAAGAATAGGTTGTGATAGATTAAGTACATTTTTTTGGCAAATAACTATATGCTTATCACTCCAAGACAAAGCATATTAATATTGTTAAAAAAATTAATAGGAATAAAGAAGAAAATAAGGGATAGGGTGCGTACACTTATGCAAATTTTAATAATTTCATTTAGCAAAGGGGTCCCTTGTTCCATAAACAAGGGGCTCTCATAAACCAAATTGGTGTCTAGCTTGGCTGTGAACTTCAAAATATATTATTATTATTATATTATTATATTATATAAAAACAAATTCTCATGAATTTTATAGTGAAAATCATTTTTTAAAAATTTCAATATATTTGATATGCCAAAAATGATCTTAACGAATGTTGATAACCTTTTTTCAGAAACAAAAAAAAGTTGTAATTTCTTATTCACCATAGGGAATCAAAATTACATAGATGTTCTTCATGGATAAGAGGTAGTACTGAGAAGCTACTATTCTTTAATCTCACCTCCTCAGAAGTTCATACCAAACATTACAAAAAACTGGTTTCACTAAGATAAACCTTCAAAAATAACTATTTTAAACCCAATAGGTTCAGATTCAAATGCACAATTTAGTTACAAAAAAATATTGCATTAGAGTCGACCAACTTGTCATCTATAAGCTCTTCATATTGTATGAGACCATCCATACAACCGACAACCAACTTTGAAAGATAATCTGCAGCTATATTATATTCCCGATATAAATGAGAAAATGAGATGTGTGAAAAGCTATCTATCAACTCTCGACTTCTATTTGCCCAATGTTCAATATTAAACAAGTTTGTAGTTTTCATACATAGTTTTCACAATCAATCACTACTTTCGAATCACCCACAATCTATATAATGAAAATACCTCTTTTCCTAGAAAACCACAAAAGAGCCCATAAAACAAAAAATTATTCTTTCGTATTGGTCCGAATACCAACCCCATCCTTATCTTGATAATATGATCCTTTTTGATCTACAATAACATACCCGCTCCACATATACCATCTTTTTATGCCCCATCAAAAAACTCCATTGATAATATGATCCTTTTTGATCTGCAATAACATACCCGCTCCACACATACCATCTTTTTATGCCCCATCAAAAAACTCCGTTGATATAGAATCATCTCTTCATGTTAGGTCTCATTTCTTTATAATATTAAAAAAACATAGTTATAATTCTTGAGCAAACCAAGGAATCTCAAAGCTTTTTATATTAAAAAACACACATGTTATTAGTTTTCCAAACTTCCTACACTGTGATTAGAGAAAATTCCTTGAATTTAACATTTTTACGAAACTAGTTATGAAGACTACTATGAAAAATTAATTAGTCAAAAAATTAATTCAAAACTATTAAAATATATATTTATATTACAAATCTATTACCCTCTTAAAAAAATATATGAACCTTTATGAATGTAATTGGTTTTTAATCTTAAAAACATGTTTGAAACTTTACGATTGTAATTGTTTTTTTTATTCATATTAATATGCGAATATAAAAAATGTTATTTGGATATATAAAATTGATAATATTTTATATAAATAAATATTTATTATTTTTAAAATAATTATATATTTATAATTTAATTTATTATGTTAAAAATAAACATTGTGTTTAATGTGTACACATCATTTCAACTAGATGAAAATAAGTAATTCATAATTCTAATATAATCAAATTAACAATTTTATTACTTTTATGTTATCCCATATTTTGGATTTTTATTTGTATATAATAAATTGGTTTTTTTTTCTACTAGATTGTGTGATGTTGCAAAATCTTACATTACTGGTTAAACATATGAATGGTTTACATTGTGACTATAAATAAAGGCGCAATCAACACATTTATCGAAATACAATAGTTAAAGTATAAAAATTAATATTATTAAAAAATATTTGATTTTTTGATGATTAATTCAAATGCTAAATATATGAATGATTTACTTGGTTAGAATGAACATATGTGTAATCAACTCAATATCCAAACACAATAAATAAAATATAAAAATAAATATTATTATAACAAATATTTGATTCTCCAATGATTAATTGAAAATTTGTAAAAAAAGGAAGAAAAAAACTATATTTGCATATCCACACTAACCAATGCATTTTATTTATTTCCATGAATCCACGGCTACTTAAATTTTAGCCACCGGTGCTCATTGACATAATAAATGCACCAATTCTTTGTAGATATCATAAGAACACGTGTTGTTTTTGCAATATAAGCACTAGTGCTTTTATTCCAAACTATATACACCGATGCTTATTGGGATAATATATGCATAGATGCATATTGGTAGCCTATACACATCGATTATATTTTAATACAAAAACACAACAGTGAATGTATAATACAACATCATCACCAGTGCGTTTAAATATAAAAAAAATGCATCGGTATGTTTAAATATAAAAGTGCATCGATGCATATGAATAATATATGAGGCACCTAGGCGACTGTGAATGATAACCACACCAATGTTGGTACAATATAATATAAACATAGGTATGTTTGGATTAAAATGTATGCACTAGTGCTTTTAAATGATGGAACACATTTTTGTGTACCATTAAACTAAATGCACTAGTGTTATCACAACGTAAAATATATGCACTGGTATGTCAGCATTAAAATTTATGTAGCGGTGCATTGACAATGATTGTAGGAATTGATGAGTGTATATACAACACATCGGTGTTGTTACAATATTATATTAGCACCCATAAGTCCGCTTTAAAATATTCACACCGGTGCGTTTACGTTAACAATATGCATTGATGATGTGTTTGGTTTATAAAAAATGCACCTGTGAGCACAATATAATTAAAAAGCATTGGTTAAAAAACGTTGATTACAACCTTTGATTGCCCAAATCTTTTAGTTATAGTGAATATCCATTATAACATAAACAAAAACATCCACTACAAAAAACAAAGGTTGTAGTGAAGGTTTTTTGACAATTTTTTCCAATCTTGTAACACTAAAAGCCTCCGCTATAACCTCCGCTACAGGGTGCTTACCTTGTAGTGGGTATGGAAATTAAAATAGAATGGGTCAATAAAAGGCTCTAGTTAAGTTAGAGGAAATATGTTGAGACAATATTGCAAAGGTTTAATATCTAGGATTGTAAACTCGTAATGGTCCTTATTCATGTAGGTGCAATGTTATTTGCAGATCAATGTCTTGAGACATAAGAAGAGGTAGAATACATGTCACGTATTCCCTATGTTAGTGTTGGAATTTGGATGTGTACTATGGTTTGTACTAAACTAGACATTGCCCATGCAATGGGATTTTTGAGTAGATATATGTCAAAACCAGGGAAGGAACATTAGACAAGAGTAAAGAGGGTCTTCAAATATGTGCATGGAACTTTAATTTATGCAATTTTCTACTAAGTAAGGAATGAAACTCACAAGGAGATAGATATACAAGGTTTGTTTGATGCATAATTGTCCAGAGATCTTGACCACACTAGATCTTCAAGTGGTTATGTTTTTAACTTATTTGGTGGAGCAATCAATTGGATGAGTGAGAGGCAGGGTGTAGTTGCATTGTCAACTACTAAAAATATAACTACTAAAATAGAATACATGGAAGCCACTCATGGAAGTAAGGAAGCCATATGGTTACAAAGATTGTGTTCAGGTATTGGTTTTGTTCAAAAAGTAGCGAGAATAGGTTGTGATAGATTAAGTACATTTTTTTGGCAAATAACTATATGCTTATCATTCCAAGACAAAGCATATTGATATTCAGTACCATTTAGAGGCATGCTTGAGAAAAACAAAGTATTGTTGGAGAAGGTTGATACTTTGAAGATTTGTTAAAGCTTCTTGAGATTAATTGTTTTGTAGTTTTGAAACATTCAATGTTTTGAGTGGACACTCCACCCATCATTAGGGAACTAAGAAGCTATAAGATAAAAAAGAGTGAGCCAATGAGAATAAACAGATGGATAAATTATTCGTTGAGAGTAAATAGGATATATATATATTTTTTAACAGAAACGGCTAAGGAGCTTTTGATTATATAAAAAATACAAAGATTACAATGTTCCGAGGAAGGATTGTTTCCAAAGAAGAACTGCGTCCATGACTCCTTGTTCGTCCTTTACTAGTCTATAACTATCATGAAACTTTCCTAATCTATGGAGACTATATCTCCTTACAAACTTTCCAAGAAGGAGGAGACATAAGCATAACATTGCTGAAAAAGATGGTTTATCTTAATTTCCAGAAAGATTTCTAGTTTGCATATGCTTTTAACAAAATGGCACAAAAAAGTTCTCGAACTAGACTTCCCTAAGCCTTGAAACACTATCATAGATTCAGAGCTCAGTGATACTAATAAACCTCGACAATAGGAAACCATTACAAAAACTAGAATTCAAAATAACCAAAGACCATAAAACTAAAGCTGGCGACGAGACTCCTTTTGCCCGAGGAGAATACCATCCGATGGTTCTTCATTTCTTCCAACCGCTGAGCCTATATGTGCTTGCAGACCCGAGAAGCATTTCCCAACTTCAACTCTTAGGATATCAATTTTCCCTTCCACTTCAATTATATTTCTGTTAACATCATCAATTTTGGAGTCCATATTGGCAGCGCAAGGAGATACGATACCAATGGTTTCATCCAAACTGGAAACCCTCCCATTCACTTGATTGCTGCTATTTCTGACCTCCGAATGCGTAGCTTGGGAAAGAGAGAAGAAGCGTGTGATAGCCCTCTTTATCTCTAAATTATCATTGCGAAACAAACGAATATGGTCTTCCACACCCTTAAAGTAATTTTTGACCTCAACCGAAATGGTATTAATTTTAAACATCTGTGGCGATCTGAAGCTTCCATAGTATTCCTTTGCCAATGGAGAAAACAACTTCTTTTCCATTCCCAGGAAATCAAAATGACAAGGAGCGTGGCGAATGAGCTTACTGGGGAGTCTTCTTCCTGCACTATCGGCTAGCTGTTGTCCTTCATAGAGTATACCTTGAAACGTTTCCAGGCTTGAGATTCCCTCGTGCTTCATTAAGGGTTTCCTACACCGCAAGCACTGAGACAGGGAAGGAGCCGAAGCACAGTCTAGGGATGAAGACTGAGCATTGAAATCACCTATTTCACAAAGTATCTTACTCAGTTTCCTCTTCTTCAGACGCCAAATATAAAACCATTGTAATTAATGCGATTGCTGCTCCAAACATATGTATTAATTATACCAACCCAGGCTCGACAATACACGGTATGGATTTGGTGCATGAAGACCATCTGTCTCAAATGTGAGGCACACCCCTTATCTTCAATTGGAGCGTGGGTAAAGCTCCAATGTTGATATTCGAAATAAGTGTTAACCATAAATGCACCCCAACCAAAATTTAAATTCAGAATTAGAACTAGAGGGAGAAAGAAATGAATGAAAACACCAACTAGAAGGAGATCATCCTCGCTCCATGGATTTCTAGAACCAACATATTTTTTAACTAGGGACTCTGGATTAAGGGATCCAGTTTCTATCATAATCCTTTTGATCTCAAGCTAGGAAGTTCCACAATTTCTTTAAATAACTAGTGTTTAGAATATCTTATCTAATGTTGTTCAATCCTGCTCAACTTCATTATTCTTGAAGCCTGAATGTTTTATGTTAATGCTGCCATTTTCAGTTTGAAAAAAATAGAAATGTGAAAGCAGAGAGTGGCAGTCGAGAGGAGATACACACAACAAAGGGCAGAGAACCTATTTTCAACATGGACTATCATGATAATAATCCTCCAGATTCGCGTGGATCAGATGCTCATGCTCCAATTCCCAATATAGCAGGTTCTCGAAAGTGAAACAAGCTTCTCATCAACTTTTGTTCTATTTACATGGATTTTCACTTTATTATGATTACTATTCATTTATATATTTGCAAAAGGGATAAGATTATCAAAAGTTAGTTTTAGATATCAAACAATATAGATAGATAGTAAGGTAGTATTCTAAATTATTTTACGAGCACAATTTTGAAAAAAAATTGCTTTAATTTTCTAAAATCTAGGTTACAATACTTTAGAATTGAGTGGCCAAGGTTTTTAAGGGTGTTGAGTCCATTTCTACTATAAAAAAATCCAAATAAAACATAGTTAAATTTCAATTTTATAAAAAGTCCATCCTATCCAAATCGTAGAATAAAAATTCAAATAATTTTTTTTATGTATTTACATTCTAAAAACGGAAGAAATAAAAATATGATAGAAGAGAGTGGCAATCGGAAGGAGATACATAAAACAAAAGGCAGAGAACTTATTTTCAACATGGACTATATGGACTATCATGATGAAAGTCCTTTAGATGCTCATGCTCCAATTCCCAATATAGCAGGTCCTCGAAAGTAAAGCAAGCTTCACATAAACTTTTGATCTATTCACAAGGATTTTCACTTTGTTATGATTACTATTATCAGAAGTTTTCTATTAGACAATGTAGCTAGATAGTAAGGGATCAAGTAAAGGAAATTTTGTATTCTTAGTATTCCATTTATATTTATATGTATATAGTGGAATTTTAAATTAGTGTGGTCAAGATGACAATTACTTTTAAAGTTATTAGTTTGTGTAATAATATTTATTAATTTTTTAGTTTGTATAGATTTATAGGGTTAAATAAAAGGAGTTATTGATTAAAATTTTATTTGTAAACTATTTCCAATGTTTGAGATAAAAAAAACACTTGTTCATAATTCCACTTGTATAATTAGTGTCATAAATACTGTTTTATAATTATATATATTGTGTTATATACATTTGAAGAATGTAATATTTTATTTATTTATGAATAGAGATTGTGATTTGTTTTTAGAAAAAAATTACTACATGTATCTCAATCTTTCCTTAATATTCTTTGGCCTCAAAGCATAGGCAAAGAACCTTTATTTTGATAGAATGGTCAATATTCTTGTAACTTTTCTTTATATAATAAGGTTGAGAATTTGAGATAATATGTTTTATGAAAATTATATTGCCACATCACATAGGCTTAATTTTATAAGATTTCATTAATGATGATTGATAGACCTTCAATCATCATTAGATTTGTTAATGTTGTCTTGTCATTAGATTATTTCTTGAATTTAGTTTCTAAATGATATTTATGTTATAAAACCTTATAATAACAACACTTTGATTTTTAATTTATGTTTAATATGTCAAGCTCTCTTCATTAAAATTATAGAATATTCTTTGAATCACTTATATCAATGAATGCCTCTGTCTACTTTCAATATGAATACATCCATGCATTGATACTCTTATTCTTCATTTAGTTCAATCTCATCTCCATCTTTATTAGATGTACAAGGGAGATTCTTTTATGGAATGAAAAATTTATAAATAAAAATAATCTAAATCTGCTCGTAAAAAACTTTTAAATGTTTTATTCTAAACAAAGATACTAGTTTTTATTTCAAAAACATATTTACTACATAAAAATGGATATACATATGTACATATTCTTTAATGCATTTATTTAATAACACCTTACATTGACAAATCAAAGCTCCCTTGGAAATCTCATCATAACAGCTATTTCCTCTTTTCAATTGGCATTCCTTGTTTAGGTAAATGTGCCGATTTTTATCATTTCTTTCCATATTTTTAATTCTAAATAATAATTTAAAAATATCATCTTTATCTACATAATCTTGTTTAATTTTGATATTTTTATAAATAAAATAAAATTATTTATATCATTTTAATTTTTAATTTATTATTTTTAAATAAACATGTAAATACTTTTTGAATTATTTGTTTACGTTAAAAATCAAGATCACAATTAAGTATCTCTACCATTATCCATATTTAGAATATTTATTTCCCACACCAAAAAAAACAACACTAAAAGCTAAAATAAAACCAAACTTTAATGCATTTCAGATGTAAAAAATTATATGTGGACTTAAATGCGTATCACAATAACAAAATTGGTACATAACAAGATGCATTTCTTTTTATTATTTATATAAAACTTTACCAAAACTGGTATTCTTTTATTTGTTTATTTGAGCTTTGCTGTGCGATACTAACATCCCTGAAAATAAAATCCTTCACAACTAACAAAATAGAAAAGTTAATGGGATGATTGTAACTTCTACATTGGAGGAGGACCTGCTGCATGGGGAACCGGCGAATGATCTGTTCCTGGTATTGCTGGAACAGGACTCCCAGTATCATAGTCCATATTATTTAAAATATGTTCTCTTCCATTTATTATTCGCACCTCCTTTTGACTGCCAGTCTCTCCTTTCACAATTCTATTTCTGTCTACCTGAAAACGCATAGACAAGTTAATATTGAATAAAAACATTCACTAAAATTATGGTTTTAGAGAACATTGAGATGTAAATTAAAAAAAAAATTATACCTTAAAAAAATTTGATCCCTTTAAATATTTAATAAATTTAAATTTAAATTTAATCTAGGCTAATAATACCTTTGAATAGTAACCATTTTCAACCTTCAGCGTGATCATTGCTTTTACATTATTGCCGGGCACATGAAAATATGCTGAGTCAGGTCCAAGATATAAAAATATAATGGATCAGAACCAGTACATTATTATACAAATTACAACACAAGCATTCCTTGATTAGAATATAAATACCTCAGGTTAATATAAATACAATTTTCCAACAGGAGATGCAATTTCAAAAAATCAATCCTTAAACAACTTTATAATAATCAAATACTTTTTTTTGAAATTTCAAATATAAAAATACAATCTCTTCATATTAAACTATATAACAAGCAATCCCTGATCAGAATATATATACCTCAGGTTAATATAAATACAATTTTCAAACAGGAAATGCAGTTTCAAAAAACAAAAACCTTAAAACAACTTTCCTTTATAATAAAATAATTTTAAATTTAATCTAAAAATACTATCCCTTCAAATTAAATTTTAAAATGAAACACTGCAAACAATAAAAATATAAATTATATTATTAATAAAATAAGTATAACTGATCTTAACCACCCCATTAATATCCACTACACCTCCTAAAAAACTCAACTTAAAACCCTTGGAGCCGGCTGCTTAACGCTGGCCATCCATCCCCAAATATTTTATATGTTTCTGAAAACTGTAAGTACATGCAATATTTTACAAATAAAAGTAGCGGCCACAGATTATTACATCCGAAAAACTAAATAGTTCCTGGGCAGCGTGATTGGCAATGAAAAGAATATAAGGATTTAACATTGCTTGCCTTTACTGCCACGATTCTCAGATAAGACTCGCACTGCCGAAGAGCCATGGAGAAGTAAAGCAAAGACAATGCAAAGTAAAGAACAAAACTTGAGTTTGGCCATATTATCTGTTGAAATTAAAACCAGAGGAGGAGCAGAGATAAGATCAGTAAAAATGAAATGCGGTAATTGTAAGGGAATAGGAAAGGTAATAAATATAAGCGAGGGTGTGAGTTGCTAAAGCATGCGATCACCGAAGTGGAAATATTCAGCTTTGAAGGAAGGAAAGACACTATGAAAAATGGAAATAGTATTAACAGAAAAATCAGTATTGAAGGCAAGTTTCTATCACGTCCGTTGCAAGATTTTTTATAATTTAGAAAGAATGTTGACACAAGGAATATCCCACAAAACATATAGATTTTTTATAAAGTAGTAAGATTGTTGGTGCGATCCCTTTGGATATATTGGTAGTGGTTCCAACTCTGGCATAGTCTTTTTGAGGGGTCTACTAGACGCATTGCAGGTGAATGGAATTCGCATCGGGCTGACCCATCTGCTTCACAGATAGATGTCCATATGACACATTTAGGAACATTTTACTGTTATTTAAGTAACATTTTCAAGTAGGTTATATGTACATTTTTTAACGGAACATGCATAGAACTTGATTGCTTTTTGTGTCTGCTTTCATTGTCTTATTCTAATACTCCACCTAGCACAACAATCCCACCATTTGATAGACCTATTTTAGATCAAATTTCAACATAAATATTGCTTGACATGTTTAATGCATTGAAAATGGAGTTTCACAAGTGCTTTTGTGATTGACACTTTATTGTTTTATACAAGTGCTAGTATAGATGTTCCTTCTCCATAATTGCTATTTACCCCCATCCTAGAGATCTTCCCAAGGAGTTACCTTGGGAAGAAAACATTGTGATGCAAACTGTTGAAGGGATGACTAAGCATTTCACTAGATTGCAGGCTGAGTTGGAAAGTAGAGATATCTCTAGCAAAAGTTGAGAGAGTCTCGTGATCATTTTGCACAATTTGGAAGGTTTGATAGAATCTTATCGTAGTGTTGGACCGTCCACCCATGTTTTTTTTGACATGATGCATAGGAGGATATTTTCGGTGACGGGTCGCCACTCCTACAAATAAGTTAAAGCCCCTATCACGAAAGAAGTGGTGTTGTCATTATTTGATTTGCGACCTGGAGACAAAAAATGTGTAAAGGTTAAAGCTAAAGCTAAAGACAAAAATTTAAAGCTCCATCGCCTCACTTAGTACCTTGACCATCTAGAGTGGTTGTATTCTAAGACGAGTTGGAGTCGTCATCCCAAGTAACAATTGTTGTGAGGGACCAAATAAAGGAGCATCTCTAAGTTGCTCTGATAGGGGTTGGATTAGGCCTAAGTAATGAACAACGTCCTTCTAGTGCAAATGATATTCCATGCACTGATTTACCAGATGACATGTTGAGAGCGATGTACCGATTAGATCTTGAGGGGTATGCATCTTCTTGTAGGGATCAGTGTAAGCAATTGATTGATCGAGAAAATAACTCCTTGGGTGAGGTAAAAATGCATTCTACAAACAATGTTATGAAAAAACACATTTACAATATTATATAGATTGCATGTCACATAATATGTTATTATATATACTATTTTTTTTTTTTGTGTGTGTGTGTGTGTGTGAAAGTTTGGAATGCACATCAATCACAACTCTAGGCTCTGATACATGTGATAGACCAAACTTAGATCTAGATTCAATAACAACCTCACTTAGAATATTTCAAGAGATAGGAGAAAAATATGAGAAGCAGAATATTGAGACAAAACTAGAGAAATTCACTCTAGACCTTTATTTTCCATTAAGCATTATTGAACAAAAACCAGTACAATATATAGACTTCTCAAGGAGGGAATTCACATATCTAAAGGAAATTCGAGTGGCTCACAAAATGGTAGACGGAGATTGGACCAATTCACCCATCAATGACATGAGGCCAAGTGTAACTCATAAATTGGGCCATATTGAGGTTCAATGAACAAAGATGGACCATGAGGAAGGTTAGGCTAATCAAATAGTGTGAAAGGTACCATTAGGAGGGTGCATGGGGTGAGTAGTTGGCTAAGTAGTGGCCATTAATGCACAAGTTGACCAAATCCTCAAGAGGGTGCACTTCATCTCCTTAAAACATGGAAATGCCATAACTCCCACATAAATGCAAGGTAGCGGGGTGCATTAACTCCCAAAATGAAGGAAATGAGTGGATAAGTGGACAAATAAGGATTCATTGATATATCAGTAGTCTAAGGTGGTCAAATGTGGACAAACTATGGTCCAAGACACTAGATTGGGCACTAGGAGGCCAAATATCACTAGGTAGAACAACATGAAGGTCCATGGCATGTATATGATGGGAATATTGTTCTAATACCCCCCTAATCCAAAATGGTAGTGAGCAACAAAAAACTAGGGCCCAAGCAACAAAGGCTTATGGTCACCCTTTACAACAATTTATTTGTCCATGTAAAATGAGGAAAGAGGCAAAATCACGTGGGGAAAATACTCCCCCAAGAATGGACATGGAACAGAGATGAACAAAATATCTTTAGTAGGTCTTGTTCTTCACTTAAATGAGATCAATGAACAAATTCTTGGTAAAATACTTGGTGAAGATGTTGTGGATGCCATGATCATGCACCAATGCAGATCAATGTAGTGTGGACAAAAAACATGTGGAGAGACCCCTTGAAACTCATCATTTGATGATGGAGGATC